>OX459100.1:18673267-19885767 GCA_949775045.1 Metridium senile | reverse complement strand
AAGTGACTGGTCTGTATATCTTGTGATATTTATTATTGTCTTTGTCAGTCTATTGTAGTTGTGACAAGTGACTGGTCTGTATATCTTGTGATATTTATTATTGTCTTTGTCAGTCTATTATAGTTGTGACAAGTGACTGGTCTGTATATCTTGTGATATTTATTATTGTCTTTGTCAGTCTATTGTAGTTGTGACAAGTGACTGGTCTGTATTATCTTGTGATATTTATTATTGTCATTGTCAGTCTATTGTAGTTGTGACAAGTGACTGGTCTGTATTATCTTGTGATATTTATTATTGTCATTGTCAGTCTATTGTAGTTGTGACAAGTGACTGGTCTATTATCTTGTGATATTTATTATTGTCATTGTCAGTCTATTGTAGTTGTGACAAGTGACTGGTCTGTATTATTTTGTGATATTTATTATTGTCATTGTCAGTCTATTGTAGTTGTGACAAGTGACTGGTCTGTATTATCTTGTGATATTTATTATTGTCATTGTCAGTCTATTGTAGTTGTGACAAGTGACTGGTCTGTATTATCTTGTGATATTTATTATTGTCTTTGTCAGTCTATTGTAGATGTGACAAGTGACTGGTTTGTATTATCTTGTGATATCTATTATTGTCTTTGTTAGTCTATTATAGTTGTGACAAGTGACTGGTCTGTATATCTTGTGATATTTATTATTGTCTTTGTCAGTCTATTGTAGTTGTGACAAGTGACTGGTCTGTATATCTTGTGATATTTATTATTGTCTTTGTCAGTCTATTATAGTAATGTTGTGACTGGTCTGTATATCTTGTGATATTTATTATTGTCTTTGTCAGTCTATTGTAGTTGTGACAAGTGACTGGTCTGTATTATCTTGTGATATTTATTATTGTCATTGTCAGTCTATTGTAGATGTGACAAGTGACTGGTCTGTATTATCTTGTGATATTTATTATTGTCTTTGTCAGTCTATTGTAGTTGTGACAAGTGACTGGTCTGTATTATCTTGTGATATCTATTATTGTCATTGTCAGTCTATTGTAGTTTTGACAAGTGACTGGTCTGTATTATCTTGTGATATTTATTATTGTCATTGTCAGTCTATTGTAGTTGTGACAAGTGACTGGTCTGTATTATCTTGTGATATTTATTATTGTCATTGTCAGTCTATTGTAGATGTGACAAGTGACTGGTCTGTATTATCTTGTGATATTTATTATTGTCATTGTCAGTCTATTGTAGATGTGACAAGTGACTGGTCTGTATTATCTTGTGATATTTATTATTGTCTTTGTCAGTCTATTGTAGTTGTGACAAGTGACTGGTCTGTATTATCTTGTGATATCTATTATTGTCATTGTCAGTCTATTGTAGTTTTCAATTCAATTTATTTATAAATATATAATGTTGTACATTTGATTTACGTGCGCAGCCTGCAGGTAGCATTGACAAGTGACTGGTTTGTATTATCTTGTGATATTTATTATTGTCATTGTCAGTCTATTGTAGTTGTGACAAGTGACTGGTCTATTATCTTGTGATATTTATTATTGTCATTGTCAGTCTATTGTAGTTGTGACAAGTGACTGGTCTGTATTATCTTGTGATATCTATTATTGTCATTGTCAGTCTACTGTAGTTGTGACAAGTGACTGGTCTGTATTATTTTGTGATATTTATTATTGTCATTGTCAGTCTATTGTAGATGTGACAAGTGACTGGTCTGTATTATCTTGTGATATTTATTATTGTCATTGTCAGTCTATTGTAGTTGTGACAAGTGACTGGTCTGTATTATCTTGTGATATTTATTATTGTCATTGTCAGTCTATTGTAGTTGTGACAAGTGACTGGTCTATTATCTTGTGATATTTATTATTGTCATTGTCAGTCTATTGTAGTTGTGACAAGTGACTGGTCTGTATTATCTTGTGATATCTATTATTGTCATTGTCAGTCTACTGTAGTTGTGACAAGTGACTGGTCTGTATTATCTTGTGATATTTATTATTGTCTTTGTCAGTCTATTGTAGTTGTGACAAGTGACTGGTCTATTATCTTGTGATATTTATTATTGTCATTGTCAGTCTATTGTAGTTGTGACAAGTGACTGGTCTGTATTATCTTGTGATATTTATTATTGTCATTGTCAGTCTATTGTAGTTGTGACAAGTGACTGGTCTATTATCTTGTGATATTTATTATTGTCATTGTCAGTCTATTGTAGTTGTGACAAGTGACTGGTCTGTATTATCTTGTGATATCTATTATTGTCATTGTCAGTCTATTGTAGTTGTGACAAGTGACTGGTCTGTATTATCTTGTGATATTTATTATTGTCATTGTCAGTCTATTGTAATTGTGACAAGTGACTGGTCTATTATTATCTTGTGATATTTATTATTGTCATTGTCAGTCTATTGTAGTTGTGACAAGTGACTGGTCTGTATTATCTTGTGATATTTATTATTGTCATTGTCAGTCTATTGTAGTTGTGACAAGTGACTGGTCTGTATTATCTTGTGATATTTATTATTGTCATTGTCAGTCTATTGTAGTTGTGACAAGTGACTGGTCTGTATTATCTTGTGATATTTATTATTGTCATTGTCAGTCTATTGTACATGTGACAAGTGACTGGTCTGTATTATCTTGTGATATTTATTATTGTCATTGTCAGTCTATTGTAGATGTGACAAGTGACTGGTCTGTATTATCTTGTGATATTTATTATTGTCTTTGTCAGTCTATTGTAGATGTGACAAGTGACTGGTTTGTATTATCTTGTGATATCTATTATTGTCTTTGTTAGTCTATTATAGTTGTGACAAGTGACTGGTCTGTATATCTTGTGATATTTATTATTGTCTTTGTCAGTCTATTGTAGTTGTGACAAGTGACTGGTCTGTATATCTTGTGATATTTATTATTGTCTTTGTCAGTCTATTATAGTTGTGACAAGTGACTGGTCTGTATATCTTGTGATATTTATTATTGTCTTTGTCAGTCTATTGTAGATGTGACAAGTGACTGGTCTGTATTATCTTGTGATATTTATTATTGTCATTGTCAGTCTATTGTAGTTGTGACAAGTGACTGGTCTGTATTATCTTGTGATATTTATTATTGTCATTGTCAGTCTATTGTAGTTGTGACAAGTGACTGGTCTATTATCTTGTGATATTTATTATTGTCATTGTCAGTCTATTGTAGTTGTGACAAGTGACTGGTCTGTATTATCTTGTGATATTTATTATTGTCATTGTCAGTCTATTGTAGTTGTGACAAGTGACTGGTCTATTATCTTGTGATATTTATTATTGTCATTGTCAGTCTATTGTAGTTGTGACAAGTGACTGGTCTGTATTATTTTGTGATATTTATTATTGTCATTGTCAGTCTATTGTAGTTGTGACAAGTGACTGGTCTGTATTATCTTGTGATATTTATTATTGTCATTGTCAGTCTATTGTAGTTGTGACAAGTGACTGGTCTGTATTATCTTGTGATATTTATTATTGTCATTGTCAGTCTATTGTAGTTGTGACAAGTGACTGGTCTGTATTATCTTGTGATATTTATTATTGTCATTGTCAGTCTATTGTACATGTGACAAGTGACTGGTCTGTATTATCTTGTGATATTTATTATTGTCATTGTCAGTCTATTGTAGATGTGACAAGTGACTGGTCTGTATTATCTTGTGATATTTATTATTGTCTTTGTCAGTCTATTGTAGATGTGACAAGTGACTGGTTTGTATTATCTTGTGATATCTATTATTGTCTTTGTTAGTCTATTATAGTTGTGACAAGTGACTGGTCTGTATATCTTGTGATATTTATTATTGTCTTTGTCAGTCTATTGTAGTTGTGACAAGTGACTGGTCTGTATATCTTGTGATATTTATTATTGTCTTTGTCAGTCTATTATAGTTGTGACAAGTGACTGGTCTGTATATCTTGTGATATTTATTATTGTCTTTGTCAGTCTATTGTAGTTGTGACAAGTGACTGGTCTGTATTATCTTGTGATATTTATTATTGTCATTGTCAGTCTATTGTAGTTGTGACAAGTGACTGGTCTGTATTATCTTGTGATATTTATTATTGTCATTGTCAGTCTATTGTAGTTGTGACAAGTGACTGGTCTATTATCTTGTGATATTTATTATTGTCATTGTCAGTCTATTGTAGTTGTGACAAGTGACTGGTCTGTATTATCTTGTGATATCTATTATTGTCATTGTCAGTCTATTGTAGTTGTGACAAGTGACTGGTCTGTATTATCTTGTGATATTTATTATTGTCATTGTCAGTCTATTGTAGTTGTGACAAGTGACTGGTCTGTATTATTTTGTGATATTTATTATTGTCATTGTCAGTCTATTGTAGATGTGACAAGTGACTGGTCTGTATTATCTTGTGATATTTATTATTGTCATTGTCAGTCTATTGTAGTTGTGACAAGTGACTGGTTTGTATTATCTTGTGATATTTATTATTGTCATTGTCAGTCTATTGTAGTTGTGACAAGTGACGGGTCTGTATATCTTGTGATATTTATTATTGTCATTGTCAGTCTATTGTAGTTATGACAAGTGACTGGTCTATTATCTTGTGATATTTATTATTGTCATTGTCAGTCTATTGTAGTTGTGACAAGTGACTGGTCTGTATTATCTTGTGATATTTATTATTGTCATTGTCAGTCTATTGTAGTTGTGACAAGTGACTGGTCTATTATTATCTTGTGATATTTATTATTGTCATTGTCAGTCTATTGTAGTTGTGACAAGTGACTGGTCTGTATTATCTTGTGATATTTATTATTGTCATTGTCAGTCTATTGTAGTTGTGACAAGTGACTGGTCTGTATTATCTTGTGATATTTATTATTGTCATTGTCAGTCTATTGTAGTTGTGACAAGTGACTGGTCTGTATTATCTTGTGATATTTATTATTGTCATTGTCAGTCTATTGTAGTTGTGACAAGTGACTGGTCTGTATTATCTTGTGATATTTATTATTGTCATTGTCAGTCTATTGTACATGTGACAAGTGACTGGTCTGTATTATCTTGTGATATTTATTATTGTCATTGTCAGTCTATTGTAGATGTGACAAGTGACTGGTCTGTATTATCTTGTGATATTTATTATTGTCTTTGTCAGTCTATTGTAGATGTGACAAGTGACTGGTTTGTATTATCTTGTGATATCTATTATTGTCTTTGTTAGTCTATTATAGTTGTGACAAGTGACGGGTCTGTATATCTTGTGATATTTATTATTGTCTTTGTCAGTCTATTGTAGTTGTGACAAGTGACTGGTCTGTATATCTTGTGATATTTATTATTGTCTTTGTCAGTCTATTATAGTTGTGACAAGTGACTGGTCTGTATATCTTGTGATATTTATTATTGTCATTGTCAGTCTATTGTAGTTGTGACAAGTGACTGGTTTGTATTATCTTGTGATATTTATTATTGTCATTGTCAGTCTATTGTAGTTTTGACAAGTGACTGGTCTGTATTATCTTGTGATATTTATTATTGTCATTGTCAGTCTATTGTAGTTGTGACAAGTGACTGGTCTATTATCTTGTGATATTTATTATTGTCATTGTCAGTCTATTGTAGTTGTGACAAGTGACTGGTCTGTATTATCTTGTGATATCTATTATTGTCATTGTCAGTCTATTGTAGTTGTGACAAGTGACTGGTCTGTATTATCTTGTGATATTTATTATTGTCATTGTCAGTCTATTGTAGTTGTGACAAGTGACTGGTCTGTATTATTTTGTGATATTTATTATTGTCATTGTCAGTCTATTGTAGATGTGACAAGTGACTGGTCTGTATTATCTTGTGATATTTATTATTGTCATTGTCAGTCTATTGTAGTTGTGACAAGTGACGGGTCTGTATATCTTGTGATATTTATTATTGTTTTTGTCAGTCTATTATAGTTGTGACAAGTGACTGGTCTGTATATCTTGTGATATTTATTATTGTCATTGTCAGTCTATTGTAGTTGTGACAAGTGACTGGTTTGTATTATCTTGTGATATTTATTATTGTCATTGTCAGTCTATTGTAGTTTTGACAAGTGACTGGTCTGTAATATCTTGTGATATTTATTATTGTCATTGTCAGTCTATTGTAGTTGTGACAAGTGACTGGTCTATTATCTTGTGATATTTATTATTGTCATTGTCAGTCTATTGTAGTTGTGACAAGTGACTGGTCTGTATTATCTTGTGATATCTATTATTGTCATTGTCAGTCTATTGTAGTTGTGACAAGTGACTGGTCTGTATTATTTTGTGATATTTATTATTGTCATTGTCAGTCTATTGTAGATGTGACAAGTGACTGGTCTGTATTATCTTGTGATATTTATTATTGTCATTGTCAGTCTATTGTAGTTGTGACAAGTGACTGGTTTGTATTATCTTGTGATATTTATTATTGTCATTGTCAGTCTATTGTAGTTTTGACAAGTGACTGGTCTGTATTATCTTGTGATATTTATTATTGTCATTGTCAGTCTATTGTAGTTGTGACAAGTGACTGGTCTATTATCTTGTGATATTTATTATTGTCATTGTCAGTCTATTGTAGTTTTGACAAGTGACTGGTCTGTATTATCTTGTGATATTTATTATTGTCATTGTCAGTCTATTGTAGTTGTGACAAGTGACTGGTCTCTATATGTTTACAATCACTACCTTGAACTTCAGTGGAAAACATCAGTTAGTGATCACAACAAGCAGCCATTACACTTCAGGTACGTTTACTGGTTACAACTCATTAGTCCCCTACATAGTTCGCTGCGCAATGTTGAAAGGTAGCCGGGCCTTTGCATTGAAGTGAGACAAACGTTGATTATTAAATGTATTATTAAATGTATATTTATAATTACTATCACTCCCTGTTGGGTCTCTTCTGTGAGGTTCACTTGAACACACACTACCACTACATTCAATATTTACAACACACAACTCAGACTGCTCACATGTTGATTGACAAGGAGGATTGAGGGAGGATAACTGGACCCACGGAGAAAAAAAATGGTCTTGCAATGATAGAGAGGTGTGTATAATTGTCCCACGAGGTGTTAAAAGGTCTCTATTATTGCAAGGTCAAATTTCTTCTCGCTTTGATGCAAAGGCCCGACTACTTATTAAGACAATACTTTTTTCGTATTGAAGCTGTGAGTGCCAAAAACTAATTTCTTGAAGAACGGCTGTTGTACAAGGCTAAAATCTATTTATTCAGAAAGTTTAACTTGTTTGTAAGTGGAAAAGACTGATGAAAGTGGAGCCAAAGTATTTTAAAACCCAAAGCAAAAATTTGAATTGAAAATGAGGTTTAGGCCTTTATTTGCTTATTTCCCATACCTTTTCTTTAAAAAATACCTCCAAAGCTGCATTCTAACACAAATTCAACAAAACATCTTTGTACAATTGAAAATACCGCTTTAAACAGACATGTTATCTTAGTACATTAGTTTCTAACTGTTTAAAAAGGGTTTTGAGTGTTAACCCGAAACAAAAATTGAGATTAAAACTCATGCAAAAGTCTATAGTTTTTGGCACTTTTTGCCCATATTGCTTGTCATTGAAAAAAATATCCTCTTAATAAGATAGCACAAAATGGAAAATGGGAAATGTGAAGAGGACTATTTTGTATGATTAAGGGGGCTTTCATGTATTAGTGTATGAGAGGGGGGATTGGCAATATTAAGGGGGGTCACGTTAGTTCTGGAAGCTATATAGGAGGGGCTGTTACAAATTGTATGCTGTTTTATAGGGGTTTAGGAAAAAATTGGACAAAATATAGGGCGGAGTTATGATATTTTTGTTAGATAGATAGATAGATAATTTGTTTAATCAAACCTCTTGCAGCTAATGGCTGAATTACAGGTAGGGTCAGATAATTAATTTACAATACACTATTTAACAACTACGACTAGAATGATTAATATATAAATAAATAAATAAATCCCCCGCCCTCCCACTACATTATAAATTGTCAAACGCTTGCGCATATTTATTTATCCCCCCGCCCTATTATAATTCATCTAATGCTCGCGCGTATTTATGGGTGACAAAATCCCCAAACCGGTTAGTGGCAGTAGCCTTAAGGTGTGATGAAGGCTTAATTGATCGTCTGGAATAGCGGTTACAGGGCATAACGATTCTGTTGCGCACTAGTTAACCAGGAAGGCGTGCAGGGGGTGGGGGTAGGACGTAATATTTTGAAAAGACAACCAATGATTTTGCCAAAACCCCCCCCCCCATACACTAATAAATGAAAGCTGCCCCCTTAATACTTCTTTCTCATTTCCTCTTCTGCTGTCATTTCTGTTTTCCTTGTCTTTTTTTTCTATTTTTATTTTTTTTCATCCTTCCCTCTGATGTTTTTCCTGTTTTTTTTTGGTTATTTTTTCATCTCTACATTGCTTGTTTCTTTCATTAATTATTTTCCTAATGTGTTCTATTTTTGTCTCTTTCTTGTTTTATGTATTCTTATTTACTTTCTCTCTGGGTTACTTTATAGAATTTACAAAGTTTATTATTCGTTTTCTATTGAATTTGGTCTTCCCTTTCTTTGATTTTCTTATTTTTTTAATCTTTGTGTTGTTTCTTATCCCATTTCATTTTTTTCATTTTTTTAGTAATAACTAACAACAACAGAAAAACAACAGAGAAAACAGAACACATACACACACACAAAAAAAAAATTAACAATTATCCCCCTTCATGTTTATCATTGCTTTTTTTCATATTTTTCTCATCATTTCCTTTTAAGAGTGAATTTCCTTTTCTTTGTTGCTTCTTCTTTTCTTCATATATGTCATTTCTTCCTTTTATTCTCTGCTTCCTTACTTCTATCTCCAACCTTTTCAATCATTCAATTATCATTGTAGTCTCCCTGCAGCTGCTTTAAGTGGTGTCATGCATTGTTCTCTGGTTGGTTTTCAAACACAAGAAAACATTTGAAAGCACAACGCTGCAGGTGGACTGATTTTATTGTTTTCAAGTGTTTGGAAACCAGAGTAATAGGCATTAAGAAAGCTTGAGTGTTTTAAATGACTTCTCTAGCGAGTTTATTATTCAAGAGTTTTACTGGGTATCTAAATGCATGCACACCATCGAATAGTCCTTTTCACAGTTCCGTTCAGTGACCACAAATAATAGTTCCATGCAAGTCGAGGTTCCAGTTTCTGTGCATAGCAAAACTATAATTTATCATGCGCAGCACTTGGAACCTCGACTTGAAACTGCCATTCGTAGTCACTGAACTTTGCTGTGAAAAGGACAATCAGACAATCAGGTTGGCTGAAAAGGTCATTAATTATTCATGAGTTTGTGAAATATTGTTCTAAAACTCATGAATAGTTAATGAAGAGAAAACAAAGACAAAATCACTAGCGTGAAGGAGTTTGAAATATGATGAAACACTAGCATAAAATTAAGCCAACTTCGCTTTGAATTTCTCCAATAATTATCCAATAATTTGAGAAGTAATATCCAACACTCGAAAGAGTGATTCATCAGGTTTTCAAAAACCTTAAAATGGCCCCAAAAAAACTCGGCTGCGCCTCGTTTTTTCAACCCATTTTTCGGTGTTTGAAAACCTGATGAAACACTCTTTCTCGTGTTTGATATATTACTTCATACTTAAGTCCTCACATGTTGGTTTTTAATGAGAGAAATAATTATCAGATTACCCAAAGAAAAAAACATTTGGCATGGTAGAGAACAACACACAAAACAAACTCAATTCTCAAACTCAAACTGGGACTCTGCCATGCACAGCGGTGAAAGGCTGTTGCTCTCACCACCTGGCCAACCATGATATACCTACTCTTTGATTTTCAGGGAGATAGCAGCTCTTATAATACCGCATGGTGAAAAAGGACTGGTTATAGTTGGAGGAAGGACTGGTTCCAAGTCACACGAGAAGCATACATTGAAGTACGATATGTAATGCTTACAATAATGTAATCTATACGAGTGTTAATGATGGATAGATGGAAGGATAGACGAATTAATTGATTGGAAACTGTATTTATTCACACCTGTCCTATCCTAATTTATGAAAATGATGAATAAATGAATGGATGGTTGAATGAACGGATGGATGGTTGGATGGATTGTTGAATGAATGGATGGATGAATGGATGGATGGATTGTTGAATGAATGAATGGATGGATTGTTGAATGAATGGATGGATTGTTGAATGAATGGATGGATGGATGGATGGTTGGATGAATTGATGGATTGTTGAATGAATGGATGGATTGTTGAATGAATGGATGGATGGATGGTTGGATGAATGGATGGATTGTTGAATGAATGGATGGATTGTTGAATGAACGAATGGATTGTTGAATGAATGGATGGCTGAACGAATGGATGGTTGAATTTATTGCTGTATAGTAGTTTTTAATAATTGTTGAAATAATCATTTCATTCTTTATTTTATTGCTGTAGTAGTTTAATTTTAATAATTGTTGAAATAATCATTTCATTCTTTATTTTATTGCTGTAGTAGTTTAATTTTAATAATTGTTGAAATAATCATTTTATTCTTTATTTTATTGCTGTAGTAGTTTAATTTTAATAATTGTTGAAATAATCATTTTATTCTTTATTTCATTGCTGTGGTAGTTTTTAATAATTGTTGATATGATCATTTCAGTCACAACCATCACCTAAACGAGACTGTATCCAAAGAGGAAGTAGACGAAATGGCCAGGAAAGGAATCGTGAAATCTACCTTGGACTCTAGAAAGGTATTTTCACCAATAGTTGTAGAAGACAATTTCTACAGGACCTGGATAGCTAAACAAAACAGTATTTATATGACAATAACAACTACAAGGGTACATCAGATTAAATGTAGTTATTAAATGAATAGCGGTAGGGGTTAGGGGTCATATATGCCTAGCAGGGGCGGATCCAGAAATTTGTCAGGGGGTATCCAAATTGCAAATCAAATGGGTCTTGGTTCCCCCTTGTGTCCTCCTGGGCTTTGCCCGAAAAAGGATTAAATTTAACTTTATTGACGTTTCCAACATGAATCATTCTATTTTACTACGATTAAGTATTAACGTGAGCAACGCCATTCATTTATTGTATGATAGGTTGTGCGAATATCGTTTCACGGGCCAAAAACATGGCTATTTCACGTTTCACGGCAAGCAAAAATCGTGTTTCACGTTTCACGTTTCACGAAACAAAACGTACAATACATGCATGAAGACTCTACACTGTATATAGCTGAGAAATGTATAATTTCATAACATGTTTTGACAATCCTAAACGTTATGGAATTATATCACGATCTATTTTGGCCTCGAACTGATATAGACCAAATCACGTTTCACGGATTTGTGATAAATCTCGAATCTCGGAGACTAAATCTTGTTAATCACGTTTCTCGGGGGTGACTCAAATCATGTTTCACGGTCACAAAAAGGCCATTCTCGTTTCTCGATCAATTTAAAGGGCCATTCTCGTTTCTCGATCAAATTAAAGGGCCATTCTCGTTTCTCGATCAATTTAAAGGGCCATTCTCGTTTCTCGATCAATTTAAAGGGCCATTCTCGTTTCTCGATCAATTTAAAGGGCCATTCTCGTTTCTTGGTCAATTTAAAGGGCCATTCTCGTTTTCGAAATAATTCTTTACCCTCCTGATCATAGGTTTTATTTTCGTCTTTTTTATCAGAAATATAACTATAACGACCGTTAGCACATAGTGACTCCTATATTCTTCATTAAAGTCTTGAGTGGTAATAGGTTTGATGGAATAGCTCACAGCTAGTTACCATTAGTTTGATACTCCCCTAAGGCAATTTTCTTCATATTCCATCTGGTGTTTTTTTCTCATTTCGATAATTGTTAAGTAACGAAAAAATATTTGGTAAGTATTTGGGACGCCAAAATGGTTATCACGTCTACCAGGCATAAAAACTCCTTTTATCGCACAGGGTAAATAAATAATGAAAGCATCCCCCATGGTCTTGATGGGCGGGTATATATCGATTTGAGAAGCATTTGTTTAAATTAGTAATACGTACAGGCCTTTCACGGACAGCTATCGATTTTGCATATATTTTTAAACGCAAACAAAAACGCCCATGAAAAAGTGGCAATGTCCCAACAATTTTGCACATGATTGTAGCTTTTGTGTAACTTAGTAATACAGGTCTTTCATGTACGGACGGGTATTAATTAGAGAAGCTAGCTTTTGTTTAATTTAGTAATACAGGCCTTTCACGGGCGGGTACATATCGATTAGAGAAGCATTTTCTTAGTAGATCAGAAACATTTCTTAATAAAAGAAGCGAGTTGAGTGGACCACCACTCAA
This sequence comes from Metridium senile, assembly GCA_949775045.1. Taxonomy (NCBI): domain Eukaryota; kingdom Metazoa; phylum Cnidaria; class Anthozoa; order Actiniaria; family Metridiidae; genus Metridium; species Metridium senile. The sequence continues at coordinate 19,873,385 of OX459100.1, read as the reverse complement.
TCCACTTGAACGGCGTACCTAAAATTATTAATTGTTTTTATATATTTTATTCAACATTTTCAACAAGGTTTGCATGATTGATTAAACTATAATATACAATATAATACAGAACAAATATCATAAGACACACATAGAAATAAGAATAACGCGTCCAATTATTTTTCGTTTCCTATTTCTAAAAATATCCTATTTTTGTTCAAAAAGAACAATTAGTTTCACCACAAAATACCTTTCAAGTCAAGTCAACGAACTAAATAAGCAACTAATTTATTTATCGTTCAAGCAAGTTATTAATCGTTTAATAGATACTTTTATGATATTTAATTATATTTTACAGAAAACATTTTTATGTCACAACTCAACGTTTATACTGTTTTCTTTGTCGGTACCAAAAGCCTTGTTGATGTAAAAGACATTGGTACCATTGCTCGTTTCTTGTTTAAACACGATAGTCTTTAAAGTATTCCTGAATTCTTGAATAAAGATGAAGTATAATACAGGACCAAGTGCACTGTTGGTTAACAAAAGATTGTTCAACACACTAGCCATAGCCATCCAATCTATGCATCCCTTATCACGAATACCAGCTTGAACTGTACGAAAACTATCCAGACTAAATGCAAAAGGTCTTGGAAAACAACAGAAAAAGTACATCACTAAAGAACTGGAAACCATTAAAACAGCGCTTTTTATTGTCTTCAGGCGATTCTTTTTCATGATCAACTGAAGATCTGACAATCTTCCTTCCATAGAATTTAGTGAAGTTCGTAATCTTCTGATGATTTTGATGTTTAAAACAGCTGCATAAATAAAGATAGCCACTGGGAATATGTCGAAAAGTACCTTATAGATACGTTCAGGAATACTGTTTGGAAAGAAGTTACACTGGTCTGTGGTACTTATGTAAACAGTGTTTATAGCCATGTACACATGTAGAATGCCAGGAATTAGCCAGGTTACAAGTATTGATATCACAATACGAGGTTTGGATGATGATGTCATAAGTAGAGGTTTAGCGACTGCTTTATATCTATCGATACTTATTAATACCATAGTGAGTATAGATATGATATATATAAACTTGCGGTGCGACTCGTTTAAGGTAGTCTTCAAATATACACGTACCAAGGGTGGGCTTAACACTTCGTTGTTACGAGACAAAAAGAATGCGAATACTAGAGCCGATAGACTATCCGAGACTGCCATGTTCACAATGTAAAAGTTCATAGTCTTTTGCAGTTGTCGTTTGCAAGCAACAAGGCAGATCACCAGAAGATTGGTAGAGAGAGCGACTAAACAGAGAGTTATGGGCATGGCAGTTCGTACATGACGTATTTGTCGACTGATTGGATAACTACAAGTAGAGTTAGAAGAGTGGTTGCTTGTTGTGTTGTTCAATTCCATGTTTTTGGACTCTTTTCTCGGTTGTGTTATGTCGAGATAGTTGGACGTCTGATTTCCGTGACAAACCTTACTGACTCATGGGTTGAAACCTGGACATCGATGTGAACAAATTGGGTGCGATCACTGAAATAACAAGCTAACCAATCCAAAAAGCACTCTGAAAAACCGAGGTGTCATAGCTTTACAAAAAGAGTATTGTAACGAAAAGTATCAAAAGGACTTGGAAAAGTCAGCAAGCACCATAAGTGTTATCTCAGCCTTTTTCATTGCTCGTATTGAAAATGTCGCACAACTGCAGGATCTAGATACATTTTTTCCCCCTCATTACTTAAGGTGACTGGCTACTTTTGAACGCCTTTGAACGTTCGATTCGAGCCCACGATGTGCGCGCACAAAAACCGCTGAATAAAATACAAAAATTTATTTAGGAACCATACACGTTTTGAGCTTCAACAGGGCAAAACCCTCGAATTTTGCGTGGGACTCTATACTTTCGTTATGCTTAGTTGAAAGAACCTAATAAAGTCTACGTTATATAATAATAATAATAATAATAACTATAATTTATATAGCGTCAATTATTCCGAAGATTCAACAACGCTTTACAATTTCATAATATAATAAAAAGCATATATTTTATATAATATATTAAAAGAAGTTGTAAAACATCAGTGGATTAAAAACTTTTAGTAAAAATATATGGTTAAAATATGGAATGAAAAATTAAACAGTATCAAATGCTCTCTTAAAAAGCCATGTCTTTAAGTTACGTTTAAAAAGAGAAAAGGAGTCACAGGATCTAGTGTCAAGAGGTAGAGAATTCCATAGTTCAGGAGAAGCAAAGGAAAAAGTTCTCATGCCATAAGTTTTAAGATTATAGCTCTGTTTAGCAAGTAAGTTTGAAGAGGAGGATCTTAGGGAACGAGAAGGGACATAGCGACTTATTAAGTCAGAGAGATAAGAAGGTGCAGCTCCATGTAAGATTTTAAATGTTAAGAGAAGGATCTTGAATTCAATACGTTGCTGTATGGGCAACCAATGAAGATTAAAGAGGACGGGAGTTATATGTTCTTGTTTACGTGTATAAGTTACCATTCTTGCTGCTGCATTTTGCACATGTTGTAGCATTCGTGTGGAAGTCTTTGGAAGTCCATATAAAATAGAGTTACAGAAATCCAACTTTGAGGAGATAAAGGCGTGGACAAGGGTCTCACATGCACTTTGACTAAGGTATTTACGAATTTTCCATATATTGTGTATATGAAAAAAGCATGATTTACAGACAGATGATATATGATCGTCAAGAGATAGTTTATCATCAAAAATAACGCCAATATTCCGAGCTGCAGTGGAAGAAGGGATATCAAAGCCTGATATATTTAAAGTACTGATGGAAGGCCGTGGACTATGAATACTACTAAGAACAAGAATTTCTGTTTTATCACTGTTAAGTTTAAGCATATTGTTAGTCATCCACCTGTTTATATCATATACACATGCTTCAACTGCAAGTTTAGCGGACTCAGCTTCAGATACCGATGATGTTGAAAACGTGATATAAATTTGAGTATCATCAGCATAAAGATGGAATTTCAAGTTATGCTGACGAACAATATCCCCAATAGGTCTAGTATATAGAAGAAAAAGAATTGGCCCTAAGATTGAGCCTTGTGGGACACCACAGTCAAAAGAACAGGATTCTGAAATACCATTCTGGACTTTAACACGAAAAGTCCTGTTAGTTAAATATGACTTGAACCATTTGAATGCTTTTCCACTTATACCATAAGTAGCAGATAACCTACGAAGAAGAATTTGATGACTAACAGTATCAAAGGCCGCTGAAAGGTCAAGAAGTATAAGGACAACAGAGCATTGGTTGTCCATGGCATGCAGAATATCATTGTGTACCCTTAACAATGCCGTTTCAACACTATGATATGTCTTGTACGCTGATTGGAATTTTTCATGAAGACTGTTACAATCAAGGTGCTCTACTAGTTGAGTAGCAACAACTTTTTCAATAACTTTAGAAATAAATTTCAAGTTTGAAATAGGTCTAAAGTTGGCAAATTCTTCAGGAGACAAAGATTGCTTTTTTAGTATAGGTTTAATCAATGCTTCTTTCATACTTGATGGGACCGTTGCAGTACTCAACGATAAATTGACGATCTTGGTAATAGTAGGGAGCAAGAGATCAAAACAGTTTTTCATAACCATACCAGGTAGAGGGTCAAGATCACATGATTTTGAAATAAGAGGCTGAATAAGCTTTGATAAATATTCAGCAGAGACTTCATTAAAAGATGTAAGACGACTTCTAGGCGGGACTGTTGGAATGTCACATAAGCTGTCAATACTCTCAAAACCATTCTGAATAGCTTTAGTCTTATTAATGAAAAATTCAGCAAAATAATTTGCGAGCAGGTTAGGAGTTGCGCATGATGGAAAAAGAGGAGGAGCCTTTTTGTGAATAAGCTTTTCAAAAGTAGAAAACAAAATTTTTTGATTACATTGATGATCGGATATTACATTTGAATAATAGTCATTTCTGGATGACTTGACTAAAGCTTGAACAACTTTACATTGGTTGACATATAACTGACGGTCAATAGTCAAACCAGATTTACGCCAAACCCTTTCAAGTCTTCTTCTCTTAACTTTTTCAGCCTTGATATCATCCGTGTACCAAGGGGAGGATGGACGTAGAGTAATTACACGCTCTTTCGAAGGTGCATGAGAATTAAGAACAGAAGTGAGCTTTGAATCATACTCATGAAGAAGATCATCTAAATCATTAGATGGTGATGTTATAAGAGCTAACTTAGAAACTTCATTTGTAAAAGAAGGAATATCTATGCTGCTTAGCTTGCGGCATTTAAAAACTATCTTCTCAAAAGGAGCCTTTTTAAGATGTAAGTCACAAAAAACAGCAGAATGATCAGAGATTGCAGGATCAGAAATAGAAAAATTGTCAACAATCTGATCATTGCTTCTAGTAATTACAAGATCAAGAATATGTTTGTCATTGTATGTAGGAGTGTCGACATGTTGTTGTAAATTAAAACAGTCTAAGATGTTCAGAAACTTAAGGGCGCTGGAATTAGAAGTGTCTTCAATATGAAAGTTAAAGTCACCAACTAAGAGTAGTGAGCCAGATTGCGAGGAAACCTCCTCTAAAAAAGTAGAAAATTCATCAAAAAACATATTATTAGTTAGTTTATTACGACCAGAGGGAGGTGGTCGATAAATAACAAAAAGTAAAATGCGTTCTGGTGAAGAATGAAAAGACATTCCCATAACTTCAAATGACTTAAATTTATTCTTTAAAGAAATTTTTACAGGCTTTAGGCCCTTTTTAAAAATAATCCCTATTCCTCCACCTCTTCCTTTCCTTGTAACATGTTGAAAAATATAGCCTTTAGGTAAAAGTTCATTGATGATTAATTGATTATTTAATTGATTATTTGATTTTAGCCAACTTTCAGTAATGCATAATACGTCAATTTCATTTTCAACAATAAAGTCATTCAACAATAAAGCTTTATTACAAACAGATCTTGTATTCAAAACACATAACTTGGATTTTTTACAAACCTGGTTACAGAAGGGTATACGAAGAGGAATAGAGAGATTCACGAGGTTAGCTCCACGTTGACTGTTTTGTTCACTATGAATGGAGGTCAATGAAGTAGAACGAGGATATTGATCTTGTTTAGACGAGATCCATGGCTCCACTGGATTTAAAGAATAATTCTTGACTCTAGATCGTTTTCCCCTAAATCTTCGAAGAATGCCCAACGATTTTAATCGGTCCCAAGTTGCAGAATCAATGGGAAATCCAGAAGAACGGCTTGAAGAAGATGTTGTCGAATAATGGCGGCTAGTTTGAATACTCGCTTGAAGAGGTTTCCACCAAAGACAACGAGATAAAAGAAAATTTCTAGAATATGTGAACATCTTTAGAGAGCAATGATACTAAGAAGGCGAATTAATGAATAAAAATCGAGTTAAACTCAAGAAAATACGGTAATATAAGTGAAAATCAAGAGAGAGTTAATATAAGCAACTCTCTAGAGTGCTAATTATGCAATATCAAATATTTTCAAAAAGTTAATTTTTCAAACATACAAAAAAAATCGATTTTCGTAGGATTTTTTGTCCGACTTCATGCGAGTTTTGAAAGCACTGAAAGGACGAAATATGACAGATCAAGGTATTTCTTTGTCTTTTATTCAAAACCGTCCGTGTTGTATTTTAGAATGAATTATTACCCGCGGCATTTGTTCTTGATATAGTATGAAAAAAACGTATGAGTTGTGATTTTTGATTTTTTTCATATCGCTTCAGTTTTCGCAAGTTTTTCTTCTAAATCTTTCGCGTAGGCGTTCATTAAATACTGATTATCTCGAAATTGAGCTCGGGACACCCCATTTTTCTGTTCATTTTTGGAATCAGCATTAAATTTCACATTAAAAAATCGTAGTTTAAAGAAAAGTTTAACATTATTTCCAAAAGTAGACAGTCACCTTAAATATATTGTGTTTGAGTATATGATCGTCGCGGAGTAAAGCAATTAAAGTAATTGCAATTATAAAAGCCCGATATATTGCCATATCATATAGTATAATTTCCATATGAAAGAGTATCCTATACTAGCTACAGAGTAAGATTTATTTAGCTAGAGTCTCCCCGATTAGTATTACACATCATGTGTAAAGCGAGAAGATTTGAGACTATAATAAAGTTATTGATTGATTGATTGTATGATTGATTGATTGATTATTGATTGATTGATTGATTGTATGATTGATTGATTGATTGATTGTATTAAATCATCACGTATGCTCATGAAAACTGTGCATGTGCAATGTACCTTGCAGAAGCCTGATACTCTTTCCTGATACCCTTTCATGTGCGAGTACATATCGATTAGAGAAGCATTTTCCTTTAGTAGTAGATTAAAAACATTTCTTAATCAATGAAGCGAGTTGAGTGGACCACCACTCAATCCACTTGAACGGCGTACCTAAAATTATTAATTGTTTTTATATATTTTATTCAACATTTTCAACAAGGTTTGCATGATTGATTCAACTATAATATACAATATAATACAGAACAAATATCATAAGACACACATACAAATAAGAATAACGCGTCCAATTATTTTTCGTTTCCTATTTCTAAAAATATCCTATTTTTGTTCAAAAAGAACAATATTAGTTTCACCACAAAATACCTTTCAAGTCACGTCAACGAACTAAATAAGCAACTAATTTATTTATCGTTCAAGCAAGTTATTAATCGTTTAATAGATACTTTTATGATATTTAATTATATTTTACAGAAAACATTTTTATGTCACAACTCAACGTTTATACTGTTTTCTTTGTCGGTACCAAAAGCCTTGTTGATGTAAAAGACATTGGTACCATTGCTCGTTTCTTGTTTAAACACGATAGTCTTTAAAGTATTCCTGAATTCTTGAATAAAGATGAAGTATAATACAGGACCAAGTGCACTGTTGGTTAACAAAAGATTGTTCAACACACTAGCCATAGCCATCCAATCTATGCATCCCTTATCACGAATACCAGCTTGAACTGTACGAAAACTATCCAGACTAAATGCAAAAGGTCTTGGAAAACAACAGAAAAAGTACATCACTAAAGAACTGGAAACCATTAAAACAGCGCTTTTTATTGTCTTCAGGCGATTCTTTTTCATGATCAACTGAAGATCTGACAATCTTCCTTCCATAGAATTTAGTGAAGTTCGTAATCTTCTGATGATTTTGATGTTTAAAACAACTGCATAAATAAAGATAGGCAATGGGAATATGTCATAAAGTACCTTATAGATACGTTCAGGAATACTGGTTGGAAAGAAGTTACACTGGTCTGTGGTACTTATGTAAACAGTCTTTATAGCCATGTACACATGTAGAATGGTAGGAATTAGCCAGGTTACAAGTATTGATATCACAATACGAGGTTTGGATGATGATGTCATAAGAAGAGGTTTAGCGACTGCTTTATATCTATCGATACTTACTAATACCATAGTGAGTATAGAAACTTGCGGTGCGACTCGTTTAAGGTAGTTTTCAAATATACACGTACCAAGAGTTGGGGTTATCACATTGTTGTCGTTAGACAAAAAGAATCCGAATACTAGAGCCGACAGACAATCCGAGACTGCCATGTTCACAATGTAAAAGTTCATAGTCTTTTGCAGTTGTCGTTTGCAAGCAACAAGGCAGATCACCAGAAGATTGGTAGAGAGAGCGACCAAACAGAGACTTATTGGCATGGCAGTTCGTACATGAAGTATTTGTGGACTGGTTGCATAACTACAAATAAAGTTAGAAGAGTGGCTGTTAGTTGTGTTGTTCAGTTCCATGTTTTTTAGACTCTTTTCTCGGTAGCGTTATTTCGAGATGGTTGGACGTCTGATTTCCGTGACAAACCTTACTGACTCATGGGTTGAAACCTGGACATCGATGTGAACAAATTGGGTGCGATTACTCAGATAACAAGCTAACCAATCCAAAAAGCACTCTGAGAAACCGAGGTGTCATAGCTTTACAAAGAGAGTATTGTAAGGCACAGTATCAAAAGGCCTTGGAAAAGTCAGCAAGCACCATAAGTGTTATCTCAGCCTTTTTCATTGCTCATATTGAAAATGTCGCACACCTGCAGGACCTAGATATCTTTACTTTTTTTTTCATTACTTACATATCTTGTTATATCCTATAGTATAATTTCCATATAAAAGAGTAACCTATATTAGCTACAGAGTAAGATTTATCAGTTTAGCTACAGTCTCCCCGATTAGTATTACACATATGTAAAGCTAGAAGATTTGAGACTATAATAAAGTTATTGATTGATTGATTGATTGATTGATTGTATGATTGATTGTATGATTGATTGATTGATTGATTGATTGTATGATTGATTGTATGATTGATTGATTGATTGATTGTATGATTGATTGATTGATTGATTGATTGATTGATTGTATGATTGATTGATTGATTGATTGATTGATTGATTGATTGTATTAAATCATCACGTATGCTCATGAATACTGTGCATGTAGAATGTCCCTTGCAGAAGCCTAATACTCTTTCCTGATACCCTTTCATGGGTGGGTACATATCGGTTAGAGAAGTAGTTCCTTTAATAGTAGATTAAAAACACTTCTTAATCAAAGAAGGGAGTTGAGTGGACGAGTGGACCACCACTCAATCCACTTGAACGGCGTAACTAAAATTATTCAATGCTTTTATATATTTTATTCAACATTTTCAACAAGGTTTGCATGATTGATTCAACTATAATATACAATATAATACAGAAAAAAATTTAATAAGACACACATAGAAATAAGAATAACGCGTCTACTGTATTTTTCATTGTCTATAAAATACTCGATTCTGATTGGCTAATTGACTATGGATTTTTTCTTAATTTGTGCAATTGATTAATTGCACACATCCGGGAACTTTTTACTTTGTGTTTTTTACTTGAAAAACCCGTATTTTATGTAGATGTATTATTAAAAGGAAATACCAACTAAGTTCTCGTATTAATGAAAAATATCAGTTGTATTCGATGAATCTTCTGGAACGGTGGTGTTAACTATAAAAATTACTTATCGCGTTTGGCGACATTGACGAGCAGCAGCTGTATTAGAATCAAGACCCAACACCTGTTAAAACACATACATTAACTATTTCATGATCGAACCTGCAGCCGACCGACCGACCAACCGACCGACCGTTTAAGCAACCACCAATCAACTGATCGCCCAACCAACCAATCAACCAGCTAGCCAAGCAACCGATTCACCAACCAAAAACGAACTAAATAAGCAACTAATTTATATATCGTTCAATCGGAAGTGTTATAAATGTTATCTCAGCCTTTTTCATTGCTCGTCTAATTTTTTTTATTTCCTTTTTTTAAACCATATCCTATTTTTGTTCAAAAAGAACAATTAGTTTCACCACGTAATACCTTTCAAGTCAAGTCAATTTATTTATCGTTCAATCAAGCTATTAATCGTTTAATAAATAGTTTTATGACATTAATTATACTTTACAGAAAACATTTTTATCTCACAGCTCAACGTTTATCCTGTTTTCTTTGTCGGTACCGAAAGCCTTGTTGATGTAAAAGACATTGGTGCCATTACCTTTTTTAAACACGATAGTCTTTAAAGTACTCTTGAATTTTTGAATAAAGATGAAGTATAATACAGGACCAAGTGCACTGTTGGCTAACAAAAGGTTGTTCAACAAATCTATGCATCCCTTATAACGAATACCAGATTGAAACGTAACAAAACCAGACAGACTAAATGCAAAGTGCCTTGGAAAACAACAGAAAAAGTACATCACTAAAGAAGAGGAAAACATTAAAACAGCGCTTTTTATTCTCTTCAGGCGTAACTTTTTCGCGATTAACTGAAGATATGACAATCTTCCTTCCACAGAATTTAGTGAAGTTCGTAAACTTCTGATGATTTTGATGTTTAAAACAACTGCACAAATAAAGATAGGCAATGGGAATATGTCATAAAGTACCTTATAGATACGTTCAGGAATACTGGTTGGAAAGAAGTTACACTGGCCTGTGGTACTTATGTAAACAGTGTTTATAGCCATGTACACATGTAGAATGCCAGGAATGAGCCAGGTTACAAGTATTGATATCACAATACGAGGTTTGGATGCTGATGTCATAAGTAGAGGTTTAGTGACTGCTTTATATCTATCGATACTTACTAATACCATAGTGAGTATAGAAACTTGCGGTGCGACTCGTTTAAGGTAGTTTTCAAATATACACGTACCAAGAGTTGGGGTTATCACATTGTTGTCTTTAGACAAAATTCCGAATACTAAAGCCGATAGACTATCTGAGACTGCCATGTTCACAATGTAAAAGTTCATAGTCTTTTGCAGTTGTCGTTTGCAAGCAACAAGGCAGATCACCAGAAGATTGGTAGAGAGAGCGACCAAACAGAGAGTTATGGGCATGGCAGTTCGTACATGACGTATTTGTCGACTGATTGGATAACTACAAGTAGAGTTAGAAGAGTGGTTGCTTGTTGTGTTGTTCACTTCCATGTTTTTGGACTCTTTTCTCGGTTGTGTTATGTCGAGATAGTTGGACGTCTGATTTCCGTGACAAACCGTACTGACTCATGGGTTGAAACCTGGACATCGATGTGAACAAATTGGGTGCGATCACTGAAATAACAAGCTAACCAATCCAAAAAGCACTTTGAGAAACCGAGGTGTCATAGAGAGTATTGTAACGAAAAGTATCAAAAGGCCTTGAAAAAGTCAGCAAGCACCATAAGTGTTATCTCAGCCTTTTTCATTGCTCGTATTAAAAATGTCGCACAACTGCAGGATCTAGATACATTTTTCCCCCCTCATTACTTAAGGTGACTGGCTACTTTTGAACGCCTTTGAACGTTCGATTCGAGCCCACGATATGCGCGCACAAAAACCGCTGAATAAAATACAAAAATTTATTTAGGAACCATACACGTTTTGAGCTTCAACAGGGCAAAACCCTCGAATTTTGCGTGGGACTCTATACTTTCGTTATGCTTAGTTGAAAGAACCTAATAAAGTCTACGTTATATCAAATATTTTCAAAAAGTTAATTTTTGTAACATACAAAAAAAATCGATTTTCGTAGGATTTTTTGTCCGACTTCATGCGAGTTTTGAAAGCACTGAAAGGACGAAATATGACAGATCAAGGTATTTCTTTGTCGTTTATTCAAAACCGTCCGTGTTGTATTTTAGAATGAATTATTACCCGCGGCATTTGTTCTTGATATAGTATGAAAAAAACGTATGAGTTGTGATTTTTGATTTTTTTCATATCGCTTCAGTTTTCGCAAGTTTTTCTTCTAAATCTTTCGCGTAGGCGTTCATTAAATACTGATTATCTCGAAATTGAGCTCGGGACACCCCATTTTTCTGTTCATTTTTGGAATCAGCATTAAATTTCACATTAAAAAATCGTAGTTTAAAGAAAAGTTTAACATTATTTCCAAAAGTAGACAGTCACCTTAAATATATTGTGTTTGAGTATATGATCGTCGCGGAGTAAAGCAATTAAAGTAATTGCAATTATAAAAGCCCGATATATTGTCATATCATATAGTATAATTTCCATATGAAAGAGTATCCTATACTAGCTACAGAGTAAGATTTATTTAGCTAGAGTCTCCCCGATTAGTATTACACATCATGTGTAAAGCGAGAAGATTTGAGACTATAATAAAGTTATTGATTGATTGATTGATTGATTGTTGATTGATTGATTGATTGATTATTGATTGATTGATTGATTGTATGATTGATTGATTGATTGATTGTATTAAATCATCACGTATGCTCATGAAAACTGTGCATGTGCAATGTACCTTGCAGAAGCCTGATACTCTTTCCTGATACCCTTTCATGTGCGAGTACATATCGATTAGAGAAGCATTTTCCTTTAGTAGTAGATTAAAAACATTTCTTAATCAATGAAGCGAGTTGAGTGGACCACCACTCAATCCACTTGAACGGCGTACCTAAAATTATTAATTGTTTTTATATATTTTATTCAACATTTTCAACAAGGTTTGCATCATTGATTCAACTATAATATACAATATAATACAGAACAAATATCATAAGACACACATAGAAACAAGAATAACGCGTCTACTGTATTTTTCATTCTCTATAAAATACTCGATTCTTATTGGCTAATTGACTATGGATTTTTTCTTAATTTGTGCAATTGATTAATTGCACACATCCGGGAACTTTTTACTTTGTGTTTTTTACTTCAAAAACCCGTATTTTATGTAGATGTATTATTAAAAGGAAATACCAACTAAGTTCTCGTATTAATGAAAAATATCAGTTGTATTCGATGAATCTTCTGGAACGGTAGTATTAACTATAAAAATTACTTATCGCGTTTGGCGACATTGACGAGCAGCAGCTGTATTAGAATCAAGACCCAACACCTGTTAAGACACGTACATTAACTGTTTCATGATCGAACCTGCAGCCGACCGACCAACCGACCGTTTAAGCAACCACCAATCAACTGATCGCCCAACCAACCTGCCAACCAGCTAGCCAAGCAACCGATTTACTAACCAAAAACGAACTAAATAAGCAACTAATTTATTTATCGTTCAATCAAGCTATTAATCGTTTACAAAATACTTTGATGACATTTAATTATATTTTACAGAAAACATTTTTATGTCACAACTCAACGTTTATCCTGTTTTCTTTGTCGGTACCAAAAGCCTTGTTGATGTAAAAGACATTGGTGCCATTACCTTTTTTAAACACGATAGTCTTTAAAGTACTCCTGAATTCTTGAATAAAGATGAAGTATAATACAGGACCAAGTGCACTGTTGGTTAACAAAAGATTGTTCAACACACTAGCCATAGCCATCCAATCTATGCATCCCTTATCACGAATACCAGCTTGAACTGTACGAAAACTATCCAGACTAAATGCAAAAGGTCTTGGAAAACAACAGAAAAAGTACATCACTAAAGAACTGGAAACCATTAAAACAGCGCTTTTTATTGTCTTCAGGCGATTCTTTTTCATGATCAACTGAAGATCTGACAATCTTCCTTCCATAGAATTTAGTGAAGTTCGTAAACTTCTGATGATTTTGATGTTTAAAACAGCTGCATAAATAAAGATAGCCACTGGGAATATGTCGAAAAGTACCTTATAGATACGTTCAGGAATACTGTTTGGAAAGAAGTTACACTGGTCTGTGGTACTTATGTAAACAGTGTTTATAGCCATGTACACATATAGAATGCCAGGAATTAGCCAGGTTACAAGTATTGATATCACAATACGAGGTTTGGATGCTGATGTCATAAGTAGAGGTTTAGCGACTGCTTTATATCTATCGATACTTATTAATATCATAGTGAGTATAGAAACTTGCGGTGCGACTCGTTTAAGGTAGTCTTCAAATATACACGTACCAAGGGTGGGCCTTAACACTTCGTTGTTACGAGACAAAAAGAATGCGAATACTAGAGCCGATAGACTATCCGAGACTGCCATGTTCACAATGTAAAAGTTCATAGTCTTTTGCAGTTGTCGTTTGCAAGCAACAAGGCAGATCACCAGAAGATTGGTAGAGAGAGCGACCAAACAGAGACTTATCGGCATGGCAGTTCGTACATGACGTATTTGTCGACTGATTGGATAACTACAAGTAGAGTTAGAAGAGTGGTTGCTTGTTGTGTTGTTCACTTCCATGTTTTTGGACTCTTTTCTCGGTAGTGTTATTTCATCTGCGTTAGTCTGATTCCCGTGATATAGCGTTAATAATTGATGTACGTGTCAAAGTCTGATTCCCGTGATATAGCGTTAATAATTGATGTACGTGTCAAAGTCTGATTCCCGTGATATAGCGTTAATAATTGATGTACGTGTCAAAGTCCTTCACGACATTTGCATCACAATATGGTGTGTGGCCTGTATCCAATTGTTTGACATAAAGACTGCTGATTCTAGAAACATCACGGTCGCTGTCTTCTTGTACAGCAATGTCAATGGTGTTGCAACGCGTACGTCTGTTGTTTTGTCAAGCCGCCGTGTGGTTGTGAAAAACCATTTGATTGTTCTCTTATTAACAGATAAGTTATTATAGTTAAACGTTTTTTGTAATTAAGTGAGGATTGTCCACTTCCATTTGATGGATTAATAGAGTATCATTACAGGCAAGTAGTCAAAGAATCAAGTAGCCAGGATCTACTGGTGACTCTGCTACTGGTAACATTTTAATCCAGTACCACCTGCCGCATGGTCGGGTTATCGGCGACTAAACCGGCTCCCCCACTAACATTATGTTAGCGAGGAGGGTGGCATGTCATCCAGCAGGACGAAAGATAAGACCGGCCAACATGCAAAACTGAAGCTTTGTTGAGTGACAAGATTTCAAGCCAAAGAAGAACAAGTTGAAGAACAATGATGCAACTCAAGAAAGGGACAGTATTGGCAAGATAGGCGGAGGCGTACCGACATCAAAGCCACTCTCCGACAATATTTATTTTTAATTTATTATTAATGTATGTCCTAGTTTCTTAGTTATTCACAATTAGTTTTATCGTTATTCACAATTCGTCAATAGAAATATATGTATTTTATTGTCATTTACAAAGGGGTTGCTCCTCGGATGGGACCTGCGTCCCGTTCGCGTAAACCCCATTGGGCTCGTTTAATTAATCGTCTGTGATCAGTCCTGTGCATTTTCATTTAGTCAGTTTTGATAGTCTATTTTGTAAATCTGTTTTGTAAATCAAACTAATACGTTCCCAATAAAGCTGTTAAAAAAAATTAAAAAAAACCCTTTGAGATAACAACAAAAACCGATAAAATACTGAGGTAAATCAGGGATTCATTTGAAATTAGTATAGAGAAAGCTTGGTCAAGGATAATTTTCGCGCATGCAAAATATCGCGACATTCATATTTTTTGCAAACATATTGCGAAAGTAATGTGTAAAAAACGTTTTTATATTATATGTTTATATTTTTTAGTTGTTTTCGTTACAAATTTTTTATTTTCTGGTAGGTCTCTCATGACCAAGATCACTTTTCTACGTACGCCTTCAGTGGTGATACAGGACGTTTGGTGTGGAGCCATACACCAGGGGATTTCGAGGTTAACCGTACTGCTAGAGACGTGAGTGAGCAACAATAACTACAACATATCACAACATACACAACAGAAACATGCAACAACATACAACAACAGAAACATATAACAACATACAACAACTACAACAACATACAACAACACAAACATACAACAATACAAACATACAGAAACATACAAAAATACAAACATACAACAACATAAAACAACAACATACAACAACATACAACAACACAAACATACAACAATACAAACATACAGAAACATACAAAAATACAAACATACAACAACATATAACAACAACATACACCAACCGAAACATATAACAACATACACCAACAGAAACATACAACAATACAAACATACAACAACATATAACAACAACATACACCAACAGAAACATATAACAACATACATCATTAAAACATAACAACATACACCAACAGAAACATACAACAACATACAACAACTACAACTTACAACAACTACAACAACAATAACTACAACAATATACAGTAACAGAAACATACAACAACAGAAACATACAACATACAACAACAGAAACATATAACAACAAACAACAACAGAAACATATAACAACATACAACAACAGAAACATACAACAACATACAACAACAGAAACATACAACAACGTACAACAACAGAAACATACAACAACTACAACTTACAACAGCTAAAACAACAATAACTACAACAACATACAGTAACAGAAACATACAACAACAGAAACATACAACATACAACAACAGAAACATATAGCAACAAACAACAACAGAAACATATAACAACATACAACAACAGAAACATACAACAACATACAACAACAGAAACATACAACAACGTACAACAACAGAAACATACAACAACTACAACTTACAACAACTACAACAACAATAACTACAACAACATACAGTAACAGAAACATACAACAACAGAAACATACAACATACAACAACAGAAACATATAACAACAAACAACAACAGAAACATACAACAACATACAACAACAGAAACATATAACAACAAACAACAACAGAAACATATAACAACAGAAACATATAACAACAGAAGCATATAACAACATACAGTGACAGAAACATACAACAACATACAACAACAGAAACATATAACAACATACAACAACAGAAACATACAACAACATACAACAACAGAAACATATAACAACAAACAACAACAGAAACATGTAACAACATACAGTAACAGAAACATACAACAACATACAACAACAGAAACATATAACAACAACAGAAACATACAACAACATACAACAACTACAACTTACAACAACTACAACAACATACAGTAACAGAAACATACAACAACAGAAACATACAACATACAACAACAGAAACATATAACAACAAACAACAACAGAAACATATAACAACATACAACAACAGAAACATATAACAACAAACAACAACAGAAACATATAACAACAGAAACATATAACAACATACAGTGACAGAAACATACAACAACATACAACAACAGAAACATATAACAACATACAACAACAGAAACATACAACAACATACAACAACAGAAACATATAACAACATACAACAACAGAAACATATAACAACAAACAACAACAGAAACATATAACAACATACAGTAACAGAAACATACAACAACATACAACAACAGAAACATATAACAACAAACAACAACAGAAACATACAACAACATACAGTGACAGAAACATACAATAACATACAACAACAGAAACATACAACAACAGAAACATACAACAACAGAAACATACAACAACAGAAACATACAACAACAGAAACATACAACAACAGAAACATACAACAACATACAGTGACAGAAACATACAATAACATACAACAACAGAAACATACAACAACATACAGTGACAGAAACATACAATAACATACAACAACAGAAACATACAACAACATACAACAATTACAACATACAACAACAACAATAACTACAACAACATACAATAACAGAAACATATATGTCCTGACAACAACATCGTCAATAACGACGACAATTACCTCAACAACAACAATCACAACACCACCAACTACAACCACAACACCACCAACCATAACACCACCTCCACCACCACCACCAACAAGCACACCACAACCACCACCAGCAACAAACACACCAGTCACAACAAACACAACAAACACAACACTACATGCAACTACAGTACCACCACCATCATCAATAACAACAACAACAACAGTCACAACAACAACAACCACACCACCACTACCAGCAACAATCACAACAACAACCACAACACCACCGAGCACAACAGAAACATATAACAACATACACCAACAGAAACATAAAACAGCATAGAACAACAGAAACATACAACAATATACAACAACATACAACATCAGAAACATACAACAACCAGCAACTACCAGCAACCCAGCAACAATCACAACAACCACAACACACCGAGCACAACACCTCCAAGCACAACACCATCACCAATAACAACCACAACACCTCCACCACAAGCAACACACTACCCACCAACCACAATACCAACAGTAACAGCAACATGTACACCACCAAAATCGGCAACAGTAACAAACAGTAGGAACATTCACAACTCTACCACCATCACGAACAACATTAATAATCTGAGCAACAGCAACAGCAATTGCAACAATAACTACAACAAGCATAACCTCCGCCAACCACAGTAACAACAATAACAACACCAATAAGAACAACAGCAACAATAACAACAACAGCAACAATAAGAACAACAGCAACAATAATAATAACAACAGCAACAACAATAGTAACAACAACAGTAATAATAACAACAATAATAAACAACAATAACAATAATAACAACAACAACAATAATTATAACAACAACAATAATAATAACAACAACAATAATTATAACAACAACAATAATAATAACAACAACAATAATTATAACAACAACAATAATTATAACAACAACAATAATAATAACAACAATAACAACAACAACAACAATAATAATAATAATAATAATAACAACAAAAATAAACAACAATAACAACAACAACAACAATAATTATAACAACAACAATAATAATAGCAACAACAACAATAATAACATAAGACAGAACGCTTATTTCATTACATTGAGATAATATGAAATTATCCTCTTGGGATCAATACGCTTGACATGCACTTATTAAACAAATACTTTGGCACGTAAGGAGTCTGATTGTGTGTTTAGACTAGGTCCTTTGTTTCTTATAAACAACATTTCGTTGATCAAGCAGTCGAGCTTGTCCTTGCATTTCTTTAGGATTGTAGAATATCATCTCAATGTAATATTCAAATTTATCGAATAAACCTTACTTGAAAATGATGTCAGCGACATCGAAACGTCGTGAAATAAGCGTTCTGTCTTATATTATCAAAATTTGTCCAAAAGCCACTCTTTTGAAACAATAATAACAACAACAACAATAATAATACCAACAACAACAATAATAATAACAACAGCAACAATAATAATACCAACAACAACAATAATAATAACAACAGCAACAATAATAATAACAACAGCAACAATAATAATAACAACAGCAACAACAATAATAATAGTAACAACATCATGTAAAACCAGTATATTTATTTTCTCTGGTTATTGCAGGTTCTTCTATCATCATATCACTTCAAGCTTGCCTTACAACCAAACCAGCACCATACAGGAGAAGACCACTGGAGTAAATACCATAGATCATTATTGTCTGTTTTACCATATCGATGGCATCATCCCTCAGATACTACCTTATCTACTAGTTACTTTATAAAGACCACTACACCATCAAATGACAAGACCCGTACCACACCATCAAATGACAAGACTAAACAAAGCTGGTACGACATCCATACTCCTGACATTGATATCTTCACTGCTAATAACAACAAACAGACTACTAGTAACAATGCTGTTACTATCCACCATAAACATGGTATTGAGGTACTACACCTACAAACAGGACGACCTCTCTGCCGCTATGACGTCCAAAAAGAAGGCGTTACCGTGGGTGACGTAAATAATGATGACGTCATTGACCACGTTACGTCAAGGTTTCAGTCACGTGAAGAATCAATGAATGGTCTGTCGTGTGCAGCGTCTGTGACATCACAGTCACGTGTCTTGTTTGAAGGAAATATTTGTCATACAGCATCCTTATTTGGTGGTATGTTTGAAAACGAGGCAGACCATGGAGAAGAGCCATTGCCTGTGCCCCCTGTCATTGTGGAGAGTCCACCCCACAGATCTGGGATATTACGTCATCTGATGGGTCATAACCTAAGGAGGGGTAGGGTAGGGCTTGATAGTGTCTTCTTGGTGAGTACTGGCAAAGTGACAAGTTTTGGTCCACATGGAGAACTGAACTGGCAGGTAAGAGAATTATTAAGCACAGAAAGAAACCCTTCTCAGTAAGGATACTCGAACATATGTAACATGCCTTGCCGTGCTTTGACACTGCATTTGTGTTGTGACCTTTTCATACAGGGTGGGGAAGAGGTTATCCGTGATTCTCCCTAAATTTAGCCTGTGATTCGTGAAAAGCAAAACATTTAAGTCGTGATCCGTGAAATTATCTTCGCCCGTGACCCGTGATTTACAGATTTTCACTGTCGTGACTCGTGATTACAGAATCGATAATCCGTGAAAACGTAACAGCTTTTCATATAAACGGTTGTGTAAAATGAGACGTTTATTGCTAGCAGTGTTATTCTTTGCATATCTGGAAGTCCAGTTAATATTGATTATTCGTCTAACAAGCGCAAAATGTTGCCTAGTAGAAACATCAGAGTTAACATCTAAAACTGTGATTCTTGAAAACGCTTTACGTAACTCCGATCCGTGATCTGTGAAATCTTGAAAAAACGGCGCGTGATTCGTGATAGGTACCCCCTGTTCCCTGCCCTGTTTATATTCCTATGAAATCTGCTCTATTAAATACATGAACTACACTACACTGATGCTGCTTTTTATTAAATATGGTACAGTAAAAATCAAAGATTACATCTCATTAAACAAATAAACAGACTTCAAATATGTATCTTTGCGGGTGGGACATTACTACTGTTTGCTTGCACTTTAAAACATTGAAAGACAGCTTTATAGTGATAAAAGAATATGGTATGATATCACTATGAATTCTTTAATGATACACTCAATTAATTATTGCAAATAAGCCATGGTATTTTACTGATTTTACAATTGGTATCCTTATGGTCTTAGCTTCAATGTTGTATGATTTGGGACCACACAACATTCTTCCATTCAATATATTGTTGTCATAGTGATAGTGTTGTTGTCATAGTGATAGTGTTATTGTCATAGTGATAGTGTTGTTGTCATAGTGATAGTGTTGTCGTAGTGATAGTGTTGTTGTCATAGTGATAGTGTTGTTGTCATAGTGATAGTGTTGTTGTCATAGTGATAGTGTTGTTGTCATAGTGATAGTGTTGTTGTCATAGTGATAGTGTTGTTGTCATTAAGGTGGACATTGAAGGAGCATGGAGTGGTCGAGACACGAGTGTGGCAAAGTACTTTCCTTCCATGAAACCTGTCCCTATTAATACTGGACAACAACAGGTATTGTCATCACTATCATCATCAACACTTTTATCATCATTGTCATCACTATCATCATCATCATTATCATCACCATCGCTGTCATTGTTACTATTGTATCTACTGTATTATCTTCATCATCTACACCAGTGTCATCAATCCCATCAACAATATCATAGTTATGATGGTTATCTGTTGCGATGTTGTTGAGTCGAATTGTCGACTGTCATACACCCTTTCCGAGAAAGTTTGTCACCTGTGAAAAGCACACAAGCTAGTCGCAAAGGATTATGGATCAGTTCAGAAACTAAATGTGCATTCGTAACGCCTTTTTTGTTGTTTGAAGTCAAAATGGACATTTCTCAATATCATATTGACAAGTGTAGCAATGTGGCCATGAAATCCCTGCGTTCTAATAAAGTATACATAGGTAATCCATAATCCCCTGCGCTACTAGCTTGTAGGCTTTTCACTTCACGGGTGACAGTTTCTCGGAAACGGTGTATACGTGGTGGTGCTTAAATATGACATAACTACGATTTAATATTGAGCGCATTTAACGTGACAAATATCGCGTATTACTTCCATTCCATCCTTGATTTAACACCAATTAAAGGCGCTGATGCAGTAACCAATGTTTTTGTACCAGCTCCTTATCGTACTAAATGATGCAGTAACCAGTGTTTTTGTACCAGCTCCTTAACGTACTGACTGATGCAGTAACCAGTATTTTTGTACCAGCTCCTTAACGTACTAACTGATGCAGTAACCAGTGTTTTTGTACCAGCTCCTTAACGTACTAACTGATGCAGTAACCAGTGTTTTTGTACCAGCTCCTTAACGTACTAACTGATACAGTAACCAGTGTTTTTGTACCAGCTCCTTAACGTACTAACTGATGAAGTAACCAGTGTTTTTGTACCAGCTCCTTAACGTACTAACTGATGAAGTAACCAGTGTTTTTGTATTGTATGTTCTAGAATGCACTGTTAATCGCGAGTTGGATGCACATGTCATTGGTTGGTCTCGTTGATGGCACCGTATTGGCTTCCCACACGTTACCATGTCAACCCATGGCAACCGTTGTCAATGGTGATTTCACGAATGATGGTTTGACAGACTTTATTGTTGTTTGTTCAGACAGGTACGTCAGCTAGAAACAAGCCATATTTTTTATCTTATTACCGTCGCTTGCATCTACCCGTTAATGGTCGTGAAAAAAACATGTTCTGTCTCGCATTCAAACTTCAAAGATTGTTGATCCAAACATCGTTTGTAAACCACTGTCGTAAAAAAGGCTAAAAATTTCAAGATATTTTTGTCACTTGAGTGCATATATATCAACCCGTTAATAGATACGAAAAAAATATAATATGCGAAATTTTCCTTGACAAATTGAATTTATTTAGAGAATCGCATTGGGAAAGGCGCCAAACTTTGGATGTCTACGTCTAGACAGAGGATGTTTTTTTGTTACGACTGTAAACGGGTAGCTGCAAATGACGGTCTTCATTATCTATTCGCCCAACATCTATTCATTCATTCATACATTAATTAAACAATTCATTCGTTATTTTGCCTGACCAGCTACTTATTTATCTTTTTATTTATTCCTCAATTTTCCAATAATTTATTTGTTTTTGGTTTTTCATTCATCTCTTTGTTTGTTCATTTGTTTATATATTTATTTGCTTGTGTTTATTAATAAAAACTCTACTCTACTCTTTCATTTATTCATTTGTTCACCTATTCATTTATTTATTGATTCGTTCTTTCATTCATCTATCTCAGTATTCATTTGTTCTTTCATTCATCTATCTCAGTATTCATTGGTTCTTTCATTCATCTATCTCAATTTTCATTGGTTCTTTCATTCATCTATCTCAGTATTCATTGGTTCTTTCATCCATCTATCTCAGTATTCATTGGTTCTTTCATTCATCTATCTCAGTACTCATTGGTTCTTTCATTCATCTATCTCAGTATTCATTGGTTCTTTCATTCATCTATCTCAGTATTCATTGGTTCTTTCATTCATCTATCTCAGTATTCATTGGTTCTTTCATTCATCTATCTCAATTTTCATTGGTTCTTTCATTCGTCTATCTCAATATTAATTGGTTCTTTCATTCATTTATCTCAGTATTCATTGGTTCTTTCATTCATCTATCTCAATTTTCATTGGTTCTTTCATTCATCTATCTCAGTATTCATTGGTTCTTTCATTCATTTATCTCAGTATTCATTGGTTCTTTCATTCATCTATCTCAATTTTCATTGGTTCTTTCATTCATCTATCTCAGTATTCATTGGTTCTTTCATTCATCTATCTCAGTACTCATTGGTTCTTTCATTCATCTATCTCAGTATTCATTGGTTCTTTCATTCATCTATCTCAGTATTCATTGGTTCTTTCATTCATCTATCTCAGTACTCATTGGTTCTTACATTCATCTATCTCAGTATTCATTGGTTCTTTCATTCATCTATCTCAGTACTCATTGGTTCTTACATTCATCTATCTCAGTATTCATTGGTTCTTACATTCATCTATCTCAGTATTCATTGGTTCTTTCATTCATCTATCCCAGTATTCATTGGTTCTTTCATTCATCTATCTCGGTATTCATTGGCTCTTTCATTCCTCTATCTCAATTTTAATTGGTTCTTTCATTCATCTATCTCAATTTTCATTGGTTCTTTCATTCATCTATCTCAGTATTCATTGGTTCTTTCATTCATCTATCTCAATTTTCATTGGTTCTTTCATTCGTCTATCTCAATATTCATTGGTTCTTTCATTCATCTATCTCAGTATTCATTGGTTCTTTCATTCATCTATCTCAATTTTCATTGGTTCTTTCATTCATCTATCTCAGTATTCATTGGTTCTTTCATCCATCTATCTCAGTATTCATTGGTTCTTTCATTCATCTATCTCGGTATTCATTGGTTCTTTCATTCATCTATCTCAGTATTCATTGGTTCTTTCATTCGTCTATCTCAATATTCATTGGTTCTTTCATTCATCTATCTCAGTATTCATTGGTTCTTTCATTCATCTATCTCAGTATTCATTGGTTCTTTCATTCATCTATCTCAATTTTCATTGGTTCTTTCATTCATCTATCTCAGTATTCATTGGTTCTTTCATCCATCTATCTCAGTATTCATTGGTTCTTACATTCATCTATCTCAGTACTCATTGGTTCTTTCATTCATCTATCTCAGTATTTATTGGTTCTTTCATTCATCTATCTCGGTATTCATTGGTTCTTTCATTCCTCTATCTCAATTTTCATTGGTTCTTTCATTCATCTATCTCAATTTTCATTGGTTCTTTCATTCATCTATCTCAGTATTCATTGGTTCTTTCATTCATCTATCTCAATATTCATTGGTTCTTACATTCATCTATCTCAGTATTCATTGGTTCTTACATTCATCTATCTCAGTATTCATTTGTTCTTTCATTCATCTATCTCAATTTTCATTGGTTCTTTCATTCATCTATCTCAGTATTCATTGGTTCTTTCATTCATCTATCTCAATATTCATTGGTTCTTACATTCATCTATCTCAGTATTCATTGGTTCTTACATTCATCTATCTCAGTATTCATTTGTTCTTTCATTCATCTATCTCAATTTTCATTGGTTCTTTCATTCATCTATCTCAATTTTCATTGGTTCTTTCATTCATCTATCTCAGTATTCATTGGTTCTTACATTCATCTACCTCAGTATTCATTGGTTCTTTCATTCATCTATCTCGGTATTCATTGGTTCTTTCATTCCTCTATCTCAATTTTCATTGGTTCTTTCATTCATCTATCTCAATTTTCATTGGTTCTTTCATTCATCTATCTCAGTATTCATTGGTTCTTACATTCATCTACCTCAGTATTCATTGGTTCTTTCATTCATCTATCTCAGTACTCATTGGTTCTTTCATTCATCTATCTCAGTATTTATTGGTTCTTTCATTCATCTATCTCAGTATTCATTGGTTCTTTCATTCATCTATCTCAGTATTCATTGGTTCTTTCATTCATCTATCTCGGTATTCATTGGCTCTTTCATTCCTCTATCTCAATTTTAATTGGTTCTTTCATTCATCTATCTCAATTTTCATTGGTTCTTTCATTCATCTATCTCAGTATTCATTGGTTCTTACATTCATCTACCTCAGTATTCATTGGTTCTTTCATTCATCTATCTCAATACTCATTGGTTCTTTCATTCATCTATCTCAGTATTCATTGGTTCTTTCATTCATCTATCTCAATTTTCATTGTTTCTTTCATTCATCTATCTCAATTTTCATTGGTTCTTTCATTCATCTATCTCAGTATTCATTGGTTCTTACATTCATCTACCTCAGTATTCATTGGTTCTTTCATTCATCTATCTCAATACTCATTGGTTCTTTCATTCATCTATCTCAGTATTCATTGGTTCTTTCATTCATCTATCTCAGTACTCATTGGTTCTTACATTCATCTATCTCAGTACTCATTGGTTCTTTCATTCATCTATCTCAATTTTCATTGGCTCTTTCATTCATCTATCTCAGTATTCATTGGTTCTTACATTCATCTATCTCAGTATTCATTGGTTCTTTCATTCATCTATCTCAATTTTCATTGGTTCTTTCATTCATCTATCTCAGTATTCATTGGTTCTTTCATTCATCTATCTCAATTTTCATTGGTTCTTTCATTCATCTATCTCAGTATTCATTGGTTCTTACATTCATCTATCTCAGTATTCATTGGTTCTTTCATTCATCTATCTCAATTTTCATTGGTTCTTTCATTCATCTATCTCAGTATTCATTGGTTCTTTCATTCATCTATCTCAGTATTCATTGGTTCTTTCATCCATCTATCTCAGTATTCATTGGTTCTTACATTCATCTATCTCAGTATTTATTGGTTCTTTCATTCATCTATCTCGGTATTCATTGGTTCTTTCATTCCTCTATCTCAATTTTCATTGGTTCTTTCATTCATCTATCTCAATTTTCATTGGTTCTTTCATTCATCTATCTCAGTATTCATTGGTTCTTTCATTCATCTATCTCAATATTCATTGGTTCTTACATTCATCTAACTCAGTATTCATTGGTTCTTTCATTCATCTATATCAGTATTCATTGGTTCTTTCATTCATCTATCTCAGTACTCATTGGTTCTTACATTCATCTATCTCAGTATTCATTGGTTCTTTCATTCATCTATCTCAGTACTCATTGGTTCTTACATTCATCTATCTCAGTATTCATTGGTTCTTTCATTCATCTATCTCAGTATTCATTGGTTCTTACATTCATCTATCTCAGTATTCATTGGTTCTTTCATTCATCTATCTCAGTACTCATTGGTTCTTTCATTCATCTATCTCAATTTTCATTGGTTCTTTCATTCATCTATCTCAGTATTCATTGGTTCTTTCATTCATCTATCTCAGTATTCATTGGTTCTTTCATTCATCTATCTCAGTATTCATTGGTTCTTTCATTCATCTATCTCAGTATTCATTGGTTCTTTCATCCATCTATCTCAGTATTCATTGGTTCTTTCATTCATCTATCTCAGTATTCATTGGTTCTTTCATTCATCTATCTCAGTATTCATTGGTTCTTTCATCCATCTATATCAGTATTCATTGGTTCTTTCATTCATCTATCTCAGTATTCATTGGTTCTTTCATTCATCTATCTCAGTATTCATTGGTTCTTTCATTCATCTATCTCAGTATTCATTGGTTCTTTCATTCATCTATCTCAATTTTCATTGGTTCTTTCATTCATCTATCTCAGTATTCATTGGTTCTTTCATTCATCTACCTCAATATTCATTGGTTCTTTCATTCATGTATCTCAGTATTCATTGGTTCTTTCATTCATGTATCTCAGTATTCATTGGTTCTTTCATTCATCTATCTCAGTATTCATTGGTTCTTACATTCATCTATCTCAGTATTCATTGGTTCTTTCATTCATCTACCTCAATTTTCATTGGTTCATTCATTCATCTATCTCAGTATTCATTGGTTCTTACATTCATCTATCTCAGTATTCATTGGTTCTTTCATTCATCTATCTCAGTATTCATTGGTTTTTTCATTCATATATCTCAGTTTTCATTGGGTCGTTCATTTATCTATCTGCTCGATCATTCATTCATCCATTCTTTCATTCATTTCTCTAATCATTCATTCATCTGTTCGTTCATTCATTCATTTATCCATTCATTCATCCATCTGTTCGTTCATTCATTCATCTATCTGTTCGTTCGTTCGTTTATCTATCACTCATCCATTCTGTCCTCTATCAATTCATCGATGCATTCATTTGTCTTATCATTCATGATCATCACAGTCCCAATCAATCCATTTATATATTCATTGTCCCATCAATCGTTCAAGTGCACTAATCTATATTCTTAATGTACACTACATGACATGATTGTAATAGTATTGTATTTTCTCTAGTTACCTTGGCTTTATGTTGGAGCGAAGTATTGGTTATACATGGACTATTATCTGGCTTGTGTGCGGTCTTATGGTGATTGCTATGGCTTTAGCAATGATGAGATTCTTTGAAGAAGTTATTCTGTGAATCACTAATAATTTGTGTGCTACACCAAAGCTGTCACCCATTCTTCTTGGTACTAAAGCATCACAGATTCACTGTGAAAGAAACAGTAGCATTATTTTGACTTTGTGAGCAAGAAGATGCAGCTGGTACTGAGAACATGTGACGTTAGAATATACGATATCTGGTGATGAAACTAGTGAGGACTACGTCAGTGTTTGTAAGGCAACAATTGGAGTAAAACCTAGTGTGGACTGCGTCAGTGTTTCTAAGGCAACAATTGGAGTACAAACTAGTGTGGACTGCGTCAGTGTTTGTAAGGAAACAATTGGAGTACAAACTAGTGTGGACTGCGTCAGTGTTTGTAAGGAAACAATTGGAGTACAAACTAGTGTGGACTGCGTCAGTGTTTGTAAGGAAACAATTGGAGTAAAATTATACAATAACAAGTGATCATGATTGAACCATTGGAGTAAGGTTGTGCGACAAGTGTGACAGTGTCAATATTTGTATGGAAACGATTGGATTAATGATGTCCTTAAACAAGTACTATTGTTAATTTAATTGTATTCCTCCAACACTAACATTTACAGGGTGAAAATGAGCCAAATAGATAGATAGTCGGCGCCGTCTAATCCTGCCGGATTAACTTTGAAATAAAATTAGTTGAAAATATATAACATGTTTATTTATTGACAATGTAACAAATTAGCAAACAGTACTAGAGAAGAATTCAACTAAGATTTGGGCGGGGATTGTGCTACGTCGATATTTCTAGGAGAAACGCCAAAGGATTGAGGTTCGCAAGATTAAGGTTCACCTCCTTTTTGTACGAAATTACTCTTGTTACTCCTTCTATTTGAGTCCATCATTGCTAAGTACAAAAAACGTTTTCCTTTAGAACAGCGTTTCTCCAGCTGTATATGTGTGTACCCCTCCCCCTTCCTTCCACCCCCCTTCGCCCACCCACCCCTTTTCTCCCCCTCCCCCCTTCCCATCTTGAAATGAAAATTCCCTCCATGAACCTATATAATATCTAACAGTTGTAAGTCTGTGCCAACATGGTAGTTTTTGGTAAATACTGACGTTAAGTCACACCTTTGCGCTAACTATGTAGCTATCAATATATATAATCGAATATATTATATTCGGCGAAGTTTTATTGTTATGCTAATAGTATTGTTCTTATTCCCATGGGATAGTCTATTCAATTGTTTAACCAATCAGATCATCATATTCAATACCCTTTGGAAATAACGCACCAATGCGCTAACGAACTACTATGTATATTATTTTGAAATTCAAATAAGGCCTCTTTTGACCAAGTTTGATGGAGGACGAAATCGCTCAAAGTAAGTTACATTTACACCACCTAAATACCTAATCACAACGCTCTAAATTAAGCGATATATTGTAAGCTATAAGCGCGTCGTTCGACTGAAAGAAATCGTAATTTTTAAGCGAAGTATGACGGACAAGAACAAGCATTTTCTAATTACAATCAATTTTTGATTTAATAAAAACAAACAAACTTTACATGCGCTAGTGGTTATGGAAAACCACAGGAATCCCAATAGTTTATACGATATCATTACAGTAGTCATAGCATTTAGTAGAAATACACAAGTGATTATAGCCGAAAATCGCGCGCGGTGATTGGTCTAGAAATTCACATTATTTCTCGATTGTCTCCTAAGCGTTTCGCGCGCTTTTAGAAATGAGAATTGAAGGTCAGTTTTTCTTCAAAAAAGCTGGTTATTTTTACTTTTTGAAAAAGTCACTTGTGTGTTTATACTAAAACAATTATCCACCTTAGATTGCACCAGAATCATGATTTTCCTGACCGATCGAATTTCACTTACAGAGATTCTAGATCTACAGTCAGTCAGGAAAAAAAACATAATCCTGAAAAAAATTGATTTGTTACAGAAATGATGTTACGGAAAATTAGACTTTTGTTTTACTTACAGGTATTTCAGATCTGCAGTTGGACATCGAAACCAGGGAATAAGCAACACTGCAGAGATGATGCAAATCACGGTAACTTAATGACGAAAATCATTCACAATTTACACGAATAATTGTACTGAAAATTTGATTTTTGTTCTACTTACAGGTATTCCAGATCTGCAGTTGGACATCGAAACCAGGGAATAAGCAACACTGCAGAGATGATGCGAATCAAGGTAACTTACTGACGAAAATCCTTTACAATTTACACAAATAATTGTACTGAAAATTTGATTTTTGTTCTACTTACAGGTATTACAGATCTGCAGTTGGACATCGAAACCAGGGAATAAGCAACACTACAGAGATGATGCGAATCACGGTAACTTACTGACGAAAATCATTTACAATTTACACGAATAATTGTACTGAAAATTTGATTTTTGTTCTACTTACAGGTATTCCAGATATGCAGTTGGACATCGAAACCAACGAGAAAGCAACACTACAGAGAAGTGATCGATGCGAGATGTGAAAAACACTAAATGCGAATTTAAGGAATTTAAGGAAACTCAAAATATAAGAATAATTGTCCGTATATGTAGTTGATTATAAAGCGCTTTGAGATGATGTGAAATGCGCTTTTTAATATATATAAGCACACATCAAATGACACAAAAAAATATGTCGAAAATATGAGGTAAATGTGTTTGCAGTCTCTGAGCTGTCGAGTTATAGTGGTAGAATATGATACAAGACACCTCGTTGTAATAGGCAAGAGATTTGCAGTTCATGAAAAATCAGTTGTAAACGTTAAATTTAAGAATTATTGAAAAATTGTTTGTGTATTTTCATCATGTGTTATTTGAAAAATAAAATATTGAGTAAAAATTGATATTGTGTGTTCAGATGTTGGGTTGGTTGGGTTGGTTGGGTTGGTTGGATAAAATTGAACTGATCGATCAGTTTGGTTGTGAAATAGAGTATACATATATATGAAGATGTAGAGAGAAATGATCGCGGGACGACGCGCGAGATGTGCGCGCTACTAGGGCCCAGTCCATTTACCACGTGATAAGTTGACACGGTCTGCACGTGCAAGACAAGTCAAAACATTGGAAGTGCTGCAAAAATGGCTGTATTTTTCACTTTTTAAAGCGAAAATCGATCTAAATACTAGCTAAAACAGTAGCTAAGTGTCTAAGGAACGTTTTGGAGCCAAAAAAGGTAAGAAAAACGAACAAATTGGCATGTTTTGAGCCATGTTTTGTGTCGTGGTTGTTATGGTCGTATTCTGCTGATATTACTTGATTTCTGCGACATTTTAGCATTCAAATGGCTTTCTAAATGGCTTTCCTTGTTTATTACTTGTTCTTCTGGGTCTAGAGATGTTGTATGGTGATTTTTAGAGCAGTCAGTGTTGTAAAACTATGTTTGTATGGCTCCCAAAAGTGCCGATAGACTTCTCTTGATGTTTGCGACATTTTAGCATTCATATGGCTTCCTAGATTGTTTTCCTTGCTTATTACTTGTTCTTCTGTGTCTATAGATGTTGTAGGGTGTTTTTAAGAGCGGTCAGTGTTGTTTTACTGTGTTTGTATGGCTTTCCAGAAGTGTCGATAGACGGTCTATTGTCTTGACTTTCATTGTTACCATTATAAGTCGGAACATTGAAGACGTAAACTACTGCCAAATGTTAGCTTTACATTCCCTTTTGCTTATTGTTACCACAAATTAAATGCATTGTTATTGTTTTTTCTTGTTACAGATATTGAAGATGTACACTGTGTGTCATACACCAGACTTTCAGTTGTACAAAAATGGCAGCACAACCCATGCAGAATGACAAACCATGCAGAATGACAAACCATGCAGAATGACAAACCATGCAGAATGACAACCCATTCAGAATGACAACCCATGCAGAATGACAACCCATGCAGAATGACAACCCATGGAGAATGACAACCCATGCAGAATGACAACCCATGCAGAATGACAACCCATGGAGAATGACAACCCATGCAGATGATAAACCATGCAGAATGACAACCATCATTTGCCTTGGCAATGATTGTCAATTGACTAACCATGCCCTATAATACCACTGAATACTAGCCATGCTGTATGATGTGGCTACAATGGTCATATAATGGACTTGCCTAAATGGCAAAATAGCTAGGTATTTATGCACTATGTAATATCACCATCTGCCCTTCCAGCCACTTCTTATTCACACAACACTCACACAGGATTGTTGTCTTTATTTTTATTCAATCTTTCTGTGTTTAATGAGCATGTTTTAACCACTATCTTCTTTATTTTCAACAGCTTGACAGAAATATTGCAACCAATGTTATGGTCAAGCAAGTGGCTGTTCACAATGTGACAGACTTGTAAGTAACACTTGTACATTCTTGTTACAACCATTATCATTGAAGTGTGACTTTGAAAACTGTCCTGACTTTAAGTGTCACAATTTTCACAGCCATATTTCAAAGATAATACACTGAATCAAAATATGGCGACCAATTTAAATAACAATTCTTCTTGACTGTCCAGTCTCGCATACATGTGAAAACTCTATTGTTTTCCAACGTGAACACGAGGCTAGACAGTCAGTCCGCCATATTTCGATTCGGTCTATGGTAATAATAGTTTCTCATGTACGTACATTATGTATAAAAGAAATAGCTTTCCTAACATCATATATTCTGTGTTTACAGATGGCCTGTCACCAAAACCCACCAGATGCAAAGAAGACCAGCACCAAGACTAGAAATGAGAGAAAGAAAAAAGTGTGAAAAAATGAAATTGAGAGAAAATGAAAAAAGAAAACAAATATCTATTTTTGGCTGGAGGGCTGGTTTATTTAGGTCAGGTTAAGATTTTCCCTAGTAGGGGGATTACAAGATGCAGATAGTCTTACAAATTCCTTGGAGCAAATGCTCCAGTAAAAGGAATCAATCTTTTTCACAGATTCCAGCTCTCCAGCCCCAACAATAGATACAGGAGAGTGTCCTACTAGGATTTAGTGCAAGTGTTTTAGCTTTATGGAAGCCTTGTGGTTTCTGTGGCTAGACTCTGTTTGGATGATGTAGGTTAGATGCTCAGATATTTGTATCTGAGTCTCAGGACACTCTCCTGTATCTATTGTTCTAGGAAACAAATTTGAAATAAACTTCATACCTCCCACGAGGTCCTGCCAGCACTAGAAGAGGAGCCACCCCACAACAGGCCAATAAAGATCCAAAAATGGTAGGTCCCACTGTTCCTGACAGAGCCTAGACATTTGGCCTTGACCAGCTAAATGAGGACTGTCCTGATACTGAAGACTGACTGTATAAGTGCCAGACCTTTGCTCACTGCAGACTCCATGTTGGAACTCTGATGTCAGCCAAGTCAGCCAAAAAAGGTGAGGGTCGATGTGAATGTGAGTCTTGGGTGATCCTGCCCCACCATTCACTGGTGTGTATGGCAGTGATGGGCTGGGTAATCGGTAGGCTTAAAGTGATGCTTCATTCATACTTCTCTAATATAAGTGATTATCAAACTGACATGGAAGACTAACTTGAACCTTTTCTGGGATAACTTTGTCGGTGCGGTGTTGTTGGCAACTGGTAAAACGGCCTCTATCGCAGGATTGCAATTCAATTGAAGTTTTTTCACCAGCAAAGAGAAGACCTCAGTTCCTTAACTACTAAACTTAACACTGTTTAAATTCCGTTTAACATTTGAAACTACACTCCATAGGAATATTTGATACCATTACAAAGTTTACAATAGAAAACTATATGACACTTGATTGAAGAAAAATTATTGAAATGAAAGTACAGAATTATTTAAAACTGATTTGATTCTCATGACACAAATTGATAAAAATTTACTGTCATGATCTCCGATTACAGAAAACAATCTGTACTTCTACTACGAAAAAACTTTCCACTCTGTCGTTAAGAATGTGCAAATAATTCCTTAATTCTGTCTAATCAATTGGAGATATCAAACTTTTAACTGAGGTCTTCAAAAATTATTTTGCAACAAATTATTTCGCAACTGAATATTAATTGAAACGGCCACATATTTCTTCAATAAAGAATACTGTCTTTATTGATTATTTCAACGATTATCAAAACAAACGAAAATCAGCTTCTTTATCAGCCGATGATACTATAGATGGCTTAAATATTTCAGAAAAATCAATCAACTTTGTGAAAAATCAACATGCA
The DNA here is from genome assembly GCA_949775045.1 of Metridium senile. Lineage (NCBI taxonomy): Eukaryota > Metazoa > Cnidaria > Anthozoa > Actiniaria > Metridiidae > Metridium > Metridium senile. Next base: position 19,839,815 of record OX459100.1, on the reverse strand, counting down.
ACTTTGTGAAAAATCAACAACAAATCAATTATGAGAGGTAAAAGGTGACCTGTGAAAGAAAGGGTAAAAACACCAAACCTCTGAATACTATACAACAAGAGATGAAAGATTATATACCTCTTAGAATTAATTGCTTGAAATACAAAATGTACTATAACAACTACAAACTATACAGTACTTCGAAAAGCCATCTCAGTATCTGTACAAATTTATGCACACTGCCAAAAAAATGTTTACAAAATGTTATGGCCGCGTGAAGACATTAATTATGGCCTTACACAAAACATTTATTGCGGCCTTATTAAATCATTTATTACGGCTTTACAAAATTTATTTACAATTGCGGATTCTTTGCTGGTGAAAAAACTTATCTTAGGATAAATTTAAAATAACCTTCAACTTTTTTCTACATTTTGCCACCATTTCTACTAAACACACTTCAGCATTTTAGATATTTTTGCATGTTACATGGTGCAATTCACTAATTGCTAATATCACATCTATAAAAAATACTCGATTTGGATGACGAACTGTGAATTTTTTCTTAATACCGTGCAATTAATTAATTGTTTGTTTGAATACCTTTCAAATAGCTGCACTTTTATTCTCAGAAACTCGTATTTTTTATAGATGTGATATTAACAGGAAATTACACCTATGTTCTCGAAGAATTAATGAAAAATACCGCTTGTATTTGATGAAAGTAAATTAATACCGCACTCGTGCTACGCACTCGTGGTATTAATTCACTTTCATCAAATACACGCGGTATTTTTCATTAATTCTTCTCGAACGGTGTAATTTCCTATACAAATTGTCTCCTAACAGAGACGGTAAACTGCAGCAAGATTTTCAAGAATTGGCTTGTTATTTTCATTATTATTTGATGCCTTATATTGCACAATGTAACATGCTTATGGCAGCCATCTTAAAGTCATTTAAAATTCAAATTGGCTTTTAATCAATTCAAAATGGTGTCTAGTTTAATTTATTCAAGATGGCGTATAGGCTAATCAATTCAAAATGGCGTCTAAGTTATTCAAAATGACACCTTGGTCATTTAGATTCAAAATGGTGTCTAGGTTAAGTTATTCAAAATGGCTGCCAAGCTAATCAATTCAAGATGGTAACTAGGCTAAATAGTTCGAGACTTAAACTTAGGATTCAACATGGTGGCAAAGAAAGTTAACTAAATATTGCGGCTTTAGGGTTTTTCCAATTGAATTGCATGGTGGTAGATGTGCCTTATCAGATTCGACCTTCACACTTATCCCAATTTGTTATCTCAGAAATACTTGTTAGTCTTCCTAAGTGTCAGATTTGATAATCAAAACTTAATGCAGAGGAGTCTGAATGTTGCTAAGCAACAGGCCTATTGATTACACAGCGCATCGCTGTCATGCATAACCAGTGGGTGGTGGGGTAGGATCACTTGCGACTTGCATTCACATTGACCCTCGCCCAAGTGCTGGCTTGGATGACAACAGAGTTCCCCCATGGGGTCTGTGGTGAGTGGGGGTTTGGCACTTATGCAGTCAGTCTTCAGTATCAGGGCAGTCTAAAGTTTGCTGGTCTTGGCCTTATAACATGGCTCTAGTCGGGGCAGTGGGCCTACTAAAGGATCTGGCCTGTGGGGTGGTGAGACTTGGTGCTGGTGGGGTCTCGGGGAGGTATTTTTTTTGTAAGTCAAAAAGGGCGTGTACCCTATAGAGATGGAATACATTAAAAAACCATAAACACAAAATTTCAGAGTCAAACTTTATTGCACGCAAATAACAAAGACAACACGGCAATTACAAAGATGACACAGCAGTAAATAACAGAAGTAGAAAATAAACAAAGACCAAAAAATTTACAAGTGAAAAAATTCTAAGTCCACACAAACTTCTAAGTCAGCATCCTAAGACAGGTGGGGCAAAAATTTCAAAGACAGAGACACATCAATGAAGTCCCCTCCCAAACCCATAAGTTTATTCCCCTCCCCTCCCTATAAGTGAAAACCCTCCCCACCCTATAAGTGAAATCCCTCCCCAACCCAAGAAGCATACCCCCACCCACCCCAAAGTCACCATACTGAGAAAGATGGTAGAGTCAAAGCACTTGGTCAAAAACACAATTTAATGATTCATGTATAAAGGTCAAAATAAAGTGAAACAAATAAAGACAAAAATATAGTCAAATATATACAAGTGTATATCAGACTTATCACCGATCAAGTGCCTTGACTCTATCACAACCGTTGTCAAAAATATGTATACAGAATGTATACTAAGTGTTCAAAACAAACAAAATAGACAAACATATCCCTGCACAGTTAGACTTTGCTTTGTCGATGTTGATTCACCAAAGATTTGCTGACATGTAGGTTTACACTGGGTTAATCCATTTAAGTAACAGATTTATTGATGGCTAAATCACATGAGATTTGCTAATAATTCATTGGCAGATTTGTCTCCATTCTTTCAATCGTCAGAGAAAGCTTTAAGATAGCTTTGTCTCTTAACAAAACAATCTTCAAATCATGCAAGATAGTGTAAGAGCAAATCCAAGTTCTTGACGGCAACTTCAGCAGTCTAACTGTGCAGGTCTCCATCTTTCTCAGTATGGTGTAATATCATCCTCCCCTTCCCAACAACAACAATATGGTAAACCCAGTTACAACTGACTTGAATATTTTGAAATCAAATTGCTTGTTTTCAAATAATGATTTACTTCAAACGACAGACACCGTCTTGTTATAATCATTGAATGCATAATTATTACAGACAGCTGTTCACATCATTGAAACTCAGCTGGTAAAAAATGTCCAACAATTTAGTCAGTGTTACATGTTCAAACAAGCAATATGTCACAACAAACTTTGTTGTTCTTGATGTTCTATGTTTGTATCACACATGAAGTTACCTTAATATTATGTCAGTTGTAACTGGGTTTACCTTACACTTGTGTAATGGACTCATTCAGACAAGGTTTGTTTTTGTGTGTGCATTGTGTAGTTGTTTTTGTAGTTTATTATCGACAAGTATTTGTGCAGCAATACCATAGAATCCTGTGCATAATGGGTACCCTCTAATGTATTTTTAGGAACATTGTAGTTGTTTCCTTAGTCTTATACGTCAATCAATCACTTTCAAATGTTGCTTTGCCATTTGACTTTAAGTGTACACTTCCATCAATTGTTTCCCCTTTCCATATTCCAAGATGTCGATTAGCAATCTTTTCAATTATGCTCCACCATAAGACATCATTGACTATTTTCCAGTAACACTTTGTCATTTTTTAAATAAATGCCGCAACACCCACAGGTATTTTAATTGTGTAATAGATTATTACCTCGGAATCATGACCCAAGGGGGGTATCCACAGGATTATATATGGTATGCTAGCACATGATAACTGGGTAGGAGGGTACCCAGGGTATGGGGGTGAAATACTCATTCATCCTGGCGTTTCTTCTCTCACATCATAATGGGATGTTATTTCATTGGTTCTGCAAACCTGTCAATATTAATAACTTATGACATTGTTAGTTTATATTGTAGCCAATACAGTATTCATTGTGTACAATACCTCCCAGCTTGCCTTAATGTTATCTTTTATCATGTTAATGTACAGACATTGTAATTGCATATTGTTTGTTAAACAACTCTTGTGATGACAGATAATTATTTGAATAATGCAGTTTGCTGCAATTTTGTTCTCTGTTCTTGTTTATTGCTCAATCATGATTGATTGGCTGACTGATTGACTGATTGATTGACTGATTTACCAATTGATTGCTTGATTGCTTGATTGATTAGTTGCTTGATCTGTAATACATGGGATGTAGATCAAGCTCAGGTAGGAAATATAGTCTAAGTTCTAAATCCATAATAATGACACTAAAAGGTTTGTTTTTGACATGGTTATAACCTACATCCTTGCATGTATGATAACATTAAGGCAAGCTATCTTTAAGTACATACACCATACCAAATACATTACCATCGCTGGGATTTCAACTTCTCTCTCACATCATAATGAGCTGTTATTTCATTGGTTTTCAAACCTGTCAATATTAATAACTCATGACATTGTTAGTTTATATTGTAGCCAATACAGTATTCATTGTGTACAATATCCCCCAGCTTGCCTTAATGTTATCTTTTATCATGTTAATGTACAGACATTGTTATTGCATATTGTTTGATAAACAACTCTTGTCATGACAGATATTTGAATAATGCAGTTTGCTGAAATTTTGTTCTCTGTTCTTGTTTATTGCTCGATCATGATTGATTGGCTGACTGATTGATTGACTGATTTACCAATTGATTGATTTATTGATTGATTGATTGATTAGTTGCTTGATCTGTAATACATGGGATGTAGATCAAGCTCAGGAGAAAGCAACAATATAGTCTAAGCTCACAAACCATAATAATGACCCCAAAAGCTTTGTTTTTGACCCTAGTTTCAACCTACATCCCTGCATGTATGATAACATTAAGGCAAGCTATCTTTAAGTACATACACCATACCAAATACATTACCATTGCTGGGATTTCAACTTCTCTCTCACATCATAATGGGCTGTTATTTCATTGGTCTACAATCCTGTCAAAATCAATAACTCATGACATTGTTAGTTTATATTGTAGATACAATACAGTATTCATTGTGTACAATATCTCCCAGCTTGCCTTAATGTTATCTTTTATCATGTTAATGTACAGACATTGTAATTGCATATTGTTTGATAAACAACTCTTGTCATGACAGAAATGTTCTGTGTTTAGACACTATTTGAATGCAGTTTTCTGCAATTTTATTCTTGATCATGATTGACAGGCTAAACGATAGATTGTTTGATTGATTGACTGGCTGACCAGTTGATTGATTGATTGATAAGTTGATTGATCTGTAATACATGGGATGTAGATCAAGCTCAGGAAGGCAATATAGTTTAAATTCAAAAGCCATTCTAATGACACGCTTTGTTTTTGACATGGTTATAACCTACATCCCTGCATGTATGATAACATTAAGGCAAGCTATTTTTAAGTACATACACCATACCAAATACATTACCATTGCTGACTTGATACAATATCATCACTGTCTAATACCATTGCTGTACCAGTAGATATGTTTGACTTGATTCAGTTTGTTTACAGTGTCACTAACACCTTTAAAGGTTGAAAAGTACTTGGAACTCCATACAAATGTTATACAATAAATAACACATCATTGTTAAATAAACCTTATGTTTCTACTCTAGGGGTGGTGAATGCTTTATCTTGCTATTACTCAAGCATAATAAAAGACTTGTGTTATAACATGAAAGTCTTTGATCACATCAATCTTGTGAAAACAATTCGTGCAAAATTGAGCAAGAGCTTTTGAGTCACATCCAAGAAACAAATAACCTATTAACGTTGTAAGTGAACAGTTGGAATTAACTTTGAATGTCCAATAATTATTTAACAAGTGTAAATAGTGTGTATTCACCACCCCTAGGATATACAATACCATGTGCAGGGTTTGAAATTCCAACCAGATTACTGGTTCAATGTGCGTTCAATTTTTCAATTATGCCACAATACCATGTGTGTAAGCTATGATCTCCAAAGTTGATGGTTCCATTCTGGACAAGGATTGTTCTGTTTCATTATCTGCATCAAGTAAAGTGTTGTGACTTGTAGTCTTGTACATCCTACCTTTGGATGCTTCAGCCTTTTACTTCCAGTGATAACAGTGAGTCAGCTACAAACATTGTCCACCAGGCTATCTTGTGTCATCATAGATCTGTTGTAGCTGTGACATGCTTGTGTTTATGTGGGAATCAGTTCTTGGTATTTTACTATGACAGTGAGTCAGCTACAGACATTGTCCACCAGGCTATCTTGTGTCATCAAACAGTCTGTTGTAGCTGTCACATGCTTGTGTTTATGTGGGAATCAGTTCTTGGTATTTTACTATGATAGCGCTACAGACATTGTACACCAGGCTATCTTGTGTCATCAAACCAATCTGTTTAGCTGTGACATTCTTGTGTTTAAGTGGGAATCAGTTCTTGGTATTTTACTATGACAGTAAGTCAGCTTTAAACAATGTCCATCAGGCTACAATGTATCTTGTGTCATCATAGATCTGTTGTAGCTGTGACATTCTTGTGTTTATGTGGGAATCAGTTCTTGGTATTTTACTATGACAGTGAGTCAGCTACAGACATTGTCCACCAGGCTATCTTGTGTCATCAAATCTGTTCTAATATCAAAGCCTTTGCAAAACACAGTCAAAGGGAATAACCACTAACATATTGCTGTCTTTTTAGATTGCATTTTATATCCAGTGACATGATTGCTTAAGACCCTTACCAGCATGCACTGCTGACTGAATTTCAAGTGGGTATTTACGCTGTTACTAAAGCATTTATTGTTTTGTTTCATTTGTTTTCTCATAATAAACTGACTGCAAATGAATTATAACACTTATATCAAAATAAACAATGCAAAGCATGCTGGTAAGTGATCATGGGTCGTTATGGTTACAGTCACCCAATGTATCTCCTTTAAATCAAAATAAACAATGCAAAGCATGCTGGTAAGTGATCATGGGTCGTTATGGTTACAGTCACCCAATGTATCTCCTTTAAATCAAAATAAACAATGCAAAGCATGCTGGTAAGTGATCATGGGTCGTTATGGTTACAGTCACCCAATGTATCTCCTTTAAATCAAAATAAACAATGCAAAGCATGCTGGTAAGTGATCATGGGTTGTTATGGTTACAGTCACCCATGTATCTCCTTTAAATCAAAATTAACAATGCAAAGCATGCTGGTAAGTGATCATGGGTCGTTATGGTTACAGTCACCCAATGTATCTCCTTTAAATCAAAATAAACAATGCAAAGCATGCTGGTAAGTGATCATGTGTCGTTATGGTTACAGTCACCCAATGTATCTCCTTTAAATCAAAATAAACAATGCAAAGCATGCTGGTAAGTGATCATGTGTCGTTATGGTTACAGTAACCCAATGTATCTCCTTTATATCAAAATAAACAATGCAAAGCATATTGGTAAGTGATCATGGGTTGCTGTGGTTACAGTCACCCATGTATCTTCTTATTCACTCATTCAATTCATTTCATTGTTCGTTTCATTCTTTTTTCTTTCATTCATTCAATCTGTCATTCATTCATCTATCATTGTCTTTTAATTCAATTAAAATTATCCTTTCATCTAACATACATTACTACATGTCAGTACATACTTACAAAGCTTGTATCTTTTACAACGCTTCTGATTCTCTTTGTGTAGATTTTTATTATTTTGCTAAATTCTTTCTTGGGAAGGCAGGACACCACAACAGCTTAACGCCAGATAGGTCAGACCACCACACACCATTTGTATTACAAATGATGATAACCATTTGCTCCACTCTGTCTCTCTCCTTGTAGATCCTCCCACCAGGTATGGGTAAGGTACAAGCCATCTTGTGTCTAGCTTGACATGGCATGTAGTGTAGCACCATCTAGGCTGGCTTTGGTCATGTTATGATCTGAAAATGAAAATTCACTGAGTTAAGATTTAGAATTATTATATTGTATGAGTACAAAATGAACATCCTTTGAAACCTTGTTGAAAACCTGTAAAAATAAAACCTGTAAAAATAAAACCTGTGAAATAAAACATTATGATAAATAGACAACAATACTGTCTACAAGTGTCTACTCACTATTCTACCACTGGGCCAGAGTATCATTCGCAATTGTATTCGCTTGTAATTCTTTTTGTTTTTATAGTTATCAACATCCATGTATTAGTTTGCTTTGTTATTCCGTTGACCTTTTACAAGTAATAATTATGTGTAGCTCCTATTTCAATTTTGTCATATTCGTCTATCTAGTATTAAAAGCGATTGTATATCACTCGGAATTAATCGGTAACTTCTTTAACGGCCCCAGAAGGTATATAAGATACTGTATATAAGGTATCTAATATACCTTTGAGGGCTGTTAAAGAAGTTACTGATTTATTCCGAGTGACATGCAATCGTTTCTACTACCAAATAGATTAATATGAAGAGATTGAAATAGGAGCCTCAAATATTACAAAAGGTCAATCATATATCAAAGCAAAGTAATAAATGTTTGGTGATGACTATAAATACATGGAGATTACAAGTGAATACAAATGCGAATGATACTCTGGCACCCGTGATTCTACAGTAGATGGCTGTATGAAGCCTGAATAGAGCTAAATTCCTATCCAATGGATAAACTCTTATCCAACTGATAAAAACTATACAAATTCTATAGACTGGGTAAATCTTATCCAGTGGATAACTTTATCCAGGCTTCGTACAACTGGCCCCAGGTTTATCACCATCACTCCATACTAATGACAAAATATACTAAACAATGACTTACTTTACATAATACCAGGGTTGACCTCCTCCACAATAAAGCCATCAACTGTGCATCATGGTCCTCTTGTGGAGATCAGCTTCTTTGCACAACACAGAGCTACGATAAGGAAGCACCAACTACTGAAAGTTTACAAACATATCTAGGAGAAAACTTGCAAGTTTGGGGAGATCTTTCCAGCTGAATACCATCCTAGACAACTGAGAAAGAGACTAAACAAGGTAGTAAGCTACAAAACAGGGCTGTATATGTGTGTGTTCTTGGTGAGTACATGACGTATTTTGTGTCTGTTTTGCATTTGCTGTTACTCGGCTGTTGAACTGTAAAACTATAAAGAAGGACCATTCCTACAAGGAAGTTTTACTTCTTACATTAACTAGGAATGGTTCATCTTTAAATAGAATACAGTAAATCTAACAATTAATTTTAACTATTTAAAATAAAGTTAAACACAATTAAAGAGCCAATTGCAATACCTAAAACTGACCTGCAATAGTGAACAATCATATGACTAGAAGTCAGTAATGTAGAATCTTAATCTTGACTTTTTTATCAGCAAAATTAAATAAATACTAATAAATAAATAAAAATGATGCTTAATATAGAATTAATCAAGTGCAAGTGGAAAAGAGCAAATAAATTAGTCTCAACTGTAACATGGGAATTCAAAAGTTATATCTCTACAAATTTATATTTTTTCGATTTATCATATTTTTATAGATAATTTTATTTGTTTATTTATTTATTTAGTATTCAACTGTTTTTCATTCATTTACCAGACGAGTATTTCATTTCTTACTAATTTATGTATTATGTATATTTGTTGATGTTTAATAAAGACAAAAAATTATTCATAAATGTATTTTATTTAGTTACTGGGATTCCCATATAAAATGACTACCGTACTTTACTGTAAAAGATAATCTCAAAACTGAAGAAAGACCCTCGTCCTGTATAGCTGGTATTCCTGGCTGTAGGTCAAGGTGTAAAGAATACAAGTGAATGCTGGTCAACAAACAAGATGAGTGTGAAAACAGCCTACTAGGTTAGAATGTGCCCAATAGATGAGGAAATACAACAAATAACTGTCAAATAAAGTATATCAAAATTAAGAAAGACCTTTGTCCTGTATAGCTGGTATTACTGGCTGTGGGTCAAGGTGTAAAGAATACAAGTGAATGCTGGTCAGCAAACACAATGACTGTGAAAACAGCCTACTAGCTAGGTTAGAATGTGCCCAAATAGATGATGAAATACAACAAATATCTGCAATCATAATTGAAATAATCAAAAATGAAATGTAAACAAAAGACATGTTTCTGATGATAATATCTGCCCAAAAATAGTCTTGAAAAATCAATATCAAATAACCACATATCTGTTCTTTCAGAGACTGTTATCATAAGATTTCTAACATATCCATTATGTCAGTTTTTGTTTCTCTTATAAAGGCTGACTGTCCCAAAAACCTCAGTTTATACTGCTAGGCAGACAATAGACAAACAAACCAATTCTTAGAATATACATTATTATGAACTTGAAGAAACAAACTCTTTAGAGTTATAATCAAAATGGCTTTGACAAAATGAAAACAAATTGTTAATGCCTATTTAGACCAGGATAGGCTAGTTGTATATATAAAATATTTGCCCAGAGATAAAGATGTGGTAACATATGTGACTGTTTGACTTTGACAGTTACTGTTACTGGTTCCATGAATCCCAGGGGATCAAATAATTTAGACGATAGGCTTAATACTGATCTTTTGGAAACTTTTCTTATATTGTTGTCGATTTCTTTGCTTAGTTTCTCTAACGAGAATGACAGGGTATCTGTCTCTGTATTCCATATAAGACCCAAGACCTTGACCGTATGGTCGGCATAAACTTTGTCCTTGCTGGCTTGGTGGTTGAGGGCAGATGAGCTGCTTGTCCATTGAAAATAAATAGATGAGGTGTAGTAGTATAGGGCTTCAGATACCGTGTTCGTTCCCGTTACAACATTGTCCATGTAGATTGACTGTCGTAGGTTTTGCGATATCCAGTCATCTTGTTTAGCGAGGTGGTGTTGTATCGTAGCGATCAGTAGGTAACTGCCCCAAATAATACACGACAGAACCTTTATCCCAAAATGTTATCCAAATGTTATCACAAAATGTTAGCCACCCGAGCAGGTTTCCGTCGAATGGTTGTATGTGTAGCTTCGAGAGATTGATATTAATTCTAGGTTTTGTTTCTGTTAATGTACTGGTATGGAACGGACTCACCGGATGAAATTTGTCTACGATGAATTGTTATCTTTAGAATCCAGAATTGGATGTTGCCTTGAAATGTAAGGGCTTGGTCCGTCTCGGCGCTTATGTCTTCTTCACTTTCTAGAGCGTTTGCGATCGCGGAGTCCAAGCTTGATATTTCTTCTAGTCGTCTTGTGAGTCGCTCCGATATCGCTCTCAATTCCGTAGTGTTCGGTGTTTCTGTGTCTGCCATCAGTCGTTCCCCACGTTTTATATCCTGAGTGCAGTGGCCTTTATACGAGCCTCTTACTGCTTTGTAACAGGTTTCGTCACCAGTTTAGGAGATCGAATCAGACCGTGAGGAAAGAGTACTTTATTCCATTACTCGTTTTACATTTACATTAGTGATGTAACTAATACAATTACATTCATTAATGTGCTAATTATAGATTCCATTACAAACAGAAACAGTTAAACAATTTTGTTGCTGCTTCAAAAAGATTGTAAGAGTTGAATATAATTGATATATTGTTACCAACCCTGAGGACAATATACTTGAAGAACAGTAAAACTTGTGGAGCAAACTTGTTGCCTCCATTAGATGTAGAATCAAAATGATTTTTTTTCTGCAAGATATACTTGAAGAATGGTAGAAATAGTCAAGCAACAAATACTCAGAGTTGAATAGATTGTTATCAACACTGTTGAAGATAATAAGACTTGAAGAACGGTAGAAATAGTGAAGCAATCTTGTTGCAACAAATACTAATGAAGAATCAAAATGACTAGAATGAATAGACTGAAATATTTTTACCCATTTTCTTCAAGATATACTTGAAGAATGATAGAAATTGTGAAGCAATCTTGTTGAAAGATTAAAGAGATCTCATACAGACTCTGAATGATATCATTACTCATCCTGTGAAAGATGTACTTGAATAGGGAAGAAAATTCAAAATCAAACTTATCAACAACTCTCAAAGACTTTTAAAGATTTAGACATCATTGAAGCCTGTCAAATTTATCATTGTTATTGTGATCATCATCATTGTCATCATCATTGTCGTCATCATTTTTGTCTACAATGCCACTGTCATCAGCATTTTCATCATCAATCAATCTTCATGTCATCATCATCATAACCATCATTGTCATCACTACTTTGGTCATCAACATCACCATGGTTACTATTGTCATTGTCATCACCATCATAAATTCCATTGTCACTACGACCTTTCTTCATTATCACCATCATTATAATGATTATCACTATCACCAACATCACTATCATCATCACCACCATGATTATCACTATCATTATAATGATTATCATCATCACCAACATCACTATCATCATCACCATCATGATTATCACTATCATTATAATGATTATCATCATCATCAACATCACTATCATCATCATGATTATCACTATCATTATAATGATTATCATCATCACCAAAATCACTATCATCATTACCATCATGATTATCATTATCATTATAATGATTATCATCATCACCAACATCACTATCATCATGATTATCACCATCATGATCGATTGTCCCAATCACTTTCATGATTATCACCAACATCACCATCATCATCACCACCATCATGATTATTATCATCATCATTTTTCCCAACCACATTGCATGAGGCCACAGGACATTGCCACTGGGACTTGACAACCCCATATATGAGCTTGTAACTTTCTGGGGCAAATCGATGTCCTCTTGTAGCAAATAGATGTTCTTTTGTAGCAAATCAATGTTCTTTTTCAGCAAATTATCAATGTCTTTTGTAGAAAATATGTTCTTTTTCAGCAAATCAATGTTCTCTTGTAGCAAATCAATGTTCTTTTAACACATCTATGGTTTTTTCAGCAAATCTATGTCCTCTTGTAGCAGATAAATATGTCCTTTTGTAGCAGATCAATGTTCTTTTGTAGCAAATCAATGTTCTTTTACAGCAAATCAATGTTCTTTTGTAACAAATCAATGTTCTCTTGAGGCAAATCAATGTCCTCTTGTAGCAAATCAATGTCCTCTTGTAGCAAATCAATGTTCTTTTACAGCAAATCAATGTTCTTTTACAGCAAATCAATGTTCTCTTGTAACAAATCAATGTTCTTTTGTAGCAAATCAATGTTCTTTTGTAGCAAATCAATGTTCTTTTGTAGCAAATCAATGTTCTTTTGTAGCAAATCAATGTTCTTTTTCAGCAAATTATCAATGTTCTCTTGGAGCAAATCAGTGTTCTTTTGTAGTAAATTATCAAATGTTCTTCTGGAGCAAATCAATGTTCTTTTGTAGCAAATCGATGTCCTCTTGTAGCAAATCAATGTTCTTTTGTAACAAATCAATGTTCTTTTTCAGCAAATTATCAATGTTCTCTTGTAGCAAATCAATGTTCTTTTAACACATCTATTATTTTTTCAGCAAATTCTATGTCCTCTTGTAGCAGATAAATATGTTCTTTTGCAGCTAATAAATGTTCTTTTGTAGCAAATAAATGTTCTTTTGTAGCAAATAAATGTTCTTTTGTAGCAAATAAATGTTCTTTTGTAGCAAATAAATGTTTTTTTCCAGCAAATCAACGTTCTTTTATTGTAAATGCATATAAAATGTCCTCTTTTAGTGAATCATTAGCTGTTTGTAGCCTATCATATCTTTTTGTTATTGTTTTCAGTACAGCCTTGGTTGTGTTGCACCATATAGTGATTAAGCAGCAACAGATGGCATCTGTTCATATCTTTGAGGACTGTTCACTTGTTGTTTGTTTTATTCACAAAGAGGACTCGATACAATCAAACCATGTGCAAACATTATGCACACTTGAAATATTGAGAAATAGCAACTTTTCAACTTTTATAACATTTGCAACTTCATAACATTTTTGGTTATATTTAGTTTTAAACTTTTATTTGTTTCATTTATTATGTATTTCCTGATTTTATTACTAGGATGTTTAATATATATTTATTATTTATAAGGTATATCATATCATGTGTATTGTATTTATCATTCATATAGTGTGAAGTCTTTTTACATTATTTCAATAAATTATTATATTGTTTTTGTTTGTTTTACTTTTCCTTCATATGAAGGCAGGGACACCACAATAGCTTACAGTGCCAATTAACAGTGGACCCTGTAGTCCAGACAGGTCACACCACACACACCGGCAACTTACTGGCCTATTCTACCCGAACAGTTGTGTGGGTTCTTTAGCTTCACTCCGATGCAGGATATGTACATGTAGTGGTTTTGCAGAGAAATGTACTTTGATTAATTGTCCCTATGCAAGAATGTCTATATGGTCAAATGCTTTTAATCATCATTTTTATCATTAAACACTATGAATAAATCAATGTTTTCCACTATGCAATGGTCAGTGTTAGATATTATATATTAATACTGCATCTGTTTATATGCATTAATGTTAACTTTATTTTAAATTGTTAATATCAATTATTAGACCTATTGTATTCTACGTAAAGATAAACTATTCCCAGCGAATACAAAAAACAAAACGTCCTTGACAGAATGGTCTATTTTCATAGTCCTACAGTTAAACAACTGAGCAACAGCAAATGCAAAACAGCCATAAAATACTTCATGTACTCACCAACACCACACACATATACAGCCCTGTTTTGTAGCTTACCACTTTGTTTAGTCTCTTCCTAAGTTGTCTAGTATGGTATTCAGCTGGAAAATCTCTCCAAACTTGAAGTTTCTCCATCGAATGTTTGCATACTTTCAGTAGTAATTGACCTCCAGACGGAACTCAGTCTCTGCAAAACAAAAACAAACAAAGTTTGAAAACAAGTCTATAAATACCTGAAAAAGTAGTTCATATTTGCAAATAAAGCGAATGCAAACAAGTAACTGTTATTTTATTATAGAATAATCAGAGGAAAAGTGATTTTGTGGAGGTGTAAAGTCAGACCACATGGTGAAATTGACATGCAATGCTCGAATTCAAAATGTCTCAAAAACGCACTTTATTTAACATGACAACCATTAAAATGCAACTAGAAAGACCAAAACAGCTCTTATATATAATGCTATGTTATTTTTGTGAGCAAGTAAGCTGTACTTACCATGCAAAGAGCTAAAATACGTTCATATTTTCCAACCATAACATCCGCCATTTTGATTTTGCCGCGTGTAACCGCAGAGGATCATGGGGTCACGTGTGATTATGAACGTCAGGGAAAATTACACTCGGATGGATAAGGACTGGACTGTTGGATGCTCTTCCATGGAATAAAAATATACAAAAACAATAATTATTGAATACATATTACTTGTTCATTCAGCTGATATAACATTAACTTGATTGTCTCCTAGTATAAGCGTGGTTGGTCATTGTAGTGTAGTGGTAACACGTCGGAATAGAAAGCCGAAACCGTGGGGTTCAATTCCCGCCAAGCAGGGTGGGGAAGAAGGGGTACCGATCACGAATCACGCGCCGTTTTTTCATGATTTCACGGATCACGGAGTAACGTAAAGCGTTTTCACGAATCACAGTTTTAGAACTCGCGATGTTAACTCTGTTGTTTCTACTAGGCAACGTTTTGCGCTTGTTAGACAGATAATCAATATTTACTGGATCTAACAGATATGCAAAGAATGACACTGCTAGCAATAAACCTTTCAGTTTACACAACCGTTTATATGAAAAGCTTTCACGTTTTCACGGATTACCAATTCTGTAATCATGAGTCACGACAGTGAAAATCTGTAAATCACGGGTCACGGGCGAAGATGATTTCACGGATCACGGCTTAAATTTTTTGCTTTTCACGAATTACAGGCCAAATTAAGGGTGAATCACGGATCACAGAAAACTTCTTCCCCACCTGGTCAAGGGCATATTAACATGGAAGCATTAAAGCATCAGTGTATTTTGAAAATGAATTTGAAATGTTGTGCCAATACAAAACAGGCTCGTAACATGGTATATTTTGAACCTATTGATCCCGGATCATTTCGGAATTTTTGATCCCTGAACCCAACTTTTTCCAAACTTTTGATCCTTGATCCCCGAATCAGACTCAATTTCCCACTGATCCTCGATTCCAGCCCTTCGATCCCTAAGCCCTGGCCTCTGATCCCTGATTCGGGCCTAAAATGATTTTTAGGCTTGAACCCTGATCCCATATACCATGTTGCGAGCATGAAAAAGCTTCGTATGTATACTTGTTCTTTTGCAAAACTGACTTATGCAGCCAACCAATTGCACATGATAGTGTGAACACCGCTAGTTATAACGTACATTTTAAGTATATCGGTTTTTAATTGTTTCCTTAGAAACATTCACGTATAATCCAAAGCGTTTAACCTCTAGTTATCGTACATTTTTGCTCCTATCATTTTCTTAGAAACACTAACAGAGTCCACACTTGTTTAACCTCTAGTTATCGTACATTTTTGCTCCTATCATCAACGCCAAGGCCAACACCAACATCACCAACACCAACACCATTACCAACACTAACACCAACACCAACACCAACACTATCACCAACTGACCAACACCACCATCACCAACACAAACACCAACACAAACATCACCAACACCATTACCAACACTAACACCAACACCAACACCATTACCAACACCAACACCATTACCAACACCAACACCAACACCATTACCAACGCCAACGCCAACGCCAACGCCAACGCCAACGCCAACGCCAACGCCAACGCCAACGCCAACGCCAACACCAACACCAACACTAACACCAACACCATTACCAACACTAACACCAACACCATTACCAACATCAACACCATCACTAACACCAACACCATTACCAACACCAACACTAACACCAACATCATCACCAACACTAACGCCAACGCCAATGCCAACGCCAACGCCAACACTAACACCATGACCAACGCCAACACCATCACCAACACCAACACCAACACCATTACCAACATCAACACCATCACCATCACCAACACCATCACCATCACCAACACCGACACCAACACCATCACCAACACCAACACCAACACCAACACCGACACCAACACCATCACCATCACCATCACCATCACCAACACCGACACCGACACCGACACCAACACCAACACCAACACCAACACCAACACCGACACCGACACCAACACCAACACCAACACCAACACCAACACCAACACCATCACCAACACCAACACCAACACCAACACCAACACCATCACCAACACCATCACCAACATCAACACCGACACCAACACCAACGCCAACGCCAACACCAACCAAAGTTGCAAAATGAGTCAACATAAACTTTTTCTATGAGATTATTGTAAGGAATATTGTAATATTTGTTCTAAATCTTTGAGTATTTTGAAGCAACAGCCAAAATAATAATTTTTGGTCTGTTCACTCAGACGTATCCAATATGGCTAAAACAATTGCGAAACAAAAGATTATGCACGGTCACGCTTGAAAAAAAATGTACAAAACATACAACAAAGGGCTTCCTAACCATTTCCCTCTACTAACTATGATTTATCTAACTGGCAGGTTATTGCCGCAACTGCATGTGTAACTATGTATCGATTGTTGGCGGATTACTGAATCTTTCCACTACAACTTTCTATTATCGTATCTTGACATCGAGAAATATCAAGGTTGAAAACAAAGAGATATACTTCATACCGGGGGGGGGGGGGGTTACTCGCTTTGTCCAACTGGTAAGGGTGATCGGCGCTCCTTTAGGGTTGAACATAGTTCCTGTGCGTACCTTTTAGGGTTCTTGCTGAAAAGTCAGTTACCGTATCAGAAATACTGTATGCAATCTTGAAAACAATGCCATTACCATATATGGTATTAAAGGTGAGAAGTAACACAAGACTTTGATTAGCGCGCGAGATTTGAACTTCTTCTTGACAGGTTGAGATTTCAACAGAACAATAGGCATATCTTTGATTGACATGATTCTGTATTTGTAAGGGTCATTTTTACTTGGCTTTGATACTAAAAATAAGCTTGGCTGCCAAGAACATCGCACGTACGTACAGTCGTACCTTTTAGTGGTTTAAATCAACAAGGCTTTGACAGTCCTCTTAATTTATGCGTACCTTTTAGGGGCCATTTGCGAAATCGACCGCTGATCACCCCTACCACTTGGACAAAGGGAGTTCATATCTCCAAGCACCCATGTATTAATCTCTTTACTATAAAATGTATCAAGTGTTTTCTTAAATCATTTATTAAATTATTTCAAAAGGTAGAATACATATCGACACGTGCGATGAAAGGAAATATCAATCGATCTCTATTAAGCCTAGTTTTCACTAGCGACGCAAGCACAAGCGCAAACACAAGCGCAAGCGCAAGAGACCTTATTTCGTCGTGAAAACCGTTTGACGCAGTGATAACGCAAGCGCAAGATATCAAAAAATTTCCTTTTTTCTTGCGTTTGCGCTTGTGAATAGTTTGTTTGCGCTTGTGCTTATTTACGTCTCGTTTTCACATGCTTGTGCTTGCGCTTGCGTTTGCGCTTGCGTTGCGTCGCTAGTGAAAACCAGGCTTTAGTGTATGTTATATAATAAACCATAGTAATTGATAGTTTCGTTGATAGTTTTATTCCACATAATATTACATTTCAATACGTAAAACTGAAGTATACTGAGTTATGATAATATTTAGTCCTATTTTAGAAATATAGTCGTAAATTTCTACTGACATTTTTACATTTTCCATAATTTCTACATTTTCCATTTAGCGTACGGTATATTCTTGATTTACAGTCAAAATGTTTAGACATATACATATAAGACTCATTCACACACACTCATACAGAAAGTAAAGAAGGCAAGAAAAAAGGAAAAGTTACACGGAAACAAACGATTGCCTTTTTGTCTTAATAAGCATACTACCAATTTAAGAATTTAACGAATTTGACACATTCGTTATTTTAGCCCATTTTTATAATGGAAAACTAGCGAGTAAACAAGTATAGGATGCGTCAGTGTTTGATATACAGCTATTTCAAAAAACGTTGAATACTGAATAGTGCATTCCAAGACCAAAGGGCATTGTGGGTCTTATTAATTTTGATGAAATATAAATATACATCGATATTTACTCCCAATAACTAGCTTGTGTATTGTTTAGAATGGAATGCACTAAGAATATAATAACTAATTATTATTTATTTCACTTTAAACAATATTTTCTGTCCCAAAATGCATTTGGGTCTTGCAATGCACTATTCAGTATGCAGTATTCAGTATTCTACGTTTTTTGAAATAGCTGTAAACGATAGATAATATAATGAAATTTGATACACCGTAAAAAAATGTTGACATTTACTGACGTTAACGTTTCGAGCTTTAACCCTACGTCGGATGTTCTAGTTTATTCTTTGATTTGGCCACATTCCTTTCTATTCATTCGTAATGCCGCTAATAAGCTTTGAAACAGCGATGATTATGGTAATTCTCTTATTCAGTACATAATGAATATTTGTACTGATTTAATAATGAAAATTAAAGAAATTATAAACTTACAACGTTTCGGTTCCATCATGAAACCATCATCAGGTACATGTAAACTAAATTATGTAAATATTTGTACATTAGAATAATACACCTTTTTCGAATGATCGTCAACTCTTAATATCATGCTGAACCTATTTAAAAGTAGTTCATCTTGGCCCACGCTTCCCTCTTTGAATTCGTTATTAGATGATCTAGCTTACCTTAGTTCAATGAATCAAGAGTTGTCAGTCTTGGATGAAAATTTTGAATGATGTTCGCAATATGCTAATCAGAGTTTCCATAGCAACGATAAACAAACTTTCTGTACGACGGATTTTCTTAAATATCTTTTGATTTCGATTACACGCGAAAAAACAACACATTGAAATGCTTACATGATTTATTCGAAATTGAACAGATAACTTTGCTTCAAACTTTCCTATTTGGTGTGCTATACGGGGTTTATTATAGTACATTTATTGGTTTGTCGCTATCAGCCCAAAATCAAAAGATATTTAAGAAAAACCGTCGTACAGAAAGTTTGTTTATCGTTGCTATGGAAACTCTGATTAGCATAACGAGAACATCTTTTAAAAAAAATTCGAAGACTGACACCTGGTGTAAAATTCAGATTCTTTGGGCTAAGGTAACTTCATGTAACAGCGAATTCAAAAAGCGAACTGTTGGTCAATAAAACTACAAGGAGGTACGAATTGGAACCTATTGCTACAGTTTCGATCAAACTGGTTGCATTGTTAATTAGCCAATTGTATATCGGGTTAATAATAGTCACCCTAATAGCTTTGCTCGGTGTATAAGTGGATACATGAGAAAAAGATCATATAACATTAGCGGAATTTGAACCCCACGGTTTCGGCTTTCTAGTCCGATGTGTTAACCACTATAATAATATTAATAATAATAATAATAATAATAATAATAATAATAATAATAATAATAATAATAATAATAATAATAATAATAATAATAATAATAATAGTAATAATAATAATAATAATAATAATAATAATAATAATAATAATAATAATAATAAAAATAATAATAATAATAATAATAATAATAATAATAATAATAATAATAATAATAATAATAATAATAATAATAATAATAGTAATAATAATAATAATAATAATAATAATAAAAATAATAATAATAATAATAATAATAATAATAATAATACTTATAAAGCGCCTATTCATCGCTGTTCTAGGCACTGTAATACAAAAAAAATGTATAAAAACTATTTAAAAACTTAGAAATAGTTCTAATCGATTGAGGTAGAGAGTTCTACATTACACCACTACACCACAAGGACCAACCACGTTGGATACGCAGCCGCCGGTCAAATGCCTTTGGCATATGATATTTTTCTAATGTATCAGTATTTCAAGTCTAATTAGTTTATATCCCATAACTCACTATCATTCGATTCACCAAATCTTTTAGCCAAGGCACGTCTCGTTGTCAAGTTTTGAGCCATTTCAGCTGACAAATAATCAGTAGCATTTCGTCTCTCAGGGGACAAAGGTAGGACAGGATTGTTTGGTGGACTGGTTGGCGAACGGTTCCTTCCTTGTTCAGGTTTCTTAGTGGCTGTATGATCAGAGGAGTGGCTTTTCCCCCATGTAGCTTGTCCCGTTGGCCCTTCAGTTGACATAGTAGAAATAGCATTTCGTCTCTCAGGGCACAAAGGTAGGACAGGATTGTTTGTTGGACTGGTTGGCGAACGGTTCCTTCCTTGTTCAGGTTTCTTAGTGGCTGTATAATCAGAGGAGTGACTTTGTTCCCCAGTAGCTTGTCCCGTTGGCCCTTCAGTTGACATAGTAAAAGTAGCATTTCGTCTCTCAGGGGACAAAGGTAGGACATGATTGTTTGTTGGACTGGTTGGCGAACGGTTCCTTCCTTGTTCAGGTTTCTTAGAGGCTGTATAATCAGAGGAGTGGCTTTGTTCCCCAGTAGCTTGTCCCGTTGGCCCTTCAGTTGGCATAGTAGAAGTAGAATTTCGTCTCTTAGGGAACAAAGATGGGACAGAATTGTTTCGTGGACTGTTTGGCAAACGGTCCCTTTCTTGTTCAGGTTTGTCAATGCCTGTACAACCATGGTCCAAGTGACTTTGTTCCCAACCCTTCATTGCTATTGTTTTCTGGTCGTTGCTTTTTTGGACGGACATGGTGCGCCTTCTTCTTGGTGTGGATGAACCTTTCGATTCATTTGTATAATATAAACCATGACTGTGTTGACTGCCATCAATGGTATCCAGAGTACGAGGGAAGCAGTTCTGAGAGTATCGAGAAGGTGATGTCCCATTACGTTCCATGAACTCAGCCAACGACCGTTCTTTTTCACGTTCGCGTTCACTCATGTAGTAATCGCCGTTACGAGAGCCTCCTTCAGGAGAAGGACTGCGACTGGATAAGGACATGTTCAGCACCTGAAGTCGATTAAGGTTTTCAATTTTTTCACTGGAAAGTCGCACCTTATATACGCACAAAAAAGTTGTAATAATTACATCATAACGTCATGTCTCCATAGATACCGATGCGGCATCAAGGCGGTATTGTTTGAAACGTTGGCCAACTATTTCGGCATGAACTAGTAATTATGCCTGATGTATGTCCATATCCCGGGTCCATTTATGTTAATTAACACTAATTTACCATCAATTATTATATTACTGCCACGTAATTCAGCTTTTGGTTGCTAGGTGTAGTTATTTTAAATAAACGATCTATCTATCGGCAATGCGATTTGAACACTGTAAAATGGGCCCACTGTCACTGAATTGGCGTTGTACACTGTAATGGTGTCCTGCCTTCGTATTGAAGGAAAAGCCTTCTAAAATAAAATAAATAAATAAAAAAGAATTTCATATCTCCGCATAGGCTATGTATTAATCTTTATTTACTACATATTTTTTCAATGAGATGTGATCGTTTCACATGGATCTTTTTGATCAGATTGTATTATTTCATTTGCAATATCTATTATCCTGCCTGTATTTCTTTGGGATCGTTGCCATGGTGCATTTGTATATGTTGCGGCATTTCGGTAGTCACGTCCATGGCTATCGATCACGTATCAAAAACGTTACTATATATATTTATAGTTATTAATATTACTGATATTCAGTACATGTATTTTGTATTCTTATAGGGCCACCTGAAAATTATCATGTATGGTAATGGTGTCACCCTGTCCAATTAAGTTGTTATTATTATTATAATTATTATTATTATTACAGTCCATGTCACTAACATGGCTATCGATCACGTCCATACTAGTCGCTATGGAAACAGCAATAACAGCTAAAGCCACTCCCTCTTAACCCATTGTCGAGATTTCGGTTTCTTCTTCAATCATTTTAGCACTGCTAAAATCAGTACTACTAACGCCCCCCCCCCCCCCCCCCCTCGCAATGTTGAGAAAGGAGTCATTGTTTGGTGCTTATGTGGTTGACCTATCAATGCGCTGTCATTCCACACCAACATTGATGTGGGGGAAAGGTGGGGGAGGGGAGGGGAAGTGTGGGGAGGAGGGGGGAGTGTTATTTTTAATACTTGAAATAGTAAACGTACTCACTATTTGTCGAGAATTCAACATAAGGCAAGACAGCAATTGGCGACGATGAATCCTATAGGTGTTTTATTATACCGAACAAAACAAATGTTCAAAATATCTCGAATCAACAATTCAAAGGTTGTAGTCCATGCAATAAGGACAATAAGTTGCTTATCGCAAAATAATAAAAAAAGCCACGTGACTAAAATACGGAGATGTGATTGAAGGATTAATTGTGCATATATATGTGTGTATATGTATATAAACCTATTCTAAAATTCATTGTTGCAGTCAAAGTTACAGTCCACACTCGGAAGCCTGCAAAGTATGTCGGTATTTCTCCTCTTGCTAACAATCTATTCACAGCGCATATTTTTTATTTATTTATTTATTTATTTATTTATTTATTTATTTATTTATTTATTTATTTATTTATTTATTTATTTATTTATTTATTTATTTATTTATTTATTTATTTATTTATTTATTTATTTATTTATTTATTTATTTATTTATTTATTTATTTATTTATTTATTTATTTATTTATTTATTTATTTATTTATTTATTTATTTATTTATTTATTTATAACTTTATTTACAATCAAAATAATAAAAAGGTTGCAAAAAGGGTGTTGCCAGGGAAGAACTAAATCCTCATCAACGGCCTCCCCCCAAAAATAAAAAAAATAATAAGAAAAAATTAAGAAATTAGGGGCTATAAATATATAAAATCGTTAAAAAGTCCTAAAAACTGATGAAAATAAGATAAAACTTACATTGAACTAAAATGAAATAGGAAAAAATTAAAAAAATTACTATGACTTATTGAATAAATAGTCTCTAAGGCCTTTCTTAAATTTACTAATGGAGTTACAATGAACTAAATGTTCTTGCAGATTGTTCCATATACTAATATATCTTATAAAAAAAGGAGTGTTTAAAAATATTAGTTCTAGCATATGGTGTCCAAATTTTGTGGTCATGAGCAGACCTAGTACGACCTTTAGAGAATACAAGGTAATTATGTAGATTAATTTTATGTAGTATATAAAAAACGAACAGCAGTGTTTTATCAAGGATAAAAACCCGAGCGCAGCGAGGGTTTTTGATCCTTGATAAAACACGTGCTGCGAGTTTTTTTTCCAACACTTATTCAAAACTAAATTATAAAAGTTTCTTGAAGAAAAGTCCAATTTGGAGACAAACTTTATTTGCAAGGTACACTGCGCATTCTCATATCACACCATGCACCATTAAGCACCACATTTGGCATCCCACATTTGAGAAAGGTCGTGTATAATATAGTAGGAGCTTGATAGCATTTTTTTGGGTGATGCCTCTAGTAAAGGGCAATGATAATAATAATAATAATAATAATAATAATAATAATAATAACAACAACAACAACAACAACAACAATAATAATAATAATAATAATAATAATAATAATAATAATAATAATAATAATAATAATAATAATAATAATAATAATAATAATAATAATAATAATAATAATAATAATAAACTTTATTTAAAGAAGGTTAAACAAACACTTACAAAGTGCACCAGTTTAGCAAAAGCTAATCTTCCACTGGGCCTTCTAATGATGAGAGATTAAAACTGAGACCTTTACAAGTGTCATAGGTACATAAAGACACACGTACCTTTATCATAAAGACACATGTGTTTTTATATAATGTACCTATGTCAGTGTTTTATGGGGTATAAAGGTCATGCATGTGACCAAATTGGAATGCCCCGCTTGGACTAATAGCTCATGAATTATTAATGAGTTTTTTAAGTATATATAATAGTTGTCAAGGAAACAACTAAAAGGAATAATAATGAAAAAGAATGTTACAAACCTCCCTGTAGGGGGTGCAAGAAGTTTCGAAAATGGCTGCTGCCAAGATCGATTCGGCAGTCGACGTTGAAGTACCTGAAGCACATGTGATCAGAAAACGAAAGGTGTTGCTTATCGTAGGAATATGTATAGCTGTAGCTGTATTATTGATAATAATTGTGGTACTTGTAGTCGTGCTGACAGCTAAAAACGATGAACCGCCTAAGAAAGGTCTAAAGTACGTGTTATGTCAAGATGAGAACTGCAAAACGCTTGTCCAAGGTAAAAACGTCAACATTTTTTTAAAAAGTAAAGAACTGTATTTTACGTTGAAAGTCCCTTCTTAGCCGAAGCTAGTCTTCGAGAGAGCCGACGATGCGCTCATTTTTACTTCCCTCTCTCCATCAGTGCTCCGTTTGATGGGTATTTAAAGCTAACTAAAGCCACGGAAAGAAGAGAAGTCGAAACAGTTTAAAGGATACTGCTTTATACAAAAAATATTTAGTATTGTTGTTTAGGATAGAACTTAGATAAAAAATTGTTAAGCGACATGTGAGGTCTAGCGAGCTTTCATATTCCTGTAGGACGTTAAATACGGAGCTTTTAAATAGGGCTATGGACGTATAAATACACAAACTATAGAATGTTATGCAATTTAAATATATATCAGAACAACAACAGCAGCAGCAGCATTAAAAACGACGACGATCTGTCATAATTGCTTGTAATTGAAAAAGTACTAATAGTGAGAATAAATATATAACTCGGTTATTGAAGTCATCGAGAAAAAGCTGATGGCTGAATCGATTCGTATTTAAACCCGGCAAGAACTCTAATTTGAATATGTGGGTCATTCAATTTTCATAAACCTATGTTTTAAATATGATTTTTATGTTTCGAGAATGTGTAATATTTGAAAGAAAATACAGGTCTTGAAAAATTGGTATGAGTTTTGAGTATGAATTGGTTTGGCATGAGTTTGTGTTAATAGTATCCATTTTAAATCGTTCAAAGACTGAAAAACATTTTCACTAGACGTCCAGCTGGGATGCACAAATACGAATATGCAAATATTAAGTACTGAACTTGTACTTCTTGGGACGCTTGGTTAACTAAAGGCCCGGACAAACGGTTTCAACATTTGCTTCAACATCCGTTCGATTTTGTTGAATGGCAATGTTTAAACGCTTTTAAACTCTTTCAACATTGTTAAACGTGTTGAATCGATGTTGAATTGATGTTGAAAGAGTTTTAAAGCGTTTAAACATTGCCATTCAACATTAAAATCGAACGGATGTTGAAGCACATGTTGAAACCGTTTGCCCGGGCCTTAAGATTAAGGGATTTACAAGCACATCAATCACACTTCGTATGTCTGTGTGTCTGTTTTCAATGTGTGGGTGTCTGTCCATTTCTCAATCAACCACTGTCTGTTTGATATTTTGTCTTTCAAATCTATCTACTAATACCCAACCATGCATATATCTTTTTGTCTGTCTGTCTACCTGCCAAACTGATTGTCTCTCTGTTTGTAATGTCACGCCAGCTTCTATTTTTGTCTAACTGTACATGTTAGTCTGTCTGTCTACCTGCCTACTTGCCTACCTGATTGTCTGTCTGTTTGTAATGTTACGCCAGCTTCTATTTTTGTCTAACAGTACGTGTCTGTCTGTCTGTCTGTCTCGTTTTTCGTCTATTCAATTGTCTATTTATTTGAGCGACTTTCAAACATTTCTCTGAAAAACTCACTAAATAAAAGAATCAAATCTACGCCCTCCCTTCTGCTAGTTGGACGTTCTTTCACTGAATGACCTACAGGGCCAGCTCATATGGGTACTGCCTTTGTCCAAGTAGTAGGGTTGATCGGGATTGTCGATTTTGAAAATGATCTCTGAAACGTACGCGTAAATTGACGAAGTCTTGTCGAATAAGTTCTACTAATTACATGATTATTCACACGTTTAATGAAAGCCCTTTATATCTTAGTATCATATCATAGTGTATTACTTTTCTAGAAATTACAAAAAGTATGGATAAATACGTGGATCCGTGTGAGAACTTCTACAGCTATGCATGTGGTGGGTGGCAGAAGAATAACCCACTGAATGGTAAAGCATCTTCGACTGTCATGGGAATCATGTCTGATGAGAACATTAACCATGTGAAAAAAGGACTTGAACAAGCATCTGTAAAGTATCCACAGGTAACATATCAATTCGTTGTTTGCTTCTGACAAACGGTGATCAAAATAGAGTTTTCCGATTTACAGGCTTTGGCACTAATAGTACCAGATATTAATTAGCATACATTTGCACTTGAAAGATCAGTATTTCCCATAAACATTGTATTGACAATCTAGTCGAAAACGTTTGTCTCCAGTAACATCAAATCTAAATGCCTTATTTTCTACATCGAAGAGAGCGACAATCATGCTATATATTATATTATTACTGTTTATCCTGATTGATATAACTTACTGTTTATCCTGATTGATATAACTTACTGTTTATCCTGATTGATATAACTTACTGTTTATCCTGCATGATATAACTTATTGTTTATCCTGATTGATATAACTTACTGTTTATCCTGATTGATATAACTTACTGTTTATCCTGATTGATATAACTTATTGTTTATCCTGATTGATATAACTTACTGTTTATCCTGATTGATATAACTTACTGTTTATCCTGATTGATATAACTTACTGTTTATCCTGATTGATATAACTTACTGTTTATCCTGATTGATATAACTTATTGTTTATCCTGATTGATATAACTTATTGTTTATCCTGATTGATATAACTTATTGTTTATCCTAATTGATATAACTTACTGTTTATCCTGATTGATATAACTTACTGTTTATCCTGATTGATATAACTTACTGTTTATCCTGATTGATATAACTTATTGTTTATCCTGATTGATATAACTTACTGTTTATCCTGATTGATATAACTTACTGTTTATCCTGATTGATATAACTTATTGTTTATCCTGATTGATATAACTTACTGTTTATCCTGATTAATATAACTTACTGTTTATCCTGATTGATATAACTTACTGTTTATCCTGATTGATATAACTTCAGAACGAAGCTGTGAAAAAGACAGTAGATTTTTACAACACATGCCTCTACACCATTGGAATAACGATGCAAGGCCTTGCACCAATGGAAAACCTTATTCTAGAATATGGTGGCTGGTCTGTATCCGACAACTATGACAGTGGTGTTACCATAGCAACACGAATAGGAAAAGCGGCACGTGACCTTAATGTACACAGTCTATTTGGTGTGAAAGCTGAAGCTGATGTGTTTGACTCCAAGTCAGTGATTCTAACGGTACGTAGATCTTTCATGATCAAAGTGTGTTGCATGTGTTGCATGCATGAGTACTAGTTTTTGACGGTATGGCGAAGAACGATTGATCAATTGGACTGACTGTCTGACTGACTGATTAATGGTTGATTGATTGATCATTTGATCGATCGACTGACTGACTGACTGACTGATCATTCGATCGATCGACTGACTGACTGACTGACTGACTGACTGACTGACTGACTGACTGACTGACTGACTGACTGACTGACTGACTGACTGACTGACTGACTGACTGACTGACTGACTGACTGACTGACTGACTGACTGACTGACTGACTGACTGACTGACTGACTGACTGACTGACTGACTGACTGACTGACTGACTGACTGACTGACTGACTGACTGACTGACTGACTGACTGACTGACTGACTGACTGACTGACTGACTGACTGACTGACTGACTGACTGACTGACTGACTGACTGACTGACTGACTGACTGACTGACTGACTGACTGACTGACTGACTGACTGACTGACTGACTGACTGACTGACTGACTGACTGACTGACTGACTGACTGACTGATTGATTGATTGATTGATTGACTGACTGATTATTGATTGATTATTGATTGATTGACTGACTGACTGATTGATTGATTGATTGACTGACTGATTATTGATTGACTGATTGATTGACTGACTGATTGATTCATGGGTTTATTAATCCATTGCTTGATGGGTGGATGTGAATTAATCCATTGCTTGATGGATGGATGTGAATTAATCCATTGCTTGATGGGTGGATGAATTGTTATCTTTTTCAGTTGCTGCCTGCTGGTTTGTCAAAGTCGTTATTTGGACAGAAGGGGTCGGATTTGGACTTTTGGAAAGAAAGGGTCAGTTTATACATAGATAACACTGAATTTATTGGCATAACAAACCAAAGTTATGCAAATAAAATTACGATACTATCAAATCTTTGCTACAAATCTTACAAAATCATGTCAGTGAAAGTTTCACCTGGTTAGTTCTACGTCCATCACTACCCTGCATCATGGGATATAAAAGAACCATAGTGAATATATAACTAACGTAACAATTCTACATCCAAATTACGTATTGCCAGTCCATAAAAACAGTCAATTCATTTGCCAGGTTATCAAAATGCTGAAATAGTCTCAAATCGTGCAGCGAAATTCAAAAGTAATTAAGGATAAACTGCATGCAAAATAACCAAAGATTTTAGTACCTATAGATACAAAAATCAATTAAAAATTAACAAAGCGCATAATAAAAAAACGCAGACACAGTTTTAAAGTTCATGAGTGTTTTAAAAGGCCTGATTAGGTTTTGTGCCGATTGGTTAAATAGCAATATCATTAAAACTAAATATTATTTATAGAAACCAATAATGAAAACAAAATCTTTGTTTATTAAGCTTTAAGAATATATATACTTTATTGGGAATATATTTAAAGCTGTACGCACTACGCGGCTTTCAAAAAGACATCTTGACTTTGTCCCATGATACCTTAAACGGAAAAATAATAAGAAAAACATACGATTGTGGAACTTACATGTAAGGCGTTAATAGTTAACATCATCAAGAGTGTTGTGTATTCACAGGCTTACAAGAAGTACATGAAGGCGGCTGGAAAGTTGTTCGCAGGATCAAACACTGATGCTAAGATGATGGAGATCTTTGACTTTGAGAAGAAGCTCTATGAGGTAAAGAGAGTAAACGGTTATCTTGCAAAATAGAGGAATGACTTGAGCAATGATATAAAGAACTGTCAGTCTCTGATTATATTTAAGAGTATGATTTTTAAATATTTTAATGAAAAACAAAAGGAACATTTTTTAATATTTATTCTTTTTTGTATATAGTGTTTTTAGCATTTTTTTTGTTAATACAGGGCTTTAATTGATAACAGTACTATGCACTAACTAGATTACCCTGTTGAAATAACAATATTAATATTATTATTGTTGTTGTTGTTGTTGTTGTTGCTGCTGCTGTTGTTGTTGTTGTTGTTGTTGTTGTTGTTGTTGTTGTTGTTGTTGTTGTTGTTGTTGTTGTTGTTATTATTATTATTATTATTATTAGAGACTAATGTTCCATGGTATATTTATAGCTTAAGGGAAACCCTGCCAATGAAGGTGATCACGTTACTGCTCCAAGAAACAAACGCATGAGAAGAAACAGTTTTCAAGATGACAGGATGACAATAACTCAATTTTGTACTGACTCGGAATTCGAGGTGAGCAAAAACCCACCGACCAACCGACCGACCGACCGACCGATTGCAACTAACTACTAACACACCTTCCATAAACCGACTACTGACTATGTTCGCTTACCCAGGCAACTAATAAGCTAAGCATTCTGACTATTTTTTCTTTCACACTGTTTTGTTTTTCAGTGTTCGTTACTCAAAGAAATATTACAAATAATTTACGGGCAAAGCTTTACAGGTGATGTGAAGTTATCCAACCCTGATACAATGTATTTCAAAGGACTTTACCAACTTTACAAAAGTCATATAGATAATAATAAGTAAGTTGTTAGCAAAAGGTATTCTTTTTTTTTAGTTAATTTCTTACCCCTCTTTCCTATATTCTTCCTTTAAAATTAAAATACCGTTTAAAATCTTCCACCCCTCTTTCACTTTCTTAGCCATGTTTGTCTCTTTCTTCCTTCCGTCCTGCCTTCCTTCCTTCCTTCTTTCCCTTCCTTTCTTTCCTGTTTCCCTCCTTGTTTCCTTCCTTCCTTCCTTGCTTCCTTGCTTCCTTCTTTCCTTTCTTGCTTCTTTCCCTTCCTTTCTTTCCTGTTTCCTTCCTTCCTTCCTTCCTTCTTCCTTCCTTCCTTCCTTGCTTCCTTGCTTCCTTCTTTCCTTTCTTGCTTCTTTCCCTTCCTTTCTTTCCTGTTTCCTTCCTTCCTTCCTTCCTTCTTCCTTCCTTCCTTCCTTGCTTCCTTGCTTCCTTCTTTCCTTTCTTGCTTCTTTCCTTTTTTCCCTTCCTTTCTTTCCTGTTTCCTTCCTTCCTTCCTTCCTTCCTTCCTTCCTTCCTTCCTTCCTTCCTTCCTTCCTTCCTTCCTTCCTTCCTTCCTTCCTTGCTTCCTTGCTTCCTCCTTTCCTTTCTTGCTTCTTTCCTTTTTTCCCTTCCTTTCTTTCCTGTTTCCTTCCTTGTTTCCTTCCATTTCGAGTCGTGTGCTGTTGATACTGAATGTAGTTGTAGAGTGTGATCGCAAGCCCCAAAGAAAAGCCCCGATGAATAGCTAGTGATAGTAGTAAATATAATTAAAGTTTTATTGTTTGCTCATACTGTTTTTCTAATGACAACAGAACTCACATCGTAGCTGACTATATCATGTGGAGGGTAGTCGATCATTACATGTCTGCATTAGATGAAAGTCACTCAAAATTAAAAGACGAATTCACGGAAACTCCAGTATCGCCACGATGGAAGACTTGTATAGATGCAATGATGAAAGGATTTCAATTAACACTGGGACTATTGTATATCGATCAAGCTAACTTTGATGACAAATCAAAAAAGGCTGTAAGCAAATTAATCATGTAATCCAAAAATTCTGTCATTGAAACTCTATACCTGATGCAGGCCGAAGACATGGACAAATAAATTCAATCTAGACAATCGAAAAAGCCATGTTTCGTGGAATAAAATGTTTAATGTATGTACTTACAGGTGGAAGACATGACCAATGATGTTCGAACTGCTTTCATTGAAAGATTACCAAGTCAAACTTGGATGGACGCAGAAACGCAGAATAAAGCAAAGGAAAAGGTTGGTATATTACAAGTCCTATGTCACTTATTTACTTACTTACTTACTCACTTTCTTGCTTACTTACTTACTTACTCACTCTCTTGCTTACTTACTTACTTACTCACTCTCTTGCTTACTTACTCACTCTCTTGCTTACTTACTTACTTACTCACTCTCTTGCTTACTTACTTACTTACTCACTCTCTTGCTTACTTACTTACTCACTTTCTTGCTTACTTACTTACTTACTCACTCTCTTGCTTACTTACTTACTCACTTTCTTGCTTACTTACTTACTTACTCACTCTCTTGCTTACTTACTTACTCACTTTCTTGCTTACTTACTTACTTACTCACTCTCTTGCTTACTTACTTACTCACTCTCTTGCTTACTTACTTACTTACTCACTTTCTTGTTTACTTACTTACTTACTCACTTGCTTACTTACTTACTTACTTACTCACTCTCTTGCTTACTTACTTACTCACTCTCTTGCTTACTTACTTACTTACTCACTCTCTTGCTTACTCTCTTGCTAACTTACTTACTTACTTACTCTCTTGCTTACTTACTTGCTTACTCACTCTCTTGCTTACTTACTTGCTTACTCACTCTCTTGCTTGCTTACTTAGTTATTTACTTATTTTTTTTACTTACCTACTCTCTTGCTTACTCACTCTTGCTTACTTTCTTACTCATTCTTTTGCTTACTTGCTAACTCACTCTCTTGCTTACTTACTTACTCTCTTGCTTACTTACTCTCTTGCTTGCTTACTTATTTACTAGTTTAATTAATTGTGAGTCCATCACCACACAATCTTCTCTATACCACAAGTTGTATATATTCCTATGGTCTTCCTGTCTCTTTCTCTCTCTAACTGCGATCGAGGGACTGGATATATGATTCGACAAAACTATAACGCTTCGTTCCTGTACTAGGCTCTCGCGATAACGCTAGATATAGGGTACCCAACTTTGATCAAGGATCCAGAGAAACTGAAGAAGGAGTACAGCACGGTAAGCTAGCCTTTATGTACACATTTGTTACAAATTGTATAATTGTGTGATCACATGTGTTATCAAAAAAGAAACGACATGTTTATCCATTCTGATAATGTGAAATCATCACCATGATGAGAGGCGTGATGGTTTAGTGGTCAGTGAATCGGATTCTGGGCCTAATGGTCTGGGTTCGATTCCCGGTTGGGCGATTGCATTGTGTCCTTTGGCAAGACACTTTACTCTCTATGTGCCTCGTCTTCTCGGATAAAGACGTAAAGCCGGAGGTCCCGTCTGCTTTCACTCTAATCCTATATAAGGTGGACGTAAAAGATCTTGTTGTGTTGTTCGCAAAGAGTAGGAGATTGTCTCCCGGTACAATAGTCTGATCTCGGAGGCATTTCATATACTAACCACAGTATTCATGATTGTAAACTGCGTGGCAGCAATGTGCGCCTTCATATAGCAGTCCGTTAAGTCCTCCACATTTCTCATGTAAAACTGTCATGATTGTAAACTGCGTGGCAGCAATGTGCGCCTTCATATAGCAGTCCGTCAAGTCCTCCACATTTCTCATGTAAAACTGTCATGATTGTAAACTGCGTGGCAGCAATGTGCGCCTTCATATAGCAGTCCGTTAAGTCCTCCACATTTCTCATGTAAAACTGTCATGATTGTAAACTGCGTGGCAGCAATGTGCGCCTTCATATAGCAGTCCGTTAAGTCCTCCACATTTCTCATGTACACTGAGACGTCTGTTCTCAGTTTCTGTTATCACTGCTTAGGGTGATACCATTTACTTTTACTTTTTACCACCACCACCTCGCCCCTTGTGAACCTTGTAAGGAAATCCTAAATGACGCGATTCCAAAGTCAATTATTCCGTCGATTCCCTTACATTGGGCAAACCACTATAATCATTACTGACTATCATTGTCATCATCATCATACCTATCATCATCTTTACTATCCTTATCTTTAGTGCCATAAAAACAAAACTATTACGTTCAGAAATACCGTATGCAATCTTGAAAACGATGTCATAACCATATATGGTATTGTAGATGAGAAGTAACAAAAGACTTTGATTAGCGCGCGAGATATTTTTTTAACGAGTCTTTTTTAACAGGTTGAGATTGCAACAGAACAATAGGCATATCTTTGATACGATTCAGTAAATGTTTTTAGGTTGTGTTGATATTTTTCATTTTAAAAGGCACATTTAACATCAACCTGTATTGATTTTATTTAAATCAAGCTTTCAGAGTCTACCCTGATGATGGGCTAGTAGCCCGAAAGCTAATGGGTTAAAATAAAATCAATAAGGTTGATGAAACGTGTCTTTTAATGCTATTGTTGTTATTATGATTTAACTATGTAAAGGCCCGGGCAAACGGCTTCAACATTTGCTTCATGATTGGTTCGATTTTGTTGAAGCCATTTGCCCATCCTTTCAACATTGTTGAAACGTTGAAACGTGTTGAATCGATGTTGAATTGATGTCGAAAGAGTTTTTAAAACGCGTTTAAACTTTGCTTCAACATCCATTCAACATTTCTTTTGTTCTGTGAATGTTGAATCGGAGTTGAAGTCGTTTGCCCTGCCCCGTTCAACATTGTTGACTACACCCATACGCATTTAGTTGTCTTTCAAATACGTAACAGTTTCAACAATGTTGAACTTGAGGGGATGCAAACGGTTTCAACATTACCATTCAACAAAGTCGAACAGATGTTGAAGCAAATATTGAAGCCGTTTGCCCGGGCCTTAAAGTGTTTCATTATTTTGGTTGCGTATAAACCAACTATAACAAATTGTATATATATATATATGTTGTTCAAAACTTAAACTTGTTTATCTATTTTAGCTCATTATAGGAGATCATAATTTTGCGAACTACGTAGCTATGAATCACTACATAAGAATGAAAGAGATCGGTATTTATGGAAAACCTGTTAATAAGACAGTGTAAGTGGTTTTGTCTTTTTGTCTCACTGATATATGAATCACTATATCTTATACACCCATTTCAATAATCGTTGTCGCAGCCGGAGCTACAGTCCACACTCTAAAGCCTGCAAAGAATGTCGGTAATATAAACATAATTTGTGATTTATGACACGTTTTTTCAAGAAATATTCGTTTCATCATCTACCACTGCAACAACTTGTGATGGTCAGTATAACATAAACACGTACAACCAAAATATACAATGAATAAATCGATAATATAAGAAGAATTACCGACATACTTTGCAGGCTTCAGAGTGTGGATTTTATAGCTTTGTTTGCGACAACGATTATTGAAATAGGTTTATATTCATTCTCTACAGGAGTTGTTGTTAGGTTTATATATATATTTATTTATTTGTTTGTC
Source organism: Metridium senile (assembly GCA_949775045.1). Taxonomy (NCBI): domain Eukaryota; kingdom Metazoa; phylum Cnidaria; class Anthozoa; order Actiniaria; family Metridiidae; genus Metridium; species Metridium senile. The sequence goes on along the minus strand of OX459100.1, from coordinate 19,804,726 downwards.
GCTTTAGCTGGGAAGGTGGCAACCCTTCTGAGGTCAATGGAATTTATGATTCATTCAGGAACAGCATAGGTATAGCAAACTAACCAATAGTCACCTTCACACTGAGTTCCCTGCGCCATCTTAAAAGGTAGCAGGGCCATTGCATCGACGCGAGACAAATGTTGAGCTAGCAATGACAGAGACCTTCGCTGGACAATTATTCACGTGTCTCTATCATTGCAAGCTCAACATTTGTCTTGCTTCGATGCAAAGGCCCGGCTACCTTTCAAGATGACGCAGGGAACTGTGAAGAGGACTACTGGTTATTATGTAAAGGTTATTCGATTTAATCACTAACATCATCGTCAACAGCATCATTAATGTCGTCTCCTTCATTAGTCTTCTTCATCATCATTATCATCATCATCATCATCTTTATCATCATCATTATCTTTATCATGATCGCCGAGTGTCGTCTGTCGTCCGTCGTTATCACCATCAATGTTGTCGATGTAATTTTCATGCATCATCTCCTTCATCATCATCGTCATCATCATCTTCACCGTCATTACCATTTTCATTGTCATCATCATCGCTGATAACCATTATCATCATCATCATCCATCTGAGCCAAAATTTCTACCACGATTCCCCGCCATATTTATAAAAAATATTACTCTAACTCAATTCATATATAAATCAAATATATGTCTTCTTTACAGTGTACCTTGCAGGTATTATTCAACCACCCCTGTATAACAAAGACTATCCCAGGTATACAACATGTTCTATGAACGTTGTCTAAAATAGAAACCTGCTGACTTAAATTATTTGCAAATTGTAGTTATATAAATTATGGTGCAATAGGAGCAGTGATTGGACACGAACTCACGCATGGATTCGATGGCGAAGGTACGAAAAGCTGCCTCAAGTATTATATTCATTTTTATCATACCTGACGCAGTCAATATAACCGCTAGTTGTCGTACCGTTTTATTCCAATTGTTTGCTTAGAAATACAGACGCAGTCCACACTTGTTTAACCGCTACTTATAATACAGTTTTACTCCAATTGGTTCCTCAGAAACACTGACGCAGTCCACACTAGTTTAACCGCTAGCTATCGTACATTTTTACTCCAATTGTTTCCTCAGAAACACTGACGCAGTCCACAGTAGTTTAACCGCTAGTTATCGTACATTTTTACTCCAATTGTTTCCTCAGAAACATCGACGCAGTCCACACTACTTTAACCGCTAGTTATCATACATATTTACTCCAATTGTTTCCTCAGAAACAATTTCAGTAAAAATGTGCGATAACTTGTGGTTAAACTAGTGTGGACTGTGTCAGTACATAGCTTAGTTTAGTTTAACCACAAGTTATCGCACATTTTTACTGAAATTGTTTTCTTAGAAACATTGACGCAGTCCACACTAGTTTAAATGTTAGTCATCGTACATTTTTACTCCAGTCGTTTCCTTAAAAGATTCAATAAGAGTGTGCGCCCAACTTAAGCAGTTGTTGGATTATTTTCAGGACGAAAGTACGACAAAGATGGACAATTTGTGAACTGGTGGTCACAGTCAGCAGCAAAAAACTTTGAAGAGAAAACATCTTGTCTGGTGAACCAGTATGCCAAATATTCTATGTTTGATACCAATGTAAGTAGACTAATACAAACATAACGAAGGAATTCATTGTATTACTTATAGAACGTTTATGAGACATAACGATACAACTAAAAAGAACGAGGAAACCTTCCATATGCTGCTTGTTATGGGTTTCGTGTTTGTGTCTTTTTCCACTGGTACGCTGAGCAGCTTACCTATTTTAATCTGCACGTTTGCTGTCTCACTGGTGCGCTGAGCAGCGTACCCATTTTAATCTGCACGTCTGCTGTCTAGTAAAGTGATAGATTTGCAGATGACAGCTGTACTACTAGTAACGTGTAACCTTCAGTATATCCAAACGATAGGCCAATATAATGAAATTCTCTTTTACTCCGACGAAATGCTAAAGCTCGAAACGTCAGTAAAGTTAAGTTAAAATTTTTTCCGGTGTTACAAATTTCATTATTTTACCTATCGTTTATATATCAAACACCGACGCAGCCTATACTAGTTTACTCGCTAGTTTCCATTTGTATTATCCAAAGATTACATTACACGGTAATGCTCCTTTCCAAAACGTTGCTCATGCATGTATAAATATACCAGCAATTTTTAATAACCAGACTATAGCTAATTTTATCTTTAATGAATTTACTATTCAGTTTAATGTACCATTCTAAGTTCCAGATAACGATTTTTACTGGACAAAGTACCATTGGGATGAAAAATTGATGACCATTGACTAAAAAAAGTAATATTTCAATAATCTATAGGTAATATAATGAAATTTGTAACACCGTAAAAGATGTTGACTTAACTTTACTGACGTTTCGAACTTTAGCCCGGAGTAAATTAAAAAAAGAAGGGCTAAAGCTCGAAACGTCAGTAAAGTCAACATTTTTTACGGTGTTACAAATTTCATTCTATTACCTATCGTTTATATCAAACACCGACGCAGCCTATACTAGTTTACTTGCTAGTTTCTATTTCTATTTTTTACGTTGTTACAAATTTCATTCTATTACCTATCGTTTATATCAAACACCGACGCAGCCTATACTAGTTTACTCGCTAGTTTCTATTTTTAATAATCTACATAACTTCACTTAGTCTAACGTGTATTGACGTCAATAGTGGTATTGATATTCATAAGAAAGAATGTGTTTAATCCTATAATTGTATGTTCTTTTCAAAGATTAATGGAAAGCTTACCCTTGATGAGAATATTGCTGACAATGGAGGCATAAAGATCTCCTATGACGTAAGTATTTACGGATCAGGATGAACGGTTTTTAACTGACCTTGTAAAATGAGTTGTACGTTTCTGGATAGTTTTGAAAATGATTTTCGTTGAGAATTAGCTCCCGTTTTTTGCCATTTTACCAATTTGGGATGGTCATGATGATTATAATTGTGTTGATGATGGTGATGATGATGGTGATGGTGATATGATGGTGATGGTGATGATGATGGTGATGATGATGGTGATGGTGATGGTGATGGTGATGGTGATGGTGATGGTGATGGTGATGGTGATGGTGATGGTGATGGTGATGGTGATGGTGATGGTGATGGTGATGGTGATGGTGATGGTGATGGTGATGGTGATGGTGATGGTGATGGTGATGGTGATGCATGTTGAGATAATGATAAACATGATTGAACATGTGATAATGATTGTGATGATTGTGATGATTACATGACGAAAATGATAATGATGATGGTGGTGATGATGATAACGATGACAATGGTTGTGATGATGGTGATGGTGATGATGATGCATGGTGATAAAGATTGTGGTAATGATCATAATGATGATAATGATGATGATGGTGATGATGATAACGATGACAATGGTTGTGATGGTGGTGATGATGATGCATGGTGATAAAGATTGTAGTAATGATCATAATGATGATGATGGTGGTGATGATTGTGGTAATGATCATAATGACGATGATGATGATGGTGATGATGGTGATGATGATGATGATGATGATAATGATGAAAATGATAAAGGTGATGATGGTGATGATAACGATGACAATGATTGTGATAATGATTGTGATGATGGTGATGGTGATGATGATGATGATGATGATGATGATAATGATGATGAAAATGGTTGTGATAATGATTGTGATGATGGTGATGATGATGATAATGATGAAAATGGTGATAATGATGATGGTAATGATGATAACGATAACAATAACTGTCATGACGAGAATGCTGATATAACTGAGATGATGATGATGATGACCCTATTTCTACAGGCCTACAAACGTTGGGTAGCCCAAAATGGAACAGTGAAGCTACTTCCTGACCTAGACCTGAATGCTGATCAACTGTTCTTCCTAGGATATGCTCAAGTAAGTCAACCATTCGATTCAGTGAACGTTCCCCCTATATATTATAGATAGATTACGCAAGTCAAAGTATCTTTGTTGACAAAGAAACAGTTGTAAAGCTTAGGAGAAGTTTTTTAAAAATTAACAGGTTGAGGACCAACAACTACTATCATGAATCAAAATCCAACCTACAAACATTTGTTTGAGTTATAAACCTGTGCGAGAAAGAAACGGTTAAACTATTGTACGCTTGTATATAGAGCAGATTTCGTATGACAGTGAAAACGGTCCTTGCGCCGCGACCGTGATGTTTCTAGAATTTTGATTGTGCCCTGCCGTGCCGCGTTAATTCGTGCCGTGAGCTTTGCATAGTAATACAAAATCTGCTCTAAAGTCGTGACATTTTATACCCTGGGTACCAGAGGTTATTTTCTACTTGCTTTAGCGTTTGTAATTTTGACGGTTTGTGATGCAACTAGAACACAGACGTACAAATATGATAAATACGAATACTAGATCAAGAAACCCTTTAGTTTCTTGGGTATGAAGGCAACTTATACACCGCAAAAATAGCTTGTCTAACAAATGTAATATGAAATGTTAAGAATAATAACAGACTAACGTGTGGGTGTTTGTTGTGGGTTTGTTGGAGTAAAAGAATAAACCTAAAGTTCAATTATTTTCTCTTTTAGATTTGGTGTAGTGCTCACACGGAAGAAGATGCCAAGCATCAAATAGCAACAGACTCACATACAATCGGCAAATATCGGTATGTCTCAAAAACCTCTTAAAATATTCTTGAACTTATAATATGTGGCTCTATTTTTTTGACGTAGACACTGATAAGTGTCATTGAATAGTATCACTTCAGCCCACTACATCAAAGTCGGATCATCTACATACGGTTTCGGTCTGGAGCTGCACTTGCGCTGAATACGGCTCGCAGAAAATTATACTTCGATGGGCGTCTGCGCGCAGTTGATCGATAGCGTCCCGTACAATTTACCTGACGCAAACGACGTATTTGAGAGCGTAGTAGAAACTCAGACGAATTGTGCGCGCAAGAAATTGTACGTTGTTGAACTACGTTTGTGTACTGTTAACCCCCCTGGTTTAACAGTGGAATGGAGGAATATTATTGTTCTTTTTTTCCTTTTCAGTGTCATTGGTGCTCTGGCTAACTTTGAAAAGTTCTCCGAGGCGTTCAAGTGTCCGAGTGAAAGCACAATGAACCCAAGCAAAAAGTGCGCAGTCTGGTGACTAATTGTCACGTGATTAGTACCTTTTATGTTGCGGTATTTGGTTGCTATGAACACCCACAGCCCGTTCGTAGCACGGTAGTCTGGTGACTAATTGTCACGTGATTAATACCTCTTATGTTGCGGTATTTGGTTGCTATGCACACCCACAGCCCGGTCGTAGCACGGTAGTCTGGTGACTAATTGTCACGTGATTGATACCTCTTATGTTGAGGTATTTGGTTGCTATGCACACCCACAGCCCCGTCGTAGCACGGTAGTCTGGTGACTAATTGTCACGTGATTAATACCTCTTATGTTGCGGTATTTGGTTGCTATGCACACCCACAGCCCGGTCGTAGCACGGTAGTCTGGTGACTAATTGTCACGTGATTAATACCTCTTATGTTGAGGTATTTGGTTGCTATGCACACCCACAGCCCCGTCGTAGCACGGTAGTCTGGTGACTAATTGTCACGTGATTAGTACCTCTTATGTTGCGGTATTTGGTTGCTATGCACACCCACAGCCCCGTCGTAGCACGGTAGTCTGGTGACTAATTGTCACGTGATTAGTACCTCTTATGTTGCGGTATTTGGTTGCTATGCACACCCACAGCCCGGTCGTAGCACCGTAGTAGCTTTTCAAAAGCGAAGTTAAAAACGAGTCAAAACAAGTAATCGCTTCAATTGTTCTCTTGTTACCGGCCGGCTCACGTACGTCTAATTACTCAGGCTACCCCGCAGGGGAGCCTGAGTCTAGGTTTACCTTTTCTATCTATGGGTCTATCGTTGTGTCGAGATTACACATGACGTAATGCCACAGGTAAACCACAACTACTCTATACCTGAGTACACGCACTAAGTGCCTCTAGTTTTATCAAAAAAAATGTCTTTTTTTAAATGTATTACACCATATTTTCATATCATTGGATGAATGTACTTTCGCTGCATAAGCACTCGCATATCGACTTATAATGACGTTTTAGTATGTTTTGTATTTCTATTTATTGTTATTTATATCACACCTTATTTTATTATTGCACTGAGATCTCTTTTTATAATAAATCGAACCATTCAGTGTTTTCTAGTAATTGATTTTCTTGTGTCTATCTGCTATTATCACATATTTGTACTCTATGTGACACTAGTACTGAGATCTCTTTTTATAATAAATCGAACCATTCAGTGTTTTCTAGTAATTGATTTTCTTGTGTCTATCTGCTATTATCACATATTTGTACTCTATGTGACACTAGTACTGAGATCTCTTTTTATAATAAATCGAACCATTCAGTGTTTTCTAGCTAGTAATTGATTTTCTTGTGTCTATCTGCTATTATCACATATTTGTACTCTATGTGACACTAGTACTGAGATCTCTTTTTATAATAAATCGAACCATTCAGTGTTTTCTAGTAATTGATTTTCTTGTGTCTATCTGCTATTATCAAATATTTGTACTCTATGTGACACTAGTACTGAGATCTCTTTTTATAATAAATCGAACCATTCAGTGTTTTCTAGTAATTGATTTACTTGTTTCTATCTGCTATTATCACATATTTGTACTCTACCTATCTACACGAGTAATGTTTTTCATGCAAGGTGCTCGACAAATCAAACTGTTCTCCCTTTGTCCAAGTGGTAGGGGTGATAGGCGTATCTTTAGGGTTGAAAATAGTTCATGTGCGTACTTTTTTAGGGTACTGTTAGGGTTTTGGTTTAAAAGCAGTTATGTAACATGAATCCGTAACTTTAAGGGTCATTTTTACTCTGCTTTGTTGCTAAAAGTAAGCTTGGCTGGCAAGAACATCGCACAGCTGTACCCGGGGACAAACTGCTCATGTACTGATACAGGTGGAGAAAACTCAGGCGGTGTACGCACTCTCCCCGCAAGGCATTATGGACCCGTATGTTTAATTTTTGAACCAATTGCCCTTGATGAAAAAAGGCATTTTTGTGCTTGTATTTTTTTTAATCTATCTACAAGAGTAATGTCTTTCTTGACAGATGCTCGACAAATCAAACTGCTATAGTGTAGGTGGAAAACTCAGACAGTGTACGCACTCTCCCCGCAAGGGATTATGGATCCATATGTTTAAGTTTTGAACCAATTGCCCTTGATAAAAGAAGGTTGTATTTCTTTTATCTATCTACAAGAGTAATGTCTTTCTTGACAGATGCTCGACAAATCAAACTGCTATAGTGTAGGTGGAAAACTCAGACAGTGTACGCACTCTCCCCGCAAGGGATTATGGATCCATATGTTTAAGTTTTGAACCAATTGCCCTTGATAAAAGAAGGTTGTATTTCTTTTATCTATCTACAAGAGTAATGTCTTTCTTGACAGATGCTCGACAAATCAAACTGCTCGTGTAGGTGGAGAAAACTCAGGCGGTGTACGCACTCTCCCCGCAAGGGATTATGGATCCATATGTTTAATTTTTGAACCAATTGCCCTTGATAAAAGAAGGTTGTATTTCTTTTATCTATCTACAAGAGTAATATCTTTCTTGACAGATACTCGACAAATCAAACTGCTAGTGTAGGTGGAGAAAACTCAGACAGTGTACGCACTCTCCTCGCAAGGCATTATGCATCCTTTGTTTAAGTTTTGATCCATTTGCTCTAGTCTCCCTCGCAACCCTTATGGGACAGGAAGCCCGATACTAATAACGGCTGCGAGGGAGACTACATTTGCCCTTGACAAAAGAAAGCCGGCATTTAATTGCATGTGGAGAAGAACATTGGTTATAACAATAGCGAAAACTTGTCAAAGAAAACTTGCTTAATCATCTGCACGAGCAAGGAAACTTTGCCAAAGAAAACACAACCTAGAAACATCTACTGGACAAAGAAAACTTGTCAAACAATCACCATCAAAAGCATGGTTATTGTTACTTAGCAACCAATGTCAACAAAAGACACTCAAAATAGAAGTCACTTTACACAAGAATGTTTTGTTCTTGTATACTTTTAAGAACATTGATGAATGATTCATTCTGATTTGTATTCTTTTAGAGAAAAAAGAAATTGAATAGTCTTAAATTAAAACACTTCAATATTTGCACTGATCTCAATAGTTTTCCACTACATCGATATGGCAATGCTATTTTTATAGCTAGGACAGCAAGAATCAAATAGAACGCATCTTCACAAAGTGTTTCAGTGCACCATACATCGACATTAAAACAACAACTGCAACATCCTGAACATCAACAGCAGCAGACAAAAAGAATGACGATTTAATTTAACTTAATTTTACTATATACAATCACAGTTTATTCTACCACTAGAGTATCTCAACAAAACCAACTACAAAACCAACATACAGGTCAACAACTTCACCTTTAAACAGCACGGGCTTAAGCAAGTCTTCCAGATCATTAATCTCTATTTACAATTCTAAAGATGTCTTCTATTCTAAGTGAAGATGACATATTCTAAAATGTCAGCATGTCAAGTTGGCGATATTGAAGCCCTGTCAATATCCGTCAGTTTTGATAAATATGTTAACAAAGGTTGTACAAACGATTACATAGCTGTAATAACTAATGAAATACCTGATGAAGAGAGAGAAGACTATCAACAAGTTTTTAGTTATACACCTATTTCAATTAACGTTGTCCATCTGGAATGGTTGATCTGAGACCGATAAGGACTGTGGGAGTTCATTAAATTCCAAATACATTGTTTTAATCACGTTTGAATGGTGCTGAATTACAGATAACAGTATTTCAGAAGTAAACATTATTATTTAAGCGTGATTACAATAGTGTATTTGCAGTTTAACGAGCTCCCACAATTCATATCGGTCTCAGATCAACAATTCCAGATGGACAACGATAATTGAAATAGGTGTATACATTAAGAAAAACTGTTTAATACAGACACCATTTGACCAGGAAAACGGTCTGGAATATGGAGGTGTTCGTAATGTGAAAGTGTCCTTAATACAGAGGTTAATTTAATATTGTTTTAAATATAAAATTGATAAAATGTTTACTAGGTGCCATGTCGAGGGTGTGAATTTAACGAGCAATATTTGCGACAGCATATAAACCCTGACTGTCTCTTGCACTTGTAAAGAAACATACGGTAGTTAGGTAATCTTGATGTCTGCAACTGATTCATAATACAAATGAAATTTGTAACACCGTAAAAAATGTTGACTTAACTTTACTAAATGGATCGGCTAGCGAGTAAACTAGTATAGGCTGCGTCGGTGTTTGATATAAACTATAGGTAACTAATGAAATGTGTAACACCGTCAAAAATGCTAACTTAACTTTACTTCTTTACTGACGTTTCGAGCTTTAGCCCTTCGTCGGAGTAAAAGGATTAATGAATACATTAATTAAGGTATCGCATGTATTTGATAATTGAACATCGGTTAATCCCTATGACTACCGTAAGTGTATATATATAAATAATAGCAAGTCTTTGCGAGTAAATATCTTAGTATTTCAAGCCAAGGCAATGGATCACTGGCTCTATACCTGAAGCTTTTACATTAAGTACTGAGTTGTTGTTCTTTGTAAGAGGGCGGGAGTCTTACACAATAACATAATATGATACTTAAAGTCCTCGGGATGTAGGCTGAATCGTACTTTGACGTCAAGGAAATGTACTAAACCTACAGACATTGAAAGACAATCAAGCAAAAGGGAAAAGAGCACTCGACACAGTAGACTACACTAAACAGCAATAACGGAAACCATCCACCATCAACAGCATTCCTAAGCATATAAATTAGTTGGTCACAGCTTTCTGGTTATGCAAATATCTATTGTATTCTCATAAAAGAGTTAAGTCTTGACAAAAAGATTGTCGAAATAAATGGATGTCGTTGAACTATTACCATCTCGTATTAGTACATCTGGTGTGACTTGTCAATCATAATGCAAGGTGTTAGATTACAGGGTTAAAATCACTGGCCACCTGAACCTAAACCGCATTTACTTGTTGTTCGCTCAACGGCAAAGATGTTAAAGTTTGCCGTCAAGAAAACGTCGAAGGATATATTCCACGACGCCGTTGCTAGTAAAGATATTTCAAGACTGAGATTTTTATTGCAAAATAATCGCCTTGGATTTGAAGTTGACGAGCTTGATGATGATGGACTTACTGCGTTACAACGAAGCTGTTTTATTGGAAATTTAAAACTTGTACAGTTGCTGGTGGCGTATGGTGCCAATATCCACATACAAGATAACGAGGGATGGAGCGTTTTACATGCCTCTGCTGTGGCTGGCAACTATTCTATACTAAGATATCTAGTATGTATGGGATCTGACGTAGCAGTAAGAAATGACCTAGGACAATTACCTATCGATCTAGCAAGTAACTTATACTGTATTATAATACTACTGGAGGCCATGGTAAAAGCCGGTCATAGTGATTTAATAGAGAAGTATTTTACTCAAAGACCCTCGCTTAAAGGTGTAATAGAACACAAGTTAGGGGAATTAACGAACGAGACCACAGATGCCTCACTAATTGACATCAGTTTAGAGCGCAACATTGAAGGTGAAAATGATGACAATCAATTGCAAAGCAATCAATTATCAATAGTGTTGAACAGCTCACAGGAAAAACAAGTGAATACAACTTCAAGTAGTGATTCTCTAGGGGATTTATGGAGTACGTTCAACAAAGAACTACAAGTTCGATTAAATGAAGGAGGAGGGAAAACGGAAGAGTCGGGGATTCGAACGGATAAACGAACTCCTAAAAGAGCTGTGTGTAAAAAGTGTAAGGGGAAGAAACGCTTCTCTAGCGCTTCATCTTCATCGTCTGATTCTTCGATTTCAAGCTATGACTCTGCGTATACATCGTTACATTCAGAGGGCAACGCTAATGGAATGAATAACACTCACGATGAGTCAACGTTTATTGATTTACTGGAGCAGACCGTGAACTCAACCAAGCACAGAACCCATAACTGTAAGAAAAAAGATCATCACAAACCAAGCAGATTAACAACCAGTCTCCCTAATGAACTTCTCCTGGAGAAAATCAAAGAAATTAACGATGTCAACGCTCTCAATTCCTCAGGGCTGTCTCTACTGCATGTTACAGCAAGTCAAGGAGACGTAGGGAGCGTTAAGATGCTTCTAGAAAAGGGTGCTGAGGTAAACAGACAGGCGTTGAATGGTAGCTCACCACTGCACGAGGCTGCAAAGAGTGGACAGTTAGATTGTACAATGTTGTTATTACGCTATGGAGCTGATGTCTTTGCTGATGATGATAATGGTTTATTGCCAATTGACTTTGTTGAGGATAAGAAACTAAAGCATTTATTACACGGGGCAATGGCTATGAAATAGCCTGACTTAGACGGTCTAGTGATAGGCCACGACCTTGATCAATAACAATCATCGGTGATGCCTGTGAATTGGAACGTGTCTAGTTACAGCCAATGGTCATAAAATGAATTGATAAAGTATCAAATGATTGGCAATAGTAACATCCTTTAGTATCTCATGATAACTAACGCCTCATCTATACATTTTTTCCCATGGTTCAGCGCACTCAAGAGGTACCTGTATCTTGCTAAGATCAAAATTAGATGCGACTATTGAAAACATTTATATCAAAGGACTCATGCGGAAGGATTTTATTACATTTGCATAAATGGTTATAAAATATCAATAGGCAACATTTACGCTCCAACATAAAAAGACAAGCAAAATGAACTTTTACAGGACCTGATAACAATGCTATACATCTATCTATACATACACATTGAATCCACTCCAACCAAGATAACACCATCATGATCATCGCTACCATCATCAACAACAACACTACAATCATCATCATCATTTAGAAACCTGAATTAAATTATTGAGTGATGGATATATATACGTAGAATAAAGTTGAAACCAATACAACAACTTGTAACTATATGATAACTGTTAATGAACGTTTCGGCTTCTTCTGCAAACTGAATGATTTGCGCGCGCTACATTCTATAAAACACAATTTCTAAATGACGAAAATAACAAACAAATTATATATATATATATCTATACTCGGTGAAGAGTTATAGAGACGTTACATGATAACACGTACCAAGTGTTATAATAGGTCTTAAACGATAGCGTGCAGTTGACGTCTGGACGTTCTATACATGTACTTAAATTAAACTTTATACAAAATGTTTTTCCGCTATACTTTTCTGGAAATTTTCTAAGAGTGAATTTTTAAAAGATATGAGTCAGCACAAAAATGGGTACCCCTATAGAAGCCTCGCTCTGTTGGGATACCCTTCTCTAAAAGCGAAATTTATAAATACATAGAATGAAAATATATAGATTTGAGATCAGTTTTACAAAGTTCTTAGTTAGTTCTTAGTTTATTACACTTCTAAAAGAAAACTATCAGTTTCAGTATGCTTATTGTTTTAAAAAATCAGTGTGAATTAATGATTGGAGACAAATGTAAGAACAGAGGAGACATAGGCATTCCGTGTAGCTTTTAGTAGCTTTAAATACCCGTAAAACGAAGCACTGATTGAGAGAGGGAAGTAAAATGAGCGCACCGTTGGCTCTCTGGAAGACTAGCTTCGGCTAAAGGGACTTCCGACGTAAAATACAGCTCTATTTTTTACTTTACATATGCTCAGGAACAGAGTGATGAATACCGAGTTGTAATTAATTATTCGAACATGGATGTAGATTACGCTAATCATTTGTAATTTATCCCAAGCCAGTCAAGTTTTATCTAAATCCCAAGTGTTGAAATAAGTGGGTGAAGTGAATATCTCTTAGTATTGGTAATGTAAATAAAATCTATTTTATAACATATCACAGACTCTAGTTGTATATTTTAATACCTATAATCCCTGGTGTATATATAGTACATGATATCTGTACATAATATGACGGTAAACAAGAGAACACGTCGGTGTTTCTAAGGAAACAATTGACATAAACAAAGCTAAACTACATGTACCGTGTAAGAAGAATTTTACCCTTAAAAACGTACTGACTTTTTGAATGTTTATTCTTCATTAAAACGTCAGAAACTTAAAGTCTTTAAAATGTTGTATTGATAACCTATGCTATTCCTAATGTAAGTTATATTTAAGATCAAGATATCAAGCAATATATGAAGTCAATAATATGTTTGATTATCACCCTGCTATCAATTACACCTCAAATATTCAAGAAGGCGTCGGCGGCTTTGTTACCATCGTCTATTTTATTAGCATAGACGTTTCAATCTAATATGACAATATAAAAGATTATTAAATGTATGCAAAGGAAGGATTTATAAATAAAGTTGAAAGAGAATGCTATAGTGAGCGGTTTACCCCTCAAGCGATTGACGGTCTCTTTGTGGCCGCGGCAGAACGTGGGAAAACCATGCTGTGTTTGTAGCTCAATCAAACGAAACAGAACTTAAATAACTTTCGAAACTGCTTTCAGTTAAAGACCTTGATATTAATATATATTTAAATGTTATACTAATAACTACAAATCTGCTATTTGTAACGATTTAATCATATTATTATCTATTTTTACTGATGTTGTTATGAAAAGAAATGATTATTAATTGAAAAGAATGTATTAATTAATTGTGCTGTAATCATGAATGATTGGACAATCTTGATTAAACATCATATATATATAAATAATTATAAGCGCATCCATTTGCAACTCAACTGAAAGAAATAACGTCAAAAACGCCAGTTAATTACACCTCTGTAATGGGGTATAAGGTTTTTTTTTACAGTAACACTCTGACTCTTTTTACGGTGTACACGTTACCAGTTTTACAGTAAATAACACTCTCTTTTATACGGTGTATAAGTTACCATTTTTACAGTAAGTAACACCCTTTTTTACGGTGTATAAGTTACCATTTTTACAGTGAGTAACACTCTTTTTACGGTGTATAAATACCATTTTTACAGTAAAAAACACTCTTTTTATGGTGTACAAGTTACCATTTTTACAGTAAGAAACACTCTCTTTTTACGGTGTATAAGTTACCATTTTTACAGTAAGTAACACTCTCTTTTTACGGTGTATAAGGTACCATTTTACAGTAAACCTCTTTTTTACGTTGCTCTAAATATAGTTAATTTTTTGAGTGGCTATAATTGCCAAGGCCAAGAGCCGACTGAAGCTGAAACCCACATGAGGTTTGTCAATTAATCCATTAATCTGAGTGTTTAGTGTTATGATTGGCCGTTATACCTAATAATTCCTTTAAATCCTGCCAAAGTTGCGCCCCTTGCAATGGTATTTGTTATTATAGCTTCTCAGCGAGCAAAAAGACTCAAAGACATCACGTTTTCTTTTAGAAAATAACTTCAATTTTGAGTTGCAAATCTGAACAATCTATATTCATCTAGTATGCACTTATTTATACCAATTATAGAATAACGGGTTTAATTTTTAAGTAAGTGGGGTTAGACTCTCAAAGCAGGACAATTTTAGCGGTGAAAATTACAAAGGCTAGCGCTGTCTCAATTCATGGTTTACAAGAAAACGCTTTAAATAAAAATGTACAAATTCTAAGGAAATCAAATGTACAATGACTAGCCGTTAAAGGCTGGTTTTCATTAGGCATAAGCATAAGGTAAACACAAGAAAACGAACATGTTTTTTTTATGCTTATGCTTATCAGTGCTTATGTCTGCTTCAGGTTATGTCAAGTGAAAAATAGAAGAAACTATCTTTTGCTTGTGCTTGTGCTTATGCTTAGTGAAAACCAGCCTTAAGCTAGTGTGGACTGCGTCAGTGTTTCCATGGAAACAAATACAGGCAAAGATATTTAACTAGCGGAAAAACTATACAGTACTCTATCTCTGCGTCGATGTTTCTATAAAAACATGCTGTCAAAAGTGTGGACTGTATCATACTTCTAAGTGAGGGTAATCCTGTTTTCCTCCCTCCTCAAAAATGAACACGTGAGCTGAATTGTGTGCAAAATAATTAAACGAAGAGGTAGTGAGTGTGTGTCTGAGTCTCCCCAATTAGTAGGGCACATGTGTACAGTCTAGAAGAATTGAGATGTTAAAAAGGTGATTTATTTATCAGTTATTTTATTTTAACGGCTTAAAGTGTACTATATATAACAAGGGTAAAAATTGTTATGGACGTTATGGACTGCGTCAATATCTCCAAGGAAAGAAATTAAAAAAATGTACGACAAGAAGAAGAAGAAGAAGAAGAAGAAGAAGAAGAAGAAGAAGAAGAAGAAGAGAAGAAGAAGAAGAAGAAGAAGAAGAAGAAGAAGAAGAAGAAGAAGCAGCAGCAGCAGAAGAAGAAGAAGAAGAAGAGAAAGAAGAAGAAGAAGAAGAAGAAGAAGAAGAAGAAGAAGAAGAACTGAGAAGTGAAGTAAAAGTACACAATCAGTTCTAAGGAAAGTGCACTGCGTCGGTCATGTTTCTAACAATTGAGACCGTAAAAAGTACGATAGCTATACTATAGTGGTCAAACTTGGGAGACTGTGGGCTTAATTTAAGAACGCAATTTGAAGTGAATCGTACAAAAACCATGTACCGGCTACAACTAAATAAATCTTCGTATTCTGTCAAAGGTTGTTCGATACGAAAGAGAAAGCTAGATGATAAAGCGTGAACTATTAGTTAGTAATGTGTGGTCTAGTAGATTAGATAAACCAAGGGTTGCCCTCTTGCATGTTCTAGACAGTTTCTCAGACAATTTGTTATCAATACATTTGGCGCATCTCTGTCATCATCGATTGTACACCCCATGAATGATATAACCTACTATAAGGGTTTAAGATTTGAAAAACAGATTTAAACGTATCCAATATTTATTTGCACGCAGGCATTTAGTTAAAAATTGTTGATTACGTTTCTTCTGCGTTTATTATAAAATAGACACCAAGCTTTTGGCCATCTTGGTTATCATCAGGGTGGTAGTACACGTAATATGTTTGATATAAGTAAGTAAGAAACTTTATTTAAAGAGGGTAGCACTAAATATATCTAAAAGCTAATAGAGTACAAACACTAAAAGTGTGCAATACTTTGTACTATTTACCACTAAATAGTGTTGATTAAACAATAGAGAACAAAAGAATTTGCATAATTTAGTAGTATTTAGTGGTATTTATGTTGCACACTTTTAGTGTTTGTACTCTATACTTGTGGCCCTTACATTTAAACGTAATATGTTTGATATAAACCTATTTCAAAAATCGTTGTCGCAAACAAAGTCACAGTCCACACTCTGAAGCTTGCAAAGGATGTCGGGTTTTCTTCTCTTTTTATCGATTTATTCATAGCATATTTTGGTTGTATGTGTTTGAGTTATATGATCATAACAAGTTGTTGTTGTGGTAGATATAAATATAAATATGTATCTAAAAAACGTTCAATAAATCACAAAGTATGTCCATGTAACCGACATCCTTTGCAGGCTTTAGAGTGTGGACTCTATCATATAGCTTCGGCTACGACAACGATTTTTGAAATAGGTGTAGATTTGAAACGCGTCCACACAACAGACATGCTTAACAGATTAGAAAACGTATTAACGTATATTCAATTTCTGAAAAGGTTTTTCGGAATGTCAGTAATTGTTTTACTGTAAAAAGTTCCGTTTCATATATGTTATAATAATAAAAAAATCTTTATTGGGTATCAAATAAAGCAGAGCTTTTTTCCAATCTGGCCCAGATGGTGTATGGTGTATCAGTTGACTCAGTCGGGGGTGTATATAACCTTTGCTATTTCAATTGTTTTTAGTAATATCGACGCACTCGTAGATAATTTGATTTGTCGACTGGCAACCAACTGAAGACATACTTGTGTATGTGTTCTAAATTTTTTACATATTGTAAAGATATTAAATTTTGATTCAATTTGATCGTGTTGATCGTCTAGACTTCCATGCCTTACCCCCTTGCCCTACTTGTAGCCTGACAGTCCTGATTCGTATAATGATTAAGACTTGTAAAACAGATAAAAGCACATGTGGCACTGCTATGCTAGCTGCGCGCAAAAGATTACAGCTATTGTAATTATAAATGAAAGCAAAACGATTTGATGATAATAGGCGTATCTCAACAAACACAATGTTTTACGAGGACGTAAAAAGAGGACATTTTACTTATTCAAAGTTTTGTTATATAGTAGGGGTGACACCCCCGGGGGGGGACTCCCTTAGAAAATGGATAGGGGGTGCTCGACGGACCTTTTAGGGTCGAAAATAAGACCCTCGCGTACCTTTAAGGATCTCTCCCCCCCCCTCCCCCCCGGGTGTGACATTCAAAGCAACGTACAGAATCTAGCCATTAAACTACAACCCTTTGCGGCAACAGATTAAAAGCTAGTACAATGAAGATTAGTATAAACGTTTCAGCCTTTCCCCTTTGCAATGTTGAATTTTTGGGTCTTGATATTTGTAAAAAGGCCTCCGTGAGATATATCCGTGAACCCGGGCGATGAACCCTCTGGTTAGCATGGGGAAGGGGTTGAGGTGTTTCGTCTATTTTAATTTCCAAAAGATATTTTGGCTTGAAGCCTATTGTGCCCAGTTGTCATGATTCTATATCATGTTCTAATGGTTATATGACCTCTTGTATCCACGATGCAAAGCTGCACGCCTAGTATCACCATAGAAACTAGAGCCGGACGGGTGTCTTGATCTAGTATTTGTATTTATCATTTGTACGTCTGTCGCGTTGCTTCACAAACCAATAAATTTACAAACGCTTAAGCAAGTAGAAAATAACCTCTGGTACCCACGGTGCAAGACTGTGCAAAGCTGCACGCCTAGTATCACCATAGAAACTAGAGCCGGTGTCTTGATCAAGTATTTGTATTTATTATTTGTACGTCTGTCGCGTTGCTTCACAAACCATCAGATTTACAAACGCTAAAACTACTAGAAAATACCTCTGGTACCCACGGTGCAAAACTGCACGAAACTGTAGGCTGAGTATCATCATAGAAACTAGAGGATGTCTTGATCTAGTATTTGTATTTATCATTTGTACACTGTGGCCGCGTTGCTTCACAAACCGTCAGATTTACAAACGCTAAAACTACTAGAAAATAACCTCTGGTACCCAGAGTGCAAAGCTATGCAAAACTGCAAGCCTAGTATCACCATAGAAACTAGAGGATGTCTTGATATAGTATTTGTATTTATTATTTATACGACTGTGACCACGTTGCTTCACAAACCAGATTTACTGAAAACTACTAGAAAATAACCTCTGGTACCCACGGTGCAAAACTGCACGACGAGTATCAAATACGAGAAATAATTGACCTAGCAATATAATTTCTGCGTTTGTTATTATTATGACCATGCCAACAGTCCAATACTGTATGACCTAGTGAACCATACTATCTTTAAAGATACTATCACAAATCGTTTATCGCCGTAGGGTATTGATATATAAGTCAAGTAGTTTGGCATATTCTTCCTATTCATTGCTGGAGGTAGGTACTACTACCTCTATCCTACCTTAAATGGGCATAATGTAACCTTATTATGATAAGCAAATCATTTTAATAAGTGCTAAACTTCACCAGCATTGAGAATAAAACAAAATGGATAAAATATCCTTTGATATATAAATGGTATAGTTTACCTTTATAACGATTATGATATCATTTGTTTTGACAATGAAAATGAAACTAAATAAGATTAATTGATTTGGTCTCTATGTTGTTGGTAGATATTTACAGCATCTCTGTACTGTCTACATGGTATAGTTTATACCTTTACGACTATGATATTATTTGTTTTGACAATGAGAATGAAACTAAATAAAATGTTAAAGGCTGGTGCTTATAATTGTTTTTATTGTGTTTAAAGATATACTCGCTTTTATTAATCATTTAATTCTTTATTAAACATTATTTGATCATTTGATAATATTTTTCTATCTATTTTATATAATAATTGATTTAAAAACAGTTATACAGATGTGAGAATACAAACCAAAAAGGATCTGATATTTTATACTAATTAGTACTTAATAGTGAGTATATTATTTAGTAATAATTAAATTCCATGCTTTTAGTGTTTGTACTTTAGCAAACAATAGAGATAAATTAAAATGATTTAGTATTATGTTGTAATAATTATATTCCATGCTTTTAGTGTTTGTACTTTAGCAAACAATAGAGATAAATTAAAATGATTTAGTATTATGTTGTAATAATTATATTCCATGCTTTTAGTGTTTGTACTTTAGCAAACAATAGAGATAAAATTATTTAATATAATGTTGTAATAATTATATTCCATGCTTTTAGTGTTTGTACTTTAGCAAACAATAGAGATAAAATTATTTAGTATAATGTTGTAATAATTATATTCCATGCTTTTAGTGTTTGTACTTTAGCAAACAATAGAGATAAAATTATTTAATATAATGTTGTAATAATTATATTTCATGCTTTTAGTGTTTGTACTTTAGCAAACAATAGAGATAAAATTATTTAGTATAATGTAGTGCTAATTATGTTGCACGCTTTTAGTGTTTGTACTAACATCTCAGCTGTTTTTAAATTATTTTCAGCTTCTTTAGTTTTTTTAATTTTAATTTTTTTATCACTATCATTGATATTTTTATCTGATTCTGGAAGATTTGTATTCTCTTTAATTGTCTATTCATCAATTTTGTATTCTTCTTTGTTTAACCGTTTAGCTTTTCATTTTTAATTTTAGTATATTAAGGTCAGTGGGTACCCTGGGTTCCAGAGGCTCGAGAGGGGATTGGGGAGATGATCCTGTTGAACCCCGTTGACATCCCAACGTTTGGTAAAGTTTAACGTTGAAGTAGCCATATACTTGTTATGTTACTAGATTCCTTATAAGGCGCTGTAATCCAATTATTTGCTATCCATTTAACGCCTTTATGTACAACACATCCACCGTGAAGACTATAGTCATCCATCGCCCCCAGCCATCCACTCTCTTCATCCCTATAATGGTTATACCACAGGATTGCCATGCCTTTCTTGGGCTTTACTATTAGATTACTAAACTGACAATTTTCATTCAAGTTGTAGTAGTCATAGTGAGAGCGCGTGTATTCCATGAGCTGTGTGGGTTGAAAGAAACAAGTCAGCTTGGAGAAATAAAGCTGGGTAGATTCTTATGATTTTTTACAGTTTTAAGCTGCCTGCAATCTTGGCAGAAACTAGTGAGACACTTTTACGGTTTTCTCTATTTTGACCTTTACCTATACATTTTCGCTATAATCCTCCCGTCCCCCTCCATGCAATGTTGACTGCCAGGCTAGGCCAACATTGTATAGTGGGGGAGGGGCGAGTGGCTTGAACAACAAGCCCAAAAAGCACGCGCATTACGATATCAGACTAATGTCCCATTTTCAAAGCAGTTGTCTCACTTAGTTTTTGCCGAGAATGTGGTTATGTTTTATATTTTGTACAGTTTAATTTTAAGTTGGGTATATTTTATAATTTTTTACAGTTTTAAGCTGGGTATATTTTATACTTTTTTACATGCAGTTTTAAGCTGGGTATATCTTATATTTTTACATATTTTATATTTTTTACATGCAGTTTTAAGCTGGGTATATTTTATATTTAGTACCACCTCGTCTTATATTAGTATTACTTCGTCTTATATAGGTATCTCATATTGAATGATAATAACTTTTTCATCAGTGTTGTTTTTAAATTATGACCGACTTAATACGAAACAGCGAACAGTTTCGAGGTCGAAATGTTGGTCGGCATATTCTGATTTCAAGTCATTTATTCATTAACAGAGTTGAGCTATAGACGATAATAACTTAAATATATTTAGTGTTCAAACTAGGACTTACCGTTCTGCTCATCGTTGTGTTGTCTGCTACTGGGAAGGCTGTCTCGCCACCAGAAGGGACATCATTAAGATAGTACAAAATCGTAATGTACCTAGAACGACAATGATTTGAAGTTTGAACAGTGACAATCCAGAGTAAAGAGAGGCGAGTAACGGATTAAGGAGGAGGAAGAAACAGCAAAAATAAACAGGGAGGAGGGAGAAAAAGAGGTAAAACTAAAGAGAGGAGGGAGAATTAAAATTTAAAGGGAGGAGGGAGAAGGACAATTTTACCTAAATTAATTATTGAACTATAAGGTCTTATTGGACTGATTGTTATATTATTTGGGCCATTTTATGCGAACAGCTTTTCTATGAAATGCAAACTACAAAATAGTTCAAGTTTGCACCATTTGCACTCTAATGAATAGCCATTTTTTGCCAAATTTCTCGTTTATACCAAAATGAACCATCTTTTGATTATTTTTTCAGCGCAGCTATGTATAACTCCATCCTATCATATAAATAGAAGTGAAAGCTCGTCTATTTCTGCCTTTTTTCTAGTAAAAAAAAAACAGCACTAAAACTCAGGATGACCCTTTAATTATATGCACAAATTAATTGTCGTTTTTTTTGCTCATTTTACCAAGAATATTGAAGTTTTCAAAAGTCTGAAAGCGCAAAAAGATGCAAATCAGCACAGCACAGCACAGCACAGCACAGCACAGCACAGCACAGCACAGCACAGCACAGCACAGCACAGCACAGCACAGCACAGCACAGCACAGCACAGCACAGCACAGCGCAGCGCAGCGCAGCGCAGCACAGCACAGCACACAAGTTATATATAGTATTGCGGAAGGGAGATTTACCTGCACAATCTACAAGGATGTTTAAAGGTGAACATTTTGGAAAGATCGTGAACCAAGTGGCAGCAAGGAACATCAGTTCTGGTGTGTGTCTCTGAGTCATAGTGCGCGTGATAATGACCATCTGCCGTGTATCGTACAACCTTGTGAAAAAAGAACACAATTGTCAGTATTATAGAATGTAACATGCCACCACCGCCGACAACAACAACGACAACGACGACGACGACGATGATGATGATGATGATTGCAATGTCAATGAGCAAATAGCCAATAAGCAAATAGCCAATGAGCAAATAGCCAATGAGCAAATAGCCAATGAGCAAATAGCCAATGAGCACATAGCCAATGAGCAAATAGCCAATAAGCAAATAGCCAATGAGAACATAGCCAATGAGCAAATAGCCAATGAGCAAATAGCCAATGAGCCAGGGTTAGTCCCACACAACATCGTAGCCCCTGGGTTTTCGATGATGATACAGATCACGGTTATTATGATTATGATTATGATAAGGAAGAGTAATGACTATCAGAGCTGAACTTAAAATCATAACAACCTCTTTTTACCATTTCGATTTGTTGTAATAATGATCTAGTACATAAAGACGTAAAAATGAGACTTAGTAAAGAAATAAATTTATGACGTTTCGGAGCCATCACGCTCCATTATTAAATAATACTAATTACAAAATGCAGAAAGTTCGCTTATAAACTAATTTATGTAAATAATTTAGCCTTGATGGAATCGGACTGTACATTCAGGACAGGTTTTAATTCCCTGATGTACATCTCGTGCAGAAGGTAATCAAATTTGCTAGAATATTTCTTAAGGACAATAAAGTTATTAATTAAGTCGTCAGGAGCAGTACTCTTGTGTTCTTTAAGATAGTGTTTATATATAGATGAAGATTTTTGCTTGTGCTGTTCAACGCGTACATGAAGGTGTCCATTTGTGAAACCTACATAACCTGCATCGCATAGGACACATTTAAAAGAGTAGACGACACGTTGTTGATTCACAATAGTAGGTTTCAACTCCCGTGTTTTGAGATCTTCTTCAAGCTTACGGGTGGTAAAGATGAACTGGATAATGGTACCGACGTTTGCGCTAAGATCTTTGAGCTGCTTTTTCACAGTGTCCGCGGACACCTGGTCCTTAAAAGGGACGACAATGGACATTTACGTCTTTATGTGTTTCAAAATGATCTAGTAGTTGGGGTTTTAAGAGTTTAGACATTAATATATAACTTGCTAACTTCTTTTTGGCAAACACTCTGAAGGTCTAAATTTCGTTTAGACCCATCGCGCGGATGGGGGCGAAATCTTCATACTACACGTTTTAAAAATCGATTCCATGCTTCAGCTTCATAGAATGTCTCGGAGGAATCGTCCGTTTTTGTTTTGTTTTTCTTTTTATCTTTATCTATTTTCATATTACTTTAAGTGTTCGAGCCTCACAGATACCGAATTTTCTTAATCAATATTTTTGTGTCAGTTTGTTTGTTTATATCTCTTTTTTTTGCTTTTGTTTTATTAGTACCATTTTGTAAAACTTTACTCCTCAACAGCACTTCATGAATGAGAAAATACTTTTGTGAACAAAATATTTAATAAATAAATATATAATACATTAATTTATATTAAACTTTTATTTTGGAAAAGACGACGAGAGGTTGGAGGGAATAACACACGCCCTTTAGGGGTAGGGGTGGGTGTTTTTCTTACTTGTATTCTTTCGCTGCCATATATGATTTCTTTACTTAGACCAGTCAACTGTAAAATTCTAAAACAAACTATGAGTAAAAATTAACTTAATCTTTTCATATACACTTTAATCAAAAACCGTTGTCGCATTCGAAGCTACAGTTCACACTTCGCAACCTGCAAAAGATGTCAGTAATATGAACGTATTTTTGTGATTTGATATTGTATAGAAAATGCGCAATAGAATTAATAAATTATTATTATTATTATTGACTCTTTATTGAAGCTACTTGTTTTTCTATTTACAACTTTGCGTGAATAAATTATTCCTGGGCTAAGCTGTTAAGGGGGAGGCAATCATTCCTTTGTCATTTTTCTTGTGATGTTATTATTATTATTATTATTATTATTATTATTATTATTATTATTATTATTATTATTATTATTATTATTATTATTATTATTATTATTATTATTATTATTATTATTATCATTTTTTGAACGTCATTTAAATAAATATTTGTCCAACAACTTGTTATGGCCATATTACATAAACACGTACAACCACAATATGATATGAATAAATCGATAACAAGAACGACATCCCTTGCAGGCTTCACAGTTTAGACTGTAGCTTTATACCCCGTCCACACTAGTGCGTTTAGTTTGAAAACGCATACATTTTGATCCGTTTAGTCCTTCCGTCCACACTAATACGCTGAGCGTATTCACGAAACCGCATCGATTTGAAAACGCTCTCGAAAGTGAATCAAAATGAAAACGCATAGATATCGTATTAGTGTGGACGGTCGAAAACGTATCGAAATAAAAACTCTTACGTCAAATGTACCACATGAGCATGCGCATATTGTCAAACTTACGCCACACCATCGTTTTGATCGTTTTTGAGCGTATTAGTGTGGACGGTCGAAAACGGAGCTAAACGGTAGTGTGGACGCGAATCGATCGATGCGCTTACAGATCAAACGAAAACGGGTCCAAACGAAAACGGGTCCAAACGAAAACGATGTTTGATAGAGGTGTATGGAGTGAAGCGGTGAGGCGTTGCTACGATACCTTTCCTGCAGTACGGTTAATACTGGATCGTTCTTTCTTTTCTTCGGGTCAATCCATGTTTGTTCACTTAATCGATGTCTGTGTTTAGGATGGGATATTGCATATGTGTACATCATAATTTCTATTGCAAGAGTGTCAAGGTTTTCAAACTCTTCCATTGTGATCTTTCCTGTTTGAAACAACGAATAGAGAATGAATGAAAGAATGAAGAAATGGATCGTGGATAGATGGATGGATGGATGGATGGATGGATAAATCAATTAATCAATTAGTGAGTAACTGGACTGACTGACTGACTGACTGACTGACTGACTGACTGACTGACTGACTGACTGACTGACTGACTGACTGACTGACTGGATAGGAAACTTACTATTTGTTGTAGACAGTAACAGAAAAAAGAAATGGATCAGGAAGGCAAGAAGGGAGGAAGGAAGGAAGGAAGGAAGGAAGGAAGCAAGGAAGGAAGGATACAAGGAAGCAAGCAAGGAAGCAAGGAGGCAAGCAAGCAAGCAAGCAAGCAAGCAAGCAAGCAAGCAAGCAAGCAAGCAAGCAAGCAAGCAAGCAAGGAATATGTAAATAAATCTTACCATCATCCATTTCAGTTACGTTGACTTTATGAAATCTGTTGGTAGAATTGAATATTAATGATGAATACAAATGTATCCGTGATCCGTTCAGGGTAATAAATGGTGTGAATGCTGTATACATGACTTCAGCTCGTCTTTTACTGATATGTTTGTAAAAGTACAATAATTATATAAACCATGAATGACTTACAATTCCAATAGCTGTTCTTTAGTTAGTCTTAGATATTGCTGTCCTCTTGCAAATAATATAGCCTACGATATGAGAGAAGGTTGAGTGAAGGTTATACGTAGGAAAGATTGAATTTACTACCCAGTGTGCTTAGCGCACACTTCATATCGCATATTACAGAAATGTTCAATACAGCGCATCAGTATCACTAAAGTGGTGTTACACGGGGCAACTTGCAACGCCGATTGTTCGCGCAACGATTGTGTCGATTTTTTACGACATGTTACACGGGGACAACTTTTCGCGCAACAATCACTTCTAGAACTCAGACCATGCGCTGACAAAATGTAAATAAACAAAATGACGAATGATCATGACTTGCGACGACGAGCAAATTTCATGCTTTTACTTTTGTTGGCCGATGATTGTGAGGTTGAAGAACGAAAGAGAATTTTTGGACAAGAAATTGGCTCAAGAGAAGAAAAGAAAGAGGCGCTTATCACCAGCTTGTTCGCGAACTGAGGAGCGAAGATGATTTATCTTCGGATGCCGGACGCTAAGTTTCACGAACTATGTGATAGAATAAGCCACGATATCACTTCTCCGACTTGCTCGACTTCGTCGTCTTCTTAAGTAGAGCCGCCATTTTGTTTATTTACAAACACGCCTCGCTTGCGAATCAAATCGCCGATGATCATGTTACACACGTCGATTTGCTGAAAATTCGTCATCTTGCGTCATCTTGCGTTGCAAGTCTTTAAAGCCAGATCAAAAACTTCCAACGTGTTGCACAGTGAAATATTGCTCGAAAAACCGTCTTTGGCACTATGTTACATGGCATCGATTTTTCGTGCAACCGCGTTGCGCAAAAAAATCGGCGTTGCAAGTTGCCCATTGTAACACCACCTTAAATCAATCAACAGCACACTAAATCAATCAACAGCACACTAAATCAATCAACAGCACACTAAATCAATTCATAACACTCTTAACATTCCATCACACAACACAAGAACAAACCACACCACAAAGTTTAACACCTTACCGCGGCACCACACCAAACTACACAACATCACATCACACCACGTATACCATATCACACCCAATCACATAACCAAACAAACTACAAACTACACCAAACTTCACAATACTACAATAAACCACATCACAGCAATCCATGCCTATAACCCGAAACCACACCACATCAGATCACACCACTTACCCACACTAAACTACACAATACCACATCACACCAAGCCACATAACTCAAACCCATGCCTTAGCACATCAAACTACACAACATCAGATCAGATCACATTACATCACATCACATCACATCACATCACATCACATCACATCACATCACATCACATCACATCACATCACATCACATCACATCACATCACATCACATCACATCATCACAGGGAACTACAAAAGACTGCATGACATCACATGACATGACATCGCATCGCATCACAACACATCGCATCACAAAACATCACATCACATCACATCACATCACATCACATCACACCAAACTACAACAGTTGACACTACACAACACATCACAACACATCACATCACATCACATCACATCACATCACATCACATCATATCACATCAAATCACATCACATCACATCACATCGCATCGCATCGCATCACATCGCATCACATCACATCACATCACATCACATCACATCACATCACATCACATCACAAAAGACTACATGTCATGACATTGCATTGCATATCGCATCGCATCGCATCGCATCGCATCGCATCGCATCGCATCGCATCGCATCGCATCGCATCACACCAAACTACAACAGCTGACACTACACAACACAACACCAAACCACAAAGTACTGTGCAGAAAGGCACAACACAGTGCATGTTTTATCATGGTAGACAACAACTAACCTCTTCTGGAGTAATTATACCATCATGGTTATAATCCCATTCATAGAACTTTCCTGGAGGACCAGAAGATTTACCACCTACCAAAAACATAACAAATATTATCATCCAATAAAAATATTTCTTCGTTTCTGTTTGCATGGCGGAATTAAATCAACTGGCGAATTATTCGTACCATCGTTATTAAGAGTAAACATAAATGTAGACGGCCATTGAGTACAATGTACTCAATATATTGAGTTTAACTTCACTTTTATTCACTATAGAGTTGGATTAACTCCATATAAAGTGCCATCCTGACTATGACTAGCTCAATATAGTGAGGTGTATCATCTACTCAGCCGTTTTTGCAGTATAGATGCACTTTACTCGATAAATACAAGAAAAGAAAAACAGGACTTACTTTCTACTTTTGGCACAGTAATGTCATCAATTTTAGTCAATCCTCCCCTAGCGATACTGTTCTTTAGCTTTTGCTGTTTAGCAAGACTGATGATATGGTCACATTCCACACTGGATAGGAAATCAGGAATCTCTGTATGACAATATAGATATATCGGAAAATATTAACGATGATAATAACTATAATGACGTTATAGATATAAATGAAAGAACGAACGAACGAACGAACGAACGAACGAACGAACGAACGAACGAACGAACGAACGAACGAACGAACGAAGCAAGGAACTAAGGAAAGAAGGAAGGAAGCAAGGAAGCAAGGAAGCAAGGAAGCAAGGAAGCCAGGAAGCCAGGAAGCCAGGAAGCCAGGAAGCAAGGAAGCAAGGAAGCAAGGAAGCAAGAAAGCAAGGAAGCAAGGAAGCAAGGAAGCAAGGAAGCAAGGAAGCAAGGGACGAAGGGACGAAGGGACGAAGGGACGAAGGGACGAAGGGACGAAGGGACGAAGGGACGAAGGGACGAAGGGACGAAGGGACGAAGGGACGAAGGGACGAAGGGACGAAGGGACGAAGGGACGAAGGGACGAAGGGACGAAGGGACGAAGGGACGAAGGGACGAAGGGACGAAGGGACGAAGGGACGAAGGGACGAAGGGACGAAGGGACGAAGGGACGAAGGGACGAAGGGACGAAGGGACGAAGGGACGAAGGGACGAAGGGACGAAGGGACGAAGGGACGAAGGGACGAAGGGACGAAGGGACGAAGGGACGAAGGGACGAAGGGACGAAGGGACGAAGGGACGAAGGGACGAAGGGACGAAGGGACGAAGGGACGAAGGGACGAAGGGACGAAGGGACGAAGGGACGAAGGGACGAAGGGACGAAGGGACGAAGGGACGAAGGGACGAAGGGACGAAGGGACGAAGGGACGAAGGGACGAAGGGACGAAGGGACGAAGGGACGAAGGGACGAAGGGACGAAGGGACGAAGGGACGAAGGGACGAAGGGACGAAGGGACGAAGGGACGAAGGGACGAAGGGACGAAGGGACGAAGGGACGAAGGGACGAAGGGACGAAGGGACGAAGGGACGAAGGGACGAAGGGACGAAGGGACGAAGGGACGAAGGGACGAAGGGACGAAGGAAGAAAGGACGAAGGGAAGGACTGTACTTACAAGCGTTTTTTTACAACTTTAAAAAACCGATAATTTCGTGTATGGGTAGATAATATTTGGAAATATGTTGAATTAGCCTAATTAATAATTGGTTTTTAAGAAGTAAAACGTACTAAACAACATTTCAGTAGAGTTGTTAGTCAAATATATTTTCAACTGTTTCCTCACACAGGAAAATAAGCAGGAAATGAGATTGGTAGTCGTGATGATCATGACAAAGTTACAGTACTGCATGAACGACCCCTATTTGCATCAAACTTCAAAGGGCAGTTTCCCCACACCTGAGATGGTTGTGTTAGACAATACTTCTTGGAATTGATTTGGGGTGGAAGTGGAGAGCATTTTATATGCGTTTTATGTTTTTTTTATATTCATAAAACACATTTTGCCAACAATGTTGTCTAATACCGGCTATATGTACATACGTTCAGGTGTTAGTCAATACTCCAGTTATCTAGCACTGGTGTACCGTCTGACAAATGTACAAATCCCAAGCAAAGCACGAATAAAAAATACATTTGAAATTACTCTGAATTGAGGCTATCCCTGTGCAAGTGCGCCTCTTGTCAAATAGTACAGCGCTGATAGCTTAAAACTGGTCAGGAGTAGTATTTCCACGTGTTCCTTACCGAATACAGGTGGTTTCATTGCTCGAGTGATGATCTTGACAGTCTTATCGCCAAGGTCTCGTTCAAATACATGTCCAACCTGAAATAATAGAAAATATTTGCTATAATATTACCAATAATACAATAATAATTATAATAATGTAATAAATACAGGAAAATATGTGTAAAATGGGTGTTATTGTTGATTGTTGCCAAACATTGACACTATGCACCCTTGTGATTTGTGAAAATATACAATACTATTTAATAACAAACGAAAACGCTGATTTCACATAAAGTTCCCTTTATATAAACATTTATATTCCAAAATAGTAAACTACAAATACGATTAACATGATAAAAAACCTTTGTCAACGACAGGGGAATGAAGTAAAGAATTCAAACGAAATTACGAGAGATTCTAAAAAGGTGCTTGGATCAAAAGACTTAACCAATAATAAAAAACAATATTAATTGGAATTTTTTCCATTATAAAATACGGTAAATTAAACCACAAGTTGATAAAGTGAGTTTTGCATTCAGCTACGAACCTTTACACCATCTAGTCTTGATAGAGGAGTCGTATGGCCAATCATACAAGGCCCGACTTCGTCGTTGTCTGATTCATCCCCTACTGTAGCTTGACTCTTACCCACACTAGTCCTGGACGAGCATTGGTTACTAGAACAATTAGAAATAAATAAAATACTATAAACTAGGAATATAAAACTCGTATGTTTTGTCATATTATTATGATTTGAACAAAGCTATCAGGTAGTCTGTAAGGGTTTGTAAATCTAGTTTGGTACTTTAACGACAATCATGAATTATTAAGTAATTTTAGTTGAACGCGAATCGTGATCGCTGACACGTTTTTGACATTTTCATCAAAAAACATGCCCTAGATTTTCATATATGGTACTTAAGCTTAGCTACTTTAGGACTCAAAACTTTAATTTGCGCGCAGGGGTTTAAATTTTGTGTTTTGTTTTGTTTTGGTTAATGGCTCGAACAGCCGATAACTCCTTTGTTTATCAGACAATAACAGGTACTTTGTCAGTGTTCATTAAACTATAAGGCCTCGTCTACACGAATCCGATCCGGCTGAAACCGCATAGAAATATTTGCGTCTACACGAATCCTGTTGATCGTTTCCAATTCGGATTCACCCGTACACACGAATACGCTGCAACGACTTGAATTTATAAAGTAGCACGACTGGGCATACGCTAATCGAGCGAGCGATCTCGTTTACCGTCAGGTACTTTGTCAGTGTTCATTAAACTATAAGATTACTCTCTTCTTCTCTATTATTTCAAGTCCTCTACTATTATACGACTAGTATACCCTATACGTTAACCCTCGAGTACTTCTCCCCCATCCCTGGAGTACCTCTCCCCCATCCCTCGGTAACAAACCACAGGCAGCCCAAGCTGTGAATTACGTTATTGAATATGGAAGATTCGAATTACAACTGCTTCAGTGTGTTCACTTTATTACAATATAAAATTCATAGAACAGCATGCCACAAAGTTTGTATTTTATTCAAATTATGAATTGAACATACTGAATAATAAAGTGAATACACTGAAACTGTTGTAATTCGAGTCTTTATTCACTAACATACAAGCATATTCAACTAGACGTTCTATGAGCGTGAAGTCGGGCTAGTCATAAAATTAATTAACACAGGAGGCTAAACAATTCTACTTTGGGCTTCCTGTGATCGTTCGCATAGCATCATGGGGCCTATACGCGACATGACAGATAGATAGATAGATAGATACATTGACTAAAAGGTAAACCTAGAGTCGGGCCCTCTAGCCCGACTAACTAGACGCTCTATGAGCGTGAAGTCGGGCTAGTCATAAAATCAACACAGGAGGCTAAACAATTCTACTTTGGGCTTCCTGTGTTCGTTCCCAAAGCATCATGGGGGACTATACGCGACATGACAGATACATACATAGATTGGCTAAAAGGTAAACCTATAACGTAATTCACAGCTTGAGGCCGTCTGTGCACAAACATGGATCACCCAGGTTGAACATCTCACCAAGATCCACTGCAAGATACTGCCATATAATACTTGGCATAAAGTGTTTTAATGAATTAGCTTCAATTATTTGATAATGTGTAATTAACTTCTTAAACTTACACATACACATCATCCTCATCTTAAAGGAAACTAGCCTCCTCCGCAGGCGCCTCCGCTCCGTTTTCTTTTTTCTTTTGGGCTTCCTGTCTCGAGTGACCGAGAGGGACTGAGGCCCCACAGGAGAAAGAGGGTACCAATCCCCCTCGGTCAAATGACAAAGGGATCCCATGAGAGAGAAAGGAAAAGGAAAGGGTTGTCTGCGGAGGAGGCTATAAGGAAACTTCCATGGACTGATTTTGATATTTGTGCGTACTAACATTGTTAATAGACCTTTACACGGTTCTCATCGCAGAACCTCAGCCTCAATAATATATTATTTAATATATATTTGTATTTGCAATATATTCTTTATAATTTGACTACAGCCCGTGGAATTTTGAAGTACATTACACGCTATCGAGGCTGAGGCTGCAGACGTGAACCGTAAAAAGGTCAATTAGAAAACCATTCTTTTACAGATTCCGCACTATCTCAAAGGGCCGGATATGATTTTTACACTCTTTCTTATTGTAAGCCTTGCCTTCTTGGCTGACGCGAGTGACGCGGGTAGGTGGTATATGTAACGCTTAGATACATAAAAATAATTGGAAAAGACCAAATCAAATCAAATTTGTAACGCCGTAAAAATGATATTTAACCGGAACTAACTTAGTGAGAATGTCAAGGTTCTGACTAACTAACGGCTTTCAAAAAAGCATGAACTGAATTACTCGGATAAACAAATATATTTGATATTATCTTCTAGAATATTGATCATGTATGTCTACCGACAAAACAACATTTTCTACAATTTGATTTCTTTTTCCCTTTCCAGTTCCTTTTTTATCTACATTTACCATTAATAATGATATATATCATAATATTAATACGCTAAGCGAAAAATGTCTACATCTATCTCAAATAAACCCGCCCACTGTGCCACCAAACGAATTCCATAAATGCTAAGAACAGGTAATCGTGGGTGCAATAGGGGGTAAATTGGAACGAGAAATTAAATGCTTGCAAAATTAGAAATCAAATTTGTCTCGCAGTGCGTCCGGCGAAAAAAAACAAAGGCACCAAAAGGCACCATTCAGTGCACGACTTCTGTATTGTTGTCACGTACGCCCGTACAGGGTATGACGTCAGCCAATGGAAAGACCTGTTTGGTTTTCATGAGGAAAAGTAGTGAATTTTTCACGGGTACCCAATAGTTTAGCCTCCTCCGCAGGCATCTCTTAGGCAGAAAAAAACGAAGAAAAAGAAAAAAACACGTCGCGGGCTTCCTGTGGCATATGGCAAAAATGACTGAAGGGGCTCGTCACCAGGCTTCGTCGTCCTCGAATTTTCAACACAGGAACCTCAAAATCACGAAACTCACTCTCGGGCTCAGGAGTTGCCTTTGGAGGAGGCTACCACTAGTTATGTATATATATTGTTACACATATCTGATTGAATTACGACAGCTACTTTGTTTATTAGCTTTCCAAGCTATTTTAAGTTGCTCAAAATATCTACATTTTATTTTATTTTTTATGATCAATCATGCAAATCACATGAGCAAAGAAAGTCTTATTATTTAATATTTTTAATTACATTTTTTGTGTGATATACACTTGATCGAAAAATGCCGACCAATGTGAATAAATAATAAATTCTTGACTGGCTAGCCTCTCACCCGTGAAAACATTATTGTGTCCACAGTCAAGAACAATAGGACATCGCCATAATCCAAATCATCTTAGTTTATCCTATTATGTATGTACGACTTTTTGTGCAATATACTAGTAAGATTTATTTTCATGATTCAATATATTTTTTCCATTTTGGCTACGAGCTATTACGAAATATCTGTGTTGTGAACTTTATTAGCCAGTGTCATTTTGGTGAGTATTTATCATTTTATTTTATTAGCTTTTTCCTTCATACGAAGGCAGGGACACCACAACAATGTATGCACTACAATAAAGTGAATTATAACTAAAAATACTAGCTTTGAACAATTGCATAAGATGTACAATATATTTCTGTCTTGGAATACACTATTCGGTATTTAGTATTTACAATGCAACCTTTTTGAAAAGGCTGTAAATATAAATAAAAAAAGGTGTTATCATATTAACTTCTTGTTTTGTCACTATTGTCTGACACTTTTACTCGCATAACTATCGGTAAATTTCGTATAATTTTTCACTCTATCTTCTGATGATGTTGGCGTCCTCCGAAAGCTCAAGATCCAAATAAATACAGTAGTACATGGCCTAAAACCTACTCTCATAATACCTTTCAAAATGCTACTGAAGGACAACTTTAATATTTTGCAGATAATTTTGCCAGGGCATCTTTGAGCGCCCACAACCGCTATCGACGCATCCACAATGCCCCACCATTACGCCTCAATACACAAATGAGTTCTTCTGCAGAAGCTTATGCTCGTAGACTCGCTAGTAGGGGATTCAACCACATCGCTCACTCAAGAAAGAGTGATCGAGACGGTGATGGAGAGAATATTGTAGCACGATGCCAGACCTCTGTAGGTGGCCTACTTCCTCCCTGGACAGCTGTAAAAAAAATGTAAGAGAAGTCCGGGCGTACCTTTTTGGGGACATTTTCAAAGCCGACTGCCGATCACCCCTACCAGTTGGATAAAGGGAGTCCTCCACGGGTAGCTTGTATGCATGTAGCCTACATTAATTAAAAAGATACCCATATCAGGGTAGCACAAAATAAATGCCAGGCTTCTAAGGAATTTGCCAAATTAACAAACATTTTTATTACAAATATCAGCTATATAACTTATTTTACTGCCGGCGGTTATTCCAGCCACGGTACTGGAATTCGATAATAATAATTTATTGCAAACAGCAAAACAATCATCACATATAGCACCAACAACAACGGAGATCTGGCAACCACACCATCTGCATATATAAGAGCCCCAAGAGACTTCGTACCAACACTGAAACGACAACACTAAAAC
Organism: Metridium senile; assembly: GCA_949775045.1. Classification (NCBI taxonomy): domain Eukaryota; kingdom Metazoa; phylum Cnidaria; class Anthozoa; order Actiniaria; family Metridiidae; genus Metridium; species Metridium senile. Next base: position 19,770,138 of record OX459100.1, on the reverse strand, counting down.
TACAACTACGACAATTCTCATAACTTCTCAAGAATATAATATTTTTATCTCAAACCTTTTTACCTTTGTTGATGTCATTCTAATCTATAATTTTGATGTAATGGTTAATTTAAGGAGGCTCGAAATGGTTTTTTGAGCGCGCGCGCAATATCGCCAATTTTACAAGACCCCTCTGACGCGTACAAAATGTATTTTTATTAATAACAACACAATGAAATGGTAGATTTTTTTTATTTTTTGGCAATTTGTTCCAATTAAGGTTTAGATTTAGTAGATCCATTTTAAGAAAAATCTGTAATGAAAAACCATTTATATCTAGAAAAAATCATTTATTTAATATTTTAAAGGTTTCGCATTACAGATTTTTTTTATTTTTCCTGAGTTGCAAGAACAGGTAGGGAACTAAACATGTACAAGTTTAAAAAAACTTTCACCTAAAGGATTTGGAGATATCAGCTTTAATAAAGGAATTTCAGGTCCTTTTTGCAGCGGCCTGCTGTTGTCATGACAACGTCAAACGCAATAATTAAAAGAAAATGATATCCTAGATCAATAAGCTTTAAAATGATATATCGGTTAACTGTGTAGCTTCACAATAATGCTGCATAAAATGCAATATAAAGTAGGTATATAGATATATACAGAAACCATTTTGAACCTCCTGAAATATGAATTTTTTTTAAAAAATGTGATAATGCAGTGGTGGCCATATTGGCTGATTCCGTGTATGATATGTTGATATCTTCTGTTCACAGGTACGACGAAGTCTGCCACTACAACTTTGAACATCCTTCCCATTCCGCTGCAACCGGGCATTTTGTTCAACTCGTCTGGAAAGATTCACACGAACTTGGTGTTGGTAAGGCCACAGGTACATGGAATGGAATGAATTGTCGGTATGTTGTGTACAGGTACAGAACAGCAGGCAATGTACTGTACCAAACAGGCGACGTGTACAAAGCTTTTAAAAAGAATGTTCTTAAAGGCTCCTTCCAAAGAAGTGTAACCTGCTCAGCTTTGGTCAATAAAGATAAGCCCGAGAAGAATGAAAGAACAAGCGTATTGGCCGGATGAAAAGAATGCATAATACAGGGCGTAATAATAATAATAATAATAATAATAATAATAATAATAATAATAATAATAATAATAATAATAACCTGGAACAGCAGAGAGGAGAACACTTTCACAAGGAAAACACCAAATAAAAAACAGCTAAACCAACTACGAACTATTGCAAACAGTTTAATCAAAACAAGCCCAACCGAAAACCCAACGCTATTCCTATGGGAATGTAACTGCTCAATTTACGCTACGGCGATTTCCTTTAAAAAGAGCACAATGAACAGCAAAACAAACAAAGCAAGACAAAGAAAAGATCAAAAACCAAAACCAAGATGGCTAATTACTTTAGAACAAGAGATTACGAAACTAAGAAGGCAAACGTCTCAAGTGACGGAGGAAATCAACCGAGTGAAAAACAACAAGAAAATGACAAAAAAGCTTAGGAGAAACAGACATTGGATAAGTAAAGAAATTAAAGGTAAAATAAACATGAAGGAACTGGTGACACTTAAAGAGAAGAAAATAAACATGCTTAGAAAGTTGAAGAACGAGAGAAAGAATAAAATAGAAACAGCAAAAAGAAGAAAAATTAACAATTTATACGATCAAGACCAGGGAAAGTTCTACGGACACTTGAGAACAATACTAAACCGTGATACTACTACAGAATGCCCAAAATTCACTGATTACGAGATGACTGAAAAAAGAAACGAAAACACCTTGAAGAAAGAAGACTTTGAAGAATTTTGGATACCAATATGGCAAAATGCACATGATGAAAACCTAGATAATCGTAAATGGCTGACAGAAGTGCGTAAGGCATTAACAGCAACTGGACCAGAACAACATGAAGCCCCAATAATAGTCACAAAAGAAACAATCTACAACTGCCTACGAAAGAAAAAGAACTGGTCTTCTCCGGGCCTTGATAAAATTACTAACTTCTGGTTAAAACAACTCTCATCATTACATCTACCAATAGCTATTGCAATCACTAGCTTAATCAACAGCAAGCCTAACAGAATTCCCGATTGGATATCAGAAGGACGCACAGTAATGATACCAAAGAATGAAAACCCTAAAGTACAAGAATTTAGACCTATCACGTGCCTTAACACAATGTATAAACTCGTCACTTCAGTCGTCAACGTCGAGTTGGAGAATCACCTGTCCAAATACCACCTCATGCAGCTAGACCAAAGAGGCGGCGTTAAAGGATCTATGGGATGTGTTGACAACCTGTTAATAGATAAAGCAATCATGGAAGACGCTACTAAAAACAAGAAGAACATCTCATGCCTTTGGGTCGATGTGAAAAAAGCATTTGACAGCGTGTCCCACACATGGCTATCAACGGTGCTAAGAGATCATGGAATAAACAAGACATTGTCTTCGTTTATTGATAACATCGTCAAAACCTGGAAAACAACAATGTATGTGCAAACAGCCGAAGGCCAAACATCAATAGGCCCAATAAAGATCAACCGTGGAATACTACAAGGAGACTCATTTTGCGTTACACTATTCACACTCTGCCTAAATCCAATAGCGTGGTACTTACGTACTACAGAAGGCTACAAACTCTCTCATGATAAGACCATCAAGATAACACACAGTCTCTTTGTAGACGACCTGAAATCATACCATAAGAATAGCACCAAAGCCGCCACAGTCGGAAGCACACTCGAAGGTATGTTCAAGGACATCGGCCTTCACTGGGGTATCAACAAATGCGCAGCTGTCCACATCAACAGAGGCATCTATCAACCGAGCGAGGGACTCCCCCTGGGTAGTGGACAGCAAATACCCATACTCGGTGAAGATGACTACTATAAGTTCCTAGGAAAGTATGAAAATATCACCCAGCTCGAAAAGGAAGTTCAAAAGGTAGCAGGTAAAGAATACACTAGAAGACTATCTGTTATATGGTCATCACCGCTGTCAATTCCGCGAAAGATAGCTGCAACAAACACCTTTGCAATTCCTGTACTCTCATATCACATGTGGACAACTGATTGGAACATTCAACACCTACAACAACTTGATAGGAAAACACGCCAAATAATGAATGAGAACACTTGTAAACACAGACATGAGTCGAACGCTATACTCTATCTCCCATTCCACAAAGGAGGTAAAGGTCTTCAGCAATTAGAGATGCTGTATAAAACCACTAAGATCAAGACAGCACACTACTTAACAACGAGTGCTGACCCACATGTCCAACTTGTCTCATCCTTCCAACTGTACAAGGAAAAGAAGTCTCTAAAGTCCATAATAAAGGATGCAAAAACGTATGCACACCAACTAAACCTGGACATAAGATATGACTCCAAAGAAAAAACAACCACCATCACTTCAAGTAGCGCTAGTGCAGAAGTATCTAAATGCCAGCCAAGATACATTAAATCAATACTTAGGAAAGAAACAGAGAAGAAACTGGAGGAGGAGGTAAAGCAACAACCGTGGGTTGGACAGTACCTTACTACGCAATGGAAAGACCAAGATCTAGAGAAAGAAAGCTACAATATAAACAAGATATGGAAAAACATCCCTGATGTTGTCTACAGTGTATATACCAGTATCTTTCAACAACTAATAACAACAAAGACTTACCAACGAAAGAAACTAAACAATAGAGAAGGCGATTTAATCTGCAGACTATGCCATCAAAAAGAAGAAACAATTCCACACCTATTCTCAAACTGCTCAGGTATCGCTCAATCTTTATACACGGCAAGGCATGACCGTATGCTTCGCCCTGTGTACCATCAAATCCTATCACATTTTGGGTTTACAGAACAAGACGACAATACACCGTGGCACAAACAATCACTCCCAAAAAGCTGCATAGAAAATGACGAAGCCAAAATACTGTGGAACATCCCAATACATCTAGACATTGCCCCAAAAAATGGCGCAAACAAACCAGACATTACAATAATGGACAAGAAGACCAAGACGTGGCTGATCATCGAAGGAACCGTATGCAACATCGGTCGCATAACTGAAAGAGATCTTCAGAAAACAGAAAAGTATATAGACTTAAGAACAGGATTAAAGAGACTCTATCCTAACTATAACGTAGTGCAAGTAAACGTCGTCCTAGACTTCCTAGCAGGCTACCAAAAACAACTGGTAACTGAGCTAAGTAAAATAGGACTCGAAAAAGTAAACCAACTAGCCAAAAAGTGCCAGAAATGGATAATTTCGCAAAATTGTGAAATCGTGAAGGCCTTATATACCCGTTCATAAGTTAACACTGTTGTAATCGGCACCAAAACTGAATATTGCCTAGAAAATTTCCGCAATACTCATTACATGTAAACCAAGAAAAGTTTAAATAAACGATACAATAATAATAATAATAATAATAATAATAATAATAATAATAATAATAATAATAATAATAATAATAATAATAATAACAATAATAGTTTATTTCCTAGCACATACATAATCTCAGTGCTCTTACAATAATTAGTGGGGAAAAATAAGTAACGAATCAGTAGGAAACATAAATGATTACAATAGCAATGGGAAATAACGATGATGAGAATAGTAATAAGAAAAACCCTAAGAATTTAAAAGTAATGTCTTGCATATGATTGTAGCTTTGTGCTAGATAATATGGGAAATAAAGCAGCATATATGTTTATCATTGTTTGTTTCTTGGAATAGCATGCAGTTTATTACTGGGCTATGCGATGCGAAGATTTAGGGCCAGTAACAGATGTACGTGAAACAATATGGGGACATGTATTACAACGCTTACGAGAACAACGGAAAGTGCCAGGATCTTTGTCGTTAGGCAAAACGCCCTTGTTAAGAAAATTACGAATGTTGCGATCACGCTTGAAGGAGAAGAGAGTATAGTATACACGTATAACACCTAAATTGTTTGTTATTTTCACGAATCACGCACTTATTTTAGCCTAAATCACGCGTCACGCGTTACCCCTATGATACCCTCTTCAAATCTCTTTCAGTTATCGGATACTGAAGTCTGAGCCTCCATAGCGGCGCATTGGGGGAGGGGAGGCGGTGAAATGTCAACAATTGGTAACACAGTTCTCCAGGTACATAGAAACAAATGTCGCACAAAATTTCAAACAAGCCAAAAGCAAACAAATTGCCACAGTAACTGTCAATCTTTATTCTTGTGACGTTTATTTCTCAAGAATGCCTTGATAATAATGTTTCTGAGCTTTCAAACTGACGTGGCAACACAGGAATCCCGGTTCATAGAAACAAATGTCGCGCTCCAGCCAGAGGACGACACAAAGGAGCGGCTGCATAGGAGGCTAGAGGTAGCCCAGTTTACCCTGGATGCCAGGGACGGACCATTCGATATTTTTAGGGGGAGTGGGTGGGTAATTTTTTGGATTATCTTACTAGGGTCTAGTTAATCCGAGGACGGACCATTAGATATTTTCAGGGGGAGTGGGTGGGTAATTTTTTGGATTATCTTACTAGATCCTACCAAATCTTACAAGATGCTCAACCTGGGGTGCAGTTATATGTTTTTTTACAGCTTACCATACTAATAAGTCTAAGAGTAACACATTTATTTGTGTCTATATTTAGTTTTTCTAATTTTTATTTTTTTTATATTATTTATTTGTTTCTATATTTATTTTTGACCCCTCCCCCCTGCGTACGTAAAGTGATGCTACACACGAGACAATAGCGCATTCAGTTGTCTGCAACGCTGATAGTCAAGTTGTTCATGAGTTGCGCGCTCCGAACAGTTGATCATGAATTCGAGAACGATCAATCGCGTGCTTTATCTGCTCTTCAATGTGTTCTTGTTGTGTGAGGCAGAAAGGAAATATCTTGTATTTGGTGGCAATGGTTTTCTCGGTGGCGAGATAGTTTCATTGCTTCGATTGCGACAGGGGTCAGACATCACTATCGTGAATCGTGGCAATTGGTATTGGGATAGCAAATTCCGTATCAAACCATTTGTAAAACATGTTAAATGTGATCGCTCTGTTCTTCAACAATGCAAGCAACTGGAGCAGATTATAGAGGAGAAACAGTTCTTTGATATGGTTTATGACTTCAGTGCATTTCGTGACTACCACATACAGGTAACATTGATCTGTCAGTATCATTATTTACGTTAAAAGTTAGTAAGCTATTATGTGCAAATCAAATAATTCAAAGGAAACCTTTGAGAATGAAAAGTTTAGAAATATTGCTCGAGGTGTTTGAGTCGGAAAGTTGGAATGGAGACAGTGAAATACAGACCGTCGAACTGACAACATTATTAGTAATAGTAACACGCTCATTCCATATTATACATAATTAAACAGTTTTGCATTTAAAAAAAAACTAATACATAACTATCTGAATATATAATATATGGGTTATATGGATATAGAATAGGCCCTTTGCAGCTAGAGGTCATGCGACCTGACCTTTACCCATGCCTTTGCAACCAAGTGAGACAAATGTTGAGCTTGCAATGATAGAGACCTTTTAACAACTTGTGAGACAATTATTCACATGTGTTTCAACATGAACTTGTGGCTAGCCAGTCAACCATTTTGATTCAATGTAAAAGTTATCATTTTGTTTACAGTGACTCTGTTTACAGTATATAAGTTACAATTTTAGTCTTTCTCTTCTAGGATTCAGTTGAAATGCTACGCAACCGTGTTGGCCGATATGTATACATCAGTTCTGATTCTATCTATGAAGTGTGCAAACCATCATCCCATGGGGGTCCTACTAGGGAGGAGGATGCTGTCCGTCATGAAGATTATACAGAACTGCACAAACAACCAGGCTTTGATTTTTATGGTGATGCAAAACTAGATTGTGAGGAAGCACTAGAAAAAGAACACAAGGAGCACCAGCTGAACTACATCACTCTACGACTGCCTGATGTCATTGGACCACGGGACAACACTGATAGATTCTGGATCTACTTCTTGTGGGTCAAGTTCCAGGACATTCTTGATCGACCAATCAACTTCCCTCCTCGATTACACAACCAACAATTAAGCATGGTGCATTCTGAGGATGTTGCAATGTTGTTGCTGAGTTTGAATGATGTCAAAGATGATGTTTTTAATCAGGCATACAATCTGGCCTTCAGGGAAACTGTGACGTTGAAGGAGTTTTTAACCATACTAGGTAAACATGTTGGTAATAATAATTTGGTGTTTGACGAGAGTACAGTTAATGGTCCAGTGTACTTTCCATCAGTATCTCGTGGTCCATTAAATATAACCAAGGCAGAGAGAATGTTAAGATGGTATGCAGTACCACTATCAGAACGAATCAAGCAGAATGCTCAGTTTTACAACTATGCCATGAAAGCTACGGAGTTCCGACAACAAAGAGATGGTACTGTTGAACTATTTATTGGCCGCTCCAAAATGGAAGCATTTATGAAAAGGTTTAAGGAAATTTATGGCACTGAATTTAGTTTAAAATATGTACTACCAGTGCATAGCGACTTGTGATAGTAAACTGTGTTATACAAATTAGAAGAGCAAATAAATAGTTTTTTGAAGGACAGCTATAATTAAAAACAAAGCAGAGATAATAACAGTGTAGTATAAAACTTAGAAATTGAAGATTGAATTTCTATGGCACAATAACTTGTGATAAAATCAAGCTAAATAATCTGTTTGTCTTTAGAATGTTGTTCTTTCACAAGCAACAATTTATATATTTTATAGAGGGTCCTGAAGGGGTAAAATGGAAGCTGAGATTGGCCTTATTTTTGACAGGGAAAATAGGATGCACCGGGACTGGGATTTACAAATAAAAGAACAATAGAAAATTGGGAATGGGATTCAAAACTTGAGCAAAACTGATGGTGGGATTATGTCATTTTTGACTGGGATTTGGTTCAAATATAAACTGGGGAATGGGATTCGGACCCCCCCAACCCCCCCCCCCCCCCCTCCTTCCACCCCCCCCCCCTCCTTCAGGACCCTCTTTATATACTGATGAGGACAGAAGCAATAATGATAACATTTTTTGTAATGCTTGTCACCAAAACAGTACATGAAGGGCTAAAGCTCGAAATGTCAGTAAAGTTAAATAAACATTTTTTACGGTGTTACAAATTTCATTCTATTACCTATCGTTTATATCAAACACCGACGCAGCCTATACTAGTTTACTCGCTAGTTTCTATTTCTATTTTTTACGGTGTTACAAATTTCATTCTATTACCTATCGTTTATATCAATATACGCAGTCTATACTAGTTTACTCGCTAGTTTCTATTTCTATTTTTTACGGTGTTACAAATTTCATTCTATTACCTATCGTTTATATCAATATACGCAGTCTATACTAGTTTACTCGCTAGTTTCTATTTCTATTTTTTACGGTGTTACAAATTTCATTCTATTACCTATCGTTTATATCAAACACCGACTCAGCCTATAGTTTACTCGCTTACTTCTCCATTTAGAAATGCTAAAATGTAATTTTTAATTGTTTAAACAGTTTGTATAAAACAGCTAATCCAAGAAAATGTTATAGACAAAACTTATTTCATTGAGGAAATACTCATATACCTAAAGTATTTTTAAATCATAAATATTCTAAACAATAAAATGCTTCAGTATGTGTGTTTTGAGATTTTTGCATCTACTCTATTTTTGCTGTGCAAATCTATTATTCTTTTAAAAAACTTAAAACAATAAGGACCACATCAGAACAGCCATTTTTACAAGCCAATAAAATACAAAGATATTATTACATGTACGCGAAAATTTTAACAGAATATGAACTTTAGTGTGGGCTTTCTGTGTTGAAAGCTAAAAATAGCTAAAAAACGCATCGCGTGTGTGTCTAAAAATAGATATTTAAATATCTAACCGATATATACTGATTACTTTTCCTTGCGTTTATCTAGGAAAATGACAACTTTCTTTACTTTTAAAACAGATTGGTGAAAAAAAAACCCTCAAAATTGGGATGTTTTGAAAGCGGGAAAGCAGAGTTTCAGCATCCGGAAAACGTCATTTTCATCATTTTGCATCACTTGCTTTATTCATTTGAACTTGGCTAGACTAACTTTATGAATCAATCTCAATAGTTTACTCACCATTATCGAGTTTTTTCTGCAATGTTTTCCGAAGTGGTTTTATTGAAACAATTCTTGCTACGTTTCTTGCTTTCTTCACCATCAATGTTCAATGTCTTGTTTTCACAACGAAATAAACAGCTAAACGACGTGAATGAAGTGCAAATGCTAGCCGTCTTCAAAACTGCTGTAGACTGGAATTTCTCTTGTGTTTTCTAACTGCAAAACGAGATATTTCACTAACGCTTGTCGGCCATTTTGAAATTTAGCGAGACACGGAGGCGAACGGCCGAGGGCGCGAGTAGCGCCTTTTTCCCGCCAAAATAACATTCGACCCGCGCGCGTTCCCGCAACTCCAGAGTAAAGGACGATATTTCCGTCTTCCAAGGGTGGAATCAAATGAGACTTTTTTTTTCTATCCTTTTTTCTATCTTTTTTTTTCTATTCTTTTTTTTCTATCAATTAATTTGTCTTATTATTATATTATTGATGACATTAAAAATTATGTCTATTCTATTTTTTGCTAATCATTTTTTTTTTTTTTTTTTATTGTGCGAAAAAACCCTTTTTCTTTGATCGAATAAACACTTTATAATTATTTCTAAAAGTTATTTCAAAGCGAACTGATCTTTCCGCAACGCAGGAAACCCATAAATCGGCCTTAGAAAGTTTGTAGCACAGGAATCCCAACATGAATGTAGTGGCTGACTGCTGAAGTGACTGCAGGCTCAAATCACAAATCAAAACATGAAACGAATCGGTCGTGTTGTTTGTAGTGGTGTACAAGTTGGGTCTGCTTTGTTCTTAAAGAGAGCCAGAACATGTAGTACTTTAAGCGAGGTAAGATACAGTACTCTTACTAGAGATTACTTTTTATCTTGTTGTTCGTCAGTTATTAGTTTTGATATTTGTATACAGAGGTCGCTTCCTGAGCAGATCGATTTTCAAAGTTTAATTCAATTCAATTCATTTATAAATATATGTTGTACATTAATAACTTTTTCTCTCAAATATTTCCTTTATTATTAAACCTAGTATTTAATTTTTGATATACTAGCTTTCTGTGGTCGCAACGGTTTATGTTTCCAAGACACGAGGTGAAGAAACAGCAGGCAAAATCCAAGGTTTGTGGTGTGACGTTTTTAAGTTGATTTGGTCCAGTAGACGGTCCAGTAGACGGTCCAGTATACACCATTTCCGAGAAACTTTGTCACCCGTGAAGTGAAAAGCTAGTAGCGCAGGAGATTATGGGTTACCTATGTATACTTTATTAGAACGCAGGAATTTCATTGCTACACTTGTCAATATGTTATTGAGAAATGTCCGTTTTGACTTATCAAACAACAAGAAAGGCGTTCCTAGGCACATTTAGTTTCTGACCTGATCCATGATCCTTTGCGCCGTATACTTTTCACGGGTGACTTTCTCGGAAAGGGTGTATACTGATCTTTTTTCTCTTGTTGTTGTAGTTGTTTGCAATGATCTTACTAAAGAGGATGTTGATGCTATTGTGAATGCAGCTAATGGACATCTTGAGCATGCTGGAGGGGTAAGGAAACTACAAGGACATGACAGGATATACGTCTTACTCATATTCTTCTGATTCTGTAGTCCTTACATGCCGTCTTCCATCCTATCTTTCCTATTCTTTATATAGCATTATTGTACTTATGTTATGTTTTCATTCAACATTTTATTTCTTTTCTTCTTTCATATATACAATCCTCTTGGTCCATATTTGTTACTTCTCATCATTTCTTTCTGTCTTCAATTTGTCCTTCCTTCCTCTCTTCCTTCCTCTCTCCCTTCTTCCCTCCCTCCCTCCCTCTCTTCCTCCCTCCCTCTCTTCCTTCCCCCTCTCTTCCTACCTACCTCTCTTCCTTCCTCCCTCTCTTCCTCCTTCCTTCCTTCCTCCCTCTCTTCCTTAATCCCTTTCTTCCTTCCTCCCTCTCTTCCTTCCTTCCTTCCTTCCTCCCATCTTCCTCCCTTCATTTCTTCAGCTCTTCCTTTGTTTCTTCCTTTCTTCCTCCCTCTCTTCCTTTCTTCCTTCCTTCCTCCCTATCTTCCTTCCTTCCTCCCTATCTTTCTTCCTTCCTTCCTCCCTATCTTTCTTCCTTCCTTCCTTCCTTCCTCCCTATCTTTCTTCCTTCCTTCCTTCCACCCTCTCTTCCTTCATTCATTCCTTTCTTGATTCCTTCCTTCCTTCCTCCCCATCATTCTTCCATTCTTCCACCCTCTCTTCCTTCATTCATTCCTTTCTTCCTTCTTTCTTTCCTCCCTTTCTTCTTCCTTCTTTCTTTCTTCCCTTTCTTCTTCCCTTTCTTTCTCCCTCTTTTCCTTTATTCGTTCATTCCTTCCTCACTTTCTTACAACCTATCTTCATTATATCCTTCTTGCTTCCTCTCTTCCTTCCTTTCTCCCTTTTCTGTCACTTCCTTCCTACTTCCTTCCTTCCTTACTCCATTCCATATTTTCTCCCTCCTTCTCTTTGTTCCTTTCTCACTTTTATGCTCATTTCCTTCCTTCCTTCCTTCCTTCCTTCCTTCCTTCCTTCCTTCCTTCCTTCCTTCCTTCCTTACTCCATTCCATATTTTGTCACTTCCTTCTTTCTTGCTTTCTCCCACCTCACCTCATTCTTCCTTTTTTTAAACATGATCTTTATCTGTACATATCCAGGTCGCAGGTACCATTGTACGGCATGGTGGTGTGTCTATTCAACAAGAGAGTGATGCCTATGTTGTTAAACATGGTCCAGTTCCCACTGGTGAAGTAGTGCTGACATGCTCAGGAAAATTGCCTTGTAAAGCTATTGTACATGCTGTTGGTAAGACTTTGTTCACGAAAATAATCATGCTAATAATAGTTAAACAAGTTGCAGGGCTTGAAATGAAATCTTGTTTGACAAAGTATAAGGCGATTCACTCCAGCCCCTAACGGCTTGAAATCCGGCAATAATGATTTTTGCCTGCCAAAATATAAATAAATATAAATAAAATCTTAAATTTAGCCTGTCATTTGGCCATTGGCAGGCTATTATTTCTAGCTATTTCGAGCCCTGACTTGTTTGTAATGATGATGGTGATGGTGATAATAGTCCTTTTCACAGCTTTGTTCAGTGACCACAAGTAATAGTTCCAAGTCAAGGTTTTAGTTGCTGTGCATAGCATAACTTTAATTTATCATGCACAGCAAATGACATTTCGACTTGGAACTATCATTCGTGGTCACTGAATGGAACTGCGAAAAGGATCATTATGATGATAATAGAAATGATGTTGATAATAATGATGATGGTAATAATGACAATAATTATGATGTTGATGTTGATGGTGATGTCAATGATTTTGATAATGATGATGCTTATTGTCATGGTGATATAGATTGTTGTGTTTTGGCAAATTCTAATGCTCTTACAATGTGCTAGAATAATGATAGGATTAGTAAGAGTAGTAAGCTACATGTGTATTTTTGTGTTTAGGTCCAGTTTGGCATGGAGGTCACAAAGGGGAGAAAAAACACCTAGAAGATGCTGTTTTCAACTCACTTCTAACTTGTCATAAGAAAAACTTTAAAAGCATTGCAATGCCTGCTATAAGCAGTGGCATTTTTGGCTTCCCTAAAGAACTCTGTGCCACAATACTTTTCAAAGTAGCTATTGATTTTCTTCGTTCCCAAAAGAACACTTCTCTTACTTGCATTCGTTTTACAAACTTTGATAAGCCAACTGTCAATGTCTTCAGAATGCATGCTGAGAGTTTGGCAAACGAACCTGGGTTGAAGGTGGAGCTTAGTGAACAAAAATCAACATTGTAGATTTTGGAATTATTGTAGTTGTCAATTTTCCCCCTCAAGAAACTTGCTAGTTACTGACAATCAGCCAGATCTGATGTAATTTAAAATAATTGTATCAAATACAAATTGAAAAGGTTTTAACTTAAATGTATAGTATGAGAATAAATAGACAAAATAAAACAAGTATATTTAATGTGTTTTAAAACGTTTTGGTGTAACTCTTCCAATTTTGAAAATCACATTTTTTAGTCTTATCCGCAGCCGTTTTTGAGTGTCGGCAATTCTCCCTCCCGGAAAATCAGTGTTGTTTGTGGAAAGGGGGGAATATCCCTGATAGCCGACAATAAATTGAAAATAGCTACATAGGGGGTAATCTGTACAATGCGCAACTGATTTGTGGGAAGTGTCACGATGGGTTGACAAAACGCTTACATTTTGAAACATGTTGGTGATGTTTTCTTTCTGCCAACACGCAAATGCGTTTTGCGCGCATGATCTGTAGCCCATTATTGAGCGAGCCCGAGTAAAGAACTTTTATTTCCATTTTTACATTACACTTGTTTGGATCATACCAACTTGTTAAATAAAAGTTAAAATGCGCGTTTTTAAAATTGACATTTCTAAAATAAACATCGCGTTCATTTTGGAAAAATGACAAGACGTTCAATTCTATAAATCAGTGGTAAAAACCTTGCATTGTCCCCACTTAATCTTTTACACTGTGAATGATTGATGTATATCGCCAATGGTTTTGATGAATCGATGTTTTATAGTGAATTGTAATATGGAGGGGCTAATCCATGTTAAATCCCCTTCCCGTATTGGACAAGCTGTTACATGTCACTTATATTATACTATGTCAACACAGAATTGAAATAGCATGTTTAATAAATGCTATTTGGAATTCAAAAGCGGTTCAGTTTGCTTTGTTAGTAACAAAGGGTTCTAGCTGCTACAAGATATACTTTTAACCGCTTTTTAAAATTGAAAAATATTACGTTTTAATCACAAACCAAAATGACGGCGAGAAGAAAGTCGAGCGAAACATCATCTCGAAGAACGACTTTGAAAACAGAAAGAATAAGTGAGGAAGGAGATGATTTTGTTGTGACAACAGATCGTGCAACTCTGCTGGGAGAATATAATAACCAAATGTTAAAATGTAAGTATGTTAGCAATGATAATTCGACCAGCTTCTTTCACTTTCATTTGATCACACGTCATTTTTCCTTTTTTTAATTTCGATATTTGCTTCCTCATTCTTGCTTCTTTTCCTTGATTAAATTAGGAATGTAAATTTTAAGCTCAAACGACTATTTAAAAATGAGTTAATTTTCTCAGGAAAGCAAGTTAAAATCTCACTGCATGGGCACTGAATGCTTATTTTTTCATTCTTATTTTTTTTTTTAGTTAAAAAGTCACCATACATTTACTTACTCACCCCTCCCCAAAGAAATATTTTGTACCATGACGTCACTCGCTACCAGGCGACTTATCAAAAACAACAAACGACAGCGGCCATTTTGAAAAAGTTCGAAAAAGGCGCAAAAACTTGTCAACTTCCTTTTAGCACAAGCCTTTTAAATATGTCTCAGCAAGGCGCTGCTTTACAAACATACAACAACGAACTCGTTAAATGTAAGTTACTTTGTAATGTAGCGTAAGTTTGTTAAAAATCAAACTAAAAATTGTAAAAGAATGTCTTGGAAAGATTTGAGAGAAACTAATGTTCTCAAAATCTTCCCTCGATTTGTTCATCTGTGTGTTTAATTGTACCTAAAATTTTATGGAACTTTAACTGCTGAACGACTTGCATATGTTTTAAATGATTTGAAAAGAATCAAGCTAGTTTTTGCTCTTTATTCGTGGCCAATAACTGATATTTGATGGCCAATATTGATATTGTGATTTGCGCTGTTGTGATTGCTTCAATTTCTATTATGTACATGTAAACTTGTGCTGTAGAATATCTAGTTATCCAGAGAACAGTTAGTTTGACCATCAGTTGATGACTGCATGTGTATTATTCAAGACCAAACTTCAGTATCATGCAGATTTTGTAACTAAATACCATGCAGTGTTCAAATATTAAAATATTTTTGAAATATTTTTTAAAATAGCCAATAATATGAAAGTTGTAACACCATAAAAAATGTACTGAATGTTATGAGCTTTAATTATCTAGCCAGACAAATGGGTTCAAATGGGCTAAATTAAAGCTAGAAACATCAGTAAAGTAAAGTATTGTGTTAAAAATTATATATTTATGTTATTGGCTCTAAATAAACTTTAAGTGGAACAAGTAAAGATGCTCCTATTTATTTAAATCCTATCCATCAATGTTGTTGACCTTAACAATGTAAAAACATTCCACACTTCAAACCTCAACATTGCCGACGGCCAGGAGAAGGGAAAGGCTGAATTTTACTATCAAACAAGGCCTTGCAATTTCCTACTGTTTCCAACACAGCGGTCAAACAACTACACATGTGTGGCAAAATTTTCACAGCGATAAATTTGACATTGTAAACATTAGGAATTGCAGCTACAGTGATTGAAGTCCATTTATAAGAAATTCCCTGAATATATAAGCTTGAAGTTTCGTGTACATAACCTTTGTTATATTTTAAAGCTACCACGAGCATATACTTTTGTGTTTTTGTTTATAGTTTGAGAAAAAGCGATGAAAGTCGTACACTCCATCATTTTTTATAGAGTCTGTTGGAATGTCAGATTTGTGTGCTGGATCATTTTGCTTGTTTTTTCGAGCATGCATAGTCATTTGCCCACTGTGTTACTGTGTCCCAAAATAGTTTGCATAATGCTTTTAATCTCATATCACTCTTAAATAAACTATAACAAATCTTGTTATCTTTTATATATTTTTTTCATTTAAAAATAATTTTAAATGTATATTAGTTTAATTTAATTTATTGTTTTCGTTTTACCACAGGCATTGAAGATTTATGCACTAAAAGAGATGAGTTACAGAAACAAATACTATCAGAAGAAGACGAAAAGACAAAAATACAAAATGATATCAGAATTCTAACTGAAAGACTGGCTAAGATTAATGAAAGTCTAGCTAGAAAAATAGCTTCAAGAAATGAATATGATAAGACAATAGCAGAAACAGAAGCTGCTTACATGAAGGTAAAATGCATAACAGATTGCTAATATTGCTTGGGTTTGTACAGGAAAGACTGAGCGAAGGAGAGGTGGAGGATTATTTAAGAGGGAAGGAAGACTGAGCGAAGGAGAGGTGGAGGATTATTTTAGAGGGAAGGAAGACTGAGGGAGGGAGAGGTGGGGGATTATTTTAGAGGGAAGGAAGACTGAGGGAGGGAGAGGTGGAGGATTATTTTAAAGGGAAGGAAGACTGAGGGAGGGAGAGGTGGAGGATTATTTTAAAGGGAAGGAAGACTGAGGGAGGGAGAGGTGGAGGATTATTTTAGAGAGAAGGAAGACTGAGGGAGGGAGGGAGAGGTGGGGGATTATTTTAGAGGGTAGGGAGAGGTGGGGGATTATTTTAGAGGGAAGGAAGACTGAGGGAGGGAGAGGTGGATAATTATTTTAGAGGGAAAGAAGACTGAGGGAGGGAGAGGTGGGGGATTATTTTAGAGGGAAGGAAGACTGAGGGATGGAGAGGTGGGGGATTATCGAAGCGCGCAAAGGATTATTCATCAAAACGAACAGTTCCAAAATGGTGCCTCGAGACCAAAACAATTTTGGTTACTTTTAGGCATTTGCGTTTTGTTTCTATTCTTTTTTATCCCTTATAGAGCAGCAGTAAAATTTTATTGTCCAAATATCATATAGCTTTTTAATGGAAAGTTATTTTAAGGATGTATTTATCAAGGGTTAACACGGGAAACAACTCTCTCGAATGCCGCCATCTTGGAACTGTTGGCGATGCAACAGAAATGCTTCTGATTGGCTTATACTAGCCAGAAGTGTGGGCGCGAAATCACCTGTTGAGGTATTATTTTAGAAGGAAGGAAAGACCATATTACACAAATGGAATTCCACAAATATAATTGACATCATATAGGATTCCATTGTATTTCGCTTGTTTGCTAAAAACATATGGCTTTATTTTACAGATTCTGGAAAGTTCCCAGACATTACTCCATGTTCTAAAGAATGAAACTTCCAAGGACAAGGCACCGTTGTCAAGAAGTCAGAACTCAGTTAGAGACAAATCAAGAGAACAGACGACAAGTAATTAGATTAATAGCTTTAGTACATGTAGTTGTAAAACAGAGTACAAATACTTTAAACATATAACAATATTACAGATAAACTTTCATTACTTGTTTGTTTGTACACAATTTTCTATATGTATAAAAATGTTAAAAATGTACAAAGGTTTTTTTCTCAATTATAATAATACTTCAGCGTAAGTGCCTTATAAACATTTTTGTACGAATAAAACTCACAAAATAGATATTATTATTAATGGTAGAGATGTTTAGCTCAATAAAGTAATCATTTCTTATATAGCTTGACTACTGTGTTCAAGTGCCTTGTAATTCCTTGTAACTACATTGGCTTTTATAGAAAACTGTAGTTTATGGACAAAGTGTCGAAACTTGAATAAACTGAAATAATTGTGTACTTATCTTGGAGTATTTGATATTATTTACATATTTATATACATTTATATCATCATTATATTTTCCACTTGGGTGTGTAACCGACCTTAGGGCCGAATGGTTTGAACCCAGGTATAAGTGAAGTCGTGATTGTCTGGGTGTGTGAAAAAGACTGTTGGTGTTGGTGTCTGATATACTAGTAATGTTGATGAGTTGTGATTGTCTGGGTGTGTGATCTCTTGATAAAGACTGTTGGTGTCTGATATACTAGTAATGTTGATGAGTTGTGATTGTCTGGGTGTATGAGAAAGACTGTTTGGTGTTGGTGTCTGATATACTAGTAATGTTGATGAGTTGTGATTGTCTCGGTGTATGAGAAAGACTGTTTGGTGTTGGTGTCTGATATACTAGTAATGTTGATGAGTTGTGATTGTCTGGGTGCGTGTTCTCTTGAGAAAGACTGTTGGTGTTGGTGTCTGATATACTAGTAATGTTGATAAGTTGTGATTGGGTGTGTGTTCTCTTGAACACTTCTCTTGAAGACTGTTGGTGTCTGGCTATGCAACAGCCTGAGCAGATCTCACAGAAGTCACCTTTTTCTTCTTAACATCTCAATGTATTTAGAGGGCTCGAGACTCACACTCACTACCTCTACGTTAAATATTTTAGAATACAACTCTGATCGCAGAGCAGAGGACATGTTCAATTCTCCAGTTAACTGATGGTAACTCTTATTCACTACATTTAAACTATTTCACATTAAAATATTAATTTTTCCCATGGTATTTGGTTTCTATTATCTAGGTTTTTTGATATTTTTTCTGTCTGTGTGTCGTCTATGGTTTGTCTTGTATGTGTATGGTTTTCTTTTGTTTCTTTCACTTTCTTCAAGTAAATGATGTTTTCCTCTAGAAGTGTTATCAGTGTAGCTTGTACTATCCATTAGTCGTAACTTGGCTTCAATGGCTTGTATCTTTGACTCATTACTACAATGAAACATTGATGGGAATATTTTTAGTTTAATATTTTTATGTACTATATACAATATGAGCGGGAGACCTTTATGGGCATTTAAAAAGGTGAGCCGCAGGTGAGCCTTTTTAAGCCCATAAAGGTCGGACGCAAATATTTTATATGACTTATCAAATCCCAACATTCATTTAAAAAATACCTAAAAACTAAAAAAAACTAAAAACTAATTATTAAAGAAAAGTCCAAGATTAAGGCACATTTCTAGTAATCATTACATGATCGTGATCATTACATTTTGATCATGCGCACCCTGTCACTCTTGACATCCCACATTTGAAAGAGGTCTTGTAAGGTACAGTAGGAGGCTGCTAGGAAAGTGAGATGGTTTGAAAAACCGGCAAAGGACGATGATGCGATGAGACCTTTGCTTGATCAGATCTTTATCAAAGTTAATGAAACTGATGCATAAAACATCAATCCTTTAATGGGATTTAAAGGTGTGTACATGTGACCACAATGGACAACCACGATTGGACTTAAAGATCATGAATTATTCATGAATTTGATAATTGACTTTAAATATCAGAATCATCACCTCAAAGCATCACCTTTATTACTATCACCGTTATCACTACCATCATTACTACTACTACCACCATCATCACCACTATCACTACCACCACTACTGCAGTACTAAACTCTACCAGTCTTTACACTACCACAGTAAAGTCTATCTGCAACCTTAGTACACTTTCTATCATTTAAACGATAGGTAATAGAATGAAATTTGTAACACCGGTAAAAAATTTTGACTTAACTTTACTGACGTTTCAAGCTTTAGCCCTTCGCCGGAGTCATTTAATAAGAGATAGTTCACAAACATATGCAGCCAACATTTAATACATAATATCATCATCACCAACACTTCTACTATTATATTATCATTTTCATTTTCATCATCATCACCATTATTATCATAATGAATGTACCAAGCAATCATTTATTTGTACCCAGCAATTCCACCACCATAATTTATCAATACCTAACAGAATACATTGCTCCATAATTTGAAGGTTTACTGTCCTCTGGCTGTTTGGTCTTCCTTTCCTTGAAGCACAAAATATCATGAATTTTAGGATTACAATTTTAGAAGCCTGTTCCTTTTTATCAGTAAAAAAAGACCATTTTTTGTAAGCCTTGAGAATATGAAAAGCCTATGAAAATCCTATGAAAAGCCTATGAAAAGCCTATGAAAAACCTATGAAAAGCCTATTAAAAACCTATAAAAAGCCTATGAAATAGCCTATGAAAAGCCTATGAAATGCCTATGAAATGCCTATGAAAAGCCTGTGATAAGCCTATGAAAAACCTTTGAAAAGCTTATGGAAAGGCCTATGAAATATAGCCTATGAAATGCCTATGAAAAGCCTATGTAAACCCTATAAAATATTATCATACCTTTGTGTAGTCTTTACTTGGATCTTCTTTGGCCCAGTGAACTGACAAGGCTCTTGATAAAGCCATCTTACCATTTAACCGTTGCAGGGAATTCTCTGCTTCCTAGGAGAATAATGTCAACAGACAACACAATCAAATATAAACAAATCACTTGTAACAAAATGAAAACATCAATAATTATACAAACTAAAATAAGTTTTTATGTCATTAAACAAAACAGGTATTGTAATTGTAGAATTAGTCTCCTCCGCATGCATCTCTTATATCTCTTTTCATCTGGCTTCCTGTGGTGAGGAGGAAAAAAATGAGCAGGGAACCCAGTTCTTTCCTGCCAAATATTTCAACATGGGAATACCGATCGTGTCAACAAAGGAATCCCTGAGGAGTAGCCTGCGGAGGAGGCTATTGTAGAATGAGGTGCTAGAATCTTCTCCAATTAAAGCTGGAGACTTATATTACTGAGCGATTGTTTAGGTCTTTTAACTGTCTTTCAGTGAGTAGATGTTAATTGTACATAGATGCTAGAATGTGCTGAATTTAAATTGTGTAGTACACACACTCACTAGCTAATATCACTTGTAGCTTGAGTGAAATTGCAGTGTATTGTGTAATTCAAGAAATTATCTATACGCCCCCTCTCCCCCCCACCTACAGTGACCCTCCTACCCACAGAAATTTCATATTTTGATTATGTGAAGATGCCCCCTACCCCCTGGAATTTCCACATTGATATGACTTGTGCACCCCCACTCCTAGGAAATTCCAATTATATTATAATAATAATGGCCATAAAAGTACTAACAAGAAAACGTAAACGTAAAAAACGTAAAAATGTCTGGAACTAATCATTAAATCACATTTTGTATTTGAATTTTTGTTCAATGTGATAAAGAAACGACTGACTGTTTTTATATATATTTGATTGTATTAAAAGTGCTAAACTATCACAGGCTAACCTCTTTGGTAGCATATTCTACAAAACAGAATCCCCTTGGTTCTCCTTTCATGGGTCCATGGTTGTGGAATAGGTACTCAAAGTACTTGATCTCACCATACTTTTGGAGGATCTTCAAGAGATTGTACCTGTGAAGAAATAATAACAATCATGGTAATGATAATCAGAGTGATGGTTGTGATGCTTTGATAGTGGTGACAACCATGATGGTGGAGAAAAATTATAGTGATAATGATTTGAAAGTGTGATTATAATAGTGACAATGATGTTGATGATAATGAAAATGATGGTGGTAATGATCAGTAATGATGATGGTGGAGATGATTTTGATGATGATGATAAATTATGAAGATGATTGTGATGATGATGATGATGATAATGAAGATGATGGTGGTAATGATCAGTGATGATGATGGTGGAGATGATTGTGATGATGATGATGATGATAAATTATGAAGATGATTGTGATGATGATGATGATGATGATAATGAAGATGATGGTGGTAATGATCAGTGATGATGATGGTGGAGATGATTGTGATGATGATAAAGAAGACGACTGTAGTAATGATCTTAGTGGTGATAGTGGTGAATATATGATGATGATGGTGTTGATGATAACGATATCATGTTTGTATATAAACAAGCACAACTTTTTTCACTGACAAAGATACTTACTCACTTAATCGTTTATCAAGATTCCCAACCCAAATTCGGTGTTGGCATTCTACTTTCCCATCATCGTCATTTGATGGTGGTGTTTTGGACGTTCCCTTGAGAAAACAACAACAACATCAAACTCAAAGCATGACAACATGTCTCGATTGTATTAATAAATGCATATTTTTGGTATTTCTGAGTCTTTAAAAACATAATCACGCAGCACAAAGAAGACTTTATCAATGATATTTAGAAAATACGTCACATATTTATCTGTCTTAAGCCAAAAACTATCTCTGAAATCACAACATCAACTTTGCTTACCTCGTCCGCCATCTTGGATCTTGATTACACCTAAGCAGCCTGGCCTTCTTTGTGATATTACACAGGGAACCCATGCCTCAAGTGTATTTCTCACGGCACTATTTTCCCAGTCTCTTTCTTGCTTTTATTTTCTCTGTAACGATGTCAAACTGTTGATACGTTACATTCTAAAACACCTGGGATAAGTATTCATTTATTTAATTCCAACTCATCCTACTCATATCAAAGGGTTATTTCTAAAATATCTTCGCAACACCCTCTTTTTAAGGAGTACAACTACCTTTTTCCACTCCTATATCGTCTCCATGGAAACACGTACTGATGTAGTCAACTTGTTTGTGTCATTTCAATGGATATTTGATGCGCATGCCCAGCCAACGTTTAGTAAATTATAAGTGAATGTTAATTATTTAGGCACCTGCTATGGTCATTGGAAGTCAGCGTTTACCGGTTGTGAATCATCAATGGACGCCTAGATAAATATATGCACTTCCTAATGACGCTCAAAAAAACATAATTAATAAATATACAACACATTTTACTTATCTTTTTGATACATTTGTACTGACTTTTGTGCCATAACGCGCCGGATAAAAGCGCGGACTGCGTCGGTGTTGAAAGGAAACTGGATTAGCCGGAGTAATATTCAAACCTTTTAAAAGAGCGACTTTCTGAAGTTTCATACGCCAATTCTTTAAATTTTATTTGTTGACGTTTTGAACGTCAATTTTCTCCTTTTATGCCTCTTTGTTATTCCTTTTGTTTAAGTTAGATAGCTTTTTTGGTAAAGATAAATGTTAATTTTGATAATTGCGGTTGACTGGTTGCTCATGTATATTCATAATACATTATATGACAGCTTGGTATCTAGCGCAAATAATCGATACAATCCATCGTTAAACTACGCTATAGTGAACACTGAACCTCCATATTGCTACATGTATCAGTTAATTAGCTCCTTAGTATCACTAAAACGCTGCACGATTAGAACTGCTTTTGAATGGAAAAGAAATTCCCAGAACTGAATGAAAAACAACTGCAAACCCTTAGAAACTTGTTACTAAACCAAGGAGATAGAGGAGAAAGCGATGATGGAAATAGCACTAATAACCAGGTGAGTATTATTGTAGAAACTATTGAAATTATAGCAAGAAGTTTTTGTAAACTTTGCTTTGAGTTATAACTGACTGAAAAATGGTTTGCATTGCGCATCCTAATTCCGCGTCAAAAATGCATGATACTGACATTGGCATGGACTGTTGTTTGTTGTTGGTGTTGTTCAAATAGCTTATTCTACTGCTGCTTGGAAAACGAGTTCTTTTTAAAAACCAAGTGCAGAATTTGTACAGAAATCTAGAGGTTTTTTCTTGAAAGCGCTTCTTTTTTGGAGTCACTGTTGGGGCGAGGGGAGGGGAGGGGAGGGGGTTTATACGTCAGTAGACTATATCGTTATCTTTACTCAATGTATTCTTTAAACATTACTTGTAACTTTTCGTGTGTTATAATCCCCTTACAATAGTGCTTGATAAAAATATTTTTATTACTTTATAAGTAACTAAAACAAAAACTAAAACAGCCAAAACCTAAGTGCAAAATTGTTCAATATAACCGAGTAATTTTCTTGATATATATTATATTATAAAATCGTTTCAAGTTAGAGAATTTTTATATTTTACTGTGAAACTGTGAAGGAAATTTAATGATAAATATTTTAGGCATCATAAATATTTGTATGTGATTTGTGTTTATCATTGTCATGACAACAATTAGCTTATTGGCTTAGCTCTAGAACATGTGACGTCACGCTGCAGCATGTTAGCTTCACATTCCATCGTGCAACATAAACAAGTCTATACACGACCGTTGATGCAGAACTGAAGCCGATATTTTTATTCATTTTTTGAACCAAAACTAGCCAAATTTGAGCATTTTTGAAATATAACACTGAAAGAACTAATTACCTTGACCGTTTGTTGAATTTATTTGACTTTGGAAGTTGTAATTCTTAGTTAAAGATGTCGTCAGTAAGTGACTTTCATTCAACTCTAATTGACTTGTTAACTTCATTGTATTCATTTATCTTGATTTTCACGCTTTTTTAACAGCTGTTTCAGTTGTTTGAACTGTGTTGTTTCTTAGTTCTTTAAGCTTACTTTGGTATTATAATTGTTATATTTCAGTCTCGTACACGCGGTCTACCACATTTTAAAACTCCAATGAAGTTTGAACCTTCTTCATCGTCAAAACCTTCGCCATCGAGAGAAGAGTTATGGAGACAAGAATTGGGCTTTGGAGGTAATTATGTCCTTAACAATGGTACTTTCTGACGTTTTGGATGTTAGTCTTTCTTTGGACTAACCATTTAAAGGAGTAAATGTTCTAAAAGTAAATATAACAACTTTACCGGCGCTATGAGAGTTCACAAGAAAAAAAATATCTGCAATGTAAAGCTTTCATGCTGTTGTATCGTTATATAATCACATTTTTTATATAAGTTCCCTTAGAAATGCCAGCACAAGCTAGTTTAATTGACTGTTATATCTAGATTTTATTGTAATAAAGTTTACGTATTTAATAATTGTTCAGACAACTCAGAGGACGATTTATCGAATACAGAAGATGAACCTGAAGCCGATCAGCTGCTTAGTGGAAAAGGTATGCAGGCCATTGATATCTATTCAAAGTAACCTAGTTGTGGTGATGATGATAGTTGTTGTAATGATTAATTATGATAATGATGGTAATTGTTGTTGTGATAATGATGATGATGATGATTATGGTAACATTGAACCATGATGATAGTCATGATGATAACCACCATGATTGTGGCAGTGATGATGGCGGTGATGATGATGATGATGATTATGGTAACATTGAACCATGATGATAGTCATGATGATAATCACCACACTGTTGGTGGTGATGATGGTGGTGGTGATGATGATGGTGATGCTGATGATGATGATGATATTGGTGATGATGATGATGCTGCTGATGATGATGATTATGATAATTAACATTGAACCATAAGGATAGTCATGATGATAATCACCGCAATTGTGACAGTGATGATGGCGGTGATGATGATGATTATGGTAACATAATCACCATGATTGTGACAGTGTTGATGGTGGTGATGATGATGATGGTGATTGCCATGGTATAAATGATGATGGATTTGATTATAATGACAATGATGATGGTGATGATGATACTAATGATGGCGATGACAAGAATCATGACGATTATGATGATATCTTGATTGTTTGTAGCTTCGGTGGTTGAGGTACAAGCATTACAGACTGAACTCATGCAAAAGGAGCAACAAAGAGAAGAACTACTTACAAAGCTGAAGGCAAGTATAATGTTACTTACCAGTGATAAATCAGTGAATCTAAGATGGCATGGGTGGCCTAGCGTTGAGCAGGCCTCTCACCGCTGTGGTCTAGGTTTGAATCCAGGCTCGGGCATGGATTATATGTGAATTGAGTTTGTTTGATGTGTTCTTCTCTCCTATGCCACGAGAGTTTTTCTCAGGGTTATCCGTTTTTTCTCCCTCCTCAAAAATGAACATGTGAGCCAGGCTGTGTGCAAAATAATTAATGTAGAGGTAGTGAGTGTGTGTCTGAGTCTGCCCAATTAGTAGGGCACATGATACGTGTCCAGCTAGAAAGATTGAGACATTAAAAAAGTGATTTTTATCTATCCTATTGATAGATATTCATTAATGAATTGAAATGTGTTTGGTGTACATGTATAAGTGAAATATATATATATAGGTACATGAGAAAAATATCAAATTTTATTTTTGATTTGATATTTTTCTCATGTATCTGTTGTTTCATTCCCTTTTACTCCGACAAAGGACTAAAGCTCGAAACGTCAGTAAAGTTAAGTCAACATTTGTTATGGTGTTACAAATTTCATTCTATTACCTACCATTTATATCAAACACTGACACAGCCTTAACTAGTTTACTTGCTAGTTTCCAATTATATTTATTGTTGTTTCATTAGACACCTTCAATTAATTAGTCAATTCTATTCCTAGGCTTTGTCAGAGAAAACAACCAACTACAAAACAAAACTGCAAAAATCAGAACAAAGCAAAAAATCCCAAATGAAAATCATGAAAAAGACACAGGAATCCCAACTACAGATGAAAGCTGAACTAATCCATAACTTAGAGGAACTGATTGAAGAACAAGAAACAAAAATATCAGAACTAGAAACAAGGATAAAAGGTGACACAGTGTCTTCACCAACGCCGACAGGGAAAGCTTCAAGTATCAAGAAACTAGTTGACTCTATCAATGACTTGCACTCTGAGAAAAACAGGATATATGAAACGTGGTTATCGACTCAGTCTGACCTAGAAGTTGTGCGCCAGGAACACAAAGTTGACTTAGAGAAATTGAAATGGGAGTTGTCTGACATGGAGAGTAAGAACAGGAAACTACATGTTGAGAATGTTAAACTACAAGGTGGTGAAAGTGTAAGTATTATATTTTATCATGGCGTAGTTAATGTTATAAATAACAAATCAATGAATTTTACCTTTTCAAATGCAACTCATTTAATTTTTGAGAGACAGGCGTGATGGTCTAGTGGTCAGGGGATCGAATTCCGGGCCTAATGGTCTGGGTTCGATTCCCAGCCCGGACGATTGCATTGTGTCCTTGGGCAAGACACTTCACTCTCACAGTGCCTTGTCTTCTCAGATAAGGACGTAAAGCCAGAGGTCCTGTCTGCCTTCACTCTAATTCCTATATACTGTAAGGTGGACATAAAAGATCCTGTTGTGCTCTTCGAAAAGAGCAGGGGATTGTCTCCCGGCAAAACAGTCGGGTCTCAGCATACTACAGGCCCCACAGTAATTTGCGTAAGCTGTTGTGGTGTCCCTGCCTTCATATGAAGAAAAAAGCTAATAACACTAGAAGAGAACCCAGTGAGAAGAAGCTCAGAGTTCATTAGATTGAAAGTAAACTCATCAATTAAATTATACCAACTTGTTATACAATTGTTTCAAGAGGCATACCATGGAATATTCCACGAGTTGAGTCACTTGTGGTTTCTAGTATACACACAAACCTTAGGCGAGTGTATATGCAAAGAAAATACAAGTGACAAGGGGGATATTCATCATCATGGTATGTCACGGAAACATTGTATAACTATTTTATCCCACATCATTTAAAATAAAGAGAACCTGCAATGTCTCATGGGAAGAGGTAGTTGAATATGGCCTAATATACAACAGCTTTCAAGCATTCTGATTGGCTGTATTTTATATGATGTGGGATAAATATAGTTATTTATTATAAAACTAAATAATACACTTCTCCTGAGGAGGCTTGGACAGTAACCTTTCGAGTCTCTATTACTATAATTAGATTTTGTTTCGTGGGTTAAGTGCCTTCACTCCAATAACAACAAAATCAATTGGCTTATTTATTGATTTATTGAAATCAATCTTTCATGTGAACACAGATTATCACCGAAAATAACAACATGAACTCCAAGCACATGAAGCTACAAGAGGAAAATGATGTACTGAAAACTAAAGTAAGGAACCTTGAACAAGAGATAAGCACACTTGAAGCAGCATCCAAAGAAACAAAGAAGAAGACAGACTTAGAGAAGATGGAATTGAGGAAAAAAGTCAGGGACACTGAAACAAAGTACACCAACTTAGCAAGCACCCCACCTAAGGTATCACCATGACAACCAGTTTTTTTTTCCTGTTACTTCTAACTAGATAATAATAATGAATAATGAATTGAAATGTGTTCAGTGTATAAGGTCGCGCTCTAGTGCTTATGCTTTGCTTTGCTTTGAGCGAGCTTGCTTATGATAACTTTAAGCCAATTACTATTGTTTCCGCTTAGCACAGGTAAAACATGGTACAGAGTATGTTTGAACGCTGCTGCGGTTCTTTTGAAAATTCTAGCATTTCTGATCAGATTTCAAGCAAGCGTGGATTAGTGAGTGTTATCGGTCACACTGGCAAATGAGCTAGAAAAGCGCTAAGTAAACAGATTAGACACAAGCAAGCAAAGCCCTAGCGCTGGTCTGACCGTGACCTAAGTGAAATACAGATACAAGAGAAAAATAAAATATGCCATGGGTGGGAATTGAACCCCACCGTTTCGGCTTTCTAGTCCGATATGTTACTACAGTAACAGTACTACACCACAAGGACGACCATGCTGGATATGCAGCCGGACAAAGTAGTATTATATAGAGCAACTGTGGGGGTCCCAGGGCGATATTAATCTCTTAGGTAAATATGAACACTGTAAATGGAAATGCAGAATGAAGTGAATTATGAATTGAAATGTGTTCTGTGTATATTAAGTGAAATACAGATACATGAGAAAAATATCAAATGCCCTTAGAAGGAATTGAACCCCACAGTTTCAGCTTTCTATTCCGATAAAAATGAAGATGAAAGTACATGTAGTGATGGTAATAATTACATTTATTATCCAACTAGTCATAGACCAGTAAAGATATCACAGGAGTAGGACTGGGTCGAGTAAAAATATCCAGCAATATTTTTACTCGTCTATCTAAACCCTCAAGTAAAACAATATTTTGCTTTATAAAAGAACAAAAACCTTTTTATTGGATAATAAATAACTTATTAAACAGTTTGATGTGTAATATGGCTGGATATTTTACTCGTTAACTTGCATTTTGACTCGCCCGGAGGCTCGTCAAAATATAGTGTTTCACTCGTAAAATATCCAGCCATATTACACATCAAACTGTCTAATAAGATATATGAAGATGAATATATTGATGTTCATGGCCACTGCAATGTCTCAATTGTTTGTTTACAGGTCAGAACAGTGTCGGTTATCTCAGAAGAGACAAAAAAACAGCTTGACGAAATGATTCAACAAAACAAGCAGCTTGAAAACTTGCTTGGGACAACCAGAAGAGAGCTCAGTGCAAAGGTACAATGTGCATGCATGTATAAGATGTACACTTTGTTTTGGCTTTAACATTACCCTATTAAACATTGGTTACTTACCAGCATGCACCTTGCAAAAGACTGAAAATCACACATTAGGGTTTTCCGATTTAACAGCACAAAGGGAGATTTGGCACTAATAGTGCCAGTTGATAGTACCAGTGTTAATTTGTCATTATTTCTGCAATATTGTTGTTATTTTTTTATTCTTACTCTGAAAATGTAATATTTTGAACACATGCAACTCCTAGAAATTCTAATAACGGTAAACATGCATGTATGCTAATTAGTATCTGGTACTATTAGTACCAAAGTCGCTATTCAGGCATTTTGATAACTTTTACAATGTTAGTGGGAATTTCCACCCTTACTAAATGGTAAGCGTTGTGTTATGTGTTTGACTGCAAATGACTTATAACACTTAAATCAAAATAAACAA
Organism: Metridium senile; assembly: GCA_949775045.1. Classification (NCBI taxonomy): domain Eukaryota; kingdom Metazoa; phylum Cnidaria; class Anthozoa; order Actiniaria; family Metridiidae; genus Metridium; species Metridium senile. Next base: position 19,740,841 of record OX459100.1, on the reverse strand, counting down.
TGCAAGGCATACTGGTGATGAGTGACCATGGTTCTTTAATATCCAATTCTTATTGCACACTGTAGCTGAACATTTGTTTTCACACATCTTTTCTTGCAGAATAATGCTATGCAAGCTGAAGTCAAGTCTTTGAAGGCAGCCAACGTAGAGGCAAAGACAAGAGAACAGAAGACATTGGCTGAGTGTTGTAACTTGAAGGAATCACTCAATGAAACACGAAAACTAGAAGTCTCTTTGAGAGAGAAAGATGACAAAATAAAAACTCTACAAACTGAGGTTAGTGTAGGTGAAATAGTCGCCTTCACAGTTCCTTTCGCCATCTTGAAGCAACATGAACATTGAGTTTGCAATGATAGAGACCTTTTAACACCTCACAGGACATTTATGCACATGTCTCTATCATTACAAGCTCAAAGTTCATCTTTCTTCAATACAAAGGCATGGCTTAGTACCTTTCAAAATGGCGTCTAAAACTGTGAATGGGACCATTATAATCATGCTGAAGTGATCTAACAATGTCAGATCAAGTTGGAGACCTGCTACTATTTTTGCCTCTCATGCATGCATCACTCTTCTGCACTGCAGATCTACAAACTCAAAGGCGAGATGGATGTACTCCATAAGAAAACAGGGAGAGAAAAGGAAAGACTTGAGAATGAGATAAAGAGATGTGTTGAAGAAGAAAGACTTAGCTCTGGCAAAGCAAATAGAATGATGAAGGCTAAATTAGATAACACCGTACTTCAAGTCAAACTTCTCTCTACTGTAATACAGCAAGTCAAACGACAATACAAAGACCTTAAAATAGACTGCCTTAAGATGGCAACTGCTATAAAACCTGCTATTAAGGAAGTCCAAACACAGGTCAGTCAAGAACTCATACAAAAAATATTAATAGTATATTATTTGGTACTAAAATTTAAATTTTTTTAATGGTCTAATTTTCTATAATTTATAATACAGTGGTACCTCTATTAAGTGGTCACCCTCAGGACTTTCCAAAGTGGCCACTTATAGAGGTTGGCTGCTGAATAGAGGTATAGAATAGGTATAGGAATAGATTTGGGACTTTTTATTAGCACATTGAGGCTTGTGAAATGTGAAATGTGCAAGAACAGTTAATTTAATTTATTTATTGTGGCCGTATAATAGAGGGTGACTGCTTAATGGGTGACCACTTAATAGAGGTACCACTGTAGAAAATTTCTATTTTATTTAGTATTTTTGTATAATTATAAGTAAGTTTGTGCTTATGTAAGTGGCAATAAACTGATTGCTATAAACAAGTTGTATTACCAATAACTTGTCAAGATATTGCTGAAACATACTAGATGATTGATCTTGTAGATGGCTTCAAATCTACTAGACAGTGCATTCACTATTTTGCTGCTATCATCTTTAATTAAATATTAAAGAGCTCTTTTCATATAAAATTTACTCCCATAAACAAGAGAGGCGTAGTGGTCAGGCGACTGAATTCTGGGCCTAATGGTCTGAGATTCCCAGCCCGGGCGATTACATTGTGTCCTTGGGCAAGACACTTTACTGTCTATGTGCCTCATCTATTCAGATAAGGACGTAAAGCTGGAGGTCCCATCTGTCTTCACTCTAACTTCATAAGGTGGACGTAAAAGATCCTGCTGTGCTCCTCGAGAGCAGGGAATTGTCTTCCGGCACAGCAGTCAGATCTCAAGCTCATTTGAAAATGTACATAGATATTTGCGCTATATAGATATTAAAATTAATATTAAAACTTAATTGTTGCATGTTCTTGTTTACTAGATGCTCCAACGAATTGAAGGAATTGATGGTCGAAATAGAGAACTAATTGGCAAATACCGCAAAGAGATGGCCCTTCGTAAGAAGTATCATAATGAATTGGTAGACCTGAAGGGCAATATCAGGGTATATTGTCGTGTTCGTCCAAACATTTCTGAGGATGGTAGTGGTAAAATGGCATACAATGTGGTGTCATTTGATGAAGATGATGATGCTGTTCTTAGTGTTGTCTCAAAGGGGAGAAACAACACATATGAAATGGACAGAGTGTTTAGACCCAACTCTACACAGGAAGAGGTTAGTCACTGTAGATGATGATGATCATGATGATGATGATGGTTATGATGATGATGATGATGATCATGCTGATGATGGTGATGGTGATCACCATGAGTGTTTAGACCCAACTCTACACAGGAAGAGGTTAGTCACTGTAGATGATGATGGTGATGATGATGATGGCTATGATGATGATGATCATCATCATGCTGTTTATGATAATGATGATGGTGATGATCATGCTGTTGATGATGATGATGGTGATGACAATGCTGTTGATGATTATGATGATGGTGATGATGATGCTGCTGTTGATGATGGTGATGATCATGCAGTTGATGATGATGATGGTGATGATCATGCTGTTGATGATGGTATTGTTGATGTTGATGATAATGATGAAGATGGTTGATGAAGATAGTGATTATTCCATTGTAAGTTGTTGGTGATTGTGATGAAGATGATGATAGCGATGATGATAATGGCAAGTATGGTAAAGTGATAATGACATTGTTGTTGGTGATGATAGTGGTAGTGGTAGTGGTGAAAATGATTAATATGATAATGTTGCATGATGGTGATGATGTTTATCATCATGACGAAAATAGTAATGAACAGGTTCCCATTTAAATCTGTACTTTACCATTTAAATCTGTACTTATGCAAATTGTGTTGATGTGTGCTAAACACACAGATCAACCAATCAGAGTATATTATTTCTAAGCTGAACTTTTCTGATTGGTTGATCTGTGTGTTTAGCACACATCAACAAAATTTGCATAAGTACATATTTAAATGGGAAAGTACAGATTTAAATGGGAACCTGTTAATTGTGATTTATACACTGATTTGCTGATGCCAAATTATCTAGTATAACAACAACATTTGTATCTAATTCAGGTCTTTGGTGAAGTCAAGCCACTGGTCATCTCCTGTATTGATGGATATAATGTCTGCATCTTTGCTTACGGACAGACAGGCAGCGGGAAAACATTTACTATGGAGGTCAGTCAACTTGAATAAATAAATACCAGCTGCAGTAGAAAACATGTCTTGCAGTCTTTTTATATTATTGATAGGTAATAGAATGAAATTTATAACACCATACAAAATGTTGACTTAACTTTCTTGACGTTTCGAGCTTATAAGCCCTTCATAGTTAACTCGCTAGTTTCCATTTTTATATTACTTTAAACCACCTCTTGTAAGTATACTAGCTATAAGATTAATTATAATTAATTACAATAATAATACAATAATGATAATAATAATAATAATAACAATATCCTATTTAAATAAGAAAACGATAATAAAGATGATTCTAAAATTACAATGTCCTATTAAAATGTCCTATATAAAAAGAAAAGAAAAAAACGATTCCTATTTACAATAAAATCTAAAATTTAAATTTATTATAATTAATAATTATACTTGTAATCACCCTAATAGAGGGTGACTGCTTAATATAGGTACCACCACATTCTATTTTTAATTAATAATATATATATATAATGTTGATATATAAATGAACTAGTATAATTAAGTTTATTAATGAAACATTGTTGATTGATATTTACAGGGCCCAAAAGAAAACCCTGGTATCAACCAGCGAGCATTGAAGCTACTCTTCCAGGAAACTTCAGAAAGACAGGGTGACTGGCACTATAGTATTAGCGTTAGCGTCATGGAGATCTACAACGAAATGTTGCGGGATCTCCTTGGCGATGACCCTAGTGCCAAACTGGACATAAAACAGGGCAAAGATGGCCTGTTTGTGCCAGGATTGCGTGATATCTCTGTCACAAACTTGGAAGAATTAAATCAAGTGAGTTGTCTTTGTCAATGTAACTTGACATGTTTTTTAGAAAAATGAATTCAAGCTTTAAATGGAATGTTATTTTTTTACAGATCTTCAAGCTTGGTAAGGAGAACAGGTCCACTGCTTTTACAGACATGAATGAGCATTCGTCTCGCTCACATGCCATACTCTGTGCCACAGTAGTAGGTATTAACAAAGCCACAGGAACACGCACTACAGGTTAGTTATCAATCACCATTATCATAACTGCAGTGTTCATAGATTGTTCTGTCAACTCAGACATTCCAACTGCTAGCTGATAAGGGGCCTACCATTTAACTTTTTTGGGGGGGAGGAGATTTTGAAAATAAATTTGAAAACAAAATTGTGCAGCACAACTGGAATAAAATGAAAAAATTCCTGCACTATTGTAAGAGAAGAAATTTTTTTTTTTTTGCAAAATATAGATATTAAGTGTCCTGTAGAGCATTGAGAAAAAAAAAAGAACAAAAAAAAATTTCTTGCTGATCGGAAAACAAACACCATCCCCACCCCTGTTTAGGAACTTCTCAACAAATGTCCTCTATTATTTTATGTGTGCAGGCAAATTGAATCTTGTGGATCTAGCTGGTAGTGAGAGAGTGTCAAAGAGTGGCTCAGAAGGGACTAGGATGAGAGAAGCCCAAAGCATTAACAAGTCGCTGTCTTGTCTGGGTGATGTCATTCATGCACTCAAGAACAAGAACTCACATATTCCATACCGTAACTCAAAGCTAACCTACCTACTACAAGAATGTCTAGGTATGAAACTATTTTATAATAATATGATTGACAGTCTACCATCATCATCATCACCATCACCACTGTCATCATTATGACCATCATCATCATCATCATCATCATCATCATCATCATCATCATCATCATCATCATCATCATCATCATCATCATCATCATCATCACCACCACCATTATCATCAATTCTATAAACGTTAGAATCATTATCATAATAGTGACCATCATAATCATCTAACCACTGTCATCATCAAATATATAATCATCAGAATCATTATCATTGTCACCATCATTTCACCAATCAATCAATCATTATCATTATCATCAAAGTCATCACTATTACCATTATCATATTCGTCTTTACTATCATCATCATGACCATCATCAGAATCATCATCATCATCATCATCATCAACACCTTCATCAACACCTTCATCATCATTATCATCATCATCATCAACACCTTCATCATCAGCAGCATTACCATCACCATCATCATCATCATCAACACTTTCATCATCATCATTATCATGATCAATGTCATTTACATCATCACCTCACCATTATCATCAATCATAGCTATATCATGATCATCATTGTTGTCATCATCATCATCAATCACAGTGTAATCACATTAACACCAACAACCTCTGCTCTAACTACAGGGCTTAGCAATCTAGTTTTTTTCTATACACCAAATCAAAATATGGCTGCCAATTTGAATAACAACTCTTCTTGACTGGCCAGCCTCTCATTCATGTTAAAACTCTATTGTTAATCCAACGTGAACACGAGGCTAGTCAGTCAAAAGCAATAGAAGGTCGCCATATTTCGATTTGGTCTATTTGTTGTTATCTTATTGGGAGACTATCTTATAGGTGGTTATCACATGTATAGCTCTCCCTTACCGTTGTTGGAAGACTAATAAATTATATACATTTTTGAAATAGGTGTATGTCAATTTGATTTGTTTATGTATTGATTTGTGTAAGGCACTCATTGTGACCCTGCTGAAATATGTAAAATTTAATGAATATATACTTGGCCTGTGTACAGCCAACCCCACCCCTGCCCTTCTACGGAGAGAAACGGAGGGGGGAGGGGACGGCTGTACACAGGCTTCATATACTTATCATAACTAAGTAAGTAAGTGTAATTAAGTGTAATTAAGTAACACTTAAGTCTAATTGTAATCATTCATAGGTGGCGACTCCAAGACATTAATGGTCGTGCAAGTTGCACCAGTAGAGAAGAATGCTGGGGAGACGGTCTGTAGCCTAGTCTTTGCACAGAGAGTGCGCGCTGTAGAACTGGGCCAGGCTACCAAGAAGTCTGAGACCGGTACCCCAGCTGCTGTGCAACTTAGGGACAAGCTTCGAGAGTATGAAGTATGTTGGACCTCAAAGTTATCTCTAGTTATTTCTATTTTTAATGATATAAAGTTTATAACCTTACAAATAACAAATCATATAGTGTCCCCTTAAGCAGGTTTAACAGAAAAAGAAAAAGAAACAGGAAAACCTCACCTTGTGGAGGAGTTAGACACATTTCTGCCATGCAGTTTACAATCGTGATTTGTTGTTGTAGTTTATGTTTTCAGAATGCATTTCTTACTGAGAGTTTATAAGTCAGATGATCAATACAGTACATCCATTTATAGTTTGTTTGCTTGTTTTAGGGAGGGTCGCCATCCAAGATGAAGAGTTCTTCTCTGCCAAGACCAAGAATCAGATAACATACCACATTATCACATCATGTACGTTCTTCTTCTTGATTCTTGGTTTAATACACTTCTTAATAGTTCACACTAATACAAGAAGGATTTTAAAAGGAAGGGAAAAAATACATATATATATATATATATATATATATATATATATATAAATGAATGTTCTACAATCGTTTTAAGTGTAAGGGAACTTTCAGGTTTGAAAGGGCCTTTGTTACATTGATTTTAAAGGAATCGAGAGAGAGGGCATCAACTGCTTCTGATGGCAATAAGTTCCAGATTCGTATGTACAACGTTGTACAAAATGGAGTCAATAATAACCAGTAAAACCTTGCTAGAGATAACATTTTTAATACTCCCCTTCACAGTTCCCGGCTTTAATGGTAGTCGGTCGGACCTTCGCATTGAAGCGAGACAAACGTTAAGCTTGAAATGATAATTGACCGGTAAGGTGTTAAAAGGTCTCTATCATTGCAAGCTCAACGTTTGCCTCGCTTTCGATGCAAAGGCCCGGCTGCCTTTCAAGATGGTGCAGGGGACTGTAAAGGGGATTATTATTACACCAGTAAATATGGTATAATACAACATTAAACTATAAATATCTAAATGTACAGTCCACACTTTATGCTCAATGCTTTCCTCTATACTTTTAGATAGTTGGTGAGTCATTGTACAAGTACAACCAACAAAATACAGTTATACAAAGAGACACTTTAGTCAGTGGCAAGCTACAACAAGAACTACAATCTACAACAAGAACTACAATCTACAACAAGAACTACAATCTACAACAAGATCTACAATCTACAACAAGATCTACAATCTACAACAAGATCTACAATCTACAACAAGATCTACAATCTACAACAAGATCTACAATCTACAACAAGATCTACAATCTACATCAAGATCCTCAATGTACAACAATGTACAACAAGATCTACAATCTACAACAAGATCTTCAATCTACAACAAGATCTACAATCTACAACAAGAACTGCAATCTACAACAAGATCTACAATCTACAACAAGATCTACAATCTACAACAAGATCTACAATCTACAACAAGATCTATAATCTACAACAAGATCTAAAATCTACAACAAGATCTACAATCTACAACAAGATCTACAATCTACAACAAGATCTACAACAAGAACTACAATGTACAACAAGAACTACAACAAGATCTACAATCTACAACAAGAACTACAACAAGAACTCCTGGTTGACAATGTTTAACCGCGTTAAACACTGAAACGACACATCCTCTAAAATAGAATGCAACTATATCATTTTTGATATTCATTTTTTTATTAATATCATTTAATATCAAAACAGCAAATTTGTAATTAATTAATTAATACAGAATATTGTAAAGCACAATTATAATAATGAATATTTGTAATATTGTAAAGCACAATTTTAATAATGAATATATGTAATATAGTATTTATATATCATACATTGGTGTGAATAAATAGCTACTGCAAGTGGCAACATTTTACTCTTAATGTGCACTGCATGATGTAATGATTGACAGCTGTCATTAAAAGAACGGTGCATTATCTTGCATCCTTAATTTCCAATGAAGAGAGAAGCATACAAGCTAGTGATAAAGAAACTAAATGTGTTTATTTGCTTTCTTGTTCTCTTATAAGTTTAAATGGTTATCCTCACTATTACATTACAGAAAATACAGAAAATATACATAGGTTGCCCACAATACCCTGCGTTACGTGAATGACTCTTGAAGCTGTAATTCTGTAACAATCCTATCGGTCTCAGATCAACCATTTCCAGATGACAAAAAAATACATTTTTTTGGCTTGAATATTGTTCTTAATTTGCTTTTTTTTTTTCGCTGTTCCTTCTTTAATACGAAGGCAGGGAATAGTGGTGTGGGTTCTTTTACGTCCCTCGTGTACAATGTGTGAAGAGACGGGACTTCCGGATTAACGTCCTTATCCGAAAAGACGTGAATGTGTTTTTGTGTTAGATATAAAATGTTTAATTCATTCTTCAAAAGAGGCTTAAAAATAACGTTATACCCAGAATGCACATCGACATAACCTTTGACAATGTTCATGGAACTAGTTGTATATACAGTGGTCTATGGTTATATTACAGCCTTATTATATACTAAAAGCTTGGCCTATAATGTCCATAAGCTCGTCATCACTTTGACTAATACGATCACTTGGTTTGTCAAACTCTGTGACACACCCGTTTCTCATGACCAATACTCTGTCACTACGCATAATAGTGTCCAGGCTCTTCACTATAGTAATAACCGTGCGGTCCTGGAAATGTTTCTGCATGACGTCATGTATTAGCTTATTCGACCTATCACTTTCGTTCTCTTCTTCGATAATCAATATCTTCTTACCCTGTAAAAGCGCATGCGCTAAGGTGACCAATCGTAGTTCATTAGTATTTAGATCTGTTATATCTACATGTAGTCCTGAACCAGGTAGAGTAGATATTTTAGATTTCAACTCGAGCCTTTCCAAGACTTGCCATAGATTGTCGTTGTTATGTTTCCCATAAGGATCCAAGTTAAATCGTAATGTGCTGAATAACTTCGGGTACCGAGGAACAATCCCGATGACTCGCCGAGCGTTTTTCAATGACAGCTTAGTAATGTCGATTTGATCGATAATCACTCGTCCCTTCGGCTCAGGCATTCGGAATAAAGCGTTTATTAACGATGATGTACCCGAATCTTTCTGTCCAATAATGGCGATGTTTTCCTTTGCGGCGATATCTAGATATGTTGTATTGAGTGTTTGCTGAGAATCATTCTCGTATGACAAATCTTCACACTTGACGCTACCCTCCTGGGGCCAGTCCTTAGGGGGGTGGTGTTTGTTGCTATATCCAGGTTCAGGCTCCATGGTAGAGTAACTTGAAATCCGCGCAAATGATGACATCAGTGATTCTGTCTCTGATGTTGCTATGACGATCCATTGTATGTATAAGAACATTTGCATGGCGTACAATAGTGACATGGCTGCGTAACCTAGCAACAGAAAGACGGTTAACTTAAGGTCCGGGCAAACGGCTTCGACATTTTGCTTCAACATTCGTTCGACTTTGTTGAATGGCAATGTTGAATCCGTTTGCCCTGCTCCGTTCAACATTGTCGAGTACACCCATTTAACAAAATCGAACAGATGTTGAAGTAAATGTTGAAACCGTTTGCCTACACGTCTTATGATTTGGAAGCGAGCCACATGAGACTTTTACAACGGAAGCTACGACTGCAATAAGTCAATCCGATTTTTGGCAGCACGTCTAATTGATGTCATTCATTACTAATTTAATAATCCTTATAAAAACAATAGCACTTCCTTTTGTTCTGCGGCATTTCACTTTCTCCACATCGAAATTGTGAGATTTTTTCAAATGGGATGTATTGACACTTGATACACAGCAAGTTTTGGAAGAACAATTTGTGTTTACTCGTTTCTGTAAAGTTTTATATAGAGTTAAAAGTTTTAAACCAATCAGAGGAGTCAGAGACAAAAGAAAGGAAAGGTAGACAATTTGCATGCCCAGTGCTCCCCATATAGAATTTCTCTATAATTTAACCTTAGTAGAACTATTTGTATAAGGAAATTATTGCATAAATAAGAAATAAGTTGATTTGATTATCCACAAAGTTATGGCAATTTTTCATGTTTCAAACAATCAGACGACCAGTTTAAACAATACTACAATTATTTGCACATTCCTTGCCGTTCCTGCTATCGTTCTTACGCAGATCGTTACTACATACTAACTAATACTAACTAATAACCTTCATGACTGTGAATTAACAACTGTAAATATTTGACATTGTAAAATTAGCGCCTTTGAACATTTTCACAACAAAAAAGTGCGCTATAGAAATCCCATATCATTATTAAAAACTGGGCTAAGTTTGTTCTTATTGGTTGATCGGACTTGCTTACCTGGGTTGGTTTTCGACAAGACCGCAGCGATGCATATAACAAGCACAAACACTGAACACACTAGCTCTACTCGCAGACACAGCCATCTCATACCAGCACTGTGCATCATACTAGCACGGGTGAAGTTATCCAGCAATCTAGTAAACAAATAATAGATAAATAGATGGATGGATACAACGTACTGCAAATATATTTGCTAGTATTATATACTAAAGGCCCGGGCAAACAGCTACAACATTTGCTTCAACATTTGTTCGATTTTGTTGAACGCTGTAGAATGCTTGTTGGACGATGTTGAACGTAGGTGGGCAAACGGTTTCAACATTTGCTTCAACATCTGTTCGATTTTGTTGAATGGTAATGTTGAAACCGTTTGCCACCCCCTTTCAACATTGTCGAAACGTGTCACATATTTGAAAGACCACTAAATGCGCATGGGTGTAGTCAACAATGTTGAACGGAGCAGGGCAAACGGCTTCAACTCCGATTCAACATTCACAGAACAAAAGAAATGTTGAATGGATGTTGAAGCAAAGTTTAAACGCGTTTAAACTCTTTCAACATCAATTCAACATCGATTCAACACGTTTCAACAATGTTGAAAAGGTGGACAAACGGTTTCAACATTGCCATTCAACAATTTGGTTGTATGTGGTTTTTTATATGACCATAACAAGTTGTTGCAGTGGTAGATGATTAAACAAAATATTTCTTGGAAAAAAGAACAAGTTATAAATCACAAATTATGTTGATATTACCGACATCCTTTGCAGGTTTCAGAGTGCGGACTATAGTTTCGGCTGCGACAACGATTCTTGAAATAGGTATATATATATATTGTTTTTGTACTCTATGAAAACTGCGTCCATTCACTCACCTGTACATGTCAATAAGAAAGCCTTGCTGTGTTTTGAAAGCACGTATGCACGTCAAACCATCCAAAGTCGTTGTAAAATGCGTGGCTATTTCACTGTCAAATCTTCGTTTAAGTTTGCTGAGATCTCTTGTTGAACGTAAGGCGTACCGTCTGAGACAGACAGACACTGGTAATAACAAGACACATGCCAGAGACACCCAGTAATTGGCAGCAATAGATACGATAATGACGGAGATGACAGACAGTATGGACTTGATGTAGTCGTTCATTGCATATGGAAGAGCGATGTCCATATCGTGGGTGTCCTTGGAAAACCTGAACACATAGGAAAACTGAGATCATTTGTCAAATAGGCAAGTGCTAGCATTCGTTTGCATTGTTCTTACATCCATCCATCTATTAATTTATTTATTTATCCATGCATCATTCATTCATCTCTGGATTTATGGATTTATTAATACATCCAAGTATTCATCTATTCATCCATCAATTTATTCAGTTCATTCATTCATCTGTCAGTTCATTTATTTAATCAACCATACATCCATCCGACCAGCCAGCCAGCCAGCCATTATTCCTCTATTGTCAGTCAATATTTTTTAACTTCTATTCAGTCAGCTATATTGCTATACCTGTGTAGTATTCTTGTCGGTTGGTTCGTGTCAAAGAAAGACACGTGAGCCCTCAGTACAGCCTTCAGCATACGACCATGAACTCGATCTGATGTCTTTAGGAACGTCAAAAACAAACAGACCGACCTTAGTAAAGCCACTATAACCCCTACAGCAGCAAGGCCATAGAATGCACGAGCCATAGGTGTGCTCGTCTGTTCACCGTCAGCCATGTTACTCCATCTAGCTAGCCACCAGTCTACCACGACTATTATCCCATGCCCCGTTACCACTAGCAACGTTAATAATAGTACATATAGACCACGACTAGCTCTGATATATTTCCAATATACCGACCAGCTCGACACACCGACCGGAAATACGTCATCCATTACAATTTCCGAATCACTCATCATTATCGGTGGAGAGATTTCTTGCTTAAGGCTACCACGTGACTCTAACTGATCTACATTCTCGTTCATGTTAATAGAATTGTTTATAAAGTCTTTTACTTGTGTAAATGTCCCTTTGCATTTGATTCGACCTGACTCCATGATGATCACGTGACTGCACTGAGCTAGAATATTTTGGTCATTGGTAACAAGGACACGACATGTATGCGAAAGAACGCCAGCGATAAGCCTCTTCATCAGTCCCTCGCTGTTCTTGTTTTCAAGGAAGCACAGATTATCATCAAATAAGTAGATATCGGCTTCGCTATAGGCTGCGCGTGCCAGGCTGACGCGTGTCCGCTGGTCAGTTGTTAACGATACCCCACCCTCTCCTAAAAGCGTTAGGTCACCTTGGAAACAATTAACAACAAATAGTTTTGATTATGTTTAGATAACAATAATCAAATCACTTCCTCAGTCCTAGTATTTTATCCCAAAGCCCCGTCCATTATGAAAAATGGGAGCCTGGGGACGACCTTATTTGAATCTAAAAAAGGTGCCCCGGCTTGCATTTCGTGAAAAAAATACATGGGCGCGCGGAGATACGGATTTTATCTTCGAGAGTTCAATTGATATCTCACGAGTGAGCGCACCAAGCGCCCATGTAATGTTCTGTTTATTATATAAACTCATGACAAATGAAATAGCAAAAGTTTTAACAAGATATGCATCAAAAATTCTTAAAAATCTTAACAAATAGATGCGTTTGCACGGAGTATCCATGGTAATGTGTTATTTTGAAATAACATGTTATTTTCACAATGTGAAGATATCACTTTTTTTCGCGGGAGATCCCCTGATATTTCACTGAAGTTTATATAATAAAAATATTTATTATCGAGGCCGTCACTTACCGTTTGGGAATTCTAATATATCCTTGTCAAGTGCGCATGCGTATATGACCTTCCAGTAACGATCCTCTGCGAACGGTGAGTCAAACAATATATTGTCCCGCAACGATCCCGTACTAACCCACGGGGCTTGCGGGACATACACGGTACGACCTGTCTTTGAGAACTCTCCCCGATATAGCGGCAGCTCCTGTAGTGTTGCTAATAGCAACGTTGTCTTGCCACTGCCCGGGGGTCCGGTAACACCTAATATGGCGCTATCGTCCATCTCCAATGATATGTCTAAAAGAGCAGGGAGTTGTCTTTTAATACTCCAACTAAACGACGCATTTTTGAAACACACTCTCGCAGTTGGTTTACTAGGCTGTTGCTTAGCAACATCAGAAGACTGATTCTGATTGGCTAATCGATCAAAGCTTAGGATATTTGTAGGGTAGGATGATTTGGTGTTCTCTAGACGATCAAACCCAGCGTTGACAAAAAACCTTGAGTTCCCCACGACTCGACACTGAACAACATCCTGCTTCGAGGACATATCTTCCATCTTTAAGAAGTTCTCTATGTTCTGCGCAGCCGCAATAGCCTGAGGAATGCTCTCAGTACCACGTGATACATACTCGAGAGCTGATTGGACGAGGCATGTGTAAAGGGCGAGTGTGGAGAAGACTTTGACTGGAGTGATTCCTTCTCCTAGATACACTAATGATGGGAACACTATGACGGAGATGATAGTAAGACAGGACAACTGGATGGTTTGTTCACAGGACAGGACAACCATAATCTTTCGAAACCACTTGAATTCATTCCTAGGAATATAGCAATGTTGATTTGTTGACTGATAGAACGATAATAGTTATGATGATATGGTGGTGATGATTAGTTGAATCCAAGAACCTATGATATCTTTAAATGCAAAACTAACCGTTTCAAAAAACAGTTTCATACACTACAGTAAGTGTGTCAGTTTATGGGATAAATCATAAATTATAAACACTAGCATTGATGGTTTTAGTACTTCTTATCATATATATACATACATAAAATTATCTTATCATTTTGTTGTAAAATCACGTTTTTCAAACCAAAGGGTTTGCAAGTCTCTGATTATCATTAAGTAAAGATATTTAGTATGATGGTGATGGTGATGGTGATGGTGATGGTGATGGTGATGGTGATGGTGATGGTGATGGTGATGGTGATGGTGATGGTGATGGTGATGGTGATGGTGATGGTGATGGTGATGGTGATGGTGATGGTGATGGTGATAAGGATTACAATGATAATAGAGCAGAGTTTCGTATGACTATGAAAAGTTCACGACACAGACGCGGTCAAGGCACCGCACGGCACGGCAAAAAATTCCAAAACATCACGGTCGCGGCAAGGCACGACGAGGGCACTGAAATGTTCTCATTCATACGAAATCTGCTCTATATATATTGATAGCAATGATATTATATTAGTGGTAACGATCATGCTAATCTACCGCATACCGTCTAACATTATCAACCAATCCATGTAGTGGTTTTTCCCATACATTCATCTTGACTGTCCATATCCCTGTGATAATCTTCGTCATGAAATCCATCCTTTGCGATGAGAACCTTTTGACTGAATACTGAAACTTACTGCGCAGCCGCCGCAGCGCGGTCTGGACTGGAACTAAGCCAACTACAAAACAGGTCGCAAACAGGCTTAACCAGTTTATATGATGCCATGACAACGCGGTGATGATGAGGACTTCTAAAGGAAATATAGCGAGATATGGTAAAAAGAAGCTACTTGTCTGGATACTGGAACAGTCCAGGGACACTAGCCGAGTCACGTGACTGGATGTGACGTCATGAAGAGATTTCTGATTCAGCATTAGGACCTGGAACAAAACACGTAGTTGAAATGTCATAAATAGGACATTTACATTATAGTCATATACAGTTATTTAAAAAAAAACATTGTCGCTGACCGGCTCCGCGACTACGCGACTAGCCCAAGAATATGCTGAAATATAGCGAGTACATGAATGAATGTGTGCAAAGAAATAAACCGTTGTATAGAGAGCATGGAGATATCGACAAGTAAATAGCTACTTCAGTTTTCATGCAGAGGATTTGTGTCATCCAAATCAATCGCCATCGTATACAACTCTAATAGAAACAAGGCACTGAGGCCTCGTCTACACGAATCTGATCCGGCTGAAACCGCATAGAAATATTTGCATCCACACGAATCCGCGTATCCGGAGGATTCAAGTAAAAGTATGCGGTTTCGGTGACCGGATTCACTGGATTCGTGTGGACGATAGGCCGATTCGCATCAAAACGTATGCGGTTTCAAAATTATCCGGATCCGTGTAGACGGGGTCGGCTGAGAGCTCAAGATGTTGATAATATATGCAGCTAACTGATTCAGTGATTTCTACCCATACTCCTTTTAGGTCTAGTCGCGTAGTCGCGAAGCCGGTCGGCGACAACGTTTTTTTCAAATGACTGTATACTAGCCAGCTACCAGTACAATGAATGCGTTGCTTCGGAATCCATTCTTTTGTTAGAAAACAGTGTCAGTACTGAGTTCTTGTTGTAAAATTTGGAAAATTTTTTGAAAGATGGAATAAAATTTGAATAAGAAAGAAACTTTTGTAAAGCTTTCCTGCTGGTTCTGGTAGTAAAATGACGTCATGCATTGTTTAAATAGCATATTGCGCCGGCACACAGGAACGATTCGTTTGCTTCAATATAAAAACTCCAGAATCGAAACCAGAATCACACTGAAGCGAAACATGCAATTGCTTTCTTTGCTGAAAGATTATTATTATCATTCAATAATAATGCTAACGTACAACTAATTGTTGTTATTACAGTTATATGCAAATGATTTTGAACAATGGGTTGAAGTCGAGGCTTTCGGGCGAAAACAATAGGTTTGCCCGAAAGCCTCGATTTGAACCCATTGTTTGAAATCATTTACATATAACTGTAATAACAGCTATTGTTGTTTTACCTTCTTATATATCAGTCCAGTTAAGGATGTCTTGATCTGTGTCCCAAGACCTTGTAGCCTAGACATTAGGTAGTTTCTTAACACACCATAGGCCATAGTTAAAGCTCCAAGTAGACCACTGTAGATGAAAGCACGTGTATTGGTGACTGCATGCAGTTGACCGACAACTGAACCGACCAAGACTGCTACTAGTACACGTAGTAGAAGATCAAACAACATCAGCAACACCAGCACTGACAGATGGAAACTGAACGACTGGGAAGTGGAAAACAAATGGTTAAAAGAATGGCAGAACTAACGAACAAGTGATTGTTATAGCCTGGTTTACCGTAGCGACACAACAATCTCGTCCCCATGTCGAGCATGAACATGCGCAGTAAGCGCTAACGGCGAATGGGGACGAGATTGGCGACATCAGCAGAAGGGCCCGGGCAAACGCCTTTCAACATTTGCTTCAACATCCGTCAATTCAACATCATTTCAACATCGTTTCAACACATTTCAACAATGTTGAAAGAGTTTAAAAACGTTTAAACATTGCCATTCAACAAAATCGAACGGATCGATGTTGAAGCAAATGCTGAAACCGTTTGCCCGGGCCTTAAGCAACATTACTTGCTCATTACTCGCCGCACTTGTCTTTTCCCACACCTAGTAGAGAAATGCTTCTCTGAGTCCTTGTATGATGCTTATGCTTCTGTCGCTATTGTGATCGAACCAGGCTTATGGCTAGACCGACGCCGATACAATGAAGCAGTTCGTTATGGTTTTGCCAGCCAACCATTGTTATTAGAACAACGAAAATTAACAAGTCCAATGTAAAAATGGTTCGCAAATATATTAACATCATAATACCAACGCTTGTAATCACTACGCTGACCAATCTTATCAACACTGTAGTGTTATATGTATATTAATACGTTGACACGTCGGTATGTTTCGTGTGAAGGCGAACAGATAATATTATATTACAAAACGCGTTATTTGGCAACCAAATCGAAAGCGAACACATGAATGAATGGATGGATGAATGAATGAACGAATGAATGAATGAATTGATGAATGGACGAAAGACAGAATGCATGAATAAATGGATGGATGGTATTTGAATAGATATAAATGAATGAATGAGCTAACAAAGATTGATTGAAAGAATGGATGAATGAATGAATGAATAAATTTATGAGTGGATGAATTTACTGATTTATTTATTTATGTTTGGATGAATGAATGAATGGATAAATGATTGAACAAACGAACAAATGAATAAATGAGTATGCAAGCGAAATCCTAGATAATATGATAGCAATACACGACAAGAAAAAAAACTAGCTGACTGAACCAGCATACGTAGCCATGTGTAAAATGATATCGAAACATTTCAGTATTGCCCTAGGGGAAATAGTGAATTCATTCATGTTCTTACTACAATCTTTGTCAAAAGTATCCGAAATGAAGTTATAGTATTTTATCTCATATAGTGACTACTTTATATTAAGTGTAATAAATTCACCCCTTTTCCCTCCACATCAATGTTGGAGACTCCCCCTTAACATTGACAACATTTTAGCAGTGCTAAAATGATTTTGAGACAGTCGTGTCACGGAAAAACCTGTAGCTTTTCCGTGTATTAAGTTTTTAAAGGATAAGCAGACGGTTAATACGTGCTTGGATCCTTGAAATGGTTTTAAAAACCAACTTGTCTAGATCTCTTCAAGATGCTGACAAGCTGCTCAGTCATTTACATAGTTTTTACACGCGCTCGATATATTTTTCGTTTTATATTTAAAAGCGTCTACAAAAATATTTACAAAGTCAGTATGTGCATATTTCCGCTTCAATTTCCTGACGCGCTGCGTTTCCTTGAGTTTAATATTTTGGTAATGACTGATAAAACGTATATCAAAACAATAACTACACAATAAAACTATTACCTTGAAAAGAGCTCTTAAAAGAACAGGATAATTTCGGTCTGGATTTGCTCCTTGTAAGTGCTCTTCTCCTCTCCAAGCACTTTCAAGAACTTGTACAAGCGACGGAGTAGAGTCTTTGTCAGGTAGTTCAAGGAGATCTTTCTCTTGTAGTTGAGAACGATTACCATGTTGAAGACTTTTATTGACCCAGCTGAAAGTTAAACGAGACAAAAAGCTAACAGGAACGAGATTGCCAAAGCGGTCTTGTTCGTGTAGGGCCATTATTGGAAGCGTGTTGTCGACTGTAAGCACTATCGTCTTTGTGTTTAGTGCGATTAGCAATGGCTAATTATACCGTGAATTGATCACATACCAAACAGCTGATTTAATGCTTGGTATTTGAGTTGGTTTCGTTCCAGTCGTGACCCAACGGTATCTCTTACTAGAGGTATTCGCGGTTAACGTGACTAACGCACCTACGTACCCCACGCGCGCTACTAGGTAACGGCGGTAAAATAACATAAGGTAAAATGTAGGATTTCCTTGATGCGTCTATAAAATCACTTTTTAACGTCTAATTTTTTTCTAGCTGGACACGTATGCCCTACTAATGCGGGGGCAGACTCAGACACACACACACTCACTACCTCTACGTTAATTAGTTTGCACCGGCAACTCGGCTCACTTGTTCATTTATATAGATAAAACTAATTAATGCGTCTTTGCGTAAACGAAATTAGTTCGTTGAACTGATGTTTTTTTAAGCAATCTGGCTTTTTATTCGTTAAGGGTTAGTGTTATAATAATATTATATTTAGATGGTTGTCTCCTTAGCCTGAGAAAACAGACGTTCTTTCGCTCCTCTTCCTGTTTTCTCAGGCTAATGTCTCCTAGGACGCTAATATCATTGGTTATAAGGTCCGATATGTCAACGCTGAGTTTCACCCCTAAATCTTCAATAAATAGTTTAACAATAATTTATTAAAAGGTTTTAACTTTAATACTGTTGTTATGAACGTTATTTTTTGTCAATGAAACAAGACGTAAATAAGCATAGAACATATTATTTCTATAATAACGGATATTTCATTTGTTAATATAAAAATTGTAATGAATCTAATGAAAAATGCAATGTAATGTGGCTTATGAATAGCGCATTTTCACAAATAATCTCAATGCGCTTTGTAAGTCATGTACGACCGATATTTAATTAAAAAACGGGGATTTGCACTTAGTAAGCAGTAAAATCAAATTAAATATTTTTCTTTTAATCCCTAAATCCGAGTTGCTGTCAATCCCATTCAGAAGTCACGACATATCGCCCATTGGGCTTCCTGTGGAAATATGATATCCCATCATTCCACATGTGCCGTGTATTTCAAGATGGCGGCCGTCTCTGAGCTTGAGAATATCAATCCCACCGTTTTTAAACAAGCAAGTGAACGTCGTATTACAGAAGAAGAACAAGACGAGAATCATGTAGATAAAATAGATGATAGAGAAGTCTTTGGTATCCTTTAAATTGTTAAAATGTGGTGATTTAAGTTTAAAATTATTATTATGTAATAAGGTACGTACTGTGACGAACTGTAGCTGATGAATGTTTTTATTTGATCCTGGTTATTTTGAATTCTTCTTCTACCAACAATTCAATTAATAGTGTTATTGTTAGCATTATCACCATTATTATTATCATAATAATCATACCATATTCATCATCATCATAATAATCATAATAATAATCATAACAATTGGAAAAATAATCATCATCAAAATATGCATCATCATCATCATTATTGTCATCATCATCATCATTATTGTCATCATCATCAATCTTTATTGCCATTATTATTATCATAATAATCATACCATATTCATCATCAAAATAATCATAATAATCTTGCATCATAATCATTGGAATAACAATAATCATCAAAATATGCAATATCATCATCATTATTGTCATCATCATCATCATCAATCTTTATTGCCGTAATAGTTCCCTTTACAGCTCCCTGTGCCATCTTGTTGGATAGCCAGACCTTTGCATCAAAGCAAGAAGAATGTTGAGCTTACAATGATAGAGACACGTAAATAAATTATTACCCTGCAAGGTGTTAAACTGTCTTTTCTTGCTACGATGCAAAGGCCTGGCTACCTTTCAAGATGGCGCAGGGAACTGTGAAGGGACTATTATCATCATAATTATACTTTGTTAGCGCTACCTTTATTAATATTATAATCATCGCCATAACTATTATCATCATAAATATTATCTGTATTATTATTCTAAAATAATTTTTATTAGATTTCTCAAGTTATTTCTCTTGACGATCCCAAGATATGATTCGTTTTATCAATGATCCAGAGCATCCACTGACTCTTGAAGAACTTAATGTTGTAGAACAATCATTGGTTGATGTAAATGATGATGCGAACTTTGTAAAAATTCAGTTTACACCAACAATACCTCACTGTAGTATGGCAACACTTATTGGACTGGCAATCAGAGTTAGATTACTGAGATCTTTGCCGCAAAGATTCAAGGTATTTCTCATGTACTTTTTTAAGTTGGGTATTTCATTGGTATGTAATGGGGATTTCATACATTGTAGCAATGTCATTGATATTGTGTAGGCTTTTCATAGGCTTTTCATGGGCTTTTCCTAGGCTTTTCTTAGGCTTTTCTTAGGCTTTTCCTAGGCTTCCATACTCATAGGCTTTTCATAAGCTTTTCCTAGGCTTTCCTAGGCTTTTCACAGGCTTTTCATAGGTTTTTCCTAGGCTTTTCATAGGCTTTTCATAGGCTTTTCATAGGCTTTTCATGGGCTTTTCATGGGCTCTTAATTTAATTTAATTAAATTAACGGTTCTTGCGCATTTCGCAAGCCTCAATGCGCTTACAGTACAAAGTATATCTATACATAAATAAGTTAAAGCCTCTTCATAGGCTTTTCATAGGTTTTTTTATAGGCTTTTCATAGACTTTTTGTAGGATTTTCATATGCTTTTCATAGGATTTTCATAGGCTTCCATAGGCTTTTCATAGGCTTTTCATAGGCTTTTCATATATTTTTCCTATAAATGATCCTTCAAGATCCCAAAGGATGTGTCTGATATAACATCCTTTTAAGACCAAATCGTGACATTTTCTTTACATTTCTTCCCGTTATGCACTTTGATTCAAGTTTCAGTCATTATTGGTGGTATTTAATAATGCTCTGTTTTGCCTTAAGGTTGATGTCATAATTACACCAGGAACACATCAATCAGAACTTGCAGGTAGGCAGAGAGATAGAACATGAGTATGATATCACTATTGTAAATATCATCATCATTGCCATCAACATCATCTTGTGCTCATAATAGTTGTCATCATCATCATCATCTCCCCTGTCATTATTAATAATCATCATCATTTTCAACATCATTATCATTGTCATCAGTGTTATCATCATGACTGTCAACCTTCGTGAGTCAAGATATATTTTATGTTGATGTACATGTATTTTCAATTAATCGTCCATATTTTTTTGTCTTGGGTAAGACTGTTGGTGTTGGTTGTAGAAACGACAGACACCAACAACAGTCTTTTTAAAGACTTCACCAATCTGGATGATTCAAACCATATAAACAACAGACACCAACATTATTTCTAAAGACTGCACACACCTGGGTGGTCACAACTCATCAACATCACTTACACCTGGGTTCAAACCATTAAAAAATCAGACACCAACACCAACAGTATTTCTATTATTCACTCAATATATCTTTTGTATCATTGCAGTAAACAAGCAACTTGCCGACAAGGAGAGAGTAGCTGCTGCACTTGAAAACAGTCATCTACTGGAGGTCATCAACCAGTGCTTGGTAAGAAAGAAGTGATGCCTGTTTAGGATGAGCATATAAATGGATCACTTTAAACCAGGATAGAAGACCACTATGAAAACCAGTGCTGTATGATGGTTTGATATGAGACAACTAGTTGTAGTCATGATGTACAACCTTAGCACAGCCAGTCCTGCTTTATAGTAGTAACATGCATTATCAAAAGAACATTGAAGCTGAGCATTGAAGCAATATAATATACTTTTAGACTGAGAATGCACTTTGGTAATCAACTATGTAATTTACATAGTTGATTACCAAAGTGCATTCTCAGTCTAAAAGTACCTATGACTATTATTGCATTATTATTATTAGACTGCAATCCTGCATTATAGTGATAACTGACAAACAGAGTTCTAAGAAAATCTTAGGCGGCTGGTACAAACATATGTACAGTGGAACCCCATTAATCCGGCCACCAAAGGGACAGCCCAAAGTGGCAATATTAACAGGGTGGCCATATTAATTTTATACATTTCGTTGGGACCTAAAAAACTAGCCGCAATAACGGGGTGGCTGTAAGGTGGGCTTCCACTGTAGTGTAGTTCTGCAAGTAGAGTTATTGAATGTTTTTATGTCATACATTCTATAACCATGTGGTGTTCTTGTGATCCTGAAATCAAGTTCAAGTTCTCAGAATTGATTTTGCTTTTTATCTCTTGATTTTACTGCATGAATTCTAATGTAGCGATTTTCTAGTTATAGAAAACATCACAACAATAAAATCCAACCACATTTTATTATGACATTACTTATAATGTTATTCTAGAAAAATATATTGTGAGTTTAAAACTAGCCTGAGAAAACAAACATTCTCTCACTTCTCATCCCTCTGCAAAGAACGTCTGTTTTCTCAGGATAAGTATAAACATGTGCACACATCAAACATACACAAATCATTGTCACAGTCAGTCTACTGTCCACTCTCTCTCTCTGAAGTCTGCAAGTCTTCAAAGGATGTTGGTATTTCTTCTCCTGTTGTTGATTTATTCATGGCATATTTTGGTTGTACGTGTTTGTGTTATATGACCATAACAAGTTGTTGCAGTGGTAGATGATGAAGCTAATGTATCTTCAACAGTGTAATAAATCTACAAATTATGTTCATTTACCAGCATCCTTTGCAGTTATATAAGTTGACTGTAGCTTTGGCTGCGACAATGATTTTTGAAATAGGCATATATTATACACACTTTGATTTGAACACTAACTAACTAATAATTATTGTCCTAACCATTGCTCTCACATAAATATATCTTGACAATGTATCTACTAACATCTACTAACAAACCTGTTATATTGTTTGTGAACCCATAGATTTCAATTTTCTTTGGTATCTCACACTTTAAATATGATAAGATTTTTTCATGGGTTTAATACCTTCACTCTAAATATTTAAGGCTACAACAATATATAATCTAAATATGTGGCCATACACTAATCCACACTCATGATTGTAAACTGCTTCTAGCAGTCCGATAAGTCCTCTACATCTATCATAAGAAATTGTAATGCGCAGTAGACTGTGCAATATTAGGTACCAAATACTATTATTATTATTATTATATTTATTAGTACTAGAGTACAAACACTAAAAGTGTGCAACATAAATACCATTAAATACTGCTAAATTATGCAAATTCTATTGTTCTCTATTGTTTAATCAACACTATTTAGTGGTAAATAGTGCAAAGTATTGCACACTTTTAGTGTTTGTACACTACCATGGATAATAATAATAATAATAATATTATCCATGGTACTACTATGTTTTCCATTAAAATATAATCACTCTAAAACTGGTTACTTATTAGGTGATAATAGAGTACAAACACTAAAAGTGTGCAATACTTTGTACTGTTTACCACTAAAAAGTGTTGATTAAACAATAGAGGACAAAAGAATTTGCATAATTTAGCAGTATTTAGTGGTATTTATGTTGCACACTTTTAGTGTTTGTACTCTAGTTTACTGTATATGGTTCATGAAATTTAAGTATGATGAGGGTGATGGTTATTATAATTATTACTACTACTATTATTGTTGTTATGTATATTATTTCTTTTATTAAAAGTATTTTGATCTTAAATTGGCAGCAATATCGTTATAAATACTTCATAATGTAGAGATGTCTAAATTTACTGTTTTCCAATATTGTTGCTAATATATATTGATGTTAAACGTATGTGCATATGATAACCCTCACACAACCACAGGGAGCCCGGCTTTTTGTTGTTTCTTTTCTTTTTTTCTCTCTTTTTATTTACACTATTGATGTGCTATATTATGTTTGCATCGGGATTCCTGTGGTATGAGACAGTTCCGAAATGATGTAATTAACAGTAACTCGATAGGAGAATTAAACTCTTATCTGTAACGCACTTGCTAGTAACCATTAATGTATTGACTGTTACTAGAGAGTGCATTACAGATAAGAGTTTATCCTCCTATCGAGTTACTGTTAATTACATCATCATGTTAAACAATATGTCGGAACTGTCTCATACCACAGGAATCCCGATGCAAACATAATATAGCGTATTATTAACGTAAATAAAGAGAGAAAAAAATAAAAAGAAACAACAAAAAGCCGGGCTCCCTGTGACACAACCAGAACTCTGTTAGAGTGCATGACAAATATCCATGAAACAAAACTATTTAAACATGACAATAGAGTGGTTGAATCGAGGGCATTATGCTGTGATAATTGCCCGCGGAAACTGGATGCTCAGAAAAACATAGTCGCGTTCGTTTTTCTGTTTTGAGGAACATCTACTTTCCAAGGGCAACTATCACAGCATTATGCTGAGATTTTAACTGCTCTATTGTTTTTATTATTCAACAACATTTGAAATTTTCCGGGCACTATGCGCTGATAGTACCCCTCCACAGCGGGCACTATCACGTCACATGATCGCCCCTCAACCAATGAGAGCGGAGGAAAATTTGTTGTTGAATTATAAATATGTATAGAGGGATTTCAGGGCAGCCATGTTTGTAATTCAAAAACCTCCATTGCCTTAGTGCACTATTTTGTACAAACTTGTGAATATCACTGGAGCAGAACAGTATCACTATTATCTAAATACTATAATTACACTCTAAATGGGGAATAGTTATGGTGAACTTTTAAAACTATATGGGTCATTCCACATGAGAAATTGAAATAATGAAAATTTGACAACATTAAAAAGCGTGCTCCAAAAAGTGTTAATTGACTAAGGTTCTTATTGTGATTTTACTGTAATATTATCTATTCTATGTGATATTTACTAAGCAAATTAGGCAATTTTCTTATATTTGACTTACATTTGTAATGTCCGTCATGTTTCTTGTAATGTCCGTCACGCTAAATATTCCCTTTTTTTTAAAAATATAAAAAACAACTAAAAAATATAGGTCTTCAGTAAGAAAACTTAACCTATAACCAAATGCTAAAAAGCAATTGTTTGCTATAAACTTCTCACAATTCACAGGAATTTCACTTCTAATTTACCCAACTGGAATTAGTGGTAGTTTTAGCTGTAATGTCTGTCACGGTCCTTTTGGACAAAAAACTGACAAGTCGAAAATTATTTCTGAAAACTTTTTTCATGCAAATTGTAGACAACGCTCTAAGACAGTTGTGTGAAAAAATAAATTGTAAGATAATGCAACTGTGTATGAAACACAAGCTTATTTAGGTCTGTGAATGTAATGTCCGTCACTGTGGAATGGCCCATATACATCTTATGTAACAGATATAATCACTGTTGAATTATTATCAATCCTAGTTGAAACTACTGCATTGTTGTGTATCTGCACACATATGATGCATAACACTCTGATATAATATATCTTTATATTTATATACCTATTTCAATTAACGTTATCCATCTGGAATGGTTGATCTGAGACCGATAGGAATTGTGGGAGCTCATTAAATTCCAAATACATTGTTTTTATCACACTTGAATGGTGCTGAATTACAGATAACAGTATTTCAGAAGTAAACATTAATATCTGAGCGTGATAATAATAGTGCATATGCAGTTTAACAAGCTCCCACAATTCCTATCGGTCTCAGATCAACCATTCCAGATGGACAACGTTAATTGAAATAGGTGTATACCTATTATGCAATAGGTAGTTTCATTATCGTGCCAGTCCTAGTTGAAGCTGATACTTTACGTTCCTCTGAGCCCATGCCACCAGGTGAAGTAGTATTTGTACTCATCATTGTGAACGTTTGTTCACCTTCAAGTGCAAACTGTGTTGATAACAACTTGGTAACACCTTGAGAGAGATTTCCAGGCTTGTTACTGTAATATCAATAGAGTATCATCATTAACATTACAATGGAAAAGTTAGAGTTGTTCTCATTAACTTTTGAAACACTCTTCAGTGTATTCTCTTTAATGCACCTTAATTCCATTGTGTTCTTTTGTTGTTGTTTGACTATCACACTTTAACTAATACAATTTGTTTCAAGGGTTAATGAGAACAACTCTAACCTGTGAAACACACTTTAGTGTATTACTCTTTAATGCACCTTAATTCCATTGTGTTGTTTTGTTGTTATTTGATTATCACACTTTAACTAATACACTTTGTTTCAAGGGTTAATGAGAACAACTCTAACCTGTGAAACACACTTTAGTGTATTACTCTTTAATGCACCTTAATTCCATTGTGTTCTTTTGTTGTTATTTGATTATCACACTTTAACTAATACACTTTGTTTCAAGGGTTAATGAGAACAACTCTAACCTGTGAAACACACTTTAGTGTATTACTCTTTAATGCACCTTAATTCCATTGTTCTTTTGTTGTTATTTGATTATCACACTTTAACTAATACACTTTGTTTCAAGGGTTAATGAGAACAACTCTAACCCGTGAAACACACTTTAGTATATCACTCTTTAATGCACCTAAATTCCATTGTGTTCTTTTGTTGTTATTTGACTATCACACTTTAACTTTTTCAAGGGTTAATGAGAACAACTCTATTATGATATTTCACATATAATTAAGTTGAGCTTGTGCGTTGTATTGATCTGTCTTGTACTTAGAACTATAGCTGAATTATATGTATTAATTTTTTGTAACTGTGCATTAAATCATCTTCACAAGTATTTTGTGCATTACAAGTATTAAGCTATATATTTATCACACACCACAAAGGTTTTTGTGAGTTGAGTTTCTCTGAAGTGTTGTTGTTCCCTCTGTTGTTCCCTTACCATTTTCTCCCTCAACAGAAATCAACATATAAGTGCCCCTGGGACTCTGGGGAAAAAGTACCGGGAATGCTTGTCGGAAATTTTCAAAAATTCCCCTAAAAGATACCGGAAGTCTTTTAAAAAGGGCGTGGCTGGATGAATTTTACCCCCGAAGAGATACCACATTAATTAATAATATTAATATATGTATCAGAAGCGAATATCAATTAGCTCTTATCTCCTTTTTCGACACCCTAAGAGATACCAGGAATGCTAATTTTCAAAAATGAGCATGCCCGGTACACCCCCCGGGTGTGTGTGTGTTTCTGGAGTGAGCCTCCAAAATAACAGATTATTGTTTTGAGTGCACAGCGATGGCTACAAAAAATAAATTATCATTAAATAACATATTAAACTTACATAGGAGGAAGGCCAATTCTTTTGTAATGCTGCCATCTTTCAACAAAGTCTGCAGAAAGCTTCACTTTGGCTGCATGGAACTGCAACACTTTGTACAGAAATGGATCATGACGACATATGTTTAGTAGTTGACGTTCTCCAACCTTGTCGAAGCTAAGAAAGCCTAGAGTTATAGCAGCTGATGCCTGGACTGTCTCGTACGGTGACATAAGTAGGTTTGCTAGTAGACTGATGGTGCCAATAGATATAATTGCACCTGGAATACCAGCTCTGGTATGTGCAAGACCACCAAGGAAGTTTGCTGTCAATGTCTGGACATCTTCAGTTTGTGTCACCTCTAATAGAGAGACAAGGAGTTTAATTCCTCTAGCGCAGGTTAACGACTGGTCTTCGTCAGGTATGATACGTGACAGGACAATGATCTGGAAAGCGGCGTGTGCTACTTGTCTAGGATCTTTGGACTCTAGGAATGGTAGAAATGAGTGAAAGCGGACACCACCAGCCACAGCGATGGCTTTCTGATTAGCAACATTGTTGTATGCAAAGAGTGACAGCGCAGCGCCAGCCAGCAATGCAACTTCTTCGTCTTCATCGTAAAGGAGACGTAAGATGTGTAAGAAGCTAAAATCCCTGTGTTCTGTCACCTCTTTCATGTTATCGCTGTTGCCAAGGGTGACACTGCCAAGTGTGTATGCTGCCTCTACTTTGATTATTTCCTGCCGTGCATGTACCATGACTCTGATTAAATACTTCATGCCTCCTTCATTAGATACAGCCTTCTGGTTTTGTGGGTGAGGTCGAAATCCTGCGCACATACATAATGACCTTAAAGTCCTTAGAACACTCAATACTATGTACCCAGGCGTAGATACCTTGGTCATTTGTCGCACTAAAGGCATCACACCATTTGCTTCAGCAATTTCATTTCTTTTGTTGTGCACACCATTTGCAAGAACTCCTAGTGCTTCAGAACCAATAAAATGTAAACTCTCTGGCTGATTCTCCGATAGAAACTCTAACAACATCACAACACCAATTTCATTGGCTATCGACCGCCGTTGATTGTTTTTATTGCCTGCTATGGCCCATAATGCATTTGCAGTAAGCCGTCTCATGTCTGCTTGTCGTGATCGCTTAAGTTGCCGCATCAGTGCCATGACACAGCCAATGTCAGTCACGATGGTTTGATTGTTTTCATTCTTCTCGCATAATGCTTGTATTGCTTCAATCACAGCAAACTGACACTCTCGGCTCTTGATTTTCATCAGTTCCATCAGTGGCGGTATCCCACCCTCGCTGACAAACCCATCTTGATTAGAACTATGGGATTGAACTAGCATGCGTATTGTCTTAGCAACGGTTGCTAGGACATGCTTGTTTTTAAGGGAAGTCAACAAATCTACAAATGACTTCATTGTTGTCTTATTGTTGCCAATCATTGTTTGTATCTCAGCGTTAGAATCAGCAAGATTTTTCAATGTGCTTAATACACATCCTACGACTTCTTCATCGTCATTATTTTGTAGCAAATGAATCAGTGCATCCACACCATTGTTACTAGCTATGATTTCTTTGTTCTTAACAGTGTCGGCAAGTTCACCTAGTAACATTGAAGCAGCTAGATATAATGTTCTTTTAGGATCTTTCAATTGGCTAATAATAGATGGGATTCCCAGTTCTCCTATCTGTTCCTTTGCCGGTGCATAGCTAACAACATTCAATAAAATTGACAGTGCATACATCTTTGCTTCTTCAGTGGTGCTAGAGCTTTTTAGTAGCTTGATAACTGCCTTTACTCCATCACCTTTCACAAACGGCTCGTGGTTCCCTGAGCGTTCTTCTAGACTAAGTTCAACCAAAGCCTTAGCAGAGGCAGTGTCAACATTTTGTGTTGAGAGTCCTTGGATTAAATCTTTCCACACTAATATCTTCTCGTGGTTTAGTTCTAGAAAGTACTCTAAGATATGAATGTGACCATTTAGAGCAGCGAGAAGCACAGGACCATGAGAAGATCGATTAGTAGCGCTAACATTAGCTTCTAAATCGACCAGAAGTTGTACTGTTTCTACTGCCCCACTTGTACATGACAGCAAAAAAGGTGTACTTTGTTGGCCATCTTGAGTCTCTAGCTCTAACTGGTCCTCTTTACTGTTCACAAACCGTGAAACACTCTTATGGTATCCATTGAAAGCAGCGTGGTGAATATGTGCCCAACCATTTTCGTCGAATTCGTCCATTTTCGGTGCAAACTTTGTAAGTGTTAGATGTTCATTTGTTTGTAATTGTGTCTAAGCGTATACTTTAATTCACGAATCGGCCGCCGTCATCTCACATTGTCCAACACGTTCAATAACCTCAACAAAAGGCAATTTTACCCTCCCTGTTGAAAAAAATAGAAGCATTTTGCTTGTATGTTGTCTTTAGATTCTTCTTTGGTCCGGTTGCTAGGATCGCTTGTCAAAGCAAACAATTAATTAAAAGACATCAATCTTTCGAAAAAAACACCATTTTTTTTCAAAACATTGTACTAGAATTCACGGTAATTAGAAAAATACAAACACCTACGTATCTTTGTAGGCAAAATAGCTATATTCGAGTAGTTTTTGAGCCGAATTTGCTTGAAAATGTTTACACTATGTGTCCAGTTCGATATTCAATCCCGTCTGGCGATCATAGATCGAACGCTGTGATTGGTTAATACAACATCTATTGTCCTTCATCTATTTTAAGACGCAATTTATATTTTATATTTTATATTACTTGAAGCGCTGGTTTAACTCTTTTTCTTCTAAATTGTATAAATGTATATAAATTCTAAATTGAATGAATATAAATGTATTCTTAACGAAGGAAATAAATACAGTTTCACAAAACTGGCAGCAAGTCTTGGATAATTTATCGCCTTTCAGTTAAACACAAACCGAACCAAAAACAAAAAGTTTATACGTTGCTATAAAATTACATTTGCTTTTTTCTCTTCTCTTTCAACGTGCAATAATGTTCAATACAATTCCATTATCTATATAATATAAATATCCAAGCTGCGCGAAAACCTTACGGGCTTCCTGTGTTCAATTTTTGAGCATTCTTGTACCCAGTACTTTCTCAACATTAGTTGGGATGAGTAAAGTTGGACTCTGATGTCATCTGTATATATATATCACAGAAAAGTCGAAGAATATTTTACTCGTGGTGAACGATAATATTTGTGGTTTATATATAACTGAACTGACATTTACGAGGGCCGAAGTTCTCCAAGGTAAGTCTCGAAAATACACTCCCCGCCGTTGACAACGATGAAGTCGATGATCGGAAATCCAATCGATAAGTCCCGATAAGTCGATATCAATCGATGAAATTGTTAATTGATATGGATTGGTATTCAGAGCTGCCAACCCCGGAGGAATGCAAATCTTGAGTTCGGGATAAGTAAGCCCGGCCGTACCAATCGATAAAAATCGATCATCGAAAACTGATCGAATCAATCGATATCAATCGATAATTCATCATTTGATTATTATTGATTGATATCGGAAATCGATAAAAATCGATACTCACAGCCTCTTCCCTCTTGATTTTATCGATTTTTATCGACTATCATCGATTATCATCGACTATCGTTTGTGGGAACCTGAGTCGTGTTTATCGTTTATCATCATGCATGCAAACACAGCAGGGAGTAAACGTTCAAAACGTCTTTGCGTAGACTCGTCGGTTTTATAGAGCTTGCCTTGTTCATATAGTCACAGTGTTCAGATTGTTTTGAGTTGCCATGTCCATGTCTGACGAAGTAGGGATCGAAGAAATCGATATTACTGTTAAATGTGTAGTTAAGGGCTATCAAGAGTGTCGCTTCGAGATCGGCGAAGTGTTTTCAGTGTCAAAGAAGCATGGAGAATGAGGGAGAGCACTCAAAGTTCATAATAAAAGAGGACAATTAGGTCATCTTGAGTACACTAGATAGTCATTTTTCTTTCACAAACTCGGAAAATCCCTTTAAAAGTAAGTTGTTGTGCTTTAAAGTACTAGAACAATGCGTTTTAAGAACTTTTATGAAATCGATAATAATCGATAATTATCGATTAGAATCAATAAAAATCGATCGAAATCGATACTCACACATTCAAGCATTATCGATTTTTATCGATTTCCGATAACAATCGATTGATTAATATTGATTATTATCGATTTTTATTGATTTTTATCGATTATCGGAATTATCGATTGGTACGGCCGGGAAGTAAGAAAACGTCCGCCATTTTCGATAATCGCCGAATTTCCGCCATTTTGTTTGTCTTCTTCAAAGTTCCGAACCAAAAAAAAAAAGTCCTTCATCGATTGTTATCGAATGGTATATACCGTTATCGATTGCCATCGACTGTTTACAGTCACTCCGCCCGAGAGTCGTTCCGCCCAGAGCAACAAAGCGGTCAAATGACTACGCATGCGTGGGAAAATTTTTACAGCGCTAAATTTTGGATTGTAAAAGTGTTTGAAGTCGATTTATAAGAAATTCCCTGAATTTATAAGCTTGAAAAAAAAAATTTCTGTCCCATCGATTGGTCATCGATTTCCAATATCAATTAATTAATTGACATCGATTGATATTGGATGTTATTGATTGTCATCGATCATCGATTTCATCGATTGTCCACGCTGGTTACTACTCTGATCAGTCAATACAATTATAGTAAACCTTAATCTTGAACTGATTTTTTATTTGTCTTTCATTCACACAATAAAATATTTATTTGACAAATATAAATAAAAGAAAAAATTAAAGGATAAGGTGGGTTACTTGCTGACTAGGGTCATTCCACCGTTACGGACATTACACCCAGAGAACATTTTAGACCTATTTATTTTTACTCTTCAAAATGTTATAGTCAGATTTGCATGATTTTTTGTTACAATGTACTTTTAGGCAATAGCTTCTAATTCATAGTAAAAAAAGAAATGCACACTCTCGTAAATGACTGATATATTTATTTAAAATGTTGTTATGGACATTACAGCTAAAACAACCACTTTGTTTAATCCTTCATTTCAAGTTTTAATTGCTGTGAATTTAAAAAGACCTCAGAAATTCAGGAACATTTCTTGAACAGACTAGATGTTGTAGTTCTAATTTATAGCTGTTTTATACACTCTGTTTCATTTATTATTTTTTTATTAATGAAAGTGTTACGTTACGGACATTACACAAAATGTTACGGACATTTCAAATGGCAAATTCAGTAAGTCAAATATAAGAAAATTGCCTATTTTGCTTAGTAAATATCACATAGAATAGATAATATTACAGTAAAATCACATTGAGAACCTTGGTCATTTAACTCTCTTTTTGGAGCACGCTTTTTAATGTTGTCAAATTTTCATTATTTCAATGTCTCATGTGGAATGACCCACTATATAAAGAGCATTTCAATTAAGAGCATTTCATATATCAAACAGGTACGGCTGAAAAAATGCCAAGAAAAAAAATGGACTGTTTGATATATGAAATGCTCTTAATAAAGAAGAACAATCCAAGTTTAAATATACAAACAGACTCAATTAGGGTTTTAAAGGGGTTCATTTGAATTCCCACATGCCCTAAGGTGAACAATAGACATCTAACTTGAAGCTCTGTTTATTCTTCTCTATCTGAATACAAATTTCCTAATAAAGTTCTTGATAATGATAAATACTCCCTTAGAAAATGGATAGGGGTGCTCGACGGACCTTTTAGGGTCAAAAATAAGACCCTCGCGTATCTTTTAGGGTCTAAAACTGGCACGGTACCTTTTAGGGTCCGTTTTTGAAGTTAGAACTATACATATTGAAAATTTTTTGAATGTGGTCATACCTTTTAGGGTCTGAAATCAGTATCTGACTTAATTTATGCGTACCTTTTAGGGTCATTTTCAAAACCGTCCGTCGAGCACCCCTATCAATTTTGTAAGAGAGTACCCCCCTCCCAGGATTGGTTTTTCTTTTAAATATTATATCCAAAGTCAATCTTATTATTATATTGTAAGTACCTATTAAATACATGTTAAGTAGATCAAAGGGTAAGCTTTTACAAAATAGTGCAATTAGACAAATTTAAACATATTTAATTTTGTTTCAACCTATAGAGCGAAAAACCCTGGGGGGAACTCCCTTTGTCCAAGTTGTAGGGGTGATGAAAGTATTTCCTGTTAGTATAGGGTTCTTGCTTAAATGTCTTTGACAAGCTTTGGCAGTTCTCTTAATTTATGCATATCTTTTAGGGGTCATTTCCTAAATCGACCAGAAATCTACCACTTGGACAAAGAGAGTACAAAACTTCCCCCCCCCCCCCCCCCCCCAACCCCACAGAAACTATTAGTTAGTAGAGTGTAAATAGAGTACAAACATTAGAGTGAAGTCATTTAACCCATGAAATAGATATTAGACTAATACACCTTAGCAGTCTCTAATTCCACTGTTTTCTTTTGTATCTATTTGACTATTACACTTTAGCAATTTCTATTTCATGGGTTAAATGCCTTCACTCTAAAAGTGTGCAACATAAATAGACTAAATAGTGATATTTTATGCTAATTCTATTGTTTAATTAGCACAAGTTAGTAGTAATTAGCACTACTTGTTTCATGGGTATAATATTTGCACTCTATTATAGCTCCCATGAAACAAGTAGTACTAAATAGTGCTAATAAACAATAGAAAACAATAGAATTAGCATAAAATATCACTATTTAGTACTATTTATGTTGCACGCTTTTAATGTTTGTATTCTATAACTATTTTTGTTTTATCTTCCTGTTTTTAGTGTTTTTGCTCTATAGTATCACAGGCAATCTAACAGGAATGGCATATATTCTAATGTTTACTTATCTTTGTATTTCATGAAAAGCATCTGTCTGGAATGAAGTCCAAATTAGTTCTCTTCCTTTTGCTGTTCGTTACCATTTTTCTGGTGATGTTTATCGTTCAAAAACTCAACTTTGGTCATTTTGTTGAAAGAGCAGAATCACTAACATGTTCTTGTCCCAAACAAGTTTGTCCACAAGCAGTTTGCCAACAGCAGGTTCATACCACTCCAGTCTCATACTTTCAACAAAAGAAAGAAATTTCCAAGAAATTAGCAGACATTTACCAGGAACTGACAACTGGTGCCAGTCACAAGAAACCAGCCAGTCCTAAACTACTGTTACAACTGAAAGGAATAATAGGAGAACTTGATCCAGCTCACAAACTCAGCCAAGACAAGGAGCCTACTGAGCCACAGAATGTCAACACTTCGATATTGTTGGATGTCTGTCCTGAGAAATACATGGGAGAGTTGACTGATTACCCATTTTATCACAAAGGCTGGCAAATACAGAACTGTGTTAACATAAAACCGCTAAACCAGGTTTGTACTGTAATGCATATAACTTGCTGTCACAAAATATGTTTTTATGGAGGGAAAAAAAAAATTAAAAATAGCGAGTACTAGCTAGTATACTGGTAGAGGCTGCATTGGTGTTTGATATAAACTCCAATAGGTAATATAATGAAATTTGTAAAAAATGTTTACTTAACTGTACAGTCTGAAGTTTCAAGCTTTATAATTGGCCCTTAATTCTTTAGACTTTTTACTCCGACGAAGGGCTAAAGCTCGAAACACAAGTTTGCGCTAGCTCTGGTACTTAGGTCCTCTGCTCTGACTTGTCTTATAAATATATTTAATGAAGTACAAATAACTTGGATAACTTGTTTTCCTTCCTCCACAAAAATAAACATGTGAGCAGAGTTGTAAATATTAATTGTAGTGGTAGTGAGTGTGAGTTAACCTCACAAAAGAGCCCCGACAGGGAGTGATAGTTATAAAATACACACACATAGATTGAGAGTCAGCAATGTTAAATTGGATACAATGGGAAGTGTGTGTGCGAAGAGACCCAGAACAAACTAAACACGGAGTAATGCTCTGCAATAAGTGAACAAAACTGAATTTGTTACTGTTATCTGCCAACAGGTTATAAGTATAGTATTAAACACGATGGAATACCCTGAACCAATGGAGAAACAAGTAGACACTGTACTACAAGGCATCAATCGCACCTACCCACAACTCAAAGTATTCTTAGCAGCAAAAACAACACAGATTGAAGAGTCTGCCAAGAAATACCCTAACATTAAAACTATACCAGTTACTAATGGCAGTACTCCTGGTAAAGTTTGGAATCAACTGATCAACGAAGTTGCGACTCCATACACACTTGTGGCACGAGATGTCGTCCATTTTACTTGGGTAGCACGCATTGAGAGGCAGATTCGGATGATAGGTACAACAGAGCATGTCGGTATAGCGGGAGGATCGTTTCGTAATCTTACTGGACACTGGCGAATAGGATGTAGACAGACCAAACTGTTCAACTACGTGTTGCAGTATGAGGAAGGTTACCACTACTCTAGACATTCATGTATGTTTTGTGATGATTTAGAAGGACCATTCGTCGCCAAAACAGATCTTCTGAAAGGTCTGAAATTCAGTGAAAAGTACAGCAAAGAAATTGTTTTTGAGGAATTTTTTCTTCGTGTTTCCAGAGCTGGTAACTTGATATTGAACTGTCCTGATGCAATGTACTTTACGACTGATTACTCCACAGAAACTAAACAAAGCTACAAGTCAATATGGCGTCCTCTTGCTACAGACATGAAGTTAGTACGAGTTGTTCTTGTAGATTATGGTGTTCGTCATAAGTTTTCTTGTTCAGAAATTTCTTATAAATGCAGCACTGGAGCCACAAGGCACGTAGCTCTTCCCATGTGTTGCTTAGAACAGTTTGGTAATTCAATGAAGTTTTTGCAGGACATGAGCGTGGAAAAA
The DNA here is from genome assembly GCA_949775045.1 of Metridium senile. Lineage (NCBI taxonomy): Eukaryota > Metazoa > Cnidaria > Anthozoa > Actiniaria > Metridiidae > Metridium > Metridium senile. The sequence continues at coordinate 19,704,449 of OX459100.1, read as the reverse complement.
AATATATCATTTGAACTGGATTCTGGCTCCAATTTGGCTTGCTTGAAATTCTACAACTATAGTCCCTTCGATCTTGATGGTGATATAATGGTTTATGCACACAACATGTCGACACTTCACAACAATGAAGGATATGTACGAGAACATGGTTTTAGCTTGACTGGCTACAAACCAGCGACGTTTGATGGCAAGGGAAACCTGAAAGATTTTGGTTATTTTCACTACAATAGTCCTGATATTTACACTGAAGTCTGGGGATATCCTTACCTTTCAGCAGACAAATATTCACCACCCGAATTAAACAAAAAATCCATGTTTACTAAATGCCGCATTAACAATCGCTGGATTAATTCTGTTCATTTTCCTGGGATGTATGCACGTAATCGATATGGACCGGACGTCTTGAAACACAGCCAAAGCTGGCTTCAAGTTGGAAACATGAAAACAAGTTTTAGTAGATATAAACCTGGATCATTCCTTCCTTGTAACAATCCAACGTTTCATGCATGCTTAGATTCATTCCCCGCTGATGGAAACATTGCTTTTAAAGTACTTTGAGAATTGGTTGTATAAGTAAATCCAAGGCTTGCGTGTTTTGTTATCTACTTTTATAACACTGCATATTTCAATGCATTTATTTCAATTTGGTGTTGATACATTTTCTTCATGCCATCCCTCATTTATTGGTATATATATATATATATACATGTATTTATTATATAGGGTGGTTTACTAGAATATACAGGGGCGGAACCAGGATTTTTTTCAGGGGTGCACCATTTGAAAATGACGTAATTGCTGATGCATCGAAGCGAGCCTGAGCGAGCGAGTAAGTCGGGTAAATATACCATTTGTGAATCATTGTAAAACTCCTTAAGGAGGCTCGAGTCAGTAATTTTCGCGCTCACCCGGCGACGTTTGCAAGGCCGTAGCTCCCCCGTCAGAGGGTATTTTGACAAGATTTTTTAACACTTGTCTACATATAGAATAAAGTTTTTAAAAATGTTATTTTTAATAAAATCGACAATATATTAGCCGACAAATGATAACGCCGCCGAATTTCTATGTAGCCTATTTTTGGGAAAAATCGAACTAAACTTTTAAAACCACATAGCCTACTTTAAAGCTGTTACCTAGGTCAACAATCTGGCAAAGATTAAAAAAAATTCATCTCACCGATTTTGAATAAAAACGGGTCAATTTTTTTCAGTGCAAAAAATCATTGTTTTATAATATTTACCGATAACAACGGGCTTTGAAAAGATAAATCAAAATCCTTCCAGCCAGGTATTAACAGTACATTTTTCTACATTGTCTGTGAATTTCAACAAATTTAGTCCACGGGATGTTTTTTGGGAAAGGATATAAATCGGCAAAAGTTTGTCAGTTTTTGTGCAAAACTTCTAATTTTTACTTCTGAGTACGCTAACGAAAAAATCTGATAAGTTTTTTTTATTTTTTAGCTATCAAAAGTTCACCATATTTTCAAGTGCGCCTCTAAATTTTATAGTGATTGAAATATTTTGAGGCGGTCAAATAAAATTCTGAACGTGGGTATATTTGCCTTTGCTTTGCAGCGGCCGGTTTGTCTTCTTCTTTGTCTTTCTGGGGTATTTTCATCAAATTCGCTCGATCTAATTGAGCTAAAACTCGGTCACAGACTAGAAAACAATTATACACGACTATCTACGTAAAAAAAAGTTTTTATTATTATATATTTGAGGCACAGCGAAAGGATATCTCTCGACTCCATAGATTTACTGTAAAAGATAACAAGTGATGAGCTTGGGGGCTAACTAGAAAACTTTAGTTAATTTAGCCCTCACGCTCAAAAATAATATAAAAACAATTTTGTAAAATAAAATAAAAGTAATATGTAAGCTATAACAAATTTATAAAAAAATATGTAAAATACATGTAAAAAAATGAGCAAATAAAACATTCATTCATTCATTGGCCCCCCTGTGATTCAGTTAACCCGAGGGTCACCCCAGTGACGTATTTTTATTGTATCGCTCCAGGCTCCCCAAACGCGGTACTGAAACGATGAGGGTGATTGGACACTAGGTTTTTGCTAACTTTAAAGCACTGTAAAAAATCAGGATTGCACCAAAATTAAGACATTTTCGGGGAAAATGTTTTTAAGACTATAAGGGTTCGTTTGAAAAACATTGGAGTTAGTTGCACTCTTTCTTTCAGACGATTTCTACGATTTCGATTTTTTCATCATGACCAGCTAGTATGATTTATAAATACAACAATTTTGATGATTTAAAATAAAAATATTTAACACTTCCAATGTGCAGGTGCTTGACCATGGCATGCTTTCTTCATGGATTTGTAAAAATCGTATAGTGCTTACACCAACTCAAGCATGTTAAGGCCTGGGTATTTGAATGGACCGAAAAATACTTAAAATTGTAATATCTCTACAAATATTAGGTGTACAGAAGAATACTTTGGACCCATAGAAGTAATTGGGATCCTTAACTTTTTCATTTATAAATGGTCTGATTTTGGTGGTCACGTGACCTGAAACAATGAAAAATTGAAAATGGGGTGGATAAAATGCATTTTGAGAAGGTTCTTTTTGATGTTGAAATGTTAAGGACACCAAGAAGGACATGAAACTGCCTAGAATGCATGACTTCATCTGAACAATGAGGAGTTATATGGTTATTTGTAAAAAACGGCATTGGTCACGTGACCTGTTTTGCCAAATATCTCTTAAATAATCAATGATGGACAACCATTCTAAGCATACGTCGAAAGCTTTTAAAATCCTCTAATGACACATTTTTAATCATTTTATTGTGTTTTATTTCATCTTTATTACCCCGTTTTGCATTGAATATCGGAAGAATCATAAATCACATGCGTGGTCACGTGACCGCCCAAATGCCATTCAGCAAGCAAAAATTTCAAAAACTCATTAAAACCAAACATTTGTCCAAGTTACTTGACAACATTTCTAAAGCAACGGTTGAAATATTAGAAATAGTGATTTTAGCTAATTAGGCGTCGACGTCTGACCCAGGCCTTAACATGCTTGAGAAATTCATGAGCATTATTTAATATTTTCTAGTGTAAATTATCACTATTCGGTACAATCATTATTTGTTTGCTATTTTGTACGACATAGTACTATTTCACTCAAATACCAAAAATATGAAAGTTCAATACTGCTAAATTATCGGCTTATTACATTGTTTTTGTTATCAAGAATGTTTAGCAGTAAAATGCAAAAGTTCCACATTTTTAGTGTTTATTTTTCATGTGGATAAGATACTAGTTTGCAATTTCTGGAAACCATATTATTTGCCTAAATTACAACAATCATCACCTCAGTATCAGCCTCTCAGAATACCAATTTTGGGAGAAAACATCTTTCTAGCTAGTACCATTCAGATAGTTACAAAATGACAATATTGAAAGTCAGCATTAACTACTGATAGGTAGGCTAGTATATAAATAACTTAAGAAAAAGTATTTTCGAGCTCTTTATGATTGTTTGAGCCCAGGGGGTGCGCAAAACATTTTCTACAACACCGCATCACAATATCTCTCACCAAACACTACGAATACCACAGCTCTCAAATTCACCGCACATCGCAGCTTTGAAAAAGCAAACACTGCACACTGAAGACATTTACATCACCGCAACACCGCATCACAATATCTCTCACCAAACACTACGAACACCACAGCTCTCAAATTCACTGCACACCGCAGCTTTGAAAAAGCAAACACTACACACTGAAGACATTGCTGTAACACTGCACTTTGAGGATATTTTCACTGCAAAACAGCAAAAAATATTCATCAACACTGCAATCCCCCATGTGCTACTAATTGTAAATTTACAGTAACATCTTGAATAAGAGTTCAATGAATAATTAATGAGGCGCAAAACCAATGAAGACACTACAATTGAGTCACATGTAGACCTTTGTAAATATCAATACACACGAAATAGTTAAAAGCACGGGGAGGGTCTGAAAAGTCAGCAGGGAAATATTGGGGTTGATGAATTATTAATTAGTATTCATAACTTGTAATACAGATCCCTTGCCGTCCTAATTAGTATTCATAACTTTTGATACAGGTCATGTTATTTAAGAATGCATATTTTGTTTCGGTGAAAAATGGTTTTAATAAAAGACACGAAACAGATTGTTATCCACACTTTTTTTTTTAAATAAACTTTCTTCATTGTGAAATGTTACAATACAGTTTTTTACTTCGGAAATGCAATATTAATACTGCAGTTATTGAAAACTAAATTAAAGAACACCTTACTTTCATTATCATTGCTGCCTGGACTTTCAGGCAAAGGCATCATCGCCAACACAGTATGGTGGATATCTTTCACCATTCTGCTTTGCCACTTCCCCAATAAACTTGGATAACTGCTCCCCTTTCTAGTTTACCTGTAGATGGAAATGTTCTACATGGCACAGAGCTAGCTGAAGTGATTAACAACTCCTTCAGTAAGGTCACCAACAACATGCAACCTTTGGACTTTGTTCCTTTTCCTGTTGAGTGTACTCCAGATGAATACATTATAACACCCGAAGCTGTTGAACGATCGTTGCTTGCCATCAATCCTAGTAAATCTAAAGGTCCTGACGATATCCCTAACTGGCTTCTCAAGGACTTTGCGCCGATAATCAGCCTTCCTTTGTGTTCCATCTTTAATGCATCTATTAATCAAGGTTCTGTTCCGTCCTTGTGGAAGTGCGCAGACGTCATCCCATTACCTAAAATACCGAGCCCTAAAGATGTTGAGAGTGACCTGAGACCAATTTCACTTACTCCAGTACTAAGTAAGGTTCTTGAAGGCTTTGTTTATTCATGGCTAAGTTCTATCATTATGCCAAAACTTGAATGATAATTATGTAACTTAGAAGACCTGGGTATATTTGAGCGTATTCTATGATAAACAAACCGTCTAAGCTTCCTACTTTTGGTGTTTAAACGCCTGTATTAATCGTGTTGATATTCTACATTTTGTACTTGTCTCACAACTGATGATGACAGTTAAAATGTCTACAATTATAATAAACAAACCTAGGATAACGAGATCTGGTATTATTTGTAATCTTTATTGGGACTTCTGCATCATTATATACATTCATACCTGTACAGTCAAACAACTAGTAATATATCACTTTATTATATAACATATAGTGGTATACCGAGTGATATCAACTAGATAAAAAGCCTATCCTAGTCATGAAGATATCATTGATATCGCACATGTGTGATATCACTCTCAACCAATCAACTTTCAAAAAAAAAATTTTCCTTTTTCAATCTGTTATATAATAAACAGAACATTACATGTGCGCTTGGAGTTATGAATTTTATCTTCTCGTGTTGAGAAGATATCCCACTCATTCGCTGCGCTCACTCGTGGGATATCTTATCAACACTCGAAGACAAAATTCATATCTCCGTGCGCCCATGTAATATCCTCTATATCACTGAACGATGAAATGACAATAGTTTGAGTGTAGCGGTCGAAGAACTTGACTGTTTTGTACCCTAATAAAGACTAATATCAAATAGGAAAAACAGAAAATACTTCCTTGAATTAAAAATAATAAAAGAAGCAAGGTACTTAGCATTATTAATATGAAAGAAGTCATCATTTTTGAGAAGCTAGGCGGCCTTACTTTGAGTCTGGTTGACTGTAAACACAAGTCGCTAGTCTTGAATCTTCTTCGCTTAAAATGCCGCTTGAAATCCTCGTTTTTTCTTCGGTAGACCTTTGTTCACATTCTGTAGTTGAGCTTTGTTGTTTTAGAGTTTGTATAAGTTTGATTATAATTCGCTTTTGAATACATAGTTTAAGTTTCACGATAGGCATTTTCATTGTCAGTTTGACGATAGATTCGCGGCGTGTCTCTAAATCTCCTTTCGGAAAACGCTCGACATCTTTTAGTGTGGCTATACCGCGAATGGTGTGTGGATTTGCAAGCGATTTGAGTGTATTTAAAGACATTAATTACTAAAACACTGTACTGTCAAAGTTAGAAACAAAATGGCTGCCGAAATTAAAGTAACTTAGAACTTCGACGATACTGCGCGTGCGCGTCTTTTTGGCGACGACGACGAAAGAAAAATAAAAAAAATAATGCCGAATCCTAAACTCGGTGATTCCACAGGAATCCCGAGTAATAATAACTATGATTTATATAGCGTCAATTATTCCGAAGATTCAACCATGAGCGATAGGATACATGAAGTTCGTGAAATTTGCTTTAAAACTGATATGGAACATGTAAAAAATATAAATAAATGAACTATATACCTCTAGCTTGGCGTTATTCCTTTCATCGTCCTCGAGTTGAATTATAAAAATGGCGCCTTCAATAAATTTAATTTTATACAGGCCTAGTTTCTCACGGACTTTAAGCTTATTACGTCATACAATCGCCCCTCGAAGCTATATCTACACCTCGTGGACGATAAAAGGAATAAAGTCAAGCTACAGGTAAATAGTTTATTTACTCATACTTTAGTATATGTTCTATATTAGTTCCAAGCAAATTATGTCTTCGTTCACGAACTTCATGTATCCTATCGCTCATGGATGGTGATGTTATAAGAGCTAATTTAGAAACTTCATTTGTAAAAGAAGGAATATCTATGCTGCTTAGCTTGCGGCATTTAGAAACTATCTTCTCAAAAGGAGCCTTTTTAGATGTAAGTCACAAAAAACAGCAGAATGATCAGAGATTGCAGGATCAGAAATAGAAAAAAATTGTCAACAATCTATTCATTACTTCTAGTAATTACAAGATCAAGAATATGTTTGTCATTATGTAGGAATGTCGACATGTTGTTGTAAATTAAAACAGTCTAAGATTTTTGGAAAGTTTTACAGCTCTGGACAAAATGTGAAAGAAGTTATGGTGAAATAAATATGTAAAGATTTGTATGTAATTTTCTACTGAGTCCTAAAATGCCTCGTTTTGGTGTTTTCAGTATTTTTTTAATCCTTATAGCTTCATCAGAAATTATAATATATTTTTCAAACTTTAATGTTATTAATAACTTAGGTTTCTATCATTTGATAGTTTTCCTTTTAAGACATTTGATAATTAGTGGTGGCCATTTTTATGACATCGGTACGTCTATACAGCACTGAGTCAAACTGATGCCCAAACTGAAAAAGCGCTTTCCATCAGTGAAGTCCATTTACTCAGTGATATCCACAATGGGCTATTCCATTTAATATCCCCACCCCCCTATCGAGGAACGAAAAATTTGGTTTCGAGTGTATACCCCTGAGGACTATAATTATGGTTGGACCCCTGAAGATTTTAATGTTTATACCCTGAGGATTTTGGGAGTATTTATTTGACCCCCAAAGAAAATACCGCTTTTTACAATGTACCCCTGAGGATTTTTTGCCCCAAATTATAGTACACCCCTGAAGATTTTTTTTTTTTCGATTCATAAAATCATGACTTTTTGAGCATTTTAGTAGTGAGATCTCAAGAGTAAATAGACAAGGGTTATGGCGGGAAGACGGAAAGTTCGTGCCGCCATCTTTTCAGCACAAAAATCACAGGCAATGTTCATTCCATGACGGCCTATTTGGTTTATTATGATGGCTTATGGGCAATTGTAACGCCATATTTAATATTTTCAAATTAAAGAGATATTGGTTCTAAATCAAAATGATGTAGATTCATAAATATAATAATTATTTAGTCATCTGCCTGTCTTATTCAGTTGTTTGCTTGCATGGGTATTTATTTACCTGTAAGCACTGGTATTAGGCTGGGGCAAGCTTAGGAATTGGAATCTGCCATATTTAATATTTTCAAAGAGATATTGGTTCTAAATCAAAATGATGTAGATTCATAAATACAATAATTATTTAGTCATCTGCCTGTCTTATTCAGTTGTTTGCTTGGGTATTTATTTATCTGTAAGCACTGGTATTAGGCTGGGGCAAGCTTAGAATAACTAAAATATATTTGATATACTATAATTTCATATAATAGTTATCTGCCTGTCTTATTCAGTTGTTTGCTTGGGTATCTATTTACCTGTAAGCACTGGTATTAGGCTTGGGCAGGCTTAGAATACCTAAAATATCTTCTATATACTATGATTTCGTATAATAGTTATCTGACTGTCTTATTCAGTTGTTTGCTTGGGTATATATTTACCTGTAAGCACTGGTATTAGGCTGGGGCAGGTTAGAATAACTAAAATATATTTGATATACTATAATTTCATTTCAAAAACTCATTAATAATTCATGAGAAATTTTCAAAAGAAATCGTAACCGTGACGAGTGTTTTAACTGAAGATATAGATTCACCCTAATTTACATAAACTTTAACCTTAATTTTCTCTAATAAACTTTCATAAATCCTTGATTTTTTCTTTACAAAAACACAAAAGATAGGTTAGAGTTTTTGAAGTCGTTCAATAAACTCGCTGATCGTGTTTTATCAGGTTTAAACCACTAGGCTTCGCCTCGTGGTTTTAAATCCTGATAAAACACTCCTGCTCGTTTATTAAACTATACATAACAGTTATCTAAGGTGGCTGATAAGTATGGTGGCTGATAAGGGCCATCCGATTTTCTGTATATTTTTCAACCTAACCCAACTATTTCGTTTTTATTTTTATGTATCATTTTCGATTTGATAAAACTCGAAACATTCTTTAATTTTGTCAAAAATATTTAACTCGTCATGACGCGTTATAACTCAACATTTCGTGTTATAACTCAACTTTTCGTGTTATAACTCAACATTTCGTGTTATAACTCAACATTTCGTGTTATAACTCAACATTTCGAGTTATAACTCAACATTTCGTGTTATAACTCAACATTTCGTGTTATAACTCAACATTTCGTGTTATAACTCCACATTTCGTTTCAGCTCATATTTATTTATTATTTTCCATAAAAATAAAAACGAAATAGTTGGGTTAGGTTGAAAAATATACAGAAAATCGGATGGCCCTTATCAGCCACCGTATTTATCAGCCACCATAGGAAATATTACCGTAGAATAACATTCTTGGATCAGAATTCTATAAACTTAAAAAAGAAAGGATTTATGAGCCTGTAAAGAATGTTGACACGTGTCTTATGCTCTCCGAAGCTGCAGCCTTCCCGGCACAGTGAGTTAGGCGAATTTAAAAATAGCCGTAACTTGTTTAATTTTAACCCAAATCGCTTGAAATCTTCACAGACACTAATAACTGAAAATAACACTAAAAGTTTTTATTAAATTGTTTTAATATTTAGTTGAAAAACATCGAAGGTTTCAAAAGTCGCCTTATATTTTCTTATATAAATATTGACTCTTGGGCTACCTGTGGATATGCCTAGTTAGACCATTGCTATTGTTATACCACTCAGCCAATCAGATCACTTGATATTATCACGTCTCCCAGAGCCTACGATCGACCTTTCGTTAGAAAGCTGAGTAGGGTCTGGGTACGAGAATGGGCTGCTTGGGAGCCTCGATAAACAAGATAGCCGAGCCTTGGACTTTTTTTGAGCACATCATTTATCTATTAATGGATTATGAAAGTTCAACACAAAAGGTAAGAAAAGAGACGTTAGAAATCCTTATTTTTATTGATAATTCGCAAACAAAATCACAAACCTACTTGCGTTAGTTTTTGTTATACAAATAACGACTAAAGCCATTGTAATTTTGTACGTCTTTTTATCGTTTTTACTTTCGCTTCAACGTTCCTGTACAATATAACACCTTGATTATAATATATAATAATAATAATAATAATGTCTATAGCTTATATTATACCCACAATTCCTTTCAAACTTGACGCAAAGCCAACACCCGTATTCAGAAGTTTAGCGAAGTGAGAGCGAAGTGTAGAACACAACAGCTGGAAACTTGGCGAGCATTTTTACTACATTATCAATTTTATCAAAGAATATAACCACAAAAGGATATTTATCGATGCAAGCTGACTCGGGTTAAGGTATGTTTGATATTTAGATCGAAATATGTAAGCTGTGAGTTTGTTTTGATACCATGCACATCAAATTTAGCCGCGTGCATATATATTCATTATTGGAAGCTATGCGCTGCTAGAATAGGATTTTTTTCTACTAAAAGTGAAAAGGGAGGATGGTTTTTACTATATGTAAAAGAATATAGTACTCAGTATAAGTTTAAACGGATGAATTTGAATACATAGAAATGAAGGTTTACATTTGTGTGTAACCCGTCACATTTGTTAGCTGACTTTAGCGGTTATTGCAGTATTGCACCTACTTAGCGGTCTTTTACCCAAAAAAATGCCAGTAATATTCAGTATATAAGCCACATAACTATACGTTTGTGGAGGTAAATCAGTAAAGGAGAGTCTTACACATTTGTTTTTGATGATTTTATTTCCCACGACTATGTATAACCATTTAGCGTTAATTTTTGATATCAGTAAAATTTATTGAAAATATTGCGTTAAAACTAGTTTATCAGTTGTCAAATTTCGATGGAACATGAACTTTACTTTATCTTCGACAACTTAGTGCAAATTTGATGCTGATCGACCTCGATGTAAAATTCATTTTTTTGCTTACAGATTCGACACCTCAACATTTCGTATTTCGTGTATTTACTAAAAGCCTTGATTTCTATAATACTTCAGGATATATTTGTCGTTTACTTGTTTGACATATTTCTACCATAAAAGTTAGGCTAGCTCTTAACGTAATTTTATAATTATAGAAGAAACTTTGTAGAAAATATGGCGTTTAAATTTGTTGTTGCTTTATTCGAACGTTTTCGACTACATAGTCATCATCAGGAAATGGTATAAATTACATGAAATGATCTTGTTTTAAAGGTTTATGTAATTCCCAAAGGGAAAAGCTTTGCAATGTACATAGTGTTTAGTTTGTTTAGAGAGGGTTTGCGTTTTTGGATGAAAAGAAACTTTGTTGAGAAGAAACTTTGTTGAGTTATTTTCGACAAGCGAATACTCATTTGCATATGTTATATGGGGCAAAAAATTGTTTTTGTTATTAGAGAGTTCATGCATGCGAGGTGTTAGGCTAGGTTTATACGGAAATTTGTCCAGTACCGTGTAAACGTAGCCTTAATTTGAAAATTATTTCACATGTATTTCATGTTTGTATAACAAAAACTAACGCAAGTAGGTTTGTGATCATTTTAATCTTATTCTCGACGTTTATCCAGCGTCGTTTTCAAGAAAAAATTAGTATTCAAAAAACAAAAGTTTTATAAAGTTACAATGGTTCCATGATAATAACCTTTAACAAAAGATCTTCGCTCTAAGGAGTCGGATTGAATGTTTAGTGATGGTTTAATTTTCCTGATGAATAACATCTCGTGGATGAGGCAATCCATTTTGCCCGGTGAAATTGTTAGTCAGGTCGGGGACTACCGTTAGGCCATGCATGGGCTGACTTCATGTGTTTTCCGATGGTTGAAAAGCGGTGTTCTTCGATTCGTTGATCAGTCGACCATTACAAATTATGGCTTGTTGACAAAAAAAAATAGATGCGCTTTAGAAGCGCATGTGCCTACTACGAAAAATATTCTTGTCGTTTCCGCCAAAAAAGGACACAAATCGTAGAGTGCAAATAATATACCCGTCAAATAGTTAGCTAGCTAACTAAAGACAAATTATGTCCTAAGTTGTGCCTAAATTTGATTAATTGAGAAATAAGCGAGCCGTGACGGGTCTTCCACGTGCATTTAAGGAGGCTCGGGTCAGTAATTTTCGCGCTCACCCAGCGACGTTTGAAAGGCCGTAGTTCCCGCGTCAGAGGGTATTTTGACAAGATTTTTTAACACTTGTTTTTAACACTTGCATGATGAGGGTCAATGATGAGGGTCAATGCTCAAGATGAAGACACGAAAAGTCCTGTAATTATATTGATCAGTTTGGAAGAACGTGAAAAAGAGAGCCATGACAGAGCATCAAAATCGAGTGTGTTAGCTGGTCTATCGATCGTTATCGTAATAACTTTCAAGGTCTCGCTAAATACGTGGAAAGTCGACTTCGGAAAATGCAAAAAAAAAAAAGATTTACTTCAAAAATTAACAAGGATCAAGAAAGTAAAATATTTTTAAAGGGCTAATCTAAACAAGTTTGAACTATTTCGTTTAAGAGGGACAACCTTTAAAGAGCTGAAAAAGACTAAAACATATAGTACAGAATATCAATTAACTCAGGCAATCACAAGACATCATAACATGATGGCTTCATGCTCAAGCATTTTCGTTATCTACTACAAAGAAAAATCAAAAATATATACCTTATCTCAGTTTAATACAGCTATAGTGATTCCAAATATGTAAACTTTATGGGAAGGACATAATCATAATAAATGAATGTTTATTACCACTAATAACCCATAACCCCCTGCGCTACTAGCTTGTAGGCTTTTCACTTCACGGGTGACAAAGTTTCTCAGAAACGGTGTATCACATAATGATCGCCTTGGAGAAGCTAGTCATCTGGCCAAGTTTCATGCTTTTATCACAAATATTTGATATATTTAAGTTGTACTATGCAAATATTGTTGTCTTTTCCCATTGTCTTCTTATGTAATTCTTGGCATTTTTAAAAAGTGTACAACTTTTTAAAGCAGTCATTCAATTATAGCCGAAATCGTTGTATCGCGACTAGCAAGTTTCGAAGTTCGGTTTGATTCAACCTCGTTCCCAGGGCCCTCTCCCTTCGCTTTTGGGTGGGGCGGGAAAAGCGAAGGGAGAGGGCCATGGGAACAAGGTTGGGTTTGATTTTGATTTTTTTCTGCGACTGGGCGGAGCTAATGCCGTAAATCACCGCTGATCGTTATAAAAGGTGTGTTCCCGCTCCACATTTCACGTGCCAGCTGACTTCACTGGTTTTAGTTTTGTTTCGTGTATGTATATTTTGACAAGAAGCTAGCAAAATGACGTCTTATAGCACAATGAATACAGAAGACTTTGAAGAGATAGATATTCCCTTACCAGACTTAGAAGTAACTCAAATATGGGACAACAAACAAGTTGTTTCGATAAATCTTTTTGATTTTTTAAATAAAAAAAATCTCACTCCCGTGTAATTATAAACGATGAGCAATCTCCTTTATAAATGGAAACTAGCGAGTAAACTAGTATAGGCTGCGTAGGTGTTTGATATAAACGATAGGTAATAGAATGAAATTTGTAACACCGTAAAAAATGTTGACTTAACTTAACTGACGTTTCGAGCTTTAGCCCTTCGTCGGAGTAAAATCTCCTTTATACTCCACGTTCTATTGCCATAAGTATTACCCGCCATCTTAACTCTATACAATACCCTCGAGTCATTTTTTATATATAAGTGTAAATATGAATTATTTTGTAGCCTTTTTCATGCGAAAATCAGGACAGCGTTCGTATTTTCTCCGTGTGTGTTGCCAGGATCGTGTTGCTCTGTGCCTTTAACGGTCAGCGGTAATTTACATTAGCTCCGCCCCCAGTCCCCCCTTCATGAGTCACGTCAGAGTGAGGCTTCCAGATCATTTGAATATAGTGAAAAAAATGTCTATTGACTTTGTTTTATATGTTTTCTCAACAGGACTCATTGTAATTATGAACTACAGACTATTCTTTGTGTTTCTCACTTTAACCATTGCTCTGGTACTGTTTCTCATTGCTGGAAAACTCAACCTTCACCATCATGTTATAAGGGCTGTATTACAAAGCTGTCCGCAGGTCATACCATTAACAGAAAACCCATCTTGCCCTCAACACGTTGGTAGCAAATCAATACCATATCTACAAAAAATAAAAGGTATTTCTAGGAGGTTGGCAGACATTCACCAGGAACTGACAACTGGTGCCAGTCACAAGAAACCAGCCAGTCCTAAACTACTGTTACAACTGAAAGGAATAATAGGAGAACTTGATCCAGCTCACAAAGTCAGCCAAGACAAGGAGCCTACTGAACCACAGAATGTCAACACTTCGATATTGTTGGATGTCTGTCCTGAGAAATACATGGGAGAGAAATATGGTTATCCTTTCTACCACAAGGGATGGGAAATACAGAAATGCACCAATGTCAAACCACTGGACCAGGTTTGAAATAATATTATATTTTACTTGACTTGTGTTTGTTTATCAGTCTTTTAAAAGTTTTCAGTCGTAAGTCTCTAAAATGATGTCTGCGATTTCTCATAACTGCATTAAATCAGCCGCTATTGAGTCTCAAATATCGATGTTCGAATTTATCACGTATAAGTGTACAAACTATAAGCAATATCTCAACGACGGAAACGAAAATCACAAATCGCATACACCGTTTTAGAGATTGATGTATGTACGGAAATCCTGACAGATTTTGGGCTTTTCAAACGAAGTGCGGTCAAAACACGCTTTAATCGGAATATCTTTTTGTTGTTTTAAATAATGAACATTTTGAATTAATTTTCAAAACCTACCTTTATTCAGCTTTCAAAAAATATATACTTTTACTGGAATACTTTAAAAAGCTTGCGCATAATTTGAGTTTGCGTGAGTAGAAGTCCAAATGCAATTTGCCTCTTCTTTTCTTTCTTACTCTTCCCCTTCCCCTCCCATGAGAGTCATACAAATTAAAAGCAGTTTAACCTATAGCTAGCACAATGACAAATCCATGCAGAGCAATTTCAAGGAGGGTGACTGTTAGCTTGAAAGGCGTCATATAGTCTTTAATAGTGGTGACTATAGTTATAAACCAGTTCACTCCCCCTAGATTCATACCTAGTATACTTGTAGCAGTGATATCAATAAACAAAACAATAAACTGCCAGGAACTCAGCGTGGCAGTTTTCACAAAAACGAATAACTTCAAGTTATCCTGTATTCAACTAACTCTTTACACATTGTTTCTTTTCTTTCAACCAGGTCGTGAGTATAGTATTGAACACGATGGAATACCCTGAACCAATGGAGAAACAAGTAGACACTGTACTACAAGGCATCAATCACACCTACCCGCAACTCAAAGTATTCTTAGCAGCAAAAACAACACAGATTGAAGAGTCTGCCAAGAAATACCCTAACATTAAAACTATACCAGTTACTAAAGGAAGTACTCCTGGTAAAGTTTGGAATCAACTGATCAACGATGTTGCGACTCCATACACACTCGTCGCGCGAGATGTCGTCCATTTTACTTGGGTAGCACGCATTGAGAGGCAGATTCGTATGATAAGTACAACAGAGCATGTCGGTATAGCTGGAGGATCTTTTCGTAATCTTACTGGACACTGGCGAGTAGGATGTAGACAGACCAAACTCTTCAACTATGTGTTGCAGTATGAGGAAGGTTACCACTACTCTAGACATTCATGTATGTTTTGTGATGATTTAGAAGGACCATTCGTCGCCAAAACAGATCTTCTGAAAGGTCTGAAATTCAGTGAAAAGTACAGCAAAGAAATTGTTTTTGAGGAATTCTTTCTTCGTGTTTCCAGAGCTGGTAACTTGATATTGAACTGTCCTGATGCAATGTACTTTACGACTGATTACTCCACAGAAACTAAACAAAGCTCCAAGTCAATATGGCGTCCTCTTGCTACAGACATGAAGTTAGTACGAGTTGTTCTTGTTGATTATGGGGTTCGTCATAGGTTCTCGTGTGGAGAGATTTCTTACAAATGCAACGTTGGTGTTACAAAGTACGTAGCTCTTCCTATGTGTTGCTTGGAGCAGTTTGGTAATGCCATGAAGTTTTTACATGATATGAGCATTGAAAAGAATATATTTACTGAGCTTGATGGTGGGTCAAACCTGGCATGTGTGAAGTTTGAAAATTACAGTCCTTTTGATCTTGATGGTGACATGATTGTATGGGCTTACAACATGTCAACATTGCACAACAATGAAGGATATGTACGGCAACATGGCTTTAGCTTGACTGGCTACAAACCAGCCACGTTCGACAGCAATAACAAATTGGACACTTATGGATATTTCTATTACAACAGCCCTGATATCTACACTGAAGTCTGGGGCCAACCAAGAATGTCTGCTCATCAGTTCTCTCCACCAGAGTTGAACAAGCTGTTAATGTATACAAAATGTCGTGTGAACAATCGTTGGATCAATGCTGTTCATTTTCCAGGTCTGTTTGCACGGAATCGCTATGGGCCAGATGTATTGAAACACAGCCAAAGCTGGATTCAAGTTGGTAACATGAAAACTAGCTGGGAACGATATAAACCAGGATCATTCCTTCCCTGTGATAAGCCAACATTTCATGCATGTTTAGATACCTTCCCAACTGATGGAAACATTGCTTTTAAAGTACTTTGAGGAACAGGTATTTTTGCTGTGACCTAGCTAATGTTTATTTAGTATTTGTTGCTTCTGCTGAATAAGTGCATGGTGGGAAGTTTCAACATTGAATTTGTTTCTTGGTATGTTTTTTTGTTTGACGCCATTTAAAAAGTATCAAAGGTTCTTATCCACAGTACAAAGGTTTTGAACTGGGTGGAAACGTACATGGTAAAATGTTTAGTGATTAGTTCTCTATTTAGATATTTCCTACCTTGGGCACCAGAGGATATTTTCTACTTGCTTTGGCGTTTGTAAATCTGATGGTTTCTAAATTTACATGCACAACTACATCTTGAATAAGAGTTTCATATTTTAAAATTTTCACAGTTTTTAACGACACCATTTCAGTTATTTATTTATTGATTGATTGATTGATTGATTGATTGATTGATTGATTGATTGATTGATTGATTGATTGATTGATTGATTGATTGATATTCATTGTGGTATTTTTTTTTATAAATAATGAAAAAAAAGTCATGGAATTTAGAAACTTCAAAAAAGTATGAACCCTGTCCTACCACCCACTCATAAACACTGATTTGGAATGATAAAATGAAATGGATGAATATATCAAAGAAAGACATTCTTTACTTCTAAACTTTACCAATAACTGTACCAATAATTAAGGGTGTTGTTTGTCATAAAACATCTTTTCAGTTTAATAAAAAAATGCTGTAATAATTCAAAATATGTGATAATAAATATTTATATATTTCGAAGGTTTTTTTTTTTTTAATTTGCCACGTAATTGACTTTAAAAGTCGTATTTTTAGACACCAATGACAATTAATTACACTTAAAATAATTACCGTTTGAATAGGCGTTAGTTAATAGGTTTGAGAGATACCACAGGAAACCCAATGGGGAAAATCTCCTATTTACAAGCCGAAAGCCGTTAATATAGTAGATATTAAAGATATAAAAGAAAAAAGCCATCATTATACTTGCTGACAAATAACAAATGTCTAATATTCAAACCGCATTCCTAATTAAGGCCAGCTTTGAACAACTCGTCAAAACTATGTAAAACTAGACGCCCTACGTAGCGTGCACTCGTGCCCTTGATGCAAGGTGATGAGCTGGGGAGAGCTGGATCAAACTAGTTTACAGATTTGAGTAACCTGAGTATCAGGCCTTCTCCCCTAGAGCCTGATACTCAGGTTAAGATTTGAGTGGCAGAAAAACAGTTGAAAGACAGTTGTCACTGCAGGTGAAAGCACACAATTTTTGCACAATAAAGTATGAAGTTGCTGAAACTAAAACAATATGAATATGAAATAAATCAAAATTTGTGGATTTGTCTAATTTGATTTGCATTATAAAGATTGTGGTAGCCGTCCTATGGTTGTTTAGAACTGGCTGATAAAGATGAGGCATCATGATTTTGAGTATGTACTACTACTGTATTACTGTGTTGAATTAGAGGACCATGATTTGATTCAATGTCACCTGAAATAAGTAATTTTCGTCTAGACAGACAATAGTTCTCGTTTTGAGCATAACATTTTATTAAACTAGACGCATAACTGCATGAACTCGGGATTCTCTGAGTCTTATAGAGAGACGTTGGTCTATTACAAGAAAGGGACGATATATACCGACTGGCTGTACATTTGAACCTTCTTTGAGAAATAAATGCTTGTGTACCAATCCCCTTGAACTTTGAAGAATAATGCTCGCTTTTGACTTTTGCACAGTTAATATAATTATGTAACTGGGTATATTTGAGCGTTTTCTATGATAAACAAACCGTCTAAGCTTCCTACTTTTGGTGTTTAAACGCCTTATTAATCGTGTTGGCATTCTATAGCTACTTGGCTCACGACAACGATGACAGCGAAAATGTCTATAATTATAATAAACAAACCTTGAATAACGAGACCTGGTATTATTTGTAATCTTTATTGTGACTTCTGCATCATTATATACATGTACAGTCAAACAACTAGTTTTATCTAATACATCAGAATCACTGAACGATGAAATGACAATAGTTTGAGTGTAGAAGTCGAATAACTTGACTGTTTTGTACCCTAACAAAGTTACTAATATCAAATAGGGAAAACAGAAAATACTTCCTTGAATTAAAAATAACAAAAGAAGCAAGGTACTTAGCATTATTATTATGAAAGAAGTAGTATATGAAAGAAGTAGTATATCGTTCAAGTTCTCTGAGTGTTTTGTAAACGGCCAAACACAATTGGATATGATCGATACTAGTGTTTTAACTAGTCCAAAGTATATCGTTCAAGCGGTCTGAGCGTTTTGTAAACGGCCAAACACAATTGGATATGATCGATACTAGTGTTTTAACTAGTCCAAAGTATATCGTTCAAGTTCTCTGAGTGTTTTGTAAACGGCCAAACACAATTGGATATGATCGATACTAGTGTTTTAACAAGTCCAAAGTATATTGTTTAAGTTGTCTGAGTGTTTTGTAAACGGCCAACACAATTGGATATAAGCGGTCTGAGTGTTTTCGTTGATATTAGGAGGGATGTTTGTAAGTGTTGTAGTACTGGTTTGAGTGTTTAGAGAACGAGGCAAACACTAAATGAATCGTTAATATAACGAGGGTTGTTTGTACGTGAATTGGATATGATCGATGTTATTTACGGGTGTAATAAACAGTGTTTTAACTAAAAAGTTAGCGCTTTTTCACGAATCGTACGAATCGATAATGAGATACACGACCCGTACGGGTCGTACCAGTCGTACGACCCGTAATGATGGTGAGGGGTGTTACTTCGAGATTTTAATAACACAGGGTAACCATAAACGACTTTGAGGTAGCGCTTTTTCATGAATCGTACGAATCGATAATGAGATACACGACCCGTAGCATATGGGCATTTTGTCTGCGCATGCTCGTGTAAACGGAACGAAAAGGAATGCGGTCGCCATTTTGTTTGCAGAAAGCGTTCGTTGGGTTTTCTATGGAACGATCTAAGAACCATAGGGCTTTCGATGGAAGAGTTTGAATGGAAATCCAATCTACTTACATAGAGCAAGCGCTTGAGGATATCAACAATGCGATCATGTATTTATTTGGATAGAAATAAGTCGTCAAAATGTGCTCAAAAAGCAAAAACCTCGAGAGAGGACTTTCTTTGCTGTTGTCGTTTTCCTAAATCCAGCTATTATTTTGAAGAAATCTCAATTAGAGGTGAGTAATTATGTAATGGTGTTTTAAAATTGCCCAAACACTAGTCTTGTCTTGAAGCCGATGATCTAAAATATATTGTTGTTTATAAACCGACAAATTTGAGGAATGGCCAATTAATTTTCACTCATTTGCAATACCAATTTACTCAAAATTTTTACCGTCCCCCACGTTGGAAATGGCCTTTATAACAAACCTTTTTACTTTATCTTTGCAGGGGCATAACTTTTTTGCTTCTTAAAAGTGCATAGCTATGTGGTTTTAAAGGAATACTGAAGACCACCCAAACTATCTTGCATATTTGTCAGACAAGGAGTATTTTTCTCTGCCATGGTTTACGAAGATCGTCAAGTTATTAATCGTCAAATTGCATTGCACAAGGTAACTTAAGTGTTTAAATATTGTTGTCTATTTTCTGATTTTTAGTCACCTCTTCTAAATTCACGCAGTCATTTTTTTAGCTCGAAGACATTTTTATGCCGAAAATTGCATTCACTCAGTACTACCTCGAATCAAAAAACATGAAATAAGTTGAAATTTTTACCGTCCCCCAGCTTTCTTTTTGTCATCATTTTGATGCTAATAAATCAAAGAATAACTTGTGTTATTTATTGGTCATACAAAATTGCACAGCTCTTTTACGGGCAATCCAAATTGACCACTTTGAAGACGACTCGATATGTATTTGTGATCACGTGAGCATTCGAACTCATTGTTGAATGTTTATAGATTGAAGAAGTTAACATTTTTTTGTTAAGTTTTTTTTGCAATGTATAATTTTTGTATAGAAACATTGATATATGTGTGCACACTCTTGTTCCTTGCATCCACAAATAATTCTCTTCAGCTGTATATACTCTTTCCTATTCAATTACTATGGCTCTCAACCAGAGTATGCAGACATATATATGTTGTTTTGGTATGAAATTATTATAAGTATCAAATTCCACTATTTAGTATTACTTATATGTTTCAAATAGAGTATTGTGCTCTAAGTTGCTGTAATAGTAAACCAACTTGTGTCCCTCTTTAAATATAACACTGTATAAAGCGTGATGCTGTACTCACAATTATTATTTAAGTTGTAGGATAGCCAAGTTAGAACCCTGCAGCTGGGTTTGCCAATCCTGCATGACCATGATCTGTAGGTAATGGATAAAGTTACTGACTCTCCCAGTGACACTAAAAGCAATTATACCTCCTTGTGAGTTATGGCTATGACTTTCAAACATGCAAATGGTAGTGCCATCAAAGCAAAGCAGCATGGACTTATCTGGTGGAACAATCAAAATGGCAGCAAATCGTTGATGTTCTTGAACATAGTCATTAAGAAAGTTCTCAAGGTCTTGGACTGAAAAAAATGCTGTGTCAACAGACATTTGAAGCATTTCAAAGCCCTGATTTCTGATGGACAATACTTCTTTGACGTCAAGATTTGGCTGATTTGGTGGCATGTTCAGCAAGTCATAAACCTGATTTCCTTTTGAAATCAGCTGGTTGTAATAAGGTAAGGTTTGGTTTAGGTCAGAGAATTGCTTGGGAATTGTGAGAGTTCCATTGAGAAAGTGAAGGGCACTAGTAACTGCTATAACTGTGCATGCATTGCTGCCTTGAGGTCTTCCTGATGACTGGCAAATGTTGCATGGTAATACCCACTCAGTGACATCTATGAAATTGCTTTCTTGGACTGCTATATGTGTGACTGCTGTAGGGACTGCTATATGTGTGACTGCTGTAGACGTAGGAGGATTTATATGTTGGTTATCATCAGAAGGCATGTGCCACCTGCATTTACAACTAGATTGACCATTTCTATTCACTGTGCATATGTTATTTGGACAGTACTGACATGTGAGCTGGGAATCACCCAATCGTTTGTGACCTCTTACTTGATGATGACATTTTTTGCAGTGTGGTGGCTTATTGGTGTTTGTTGATGGAGTTTTGTTGTTAGTTGTAGGTTGATGGTTGACATGGGATACATTGGCATCTGGCTGTGGTGATACAGTTATACTGGCTAGCTCATCATCGAGGTCTTTGATAATTTTCTCTGCTTCTTCTTTTTCAATTTCACTGATTTGCATATCACTGTTTTCATTGTCTTCATCATCATCGTTGTCATTTTCTGGTATTTCAGTGTTGTTTTCAGTTTCATTTGTTTCCTTGCATGATGCTGGATTTATTATAGCTTCCTTTGCAATTTCTCCTAAATCTTTTATCTTTTTTTGAAGGAAATCTTTACAAAGAGGACAAAAAGTAGAACCATTAAGGCAAACTTCATGAAAAGAGTGAAAGCATCCAGGAAGCAATAGCCAGTTGTCATCAGATGTTTGAACTTGACACCCAGGTAAGTCACATACTTTTGTTGGGTCGGGTTTAACTTTTCCATGAAATCCAAGAGGTAGGACAGTATCTTTCACAGGCATATTGGAGAACATTGTTGGTAAATTTATGTATGGTGGGGCTTTGTTTTTCGTATTCATTAATTTATGTGGCGGTGACTTGAAAATCTTTTTGATCATTAAAGTAAGAACTTGTGCACACTTGCATTTAAGAGACCGTAGTCGACTATGTGAATATGAAAAATGTTTAGGTGTAGTAAAAAATGATCTGAAATGGGCCTGGCTTTCTTTTGATTGGAAAATCGTCTTGGCCTTTTTCCTCAGTTGTTCAGCAGTATCACTAGCATTAGTTTGGGCACGTAAAATACTATGGGTATTTTCTACTGGATATTCATCAAAGGTTGTTATATAGTTTTGAAGTAGTTCATAAAGTTGTTTCGAGTATTTCCCCCAGTGTGCACACATGTTGATCCATACTAGAGGGGCTTTATTGTAGTGTCTTCGTCTTAGGCATGTAAACATTATCCATATTCTGATCATTGCTCTGAAATACTCTGAAAAGTGATTTAGCTTAAAAGAGATTGTGTAAATAGATAACACAAGAGGTACATAATTATCCAGTAAGTTAAAAAATGTTCCATATTCTAGATCTTTCACCTTTCCAAACTTGGCAATTGCTGTGTCTCTCAATAATGTCCAGCCTCCATACACAACCTCTAGAATCAAACTTGCTATCCAAGGCTTGGGATGTGCAGCAAATTTGCTTTTAGGAAAAATTGATTCATAAATATATTTAAAAAACGGATGAAAGGAACTGATTATATGTTCTCTACTATTCAGGGAAATATGCAATGGACCAATTACTGGAACAACAGACAAGAGGGATGGCTGTGACACCAAGGCTTTGCTGGAATTCTCAATAGTATAATTTGTTGTCAGTGGATATGTATATGTTGAGTGATCAAATGGATTATTGACAGTACTTAGGTTGTGGAGATCACACATAATGCCAGGGTTATTGTTATAAAATTTCTTTAGACATTCATAAACATTTTGTCTACAAAAAAATTGGCATGGCCAATCACCAGGCTGTATAACAACAAACTTTGTCATGTATTCAGCTAGTTTTGTACCCAGGATAATGTCATAAGCAGCATTAAAATCTGCTTTTGACTTAAGTCGTAACTCAATAAAATCAAGCAAGTAAAGGTCATTCATTTTTCGCATTGTTCTCACATTGTAATTTTCACTATATTGGTGAATATTTATTATCTGTCTCTCTAGTTCTGGGTTAAAGAAGGCACGAGTCAACCAATTGGGCATGCTCATGGCATATGATTTACTAAGAGTATGCATGTTTGATGCAGAAGTGATTATGTTCTGACATTCACTGATGTTTAGCCCATCATGGTCATGTATTGTATGTGCATGCTGGATTGGTATGGCTTGAATCTTTTTGAAAGCCTTGACTACAATAGTACACATTGTTTTAGCTTCAGTAAACTCATTTTTTTTGAGGTCTTCTTTTTTGATGTATACTTGTGTAATCATCTATGATTAACACTAAGAGCCATTCATTTTTAATAGCTTTATCAATTAAGGACTCAAAAGTGCTGTGATGGCTCTCTGCAAGGTCCGTAAGGAGTTTGTTGACAGTTCTTCTTGAGCAAGTGTTGCCAAGTATGTGCTCGGTTTCCAACCCTTCTTGATTAACGTTACAACTTTTTAAATACAATGAATGGTCTGCTTCAAACACATTGCAAACCTGACTCAAACTATGGCACATCCTGTATATTAAGGCAACAACTCTTTTTTTATTCAGGATTATTCTCTCGTGCGAATGTCTTGGTGATGTGACTGCATCCATTATAGTATCGAAAATCTTTACTGCCCCAACTTTTATACATTGTTTTCTGAATTCTTCTGGGTCATATACTGCTCTTTCTTCTTTTCTTTTAGACTGGTAAATCATGCTTTTTACTATTTCCAGTTCATTTTTTAAGTCACACCCTAAATCAATTTTGAAAAATATTTATTTAATCATTTGTTTTACTCAACAGTAATTTAAATAACATTGTTTTTTTTTACTTATACACTTATTTATGAACAGTGATTGTAATAAATATATGATAAAGATGAATGGACTTTATTTCAATCATTTATCAGCGATAAGTGAATTAAAAATAAATGATAATGACTTACTTTCCGATAATACCTTTACATTTTCTTCGAGTTTTACTAATTCTGTTTTAGACGGATTGGTTGCTGTTTTTGGAGTGAAAGTCTTTTTGACTTTTATAGGTCGTCCAGACCGTTTGATGTTTGCATTTACCAACTAATAAATTCGAAAAAAATAACGTGAGTAAAATTTTCGCAAATGAATATATCCGTGAATTTTGTAATTATTTCCAAATGATACTAACGTGATAAAAAGTTTTTCCGAGACGTCTATGCTCTTGGACAGCTCTTCTGCAGGTTTCGCAAATGTGGTCTTCATTGTCGTCTTCATTATCTTTTTCAATTTCAATACCAAAACACGTCGGAAAATCTGACTTGTAAAAGTCAGAATTTTGGAAAATAACACCCTGTTTTTTCTTTCCACACACTACACAACCAGTACGAGACCTATGACTTACGCTAAAAATACTATTAAACAGGAGGAAAGTAAGTAAAACTATTATTTGAAAACGCTTTTGACAGTTCGCCATGATTAATTGTTTACGTTTTTGCGAAAACATTGGGATTTAAAAAGAAGCGGGAAAAAGACGCGTTCGCGCGGTGCAGGCGCATGTCAGCGGTTAATAAAATCAAAATTGAATTTTTCTGAGCGTGCGCAGACAGAATGCCCACATGCTACGACCCGTAATGATGGTGAGGGGTGTTACTTCGAGATTTTAATAACACAGGGTAACCATAAACGACTTTGTAGTTGGCAACGTAAGAGATAATGATATGCGCATTCTACGCATAATTAATCTTAAAAGTTACACAGGGTGACCACGTAGTATAATACCAATTCTGTGCATATTAATAAAAATTAATAATTTACCAACTGTACGGGTCGTAAGACCAGTTCACGGGTGGAATCAGTTCGTCAGTATTGGACATGGATGTCTTCTTCGCTTGAAATGCTTGCAATCGTCGTTTTTTCTTCGGTAGACCTTTGTTTACATTGTGTAGTTGAGCTCTTTGTGGTTTTAGAGTTTGTATAAGCTGAAATATAAGTCTCTTTTGAATAGATAGGTAGCTTGTTTGATAGATAGTTCACGATAATATTGTGCATATTAATAAAAATTAATAATTTACCAACTGTACGGGTCGTAAGACCAGTTCACGGGTGGAATCAGTTCGTCAGTATTGGACGTGGATGCAAATTTGAGAAGGCGGCCTTACTTTGAGACTCACATGGTTGAGTGTAAACACAAGTCGCTAGTCTTGTATCTTCTTCGCTTGAAATGCTTGCAATCGTCGTTTTTTCTTCGGTAGACCTTTGTTTACATTGTGTAGTTGAGCTCTTTGTGGTTTTAGAGTTTGTATAAGCTGAAATATAAGTCTCTTTTGAATAGATAGGTAGCTTGTTTGATAGATAGTTCACGATAAGTTTCACGATAGGCATTTTCATAGGCAGTTTCACGATAGATTCGCGGTTTCTCTCAAAATGGCGTTTCCGAAAACGCTCGACTTCTTTTAGTGTGGCCATACCGCGAATGGTGTGTGGATTTGTAAGTGATTTGAGCGTATTTAAAGACGTAGAATCCATAGTTTTGATATCAAAGCAGCCAACAACTCACAATGTCAACACTAAGTGTAGCTTTGTGTAGCTAGTTTGACCACGTGCTAATGTCGCAAAGAATCCTGGGTGTTATCGCCTCGATTTCAAAATCTTCGAGGTGGAAACCAAAGACAGACGTACGGCGTTGCATTTTAAGACTCGTGCCGGCCATAGGCCTGGGCACGAGTAAAAATCGCGCCCTTTTTCTATATTTTAGCCCGCAATTTATCGGTCAGCGTCCACGAAATTCACACCTCTGCAGATCAGTCGCTTGTCTAGTACTCAGCAAAAATCGATAAAAATATTCCTGTGATAAGCTATCTTCAACATTTTTGTCATTTGGTATTGGTATCGGTGGACAATCTTGGGATAAGACTATCAACTAGCTTTTACGGTAAGTAGCATCTTTTGTCGTTAGAACTAAGTAGTTTTCAGGCACTTCACGCGAGCTGTATTATGCAAATATTGTTGTCTTTTGCTATTGTCTTCTTATGTAATTCTTGGCATTTAAAGTGTACAACTTTTTAAAGCATTCATTCAATTACAGCCGAAATCGTTGTATCTCAAGCATGCTTTAAGGCATGGTATTTTACCTGATAGTTGAAAAATACATTTTCTGTAAGAACATGGCACTCGGCTCCCTAAAGCATGGTTCACACGTCATCATAGTCACAATTATAAGCACATTCATAAGAAATGAAGAAGTTTCCATTTTCTTATGATTATGACTATGATTATCATGTTATGCCGCACCTGTGAACCGTACAATCTAAGTCGTAAACGTGGTTATGATTATGATGCCGTGTCAACCAGCTTACTTCATATTTGGAAAATAGTTTTCCTTTATTTTTTGTGTGTTGAAAGGCATTTGAGTATGAGTACAAGTCTCCAATTTGAAAAAAAAAAATTGGGGCTTGGCTACACGACCAAACAAACACATTTTGCCCGTGCCGTCGCTAATTTGAGTCGATTTCGAACTTGAATTTTTGCACTTTTTAGAGTCGCACTGTGTTAAATCAACAAAGATTTTCAAAATTCCGATCAAACTTCCAAAATAAAATATATTTCGAGTACTTTCTGGCATAAAATCAGAGCATTTCTCTAAAATGTGAATTAATACCATGGATTTTATGGACAATGGTTTTTAGCTATTTTTTGAGAACCAAAAATGTACGAAATTCGATACCTTAAATCTCAAAAGTGGGACCTAACAACAAACTTAAAACTACTTGAATGTCTTGAGTTATACTTAGTTTCACAATATATAAAGTAATATTTGCGGGTATCTTTCTAGAATTAATGCAAGTAAAGAGTTTCCCGAAGCAACCGATCAATGATTTTTGCATAATTTACACCAATTATAAACAGATTAACGCCCAACTTCACAAACGTTAAAATCAACACAAAAATCATCTAAATATAGATTTTTTGATAAAATAGGCTACAACTAACCTGGAAATACATATTCCAGGGACACTATAAAAATTGTCATGAATTTTGTCGTATAACATGTAGAGTTTATTTGCCGTTTTTGATTATTCTGAAAGCGTAATCAATCAAACTGAGCTACAAAGTGACTTTTTCTGTCATGCAATTCAACTTGTATGCTTTCAGTAAATTATTATTCATTTGACAAAATATTCCTATTCCAAGAATGTAGCTTTATGAAGCATAAACAGTCTTTGGGCTTAGAATAAATTGATAAAATGTTATTTCAAACTATGTATAGTTTAATAAACTCGCAGATCGTGTTTTATCAGGATTTAAAACCACGAGGCGAAGCCAAGTGGTTTTAAACCTGATAAAACACGATCTGCGAGTTTATTGAACGACTTCAAAAACTCCAACCTATATTGTGTGTTTTTGTAAAAAAAAATCAAGGATTTATGAAAGTTTATTAGAGAAAATTCAGGTTAAAGTTTATGTAAATTAGGGTAAATCTTTATCAGGAATTAGACCACTCGTCATGGTTACGATTTCTTTTGTCAATTTGGACAAAATAGTCATTAATTATTCATGAATTTTTCAAGTATAGTTTAATAAACGAGCAGGAGTGTTTTATCAGGATTTAAAACCACGAGGCGAAGGCGAAGCCAAGTGGTTTTAAACCTGATAAAAGACGATCTGCGACTTCAAAAACTCCAACCTATATTTTGTGTTTTTGTAAAAAAAAATCAAGGATTTATGAAAGTTTATTAGAGAAAATTCAGGTTAAAGTTTATGTAAATTAGGGTGTACGATTTCTTTTCTCAATTTCTCACGAATTATTAATGAGTTTTTGAAGTTTGTATATAGATCATCGCGTGACAGATAACAATTGATTTTTAGTTGATTCGCTAAGATGCATAATAAAACTATTACTTCATTTAAAAAACGTATAGAAAATGATTTTGAAGACATTTTAACGATTCAAATGTGCAAAACCTATTTCTTTTTATTGTAGATATGTTCAAATAATGTCGTATTAAAAAGAATTGAACTTTTTTCGAAGCCATCCTTTTTACGAAAACAAATGTGAATGTTTCAGATTATTAAGTAGAAATGAATGACAACTATTTCAAACAGATTCTTGATTAGGGACATTATATCTAACAATTCCACACAAAAAGATTTACGATTCACATAAAATCCACCACCCCATTTTGAAATTCCTGTTTTTCTCGCCTTGAGGTCACGTGACCACCGGAAGTCAACATGTGCATGCTTAAAATTTAAAGTGGCACTCTCGCTAATCTACATAAGCTCCGCCCCCAGTCCCCCTTCATGAGTCACGTCAGAGCGAGGCTTCCAGATCATTTGAATATAGTGAAAAATGTCTAATGACTTTATTGTTTTATATGTTTTCTCAACAGGACTCATTGTAATTATGAACTACAGACTATTCTTTGTGTTTCTCACTTTAACCATTGCTCTGGTACTGTTTCTCATTGCTGGAAAACTCAACCTTCACCATCATGTTATAAGGGCTGTATTACAAAGCTGTCCGCAGGTCATACCATTAACAGAAAACCCATCTTGCCCTCAACACGTTGGTAGCAAATCAATACCATATCTACAAAAAAATAAAAGGTATTTCTAGGAGGTTGGCAGACATTCACCAGGAACTGACAACTGGTGCCAGTCACAAGAAACCAGCCAGTCCTAAACTACTGTTACAACTGAAAGGAATAATAGGAGAACTTGATCCAACTCACAAAGTCAGCCAAGACAAGGAGCCTACTGAACCACAGAATGTCAACACTTCGATATTGTTGGATGTCTGTCCTGAGAAATACATGGGAGAGAAATATGGTTATCCTTTCTACCACAAGGGATGGGAAATACAGAAATGCACCAATGTCAAACCACTGGACCAGGTTTGAAATAATATTTTATTTTACTTGACTTGTGTTTGTTTATCAGTCTTTTAAAAGTTTTCAGTCGTAAGTCTCTAAAATGATGTCTGCGATTTCTCATAACTGCATTAAATCAGCCACTATTGAGTCTCAAATATCGATGTTCGAATTTACCACGTATAAGTGTACAAACTAAGCAATATCTCAACAACGGAAACGAAAATCACAAATCGCATACACCGTTTAAGAGATTGATGTATTAGGAGTCTGCTAACGTGATTTTTATCACTAAGACGGAAATCCTGACAGATTTCGGGCTTTTCAAAGGAAGTACGGTCAAAACACGCTTTAATCGGAATTTCTTTTTGTTGTTTTAAATAATGAACATTTTGAATTAATTTTCAAAACCTACATTTATTCAGCTTTCAAAAAATATATACTTTTACTGGAATACTTTACAAAGCTTGCGCATAATTTAAGTTTGCGTGAGTAGAAGTCCAAATGCAATTTGCCTCTTCTTTTCTTTCTTACTCTTCGCCTTCCCCTCCCATGAGAGTCACACAAATTAAAAGCAGTTTAACCTAGCTAGCACAATGACAAATCCAGAGTAATTTCAAGGAGGGTGACTGTTAGCTTGAAAGGCGTCATATAGTCTTTAATAGTGGTGACTATAGTTATAAACCAGTTCACACCCCCTAGATTCATACCTAGTATACTTGTAGCAGTGATATCAATAAACAAAACAATAAGCTGCCAGGAACTCAGCGTGGCAGTTTTCACAAAAACGAATAACTTCAAGGTATCCTGTATTCAACTAACTCTTTACACATTGTTTCTTTTCTTTCAACCAGGTCGTGAGTATAGTATTGAACACGATGGAATACCCTGGACCAATGGAAAAACAAGTAGACACTGTACTACAAGGCATCAATCACACCTACCCGCAACTCAAAGTATTCTTAGCAGCAAAAACAACACAGATTGAAGAGTCTGCCAAAAAATACCCTAACATTAAAACTATACCAGTTACTAAAGGAAGTACTCCTGGTAAAGTTTGGAATCAACTGATCAACGATGTTGCGACTCCATACACACTCGTCGCGCGAGATGTCGTCCATTTTACTTGGGTAGCACGCATTGAGAGGCAGATTCGTATGATAAGTACAACAGAGCATGTCGGTATAGCTGGAGGATCTTTTCGTAATCTTACTGGACACTGGCGAGTAGGATGTAGACAGAGCAAACTGTTCAACTATGTGTTGCAGTATGAGGAAGGTTACCACTACTCTAGACATTCATGTATGTTTTGTGATGATTTAGAAGGACCATTCGTCGCCAAAACAAATCTTCTGAAAGGTCTGAAATTCAGTGAAAAGTACAGCAAAGAAATTGTTTTTGAGGAATTCTTTCTTCGTGTTTCCAGAGCTGGTAACTTGATATTGAACTGTCCTGATGCAATGTACTTTACGACTGATTACTCCACAGAAACTAAACAAAGCTCCAAGTCAATATGGCGTCCTCTTGCTACAGACATGAAGTTAGTACGAGTTGTTCTTGTTGATTATGGGGTTCGTCATAGGTTCTCGTGTGGAGAGATTTCTTACAAATGCAACGTTGGTGTTACAAAGTACGTAGCTCTTCCTATGTGTTGCTTGGAGCAGTTTGGTAATGCCATGAAGTTTTTACATGATATGAGCATTGAAAAGAATATATTTACTGAGCTTGATGGTGGGTCAAATCTGGCATGTGTGAAGTTTGAAAATTACAGTCCTTTTGATCTTGATGGTGACATGATTGTATGGGCTTACAACATGTCAACATTGCACAACAATGAAGGATATGTACGGCAACATGGCTTTAGCTTGACTGGCTACAAACCAGCCACGTTCGACAGCAAGAACAAATTGAAAACTTATGGATATTTCTATTACAACAGCCCCGATATCTACACTGAAGTCTGGGGCCAACCCACAATGTCTGCTCATCAGTTCTCTCCACCAGAGTTGAACAAGCTGTTGATGTTCACAAAATGTCGTGTGAACAATCGTTGGATCAATGCTGTTCATTTTCCAGGTCTGTTTGCACGGAATCGCTATGGGCCAGATGTCTTGAAACACAGCCAAAGCTGGATTCAAGTTGGTAACATGAAAACTAGCTGGGAACGATATAAACCAGGATCATTCCTTCCCTGTGATAAGCCAACATTTCATGCATGTTTAGATACCTTCCCAACTGATGGAAACATTGCTTTTAAAGTACTTTGAGGAACAGGTATTTTTGCTGTGACCTAGCTAATGTTTATTTAGTACTTGTTGCTTCTGCTGAATAAGTGCATGGTGGGAAGTTTCAACATTGAATTTGTTTCTTGGTATGTTTTTTTTTGTTTGACGCCATTTAAAAAGTATCAAAAGTTCTTATCCACAGTACAAAGGTTTTGAACTGGGTGGAAACGTACATGGTAAAATGTTTAGTGATTAGGTCTCTATTTAGATATTTCCTACCTTGGGCACCAGAGGATATTTTCTACTTGCTTTGGCGTTTGTAAATCTGATGGTTTCTAAATTTACATGCACAACTACAACAATTGATTGATTGATTGATTGATTGATTGATTGATTGATTGATTGATTGATTGATTGATTGATATTCATTGTGGTATTTTTTTTATAAATAATGAAAAAGTCATGGAATTTAGAAACTTCAAAAAAGTATGAACCCTGTCCTACCACCCACTCATAAACACTGAATTGGAATGATAAAATGATTTAATGGATGAATATATCAAAGAAAGACATTCTTTACTTCTAAACTATACCAATAACTGTACCAATAATTAAGGGTGTTGTTTGTCATAAAACATCTTTTCAGTTTAATAAAAAAATGCTGTAATAATTCAAAATATGTGATAATAAATATTTATATATTTCGAAGGGTTTTTTTTAATTTGCCACGTAATTGACTTTAAAAGTCGTATTTTTAGACACCAATGACAATTAATTACACTTAAAATAATTACCGTTTGAATAGGCGTTAGTTAATAGGTCTGAGAGATACCACAGGAAACCCAATGGGGAAAATCTCCTATTTACAAGAAAAGCCGTTAATATTGAAGATATTAAAGATATAAAAGAAAAAAGCCATCATTATACTTGCTGACAAATAACAAATGTCTAATATTCAAACCGCATTCCTAATTAAGGCCAGCCCTTTGAACAACTCGTCAAAACTATGTAAAAAATTCGCGCCTTTTTCTATTTTAGCCCGCAATTTATCGGTCAGCGTCCACAAAATTCACACCTCTGCAGATCAGTCGCTTGTCTAGTACTCGGCAAAAATCGATAAAAATATCCCTGTGATAAGCTATCTTCAACATTTTTGTCACTTGAATCATTTGGTATTGGTATCGGTGGACAATCTTGGGATAAGACTATCAACTAGCTTTTACGGTAAGTAGCATCCTTTGTCGTTAGAACTAAGTAGTTTTCAGGCACTTCACGCGAGCTGTATTATGCAAATATTGTTGTCTTTTCCTATTTTCTTCTTATGTCATTCTTGGCATTTAAAGTGTACAACTTTTTAAAGCAGTCATTCAATTACAGCCGAAATCGTTGTATCTCAAGCATGCTTTAAGGCATGGTATTTTACCTGATAGTTGAAAAATACATTTTCTGTAAGAACGTGGCACTCTCCCTAAAGCATGGTTCACACAGCATCATAGTCATAATCATAAGCACAGTTATAAGAAATGAAGAAGTTTCCATTTTCTTATGATTATGACTATAATTTTGACGTTATGTCTCACCTGTGAACCGTACAATCTTAGTCGTAAACGTGGTCATGATTATGATTATGACGCCGTGTGAACCAGCTTAAGGAGGCTTCCTACAGTTTTTCCAGTGCTCGATCGGTCAACTTTAAACGGCTGTAGATCTGATATGCAAACACCCACAGCTTTCACACTTTGCCCACTTGTTACATAAAGATTGAAGTTTGTGAGGGTGTGTCTTTTGTTTACATCGACGTTACCATAGTGACGAAACAATGACATCGCGGTTTTTGATTAGAAGCGATTTTACGCGTTTTTCGATCTAAACTTTTAAAACGACCTTCACAATGCTAATATATAGCTGTTTGCCTAGACGTATACGAGGTTTGAAGAAAATCGTAAAAGCCGATTTTGAATAATGAGGCAATTTTTTAAGCTCCAAATTCACTCTTTCTTATTTGCCATCCAATAACTTTGCAAAGAAAACACCCTAACAATCCCTTCGACTGCACAAATCTTGCTCCAAATTTGGACTACTTGTCTGCAAAATTTCAAGTCGGAAGGTGCTTTGGATCACCGTCAGTGTGCTTCAACGTAGACACAAAATTGAGCTGATTTTTAGCAAAAATCATGAAAATAACGCTCAATGAACTTTAAGAAAAACCCGTCCAACGATTTTTTTCTAACTTCCGTGAGTATTAAACTTGAGAATATTTTCAATGCACTGTCCAAGCACCTACTTGATTGAAGCTTTTTAAGGTACTCAAATAAAATTCCAAAGTTGGCCACATGCTGTGTAACTCTGCGCTCAAGATTCTAGGTTCATGTTGATGTTTGCAAGCTCACATTCCAGCATGAAGGCATGCTTCAGTATGCAAATTAGAGGCATGGCGTTGCCATGGTGTCACGCTTTTCACTCCGCTACGCTGCCGTACGTGTGTCTTGCGTAAAAATTATTTCGACTGTTTTACACTGCGTAAAAAATGGTTTTCAGACACCAAAGCAAAACTACGCTGCTTATTTGACATCTGTTTTTCTTAGAGGAATATTAAATCACACATATGCACTGAGAAATAAGCACATTTTATTCAATATATTTTATAGCTGATTTCTTTCTGCGAAGACAGTATTTGGTTTGCAATTTAATTGTATTAAAGTCAAAAATGTAATTGCAAAATCACAATAATAAATTGTATAGTCTAGTAGCAAATGAATGTTATAGCGCGTATTTTCTATTGATCACACGTATCATCCGCTACATTGCGGACCATCAGAGTATCAGAGGGTTTTTTCTATCAACTTTTGCATTTGTAAATCCGACGAATTTACAAACATTTAATATCAACTAATTACAAACACTCAATTAAGAAAACCCTCTGGTTTTCAGTTTAGCAAACTAAATCTTATCAAGATAATTTATTGTAATTTGTTAAAAACAAATCATTTAAAAAAGTACTTTTTAAGTTTTTTTACGCAGTGTAAAACAGTCGAAATAATTTCAGCGCAGCGAAGTGAAAAGCGTGACACCATGGAAACGCTATGCCTCTAATTAGCATACTGAGGCATGCCCTCATGCTGGAATGTGAGCTTGCAAACATCAACATGAACCTAGAACCTTGAGCGCAGAGTTACACAGCATATGCCCAACTTTGGAATTTTTTTGGAGTACCTTAAAAGCTTCAATCAAGTAGGCGCTTGAACAGTGTATTGAAGATATTCTCAAGTTTAACTCACGGAAGTTAGAAAAACATCGTTGGACGGGATTTTCTTAAAGTTCATTGAGCGTTATTTTCATGATTTTTGCTAAAAATCAGCCCAATTTTGTGTCTACGTTGAAGCACACTGACAGTGATCCAAAGCACCTTCCGACTTGAAATTTTGCAGACAAGTAGTCTAAAGTTGAAGCAAGATTTGTGCAGTCGAAGGGATTGTAAGGGTGTTTTCTTTGCAAAGTTATTGGATGGCAAATACGAAAGAGTGAATTTGTAGCTTAAAAAATTGCCTCTCAAATTATTCAAAATCGGCTTACGATTTTCTTCAAACCTCGTATACTTTTAGGCAAACAGCTATATATTAGCACTTTTTAAGTGCCAAATAATAAGCCAAATATGTAGACGACCTGACTATATTAGAAATAATTCCAAGGAATAGTCCTTCAGTCTTAAGATATGTTGTAGAGGATATTCAATCTTTTGCCTCCAATAACAATATGTGTCTAAATCCAAAAAAATGTAAGTCCATGTCGGTTGACTTTTTGCATTACAATGCTTACGAGTGTCAGCCTCTTGTTATCGATGGCACCTATGTTGAAAGTGTTAAGTCGTTCAAATTCCTCGGTGTACATATTTCTGACGACTTAACGTGGGCTGTCCATTGTGATCATGTAATGAAGAAAGCCAACCGTAGGCTATACGCCTTACGCAAACTCATACGTTGTGGTGTCCCGTCACCAGATATAGTCCAAGTTTATTGTTCGCTTATAAGATCATTATTAGAATACGCATCAGCTGTTTTTTCAAACCTGCCTCAATATTTGATAGATGCTATTGAGAGAATTCAGAAACGTGCATTACGCATTATATTTCCTGATATATCTTACAATCAGGCTCTAGTTAAGTCCGGTCTCACGACCCTTGTAGAAAGGAGATTTGAAATTTGTAACAAGTTTATTAAGAGTATTAAGATTAATAATCCTGTTCATAAACTAGTGCGCAACAGAATCGTTATGCCCTGTAACCGCTATTCCAGACGATCAATTAAGCCTTCATCACACCTTAAGGCTACTGCCACTAACCGGTTTGGGGATTTTGTCACCCATAAATACGCGCGAGCATTAGTTGAATTATAATAGGGCGGGGGGATAAATAAATATGCGCAAGCGTTTGACAATTTATAATGTAGTGGGAGGGCGGGGGATTTATTTATTTATTTATATATTAATCATTCTAGTCGTAGTTGTTAAATAGTGTATTGTAAATTAATTATCTGACCCTACCTGTAATTCAGCCATTAGCTGCAAGAGGTTTGATTAAACAAATTATCTATCTATCTATCTATCTATCTATCACTGTGAAGGTTGTTTTAAAAGTTTAGATCGAAAAAC
Source organism: Metridium senile (assembly GCA_949775045.1). Taxonomy (NCBI): domain Eukaryota; kingdom Metazoa; phylum Cnidaria; class Anthozoa; order Actiniaria; family Metridiidae; genus Metridium; species Metridium senile. The sequence continues at coordinate 19,668,625 of OX459100.1, read as the reverse complement.
GCGTAAAATCGCTGCTAATCAAAAACCGCGATGGCATTGTTTCGTCGCTATGGTAACGCCGATGTAAACAAAAGACACACCCTCACAAATTTCAATCTTTAAGGTGGTGTTACACGGGGCAACTTGCAACGCCGATTTTTCGCGCAACGCTGTTGCGTCATTTGTGTGTCGATTTTTTGCGACATGTTACACGGGGACAACTTTTCGCGCAACAATCACTTCTAGTACTCAGTCCATGCGCTGACAAAGTGTAGATAAACAAAATGGCGACTGATCATGATTTCGAAGCCATCCTTTTTACGAAAACAAATGTGAATGTTTCAAGATTATTAAGTAGAAACGAATGACAACCATTCCAAACAGATTCTTGATTAGGGACATTATACCTAACAATTCCACACAAAACGACTTACGATTCACATAAAATCCACCACCCCATTTTGAAATTCCTGTTTTTCTCGCCTTGAGGTCACGTGACCACCGGAAGTCAACATGGGCATGCTTAAAATTTTAAGTGGCACTCTCGCTAATCTACATAAGCTCCGCCCCCAGTCCCCCCTGCATGAGTCACGTCAGAGCGAGGCTTGCAGGTCATTTGAATATAGTGAAAAATGTCTATTAATTGACTTTATTGTTTAATATGTATTTCCAACAGGACTCATTGTAATTATGAACTACAGACTATTCTTTGTGTTTCTCACTTTAACCATTGCTCTGGTACTATTTCTCATTGCTGGAAAACTCAACCTTCACCATCATGTTATAAGGGCTGTATTACAAAGCTCTTACCCTCAACATGTTGGTAGCGAATCAATACCATATCTACAGAAACAAAAAGATATTTCTAGGAGGTTGGCAGACATTTACCAGGAACTGACAACTGGTGCCAGTCACAAGAAACCAGCCAGTCCTAAACTACTGTTACAACTGAAAGCAATAATAGGAGAACTTGATCCAACTCACAAAGTCAGCCAAGACAAGGAGCCTACTGAACCACAGAATGTCAACACTTCGATATTGTTGGATGTCTGTCCTGAGAAATACATGGGAGAGAAATATGGTTATCCTTTCTACCACAAGGGATGGGAAATACAGAACTGCACCAATGTCAAACCACTGGACCAGGTTTGAAATAATATTATATTTTACTTGACTTGTGTTTGTTTATCAGTCTTTTAAAAGTTTTCAGTCGTAAGTCTCTAAAATGATGTCTGCGATTTCTCATAACTGCATTAAATCAGCCACTATTGAGTCTCAAATATCGATGTTCGAATTTATCACGTATAAGTGTACAAACTAAGCAATATCTCAACAACGGAAACGAAAATCACAAATCGCATACACTGTTTAAGAGATTGATGTATTAGGAGTCTGCTAACGTGATTTTTATCACTAAGACGGAAATCCTGACAGATTTCGGGCTTTTCAAAGGAAGTACGGTCAAAACACGCTTTATCGGAATATCTTTTTGTTGTTTTAAATAATGAACATTTTGAATTAATTTTCAAAACCTACATTTATTCAGCTTTCAAAAAATATATACTTTTACTGGAATACTTTACAAAGCTTGCGCATAATTTGAGTTTGCGTGAGTAGAAGTCCAAATGCAATTTGCCTCTTCTTTTCTTTCTTACTCTTCGCCTTCCCCTCCCATGAGAGTCACACAAATTAAAAGCAGTTTAACCTAGCTAGCACAATGACAAATCCAGAGTAATTTCAAGGAGGGTGACTGTTAGCTTGAAAGGCGTCATATAGTCTTTAATAGTGGTGACTATAGTTATAAACCAGTTCACACCCCCTAGATTCATACTTGTAGCAGTGATATCAATAAACAAAACAATAAGCTGCCAGGAACTCAGCGTGGCAGTTTTCACAAAAACGAATAACTTCAAGTTATCCTGTATTCAACTAACTCTTTACATATTGTTTCTTTTCTTTCAACCAGGTCGTGAGTATAGTATTGAACACGATGGAATACCCTGAACCAATGGAGAAACAAGTAGACACTGTACTACAAGGCATCAATCACACCTACCCGCAACTCAAAGTATTCTTAGCAGCAAAAACAACACAGATTGAAGAGTCTGCCAAGAAATACCCTAACATTAAAACTATACCAGTTACTAAAGGAAGTACTCCTGGTAAAGTTTGGAATCAACTGATCAACGATGTTGCGACTCCATACACACTCGTCGCGCGAGATGTCGTCCATTTTACTTGGGTAGCACGCATTGAGAGGCAGATTCGTATGATAAGTATAACAGAGCATGTCGGTATAGCTGGAGGATCTTTTCGTAATCTTACTGGACACTGGCGAGTAGGATGTAGACAGACCAAACTCTTCAACTATGTGTTGCAGTATGAGGAAGGTTACCACTACTCTAGACATTCATGTATGTTTTGTGATGATTTAGAAGGACCATTCGTCGCCAAAACAGATCTTCTGAAAGGTCTGAAATTCAGTGAAAAGTACAGCAAAGAAATTGTTTTTGAGGAATTCTTTCTTCGTGTTTCCAGAGCTGGTAATTTGATATTGAACTGTCCTGATGCAATGTACTTTACGACTGATTACTCCACAAAAACTAAACAAAGCTACAAGTCAATATGGCGTCCTCTTGCTACAGACATGAAGTTAGTACGAGTTGTTCTTGTTGATTTTGGTGTTCGTCATAGGTTCTCGTGTGGAGAGAGTTCTTACAAATGCAAGGTTGCTGTTACAAAGTACGTAGCTCTTCCTATGTGTTGCTTGGAGCAGTTTGGTAATGCCATGAAGTTTTTACATGATATGAGCATTGAAAAGAATATATTTACTGAGCTTGATGGTGGGTCAAACCTGGCATGTGTGAAGTTTGAAAATTACAGTCCTTTTGATCTTGATGGTGACATGATTGTATGGGCTTACAACATGTCAACATTGCACAACAATGAAGGATATGTACGGCAACATGGCTTTAGCTTGACTGGCTACAAACCAGCCACGTTCGACAGCAAGGACAAATTGAAAACTTATGGATATTTCTATTACAACAGCCCCGATATCTACACTGAAGTCTGGGGCCAACCCATAATGTCTGCTCATCAGTTCTCTCCACCAGAGTTGAACAAGCTGTTGATGTTTACAAAATGTCGTGTGAACAATCATTGGATCAATGCTGTTCATTTTCCAGGTCTGTTTGCACGGAATCGCTATGGGCCAGATGTCTTGAAACACAGTCAAAGCTGGATTCAAGTTGGTAACATGAAAACTAGCTGGGGCCGATATAAACCAGGAACATTCCTTCCCTGTGATAAGCCAACATTTCATGCATGTTTAGATACCTTCCCAACTGATGGAAACATTGCTTTTAAAGTACTTTGAGGAACAGGCATTTGTGGTGTGACCTAGCTAATGTTTATTTAGTACTTGCTGCTTCTGCTGAATAAGTGCATGGTGGGAAGTTTCAACATTGAATTTGTTTCTTGGTATGTTTTTTTGTTTGACGCCATTTAAAAAGTATCAAAAGTTCTTATCCACAGTACAAAGGTTTTGAACTGGGTGGAAACGTACATGGTAAAATGTTTAGTGATTAGGTCTCTATTTAGATATTTCCTACCCTGGGTACCAGAGGTTATTTTCTAGTTGCTTTGGCGCTCTGACGGTTTGTGAAGCAACAAGAGATAAACCTCTGGCCAAATGAACAACGCCTTCAGTTTAGAACGGAAATCATTTTTTAACGTTTTCTACTATGTAAGCTGTGTAACCATCAATGGGCTGATCTAGGGTGTGTCCTTAATGGCACCGGCAAAGCCAAAACGCCGCAATTACCACTATTTTATTTGAGACATTTAAGGACCGGACCCCCGTAATACCTTAAGAGCTCTTCATTTGTATTGGGACACCCCCTGACGAATTTCTGGATCCGCTCTAGTAACATTATAGCGTTAAAATGCGGCGCTTATTCGGGGGCGGCGCTTATTCAAGTACATATGGTAGATGGCTCCATCAAAATAATACGAGCACTTACGCAGGTTATTGTTTGGTAAAAAAGAACTGAAATGTTTTGATGAAAACCACTAGACGTGTAATTGCATCGACTTTTACACCATACTTACTGCAGGTAGCTACCAGTTTCTATTAAACAAAACATCAACAATTCTTATTTATTGTAATATATTAATACAATGTATTTATTGTTACTCTCAAAAACTGTGTACTCGATAAAATGATAATTAGTTTGGAATACTTTAGTCAAGATTGACATATTATTTTTAACGGTGGCTTCAGTTCTTCATCAACCAACATGTAACTGTTTCTCTGATCTGTGTTTATGTGTCAATGCTAACCATCAACAAAAGATCAACATGTAATTCAAATATTGACTCATTTCTGACAGTACATGTCTATACGCTGGGAATTCGGTACATAAAGATCAAGACTTTACCGCGACACTAAACGTCATTCATGGCTTTACTGTGGTGTAAAACTCTAGTAGCGTTGTTAGTTCTGGTGTTGTCAGCGTACGGCAGACATGTGAACGAGTTGAGTTCTGTTATCGTCCAAGCCAATCAACAAGAGCTAGCTTGTGAGGGATCAGACTTGAACTTGATGTGCGGGATAGAACAAGGAATTAAAATACTGTCGGCATTTTGGGGTCGTAATGATACAAAGACGTGTGCACTTGAAGCAGAGAAGCATTCTCAGAAAACTACTATACCCTGTACCCCGTATTGCTCGTCGTATCCTCTGGAGAAAGTCAAGTCGATTTGTAACAAGAAACAGTTTTGTACGTTATCCGCAACGACGTCGTTCTTTGAATTACCGTTATGCTGTCCTAATGTGCTGAAATACTTGAAAGTGTCGTATAATTGTCACTTGATGACTGGCTTTTGAACTGATACATATCTGACAAGAAAGTTGAAGGGGTGGTGTAATGTATTAATGACTGGCTTATGAACATAATGATAGTGCAAGGGGCAATGTACTGCATGGTGTTGTCCTAATGTACTGTAATACTTGAAAGTATCGTATAATTGACGTCACTTGATGACTGGCTTTTGAACATACGTATATAGACTAGGAGCCAATTTCTGTAGGAGGCCTAGAAAATGGAAAACGTAGCAAACCCCTCATATATTTTGTCTGACACTATAAAATGAGAGCTGGGTACCTAGAGAACATTTCTAGGTAAGATGTACTAAGGTACCTGTGGGCCATCATTGTGTAAGGGACCTTTTTCTAAGTACCACTATGCTCCCTCAAAATTATGCACTCAAGGGGCCTTTACTGGATATCATAGTATAATCTCGTATATCTTCTAAGAACATTGCATAATACAAGAACGATGAAGCGGTGATGTAATGTATTAATGACTGGCTTAATGACTGGATACTGTATATACAAGGGGTACTGTAATGTATACGATTACAGCACTAAAAGACTGGAAGTATTTTGAAGTATCTGGATTTTGATCTCCACGGTAACGGTACGGTTTCTTCCCGTGGTGTATTACCAGTAGACGCCCAGCTTTACACGATTTACAAAGAAACAGGGGATTTTTGAATGTACAGCATAGCCGAATTACTTACTTAACCCACAGGACTAGGTACGTCAGTAAGTGCGATATAAGAAGTAACAAATGGCAACTTACGGCACACAGTACTGAGGGAAATTACTGAGGCACTTAGTGCGTGTACTCAGGCTACGTCATAGAGTAGTTGTGGTTTACCTGTGGCATTACGTCATGTGTAATCTCGACACAACGATATACCCATAGATAGAAAAGGTAAACCTAGACTCAGGCTGAGTAATTATAAAACTGCTAACATTTTTAAGTAAGTATTAATAAGTAATACTGTAGTAATAAGGTAGTCGTACCTATTATCGCACACATCCTATTATCGTGCTTTTCGTAAAAATTAATATATATCTTCTAAAAAACTGCTTCAAAATTAATTAAAACAATTATGGCTGCTTATTCTGTTGCATCCAACTTTTTTGGTCCACTTTTGTCAATAAACTTTTACGCAGAATAGAAGATATATATTATTTTATACGAAAAGCACGATAATATGGTGTGCGCGATAATAGGTACGACTACCTGAAGTAATAGTAAATAATACTGCTTTTCTTTCTTTATACTGGTATATGTAGGTAGGTGGGGAGGGGGGGGGGGGGGGGATTAACACACTATGAAATAAGATGGGTAAATTTTGAAATAAATATATACTTGAATGTGATTGGTTATTGTGGCTTATTATATATCCTCTATTATGATTGGCTAGTCTAGATGTACATCATTTTCATTGTTCATATATAGATGGGCGTAGTGTTTACAAGTTTTGGTATTGTGATGCTAGTTTGCCAACCATTTTAACAATAAACGGAAACTAGCGAGTAAACTAGTATAGGCTGCTTCGGTGTTTGATATAAACGATAGGTAATATAATGAAATTTGTAACACCGTAAAAAATGTTGACTTAACTTTAATTTACTAACGTTTCGAGCTTTAGCCCTTCGTCGGAGTAAAAGGAATTTCAAATGTCTTTGTTCTTATAAGAATGGTTGGTTGGAAAAACCATAACAAAATACGTCACTGTACGTCCACCTATCCCATCGGTGATTGGCTAGAATAGACATCTTTACACCTAGTTATTATTGCAATTGTGGTTGTATTATTCAATGTGATTGGCTAGAAAAGACGTTTATACTTCAATGTGATTGGCTAGAATATACTTGTATACTTTATTATGATTGGCTATAGAGAATACTTCACTGTAATTGGCTAGAATATTCATGGCAGGTATTAACAGGTACTAGCCGATCCATCGATGACTTCACTTGATATTTTTAATAACAATATTTCTTTCCTAAAATAAATCTATTCTTTATTTAAAATACATATAGTTTTTGCTCTAAATATTGAGTTGTGATTTCTGGTTCATGGTTTAGTAAAACATGGTTTAGTAACACTGTAATTTGCGCGCTTTTTAAAAAGCGCGTGGGTGTTGTAATTAATTATCTTGGCACTTGCACAGTTTTAATTTTGGCGAACAATATAGTTGTCAGTTGAATGGATCGTACAATGTAACTTATTAATTTTATAATTGTCAATGCTAATTCAAACTCTTTTGGTTGCTGTTCAAAGTATTATTTGTACTATTTGATTTAGTGAATGTACTTTCATAGCCACCTGATGCGTTTTCAGAGTAGAAACTGATCAAACTTGACCTACGAATGGAAACAACACGGCGAATAAACTAGCTAGTACATTGAACATTTCGTCAATAGATTCCAAATGATGCCCTTTTTGAAATGATCAGTACCGTTTTTCTGTCTTTCCAAGTACAACGAAAATAACTTGAAACTAATCTTGTATATTATGTTAGTAATTAGGCGCATCTACAGCTATCTTTGCTGTAGTTTATCAACAATAAAGTGCATTTCACTTCCAGCGCAGTCTTATTTGGTCTAACGTCTCGCTGTCTTGAAATCTCCGAAAAGCAACAATCATGATTCCTTTACCTTGATCTTCATCACTCGTGTTCAAAATCATGGCTGTTTTTTTCCTACTAAATTAACTTTCCTGGTTGACATGATGGACATATTTACTGTAGAGGCGTCAGTCTTGACACTTCTATCTCAAAACATGATTTCTTGCTTAGTTTGCGCCAGTTGCATTCCAATTTCACAGTCTTACTACGACGAATGGTAGACGTTTGAAACATTTGTAATTCCAACTCTCTATTTGAAATGTGTAAAGTAACGTTCACACCGTCGAAGGATCAACGCCAGTTGTACTCTTTTCTATTGTGTATAACTAAACATTTGGCACTCCAAACTTCTTTCTAATTTTTCTAAATTTCTGCTGAAGACAATTCATATTTTATTTATTTATAAAATCTGTGCCATACATTGGTCAGTCTTGATATAAATTAGAGATTTCCAGGCTAACACAAGTCTACCGTAGTCGTTCCTATACTCTGTTGCCCAGATGGCATATATTGCTGTTTTACACTAGTTGTGTCATCTTGAGCCAAGGCCGCTCATCGCCCTGCAGTCATAGACAACTCGTAGATACTTTGATTTACTCTTACATAAAGGAACCTCGAAATAAGCCTCAGATGCGTCTACCTCGCATCGACTGGATGCATCGCATATACTTGCAAGTTTCTCCAGTGGATAACTGGGATTAAACGGTTTGCACAAATCATTAGTCTTGTTTTTATCCTTAGATGGACATAGCTTGGTGTCATTTCGTCCCCAGAAGGCTGACTTGATTTTGATTCCATCTCCTTCATCACAAGTCAATACGACTTTCTCTCCTTCACAGGCAAGTTCAGTAACATTTGCTTGTTTGACCCATTTTGTTAGTTTACTTTCATGTGCAGATATCCCACTAAATAACACAGAATACATCCATAATACAGTTAAACCACAACAGATGTGCTGTATCATACCTCTTTAACGAATTCTATTGGTTTTAAAGACTTCGAAGGGTTTCTGGTTTATACCAATGTTTTTATTGTTATGTCGAGTGTTCATTACCCATAAGCCATTTAGCACCGAAACTGTTCATCCATACTGACATACCGGCAAGCGTGTTCTGTTTCTATAGTAACGATTACGTTCTAAGATGTTTATAATTTGTATAACATGTTACAAATTATTATAAACAATGTAGTTTGGTCAATTTTTCCAGACGCTATCGCTGTGATTAAAGAGGGGGGTGTAAGGGTTTGCGGTGATGCGGTTTCGCGATTTTTTTGGGTGCGATTTTGCGTGTTTTTTTTTTTTCATTTATATCTGCGGTTTTACAAATCTTGCGGTTTCGGTTTTTAGCAAATTATAGTGCGGTTGTGCGGTTTTTGTCCATTTTTTGTGCGGTTTTGCGATTTACAACCCCCTTACGCCCCTCATGATCATTAAGTATTACAGACGATCGTTGTGATTGCGATTTCTCAATACGATTGTGTAGTGATCAATTGGAATAATAATGGTCGTACGATGTTATGATGTTATAGTTGTTATGGCAATCGTAAGAAACATGTAAAAGACAAACATTGATGAAAACACGTGTTTGTAACTTTGTAACTATGATGGATATGATGATGATATAATGATGGTGATGATTGATGGTGATGATGATGATAATGGTGAATATGAAGATATCAATGATGTTGATGGTGATAATTAGAATACTGATTATGAAGATATTGATAGTGGTGATGGTGATGATGATAATATTGATTATGAAGATATTGATAGTGGTGATGGTGATGATGATAATATTGATTATGAAGATATTGATAGTGGTGATGGTGATGATGATAATATTGATTATGAAGATATTGATAGTGGTGATGGTGATGATGATAATATTGATTATGAAGATATTGATAGTGGTGATGGTGATAATTAGAATACTGATTATGAAGATATTGATAGTGGTGATGGTGATGGTGATGATGATAATACTGATTATGAAGATATTGATAGTGGTGATGGTGATAATTAGAATACTGATTATGAAGATATTGATAGTGGTGATGGTGATAATTAGAATACTGATTATGAAGATATTGATAGTGGTGATGGTGATAATTAGAATACTGATTATGAAGATATTGATAGTGGTGATGGTGATGATGATAATATTGATTATGAAGATATTGATAGTGTTGATGGTGATAATTAGAATACTGATTATGAAGATATTGATAGTGGTGATGGTGATGATGATAATATTGATTATGAAGATATTGATAGTGTTGATGGTGATAATTAGAATACTGATTATGAAGATATTGATAGTGGTGATGGTGATGATGATAATATTGATTATGAAGATATTGATAGTGTTGATGGTGATAATTAGAATACTGATTATGAAGATATTGATAGTGGTGATGGTGATGATGATAATATTGATTATGAAGATATTGATAGTGTTGATGGTGATAATTAGAATACTGATTATGAAGATATTGATAGTGGTGATGGTGATGATGATAATATTGATTATGAAGATATTGATAGTGTTGATGGTGATAATTAGAATACTGATTATGAAGATATTGATAGTGGTGATGGTGATGATGATAATATTGATTATGAAGATATTGATAGTGTTGATGGTGATAATTAGAATACTGATTATGAAGATATTGATAGTGGTGATGGTGATGATGATAATACTGATTATGAAGATATTGATAGTGGTGATGGTGATGATGATAACAATAAAATAAAGACAATGATTATGTTGATGGTTGATGAAGATGATGATGGTACTGTGATTATCACAATGTTATTAAGTGATGATCTGACGATGATTATGATGATGGTTGAAATGATAATGACGATAATAGTAATAATATGATAATAATGATGATAATAATCAATTACGGCACTGATGATGGTGATTGTGATGACAGACATTGTCAATCAAAGAGACTATATATGACCTCGTTTATCATGTTGCAATTTCTATTTTAATTGACCAATAATCTATATTTCTATCGTTCGTCTTCTTCCACCTACACAAATCGATGCCAATGGCTTTATTCACTTGCTGATGTTAAATATACTAAATTGTAAAGTTTCTTGGCGTAGAAATGCCTGCTCTGTCTGTTAGTAGTTAAAACTATATGATACCTTCCGTAGTTAACTGAAAACACAAAACGATTGCCTTGAAAAAGATCATTTTACCAATAAGCCACGATTAAACCAAAATCTGATCAATTTAGTTCAAACAAAAACAGTTCGCATCTTTAGAATTAAATTTTCACTTTTTCAAAAACATAGTGCATTTCCGGCTAAATTCTTTCGAACTTAACTCATATTTCACGAAAATCAAAAAGAGAATAAAATTTAGAAACAAAAAAGGTAAAATGTTTGTGGAATCTTTGATGAAATCTTCTAAAGATTGAGCGGAAGTTTTCTACGGAAGAAGAGATGTGCCCTGTAGGATTTTCTAGGCCTTGAAATCAAAGCTGTTCTCATAGGTTAATGCAGGGCTTATGACAATGACCTTAGCAGCAACATAGCAGGTGGGACGATTCTTGATGTCGCCCTAACATCATAATTGTAAATAATCGTAAAAACTGGTACACTTCCTGCCCCGGGAATCACACCAACACCAACATACAACAGCTAGAAAAAATACTACAAACAATCAAACATCGACCTAAAGAAAAATCGTACGGTGATTTTGACTTGTATTGCTTGGGTTATTAGTTAAGAGCGAAAGGTTAGTGTTTGTACGCATGCGTGTGTTTCGTTTTGTAGCATTCTTGTTGTATTACCTCATTCAATGTTCCGTTCGATTACTTTATGAAAACACAATCTACTCGACACGCTCTTGTCATGACGGATAAAAATACACCATTTATTGTGATTTTATAACTTCAATTATCGGGTAAGTTGATATTTCTTATATTTCACTATATATTTATTATCGTAGTTTTGTAAAGTTCCTTTTACAGTGCGAGTGAAGTATTTTTTTACGAGCTAAAAGTCCATGAATATCTCTCGAACAACCTGCTGGTAGTTGCACGGCCAGTGGACATCTTTATGACAGAAGTCTGCCTCCAACCATATTGCACTGTACGCTTTGTAAAACTCATGAAATTCTCTTCGTAAAACTTGGATATTTTTACTACAATCTGGTGTATTGGTGTAGCATCGAGTAAAGGTTGTGAAATTGGCGCGTACCTGCGGGATATTATGACCGTGGTTGACAGCTAGGTGATTATTCCGTCATGCAGTGCCCGTGTAGATAATTGTGGCTGAGTTTCTTCATCGTTCTTGTTCTGTTTTTCACAGTACCATTATACATCACATTTACTCTATGTCAAAGTCAAATTAACTTGATTTTTCTCCGTGTTTAGTATTCGCTACAACCCCGTTTACGCAAGAGGGGGAAGTGTTCACATTCATCCAGGGTTTTGGTCTCAAACCCACTCCGGTAAGTACAGCACTTCAAATCTATAAAACCTTGATTTTATTCTATAATAACGTTTGAATATATTGTTTTAGTTATTGTTTTTTTTTTTGTTGGTAGAAATATATATTATTTTGAAAGAAGAAAAGTGAAGTCAACGCATGAATAAATTTTCGAATGCTTAGTGACCTCTATGATAAATGTGTTAACATTTTCATTCTGGCCAAGATTGGTTCACTTTTCTTATTGAAAACTAATTTACTGACAAAGACAACCAGCTTTAGCCAGTAACGGAGATGATTTTAACGTCAGATTACCAGTAAAAACGAATGGGATTTCGTAACGCAAAAAAATGTATGAATTCAAAAGCATTTGGCATTGCCAGGGTTAAAGGAGCAGGACTACGAAAGGTCAATAGATCGAAAATATTTCAAATTAACTCTTCGTTCTTCGACAATTGAGAAATATTTTGCATCCAATACTGAATTAAATATGTAGAACATCACACCCAGAAGCCTTACTAATGCGCGCAGCGATAACAACAGACTTATTGTATATTTTTAAATTTAGAGAAATATTATTGTTTTTGATGTCTTTTTATGTATTGTATTATTATTCAGTTTGTTGCACTTTGTTCCCTAGGCAATCATGATTGTTCGGATAGCCATTTCTTCTCTTCTGCTTCTCTATTTAGTTGATTGTAAGGTAAGCATATATGGTCCGCCTTTCTTATCCAACACTATATAAATGTGCAAAAAAACACTAGCTTGTTACAACTTGTATTCGACTGAAGACAGGTCCGCGTTTCTTGTCAAACATAAAAATGTACAAAAACCACTAGCTTGTTACAACTTGTATTCGACTGAAGGAAGGTCCGCCTTTCTTCTCAAACATATATATGTAATAATTGTACAAAAACCACTCAATTATATACAACTTGTATTCAACTGAAGACAGGTCCGCGTTTCTTCTCAAATATTTTTAAAAGTACAAAAGCCACTCAAGTAACAACTTGTATTAGACTGTAGGCAGGTACGCTTTCCTCTCAAACATATATACGTATATGTACAAAAACCAACTCGTATTAGACTGAAAGCAAGATTATCAATGTTTTACTTGACAGTTTTGTTTGTGTTGCAGGTATTTCCCGATGTACCTGACAACGCTCAACTACGTAAAGATTCAGATATCAATCTCATGAAAGTATTAGAAAGCCTCGCACCTGTAACAGCAGAGGAGGACGTCGCTGCTTTCCCTTCGAATAATAACTTTGAGAGAGCTAGAAGAGAGGTGCAGGGTAGCACAGCAAGCGGCGATACAACGACTGCTAACGCAACCAAACCAGCTGAAGAAAGTCAGTCGACTAGTGCAGATGCTACGGCAGCGAGTATGCAGGCTGATGGACCTGCGCTATCATCAGTTGAAGGGAACGAACCTTATGATGTACCACACCCTTTGACACCACAATACACACCACAACCACCACCTCCTCCAGCAGCTGCCCCACCACAACCACCACCAGCGCCTCCAGTCATTGTCTCCACAAAGATCACGCCTCTTCCTGCAATGATCCACTATAATAACAACTCGGCTGTTGTAGATGGTCGCTTCTCAAAACCACCCACTGACAACCAATTAAAACTAACACAAGATATAACAGGCTCAGGCTCAGGCTCAGGATCAGGTCAGACATTTAAAAACAGCGGTCTAAGTGCCGATGAAGCTTCATTTATCTCTGCTCTCCATAACAACAATGAAGCTAAGAGTGAAATTGTCAACACTCCAGTCCTTCCCGGTAGTGAAGGTGCGATAGAAGATGAAAGCCTGGGCGCTAGTGGATCTGGGTCGGGTGAACAAGTAGTAACTAATGATTCTGATGAGCTAGGAAGCGGCACAGAATCTGTGGCTTCTGGCGACAAGCGAAGTGAGATAGAAGTTGAAAGTACTTCTGGAAGCAACTTCTTGTCTGGTGACGATAGCGAGTCTTCCGGGGATTCAGAGGATTCACTACCTGGTAGCCTAGGTGCTTTTAAAGGTATCGAAAAGATTGAGAAGAAAGAAGAAGAAGAGAAGGATATTACAGCAAGTGGTGCCCCAACACCTGCAGAAGACAAAGAGGCAGCAGAACCTCAAGCGCCTGCTGCTCCCGCTGCTGAAGCACCTCTTGCACCCGCCCAGGAGGACAAACCAGCGCCTGTAGGTGGCGAACAACCAGCTGAAGCTCAGGCTCCTTCTGCTCCTGCTGCTGAAACACCTCCTGCATCTGCCAAGGAGGACAAACCAGCGCCTGTAGGTGTCGAACAACCAGCTGAAGCTCAGGCTCCTTCTGCTCCTGCTGCTGAAACACCTCCTGCATCTGCCAAGGAGGACAAACCAGCGCCTGTAGGTGTCGAACAACCAGCTGAAGCTCAGGCTCCTTCTGCTCCTGCTGCTGAAACACCTCCTGCACCCGCCCAGGAGGACAAACCAGCGCCTGTAGAGGTCGAACAAGCAGCTGAAGCTCAGGCTCCTTCTGCTCAAGCTGCTGAAACACCTCCTGCACCTGCCCAGGAGGACAAACCTGAACCAGCAATCCCTGTAGCTGCCAAAGCACCTGTCACCAGTGAGGCAACCGAACAAGCCAACCAAGCCCCGGCAGCAGAACCTCAAGCGGCTGATACAGTCGAAACACAAACTTCTCAGCCAGAAAAGCCAGAGAAGGTTGAGTCAGCTGCTGTACAGCAGCCACAAGAAGCTCAGATTACAGTACAAGCACCACAGAAATCAGCCGCAGTTGATAAGGAAGAAGATTTAATGTCTTCTGGTTCCGGCACGTCAGAAGGACAAAGAGTGACTTATGAAAGCTTCCCTGAGCTCCAAACAGAAACTGGATCAGGTACTGAAGGTTCTGCCACTGGTCACGAGACACAGCATACCGTGCCATATCATGATCCAAACTATATCAAAGAAGAACAACCTGAACCAAGACACCCAACAGCTGCAGCCACTCAAGCCATTGAAACCCAAGATACTCCTTCAGCATCTGACAGTGAGTCTGGATCTGGGTCTGGATCTGATGTTCCTTTCATTGCTGACTCCGAAGAGCAGCTTCCAGGCAGTGTCGGCGCGATGGGACCAAACTTGATGACTATGAACAATCTAGCTGGGTCAGGAGATAGCAGCGCAGAATCCTCTGGATCTGGATCTGGATCTGGAGCAGGCGAAACTGTTACTACTACTGCCTACAAAAAGGATAACATTGAGGAGTCTCCTGATTTGAGAGACACAATTGAATCAGACTCTGAAGCTCCTGGATCAGGTGGTAATATGGATGATGATTTGCAGTCCTCCGAAGCTTCTGGTGAGGAGGTAGTAGCATCTGACGACACAACAGGAACAAAAGTTGTATCGGACAATGATTTTGATGGCGGAAAATCCACAATAACATCAAGCAAAGAGACAATCGAAGGATCAGGTTCTGCAACAGTTGAAAGTTCTGGTCAACAAACAAACATTAATCCAACAGTCTCTACTGGAGCAGCCACCAAAGACACCGTCCTCACCGCAAAGACCGCAACAGAGGACTCTGCTAAACAAGCAAAACCTCTTCCAGAGAGCTTGGGAGTCGAAGAATCAATCTCATTCTCAGGATCAGGAGTTTCTCAAGGATCTGCTAGCTTAGACAATAACATCGCTGAAGAGACTGTAGGAGAGGGCTCTGCGGACGACAACGACCAACAGCTTCAACAGTTCAAGAAAAATAACTTACAAGATACGTATGCCAAAGATGACATTACAAATGGAGGCTCAGAAATACAAACAAATGGAGGCTCAGAAATACAAGCAGCACACGCTGAAGAGCCCGCTGTATCACTCAAACTACCATCATTTGACCTCTCAAAGGATTCTTCCCTCAAAGCTGCGCTGGGACAAGCTGCAATCAACAATGCTCCTTTGACCATTGACTCAGGGTCATTTGGATCTGGAGCAGAGCCAGAAGGTTCTACAGCACTAGAAGGATCTGGAATAACCGGCACACTGGAGTTTACTCCCGTTACGGCCACTGAAGAAGCTGTACAGCAACAGAATGATAGCCCAAGCGATGAGTCAAGCTCGTCTGGAGAGAGCAAGGATGGGTCAACGTCAGGCGCCATTGAAGAAGAACAGCCGGAAGTGGAGGTGGAAACAGAACAAGAAGAGGTATGAAACACAGCTTGATATTATTGTTGAATGAATAAAATATCAAATATTCAAACGGTTAACTTCTTGCATACTTGATTTTGGATGTCAAAAGTGTAAATATGGTCTCTATAGCTAATTCTTCAACACTAAAAAACCAATAAGAAACGAATGAACAAATAAATTAAGGAAAGATCAAACGAACGAACAAACTACATAAACAATAAGCTAAATATAAATCACCAAATTACACAAACGTTTAACTGAACGCATATTCACAGCTGTATAAATATTCTTGGCTTATTTCTATCTGCAGAAAGTCGATGAAGGTTGGCCCAAACTTGGAGAAACAGTCGACCAACAGATGTTGGATCATTTCATGATCAGCCAAGTTCTTGAGCAGAACTTGACTTTGTTCTACGGTGGTCTATCTGGACGATCTGGACCAATTGGACCACCTGGTCCCAAAGGACACCTTGGAGATCGTGGTGTTACTGGAGAACCTGGACCAGCAGGAACTTCAGGGGATGTTGGTGCTCCAGGCGCTGATGGTGTTCCTGGACCCAAAGGACCTCCTGGACCCCCGGGTGCATATGGTTTTAGGGGTGAAAAAGGTCCCCCAGGTCCACCCGGTAAAGCAGGTACTCCTGGTGCTCCTGGTATTCCTGGTATTAAAGGTTATTCTGGACCAACAGGACCTGACTCTATTATGCCAGTAAGTGAAGTGTATTAATGAATTACTACTGAAGAATTGCATTAAGCTAGTTAGGATGATAATGATGATGATGATGATGATGATGAAGATGATGGTGGTTGTGGTGGTGGTGATGATGATGATAATGATGATGACGATAATGATGGTGGTGGTGGTGGTGATGATAATGATGAAGATGATGATCATGATGATGATAATAATGATGATGTTGGTTAGTGTTCATGGTGGTGGTGGTGGTGGTGGTGGTGTTAATAATAACACCTACAATATTTTGTTATATATATATTAGACAGTAATTGTATGAATGTTATGTTTTCAGAATTGCTCGTACGTCTGTGAGGGCGAGCGAACTTGGTTACAGTGTAAGCAGTACGAGATGTTGAACGTTAAGCGTGTCTTTTGGGGTCGTGAGGATAACAGAATGTGTCCCTCAGCTCCATCGGGTCTTACAGTAGACAAACCCTGTGAAACAGATCCAGAACAAGCCATGAAGAAAGTCAACAGCCAGTGCAAGAACCAACAAGCGTGTGAGATAGTAGCATCTAACGTCTTCTTCGATGAGCCTAGCTGTAAGAACACCTACAAGTATTTGAAGTTGTGTTACGAATGTGTTCCCGATTCAGCCAACGCCGTCGACCCCTTGTTACAATATGGAAAACGAAAGAAGAGAGGAACAAAACTGGAAACTCTTTTATCAAAAATGAGGGCGAAGGAAGTCAAAAAATATCAAGAGGAATTATGGCGAAGACCATACCGAGGGTTATCCTTTTAAACTTCCCGCCAAACATGTTCGTATATTGTTTATATAATGGAGTACAAAGACTTTGTAAATAGAAGGTACTCTTTCATATAATGGTCACGTGACCTGTCCCGAAGCATCTCGGGATAAAGTGGGTTCATTTGCAGCTTTGATGTTGATAGCTTGCAAGGAATCGCTGATTTCTCTCAAGCTAGTCCAAAACAAAATCCAATAAAATGACATTGAACAATGCCATTATTAGACGATACAATAAATACATTCATACCAAGTGGAAGACAAGATATTTAGATATTCACTTAGAATATAAAATTTTCGCCTTATTGTGAAATAGTGAAAATTCGACATTGACAGCACATTTCATCATCGTTGTCAACAGGAATAGACATTGATACAACTGACAAAGGTCATGTGATAGGAGTGCACTTTCTCCAAGTGCCCGTTAAGAATACTAATTGTTTTCATAAAAACGCTATTGCAGTTTGTATAAGGCAATTCACGTGAAAGTGATTCATCTTAGTTGTTGTTTATTGATTGTTCTCAATACATAAATCAAAACTTTAAGTATTTTTAAAATAGAACAGTAAAAAAGTAATCGAAAAAAGAGTTACTTACTGACGTTCTGTACCTCTCATGACACCGACAAGGGATCGACGTCAACAACGTCAGTAAGCTACTATTGTAAACTGTATATTAGTTGCCATTTTTACTCTAATTGATCAATTGATGAACCAATCACGTGACCGTTGTTACAATGTCCACGTTCCCTTGACAACAATAATGACGATGGCTGTAGTAGACATACATTATACTGTGGTTGAACGCAGTTAACCAAGACGAGAATATTTCTCATGGAGGATCAGTGTATTCATTTAAGGATCACGCCGGTCTATTTAGGTCTGTTTATTTGTAAATAAGCTATGGATAGCATAAATGTTAGTAAGCATTTGCTCGTTGGAGTCGTTCTGTGACTATAGATTAGTTGTTTCTTTGTAAACGAGGGTATTCGTATCGACGTATTTCTTAGAATAAAGGTTTTCTAAGAACTAGAACTGTTGTGAATAAATCTTTATTGTTCACGTTTGGGTCCATTTGACATTGATAGAGGGAGGGGATGGAAAGGAGGGAATCGAAGAGGTGGTAAGGAGAGGGGAGGGGAGAGGAGGACAGGGAGGAGAGGAGTGGAGGAGAGTGGAGGGGTGTAGAGAGGAGTAGAGGGGAGTAGAGGGGAGGGGAGAGGAGGGGAGGGGAGGAAGAGAAGAGGAGAGGAGGGAAAGAAGCTGAGAAGAGGAGGAAGAGGAGAGGAGGAAGAGGAGAAGAGGAGAGGAAGAGGAGAGGAGTGGAGAGGAGAGGAGAGGAGAGGAGAGGAGAGGAGAGGAGAGGAGAGGAGAGGAGAGGAGAGGAGAGGAGAGGAGAGGAGAGGAGAGGAGAGGAGAGGAGAGGAGAGGAGAGGAGAGGAGAGGAGAGGAGAGGAGAGGAGAGGAGAGGAGAGGAGAGGAGAGGAGAGGAGAGGAGAGGAGAGGAGAGGAGAGGAGAGGAGAGGAGAGGAGAGGAGAGGAGAGGAGAGGAGAGGAGAGGAGAGAGAAGAGTAGAGGAGGTGAGCATCCTCGTGGTCAAGGTTTTCTATGAACTAGAACTGCTGTAATAATTCCTTATTAAAAGTATTCTAGCTATAGATCTGTTTAAGTTTTTTTGAAAACGATATATTAAATAAATACAAACAAGCGCATTTCATGTTTAGTACAATGATGGTAGAATACTCGGCTCTTAATGAGCCGAGTATTTACTATTATAATTTCTTTTTAACTTCTTTTGCAACTAGTGACAACTGTTCTTGGGTTACAAAATAAATACCACATTTTCTGACGTAGGTCGCATTGCTATGATAAACAATGATAAATCATATTTTCAACAATTTTATATCATAATCCCTTTGAGGAAATAGATATTTACATCGCTCAGTTGAATATATAAAATAATGTATGGGGCCACCTTAAAACTTGATATTGATAACCTTATGCGCCAGCGATGCTGTCTGAGATCAGCGGTTATGTACATCAAAACAAAATGGCGGCACCCAAGGCAATAAATCACGAAGCGCTTTCTTGGTTTGATTTTCTCTTTGACGAAAAGGGAGAACTATTAAAAAACCATCTTAACAGCTCCTCAGCAGGTAGGTTGTCTGCTAGGATAAGTAATTTAATGAATTTTGTTCTAGACATTGTTTTTAGACGGTTTGTCTTGCAGGGTGAACGAGTCTTAAAAAAATGAATGCATGATTTCATTCTGGTTGAATAATTGGACATAAAAATTATTGTTATGCTACATTATTATAAGAAACTGGCGGTATGCTATATCAGTTATAATTAATATTGATGTTGGCTGCTAATCCTTGTGGCGCGACCTCTTTACCACCCCTCCCCTCCCTTGATTTGATTATCGCTTTTTATCTGTTTTACTGGTAAAGCCACAGGGAGCCCGGCTTTTTGTCGTTTCTTTTCTTTTTTTTCTCTATTTTTATTTACGCTATTGATGCGCTATATTATGTTTGCATCAGGATTCCTGTGGTATGAGACAGTTCCGAAATGATGTAATTAACAGTAACTCGATAGGAGGATTAAACTCTTATCTGTAACACACTCGCTTGTAACCGTTAATGTATAGAAGGGCTGAAACAACTGCTAGATGCCTCAATTAAAACTCATATATAAAATGTTTTAAGCATTCTTTCATTGTTATAAAGCCTCCAAACGTTTGTGTAATAAACATACTTTATGTTAAGATGTTCAAATTTTGGGAAATCTGAAATGATACAATGCTATGCAGCAATATTTAAAAGTCGAGTTTTAGTTACATGTTCACCGCTAGTTGCCCTGACCGAGGAGCTTACGAAACTTAACTAAGCCGTTAAATTATTTTTATTCTTAGATGAGTAAGAACTCCCGATTTATGATCGTGGATTTTGTTATTCAAGTTTTTACTTTTACGGTTTACTTTGCGTTGTTAAATGGATTGTGTCACGAATAGAGAGTCGCTAAAAATAGCTGGTCAGGGCAAGTAGCGGTGGTGCTGTTACGATAATCTAGCAGTTGTTTCGGCCCTTCTCAATTATTGACTGTTACTAGAGAGTGCGTTACAAATAAGAGTTTATCCTCCTATCGAGTTACTGTTAATTACATCAACATGTTAAACGATACGTCAGAACTGTCTCATACCACAGGAAACCCGATGCAAACATAATATAGCGTATTATTAGCATAAATAAAGAGAGAAAAAAATGAAAAGAAACGACAAAAAGCCGGGCTCCCTGTGGTACAGCCTCGGCCTTGATAGATTGTTTTATACTTTTGGTCATTTGAATACAACCAGTTGTAATAAGGAATGTACTTATCAACAAACATGTAAACAAAATAATTACTATAAAGAATAATTATTAAGGCCCTGTTAGGGTTTTAGGATTATGGATTATTAGGGGTTTTTAGAGCAGGGATATGGATTATTGACCCAAAAGTTTAAGAATTATGGATTATTTTTGAAGCATTTAGAACCAATTGAGGATTTAGGATTACTCATTTGTAATTTATTTTTGGTAAATCATGATCATGATTTACAATTTAGGATTACCGATTATTTATGAACTTCAATCAGGATTATGGATTATTCAGACCCCCCCCTCCTAACAGGGCCTCATTATTAAACACTATTAATTGAGTCTGAGATTGAATAGTAATAGAACCCTAAAATGGTTTCTCAGGGTATCCAATTCATGAATTTGATTGGAGACGTCCTTATAATGATTATTGATTTGCTATTGTCGTCCTTGTGAATATCGATTATTATGAATAAAATATCCAGCCGTATTTACACATCAAACTGTCTAATAGGTTATTCATTATCCAACCATCAGAGAAAAACTTGTGGGTCTTTCTTAAAGCAAAATAGTTAAGCTATATTTAACAAGTGATTATCAGTGAATATTTACCGAGCGGTGAGTCTTCGAGCTGCAAGGTAAATATTCGCCGATAATCACTTCGCCTGAGGTGAATAATTGTTTTAGTATAAATACAAAGGTGATTATTTCAAAAAAGAAAGAATTAAGGAAACAGCATTGTAAGTGAAAATATTTTATTTTTTAAAAGCGCGAACGTTACGCATAAAAATTGTAAACTTTGTCTTGCATATAATGATACCTTTAAATAGCTTGACTCCAAACTTAGTAGCTTCTTTTGTCGATTTTAGGACAGCATTTTCTTTAAAGTTTTCAATTTCATCTTCGCTAACAGTGACAAAACAACTACTGGCAGCCATTTTGTCTGAAAAGGTGATTATCGGCTGATAATCCGAGATAGCAAACCAATCAGAGCGCGCGATTTTGTATAATCACCTTTGTATTTATACTAATGATTGATATTGATTTATTGATTGATCGATCTCATCCTTTGGTTACTGCAGGAATGGTCTTTGGGTATCATCTTGTTATAATAATGTAGCAACTATTAATAATAATAACAAATCCTTGCACCTATTGTTCCCTGTGAATCTCTATACCGGTGATTTCTTTTTACCAGATCCATCAGCTGCTCAGCTTATCGTACAGTTCCTGGAACGCTCTGGACTTTCAGCAAATGTGGTAAGTGGTATTATAATAATGAAATTAACAATGGTAGTTGTAATGGTACTGAAATGATATTGATGATGATGATGATGATAATGATGATGATAGTAATGATGATGATAGTAATGATGATGATAGTAATGATGATGATAGTAATGATGATGATGATAATGATGATAATGATGATGATAGTAATGATGATGATAGTGATGATGATGATAGTAATGATGATGATGATAATGATGATGATGATAGTAATGATGATGATGATAATGATGATGATAGTAAATGATGATGATAGTAATGATGATGATAGTAATGATGATGATGATAATGATGATGATGATAGTAATGATGATGATAGTAATGATGATGATGATAATGATGATGATGATAGTAATGATGATGATGATAATGATGATGATGATAATGATGATGATGATAATGATGATGATGATAATGATGATGATGATAGTAATGATGATGATGATAATGATGATGATGATAATGATGATGATGATAATGATGATGATGATAGTAATGATGATGATGATAATGATGATGATTACTCAGGGTCTTTAAATAATTGAGAAGAAGTTGCTGCCTTTGTTTCTTGAAAATCTACAAATGGCTAGAACTTCACGTCCCCTTGGATAACGACTTAAAATGGAGGTCTTGTCTCTCTCTCTCTCAAAAAAAAAAAAACTAACAACATTGAGGGACATAAAAAGAACTCCTTGTTCAGACATGGGTTGTATGGTGGCAGCTTAATCCACCTTGATATACCTTCAACTCAAACACATTGAGTAAGCGCATTGAGCAGTTCTGGAAATACACTATTAATATAAGAACTAGCCATTATTATTATTATGATGATGATATTAAACTCATCGGCGAATGATGATAATGATGATGATGATAGTAATGATGATGATAATGATGATAGTAATGATGATGATGATGATGATAGTAATGGTGATGATGATGATGATGATAGTAATGATGATAGTAATGGTGATGATGATGATAGTAATGATGATGATAATGATGATAGTAATGATGATGATGATGATGATAGTAATGGTGATGATGATGATGATAGTAATGGTGATGATGATGATGATGATAGTAATGATGATAGTAATGGTGATGATGATGATAGTAATGATGATGATAATGATGATAGTAATGATGATTCTTTCTGCTACAGCAACAGACAACAGAACATGCTAATCCAGTTGACAGTAAGCGCTTTAAACGCCTCAAACAGTTGGCTCTTCAAGTTGGTTTTCATATGGAATGGAACCTGGAGGCTTTTGAAGATAGGTAACCATGGCAATGGCTGATGATGATGATGATGATGTTGATGATGATGATGATGATGGTATTGATGATTATTTTATTGCCAACTGGTGATTATGTTGATGAAGATCTATGACTGCATGCATGATGGTATCAAATCGATGATGATGATGTTGATGATGATGATGATGTTGATGATGGTCATGGTGGTATAATAATGACAATTGCGATGATAATAATTATGATGTTGTTGATGATGATGATGATGTTGTTGATAATAATGTTGATGATGATAATAATAATTATGATAATGATTGATGTTGATGATGATTGATAGTGGTGAAAATGATGATAATACTGTTGGTGATATAATGCTATCTGATTGTGTTGACTGTGATGGTGGTATCAAATTGATGATGATGATGTTGTTGATGTTGTTGTTGATGATGATGATAATAAGAGATGGTCATGATGAAGTTGATAATACTTGTAATAATGATGATAATAATAATGATGATTATGTTGTTAATGATGATTATGATGTTAATGATTGATGGTGGTGATAGTGATAAAGCTCATTATGATATTACAGTGGAACCCTGCCTTACGGCCACTTGCTTAATACGGCCACCCAGTTATTGTGGCCAGTTTGGGGTGCCGCTTTGGGGGCGGGTTAACCGGGTTTCACTGTAATACTGTTGGTGATATAATGCTCTCATTTTTTCATTCTCTAGTCTTTCACTACACTGGCAAAAGCTCTTTTTCACTGAGCTGCTAAAGATGCAAGCTTCTTTGTATGATAATGTAAGTAGTACACAATGTTTTGATATTTAGGATACTTGTAAGAAAACGATTGAACTTGATGTCATTGTAATTATTGCACCCTAATGTCTGTCACTGCATAAAAGTTATTTTTTTTTACATCAGTTTTTAGTTCATGAATAGCAATGTCTATTTTTTTATTTCAATCTTTAGTTTGTGAATGGCAATGTAGGTCACTGCATAAAAGTTATTTTTTATATCAGTCTTTAGTTCATGAATGGCAATGTCTATTTTCTATATCTTTAGTTCATGAATGGCAAAGTCTGTCTAAAAGAACTTGACAAGAAATCAGCCATGGCTCTAGTGATTTATTGTAGATGGTAAGTACTGTACAAAATCTCTCTCTTTCTGGACAGTTTGTATGACTTTATTCTTGGTTTGTTACCGTCGCTTGCATCTACCCGTTAACGGTTGCGACAAAAACATGTTCTGTCTCGCAGTCAAACTTCAAAGATTGGCACCCCAAACTTTGCATGTTTGTAAACCACTTTCATGAAAAAAGGCTAGAAATTTATAGATATGTACTGCACTTGCATCTATCTTTAAACAGATGCAACAAAAATATATAATATGTGAAATTTACCTAAAAAAAATGAATTTATTTAGACAATCGCATTGGGAGATTGCAAAGTTTGGCGCCAAACTTTGGAAGTTTACGTCTAGACAGAACATGTTTTTTGTCGCGACCATTAATGGGTAGGTGCAAACAACGGTATGGCATTTCACTTTGTGTAGCCTGGTCTCCATATACCATTATTATTTATAGCTGTACATACAAATACAGTACAGTGGAACCCCGTTAATCCAGCCACCGAAGGGACAGGCCAAAGTGGGTAAATTTTCATAGAAAATGTATGGGCATGCATTTCGTTGGGACCTAAAAAAGTGGCCGCAATAACAGGGTGGCTGTATTAAGCGGTGGGGCGTAAGTTGGGGTTCCACTGTACTCTTTAGAGCAGATTTTATATGTCTGTGAAAAGGTTCCATGGCATGTGCATGCCTTGCCACAACTCTGATGTTTCTAGAATTTTGATGTGCCTTACTGTGCCTTGGCCGCATAATTTTGTGCTGTGAGCTTTTCATAGTTGTACAAAATCTGCAATATTTGCCTGATTAAACACAATTTATCAAGCAGTGTGCATAACATTAATTCACAACTTTTGTACTATTATAATATTCACACCTTTTGATAAATTGTTATCTCAGCTGATGATGTCATTGTATGGCAAAAGCTTTGAATATACTTAAATAAATATATTGTTTTGTGAAATATAAATGGAAACTAGCGAGTAAACTAGTATAGGCTGCGTCAGTGTTTGATATAAACGATAGGTAATATAATGAGATTTGTAACACCGTAAAAAATAGAAATAGAAACTAGCGAGTAAACTAGTATAGGCTGCGTCGGTGTTTGATATAAACGATAGGTAATATAATGAGATTTGTAACACCGTAAAAAATAGAAATAGAAACTAGCCAGTAACCTAGTATAGGCTGCGTCGGTGTTTGATATAAACGATAGGTAATATAATGAAATTTGTAACACCGTAAAAAATAGAAATAGAAACTAGCGAGTAAACTAGTATAGGCTGCGTTGGTGTTTGATATAAACAATAGGTAATATAATGAGATTTGTAACACTGTAAAAAATGTTGACTTAACTTTACTGACGTTTCAAGCTTTAGACCTTTCGTCAGAGTAAAAGATTTGTTTTGTGAAGACACACACAATATCAGTATGAGACTGCATTTGTGCAATTATAATGTTCTTCATAGAATAGTTATAATAATTGATGTTGACTGATTTTATGTTGTCTTTGCCATCAGGGTTATAAGGACTCTAGCTCAGCATTTTCTACCCAATATTGGAAAACCTAAGACAGGGTAGGGTGAATTTTATAGAGAAAAAAACTTATATTCCTGTGCGTTTTACTAATCTTTCTTATTGCTGATAAAATATTGAATTCATCTTCTTTGTAATTAGAATGTTAGAAGCTGCAGAAAATGAAAACACTTTAGAGAGTGTAAGTAATACTTTCCCGTTTAAATCTGTACTTATGCAAATTGTGTTGATGTGTGCTAAACACACAGATCAACCAATCAGTATATTATTTCTGAAGTGAACTTCTCAATAGTAACAGGTTCCCATTTAAGTCTGTACTTTCCTATTTAAATCTGTACTTATGCAAATTGTGTTGATGTGTGCTAAACACACAGATCAACCAATCAGAGTATATTATTTCTGAAGTGAACTTCTCTGATTGGTTGATCTGTGTGCTTAGCATACATCAACAAAATTTGCATAAGTTCAAATTTAAATGGGAAAGTACAGATTTAAATGGGAACCTGTTTAATATTATTCTTAAAACCTTAATTTGTTTTAAATAGCTTTTGTAAAATATGACATTTCTTTTCACTAGTAGCATTTTTCTGCTATTGCTTGTTCCCTATAATTGTTTATTAAAATATTTATAGTTTTATGTAATCATTGGACAGGTGTCGTTGTTGCTGATAGAGTCTAGTGTAGTTACTGAAGTTGTTACTGTTGTGTAATTTAGTCCAGCTTGTATTTCCATGATCGTGATTGATGTCAAATAAAAAAAAAAATTAAAAAAATGATTGATGTTTTGCTGCTGTCAAATATTATTCTTAATCTCTGTACTTTCTTTTTGCTGTTGCTGTTGTTACTACTGTAATAATATTTTATGGTAACTGTTACTTAATTCATTTTATCTGTCATTACCACCGATTTCATTACTACACGCCCAACAGGGTTTGTGAAGTAATCAAACACAATTTGTCTAGACATTTTACAAACAATTCGTCAACGACAGTTCAATGAAAATTTATTGTTTTTCCCGGACCTTAAGATATATTTTATGTATCAGACTGTTCAAACTAAATAAGTTTCATGTCTTTCATAAGACAATTGTATTTTTGGCTCAATTTTCTCTTTAAATTGACATTTCTACCTCTTTTATGTTTACATCGACCGTTGTTTACAGTTCATGTTATTAGTTGTCTAGACAAATTGTGTTTGATTGACAGAAGAGTATCGCCATCTTCGCTTCATAAATTGTTTGTCTGAGTGGTGACAATGTTAGTAATAGATAAACTAACTGTGAACGTTCTCTCCTTGTAGCTCAAGGAACAGCTGTCAACTTGTATCTCTATCCTTGAAGATGCTTTGCTGTTGACAGAAAACCTTGAACTGCCTTGTCCATTTGACCCTACTACCCTGGGTAAAACAGATACAGAGACTAGTCACACTGATACATCAAACACATATAGTGATGACACTACCCCTGACAAAGCAGCAGCAGAGACTAGTTTAACTCCCCCTGATACATCAAATAGCAGTAACACTACCCCTGGCAAATCCGAACCAGAGACTAACCTAACTCCCCCTGACACATCAACTAGTTGTAACACTACCCCTGACAAATCAGCAACAGAGACTAGTCTTATTACTTCGCCCGACACTACCCCTGCAAATACAGATCCAGAGACAAGCCATGCATCCTCTGATAGTAGTGAGTCTACCCCTGATAAAACAGACAAAGAGTCTGGTTGTCCTCCCCCTGACAAAGCCGATAACAGTAGTGTTACCACTAGTGAACAAGAAGCAGAGAAGACAAAGTCAGAGGAGGAAACCACAGCAAGTTGTTCACTGTTGGATGACGAGAGTGTTAAAGTGAATATCAAAGAACTTGTTGCTCAGGTACATGCTATATGATTAGATGGTATAGAGCTCACTCCATTTATTCATGAAACAAAACTATGTATTGTCTTATTGCACTATTTTGTACAAACTTGTGGATATCACTGCAGCAGAACAGTGAGAACAAAACTAAATATGTATTGTTTAAGTGTACTATTTTGTACAAACTTGTGGATACCACTGCAGCAGAACAGTATAATCATTGTACCCTTCATTGTAATGTGTCTCAATAAATAATTCTTAGTACAGATTTATTGCTTTCACTCCAATGTGTCTACTCTGCTTCTACATGCTAGAAGTAATATATCAAACACGAGAAAGAGTGTTTCATCAGGTTTTCAAACACCGAAAAATGGGTTGAAAAAACGAGGCGCAGCTGAGTTTTTTTGGGCCCATTTTGAGGTGTTTGAAAACCTGATGAATCACTCTTTCGAGTGTTGGATATTACTTCTCAAATTATTGGATAATTATTGGAGAAATTCAAAGCAAAGTTGGCTTAATTTTATGCAAGTGTTTCATCAGATTTCAAACTTCTTCACGCTAGTGATTTTGTCTTTGTTTTCTCTTCATTAATTATTCATGAGTTTTAGAAATAGAGATACAATATTCAGTAGATGAAGTCGTTTTTTTTTCTTCAGATCTCATTTGATTTGGGCACACTGTATTTTTACCAAGAGAAGTTTGAAAGGGCAGCAAAACTATTCCAGCATTGTAAAGAAGCAAAGGTATATATATAAGCTCAATAAAAACGTTTGTTTTGGTTGGTTTCACCATATTTACTCTTTTGTATTACTCTAGTATATTCAATCAGTTAACTTGGTTGCTTTTTAACTTTTACCAGGTGGACATAAAAGCAGCAAACATAGAGCAAATGCACTTAAAGCAAAAGTACTAATAAATAGTGACTATTTTGTTACTATCGCTCAACCAGAACATCTTGATACAAAAAAGTAATACACAAGAAACCTCATTAACCTTTGTTTTGTCATTCTGGGTGGATAGTAGCAACAATTAGTCACTAAATAGTGACTATTTGTTAGAATTTACTTGATATTATTTCATGGTTTAACTGCATTTGCTCTATAATGACCAAATGACAACATTTCTTTATTTTGTTATTTTTTCCCCTCTAGTGCTGTAAATCGTCGTGTTATACTGTGGATGAAGATATGCTTCACGGTTATTACATGTCATGCTGTGGTTTGTTGGACATACAACCCAAAGTGACTCTATTCATTGCTGATCATGATGGCAGAGGATACAATGTGTCTCTCTTTGAGAAAGTACAACGCTGCAGGATGACATCTTACAAGGTAGTCTGACAACTAGTCAGTCAGTCAGTCAGTCAGTCAGTCAGTCAATCAGTCAGTCAGTCAGTCAGTCAGTCAGTCAGTCAGTCAGTCAGTCAGTCAGTCACGTAATCAATCAGACAATCAATCAGACAATCAATCAGTCAGTCAGTCGGTCAATCAATAAATTAATCAATCAGTCAATCAGTCAGTCAATCAATCAATCAATCAGTCAGTCAGTCAGTCAGTCAGTCAATAAATTAACTAGACGCATAACTGCGTGAACTCGGGCTTCATTACGATTATGTAATCATTTTCTTGGATTAGCTTGAGATGATTTGAAGCAAAAAAAAAGTTATTTTTTTGGTCGTCCTCCTTTTCTGTTTGGTCCGTTCCTTCAGTCCGTGATCCACTTGCCTGTACTGCTTTTACCTGGATATCGATGTTTGGTTCGTGCAGTGTTACATGCGAGCTCAAAGACTGTCTAGAAACAGTGTTATTATAAAAGTTGTTCTTGCAAAATAAACGCAAGAAAAAGCAAGATAGATACTAGTCACTAAAGCAATTGGTGTTATATTTGAGGCGATTTAATTTAGGCTGTTAGATGTAGTTTTCAGAAAGGCTGATTTCAGCTGTTTTATATTTGTTGTTGTCGAGCTTGACCTTGATGTTTAAAATCGGTCACGTTATCTGACATATTGTAAACAAAGAAATATTACTTTCATCGTTCAACTGCTAGATAATAGGTTGAAGCGATTAAGTTTAAACTTAAAAGTTTTGCGTATATGTTTGTTGTTCTTTGCCGAGAAGCTAAGCGCTCGGCAATCGACAATCAATCGCGGATGTGAAGCTTGTATGAGCTAATAGTATAGTCAATAAAATTAAACTATTGACAGATAAACTCGTTATTTTAATAAAAAATATAAAAGAAATAATTACAAGAAGCAAAATATTTACCCTAAACATCACTACTGTTGTTGTCTTCACTTCTAGTGCGCTGTATCGTACTCTCTAAGAATGCTTACAATACAGTTAAATATCCAGTAGTAACAGCTTCGTCCTTTGTAACTGGTTGTGAATCAATTCCATAGCATTATGAGTTTATAGCAGGGACAATTTCTCGATAAATTCCATCATAATAAGTTGGCTCGCTTATTTAGCCCGTAAATTGCATGATCTTTATTAAAATTCACAGTGACTCTTTCCGAAAACATTCGACATAAACTTAAGTGTAATTCTACTGCGAATCATGTGGAGTGAGCGCATAAAATATGAGAATATTCCACCTAGAAATCAATCCTTCGACGAATCAAATATCCATGTGCTCGTATTGGCCAGTCTACACATGCGCTGTGACCATACGCATGCGCGGTGACGACTAGACGGCGTTTTGCGACCCAAGAAAAAAAAAAAACATTGAAGCCCATTTTAAGACTCGGGTTTCCTTTGGAAAGCCCGAGTAATGAATCAGTCAATCAATCAGTCAGTCATTTATCAGTCAGTCAGTTAGTCAGTCAGTGAATATGAATCAATCAGTCAATCAATCAGTCAATCAATCAGTCAATCAATCAGTCAATCAATCAGTCAATCAATCAGTAAAAAAAATCATCAATTACAGTGCAACTCGCCGTACCGTAGTCACCTACAAAAACTTTTGATGAATGTTTGACATTATTTTGACATTTTTTCATCTCAATCTGACCAATTACAGACATCAAAGTATCTAAAGTCTCCACCTCTGATCGATATTAACTCCGCCTCTCGATATAATATACTCCGCCTCTTGATATAAACGTGTATCTGATTGGTCCGATTGAGATGAAAAAATGTCAAAATAATGTCAAAAAATCATCAAATGTTTTTGTAAGTGACTACGGTACGGCGAGTCGCACTGTAAATACATAATATAATGGTTGCCATAGCTGTTTGAATACTGTTTCTCATAGCTCCTTACTTGAAAAACTTTGTTTTACTTGTGAAACATTATGCTAACTACTTTATCCAGCTGAAGGCAGCACTTAATATAACATAAGATAATGCAGGTTATAAACCTTCTTGATTTCTCTAGGATCTGATCAATTACCTGATTGAAGACAACATAACTGAAGAACTTCCAATGGACTACAGACAATGGCTTGAGAAAGATGTCATTGACAACAGTGATGACCCCATTGGCTTACAATGGCAGGTAGCGGCTTGTAACGCAATCAGACAAGTGCTACAGGATAAGCCATTGGACCCTGTCTTTTGGGATAGACTTAAAGAAAGCACTCAACAACAGTTAGAGTGTGTTCTATCTGTAAGTACAGAATGACTTGCATGTAAATATTGTGAATAGAATCAGAGTGAAACATTTCCTATGTGCATGTGTACATTAACAAGAAAACAGTGTCAATGTTTCTAATGCAACAATGGAAGATCAGACAACAATGTGTAAAAAGGGTTTTTTATCTGCCATCATTCAAAATATCCAAGATAGTGACGGATAATTTTTGATTGATGGCAGTGTATACACCACCATTTTCATGTTAGCATTTGAACGTTGGTGGTCAAACAATTATGAAAGGTATTATATACATATTATACTAAAACACCATACTCCTAGTTTGTGAATGTTATAATTATACTTAATGTAAAATAAAACATGAATTGAGTTTTGTATGTTGTAAATATTGAATGTTAAAGTGGTGAGTGTGTGAACCTCACAGAAGAGCCCTGACAAGGAGTGATTGTTGTAAAATGTATACCGTAATTATAAAAATACATTGTAAATTATAGATAGATCAAAGATCTAGACAAGACATCAATATCAATTTACAAACTCTACATGTTAATGTATCAAGCACTTTACCAACATTGTAGACTTATACATCCAGATATATAATTATTATAAATAATATAGATTGTAGATAGATAAAAGACAAGACATCACTTTTGCTGTTACTCAGAGTTTCATGCTTACACAGTCATCAGACAGAATATAATCTATTATACATTGTAGTATTTTCAATATTATTTTTCTGCTTTCTTCTAGCTATGCAGTAAAACATTACAATTCAAGAAGAAGTCATCAATAAACCCATCTGAAAGTGATCCAAGATTTCTTGCTTTAAAGTCATTTGTATGGTAGGAATAAACATGATTTACTTATTACTTATTATCTACAATAAATATAATTCTTCATTTCCTTGACGACTCAAAAGAGTTTCTCTTTTTTCTCATAAATAATTTGTGTGTCTTTTCTTTGATAGTAGTCAGTGGATCAGATTCTGGGCCTGCTGGTCTGGGTTTGATTTTGTTCAAAACTGTAGAATGGTTGTTGAACAATGTTTAACGTAGGTGGGCAAACAGTTTCAACATTTACTTCAACATCTGTTCGATTTTGTTGAGTGGTAATGTTGAAACCGTTTGCCACCCCCTTTCAACATTGTTGAAACGTGTTACGTATTTGAAAGACCACTAAATATGCATGGGTGTAGTCAACAATGTTGAACGGAGCAGGGCAAATGACTTCAACTCCGATTCAACATTCACAGAACAAAAGAAATGTTGAATGGATGTTGAAGCAAAGTTTGAACACATTTAAACTCTTTCAACATCAACTCAACATCAATTCAACACGTTTCAACAGTGTTGAAATGGAGGGCAAACAGCTTCAACATTGCCAAACAACAAAATCGAATGAATGTTGAAGCAAATGTTGAAGCCGTGTGCCCAGGCCTTAAAAGATGTTTGTAAATTCTTATTGTGTTTTGTGTTGTTTCCTAGTTTGGTATGTAGCTGCATTGATGATGGATTTGAGGTTGCTAAGACTTCAGAAGCTGGAGTTTTTGTCAATGATTTGGTGAGATGAGTTTATTTGTAAAACTGTTAGTGGATCATCATAATCATCATCATTAGCATTATCATTATCAACATCATCATCATCATCACCATCATAACCACCTATATCATCATCATTATCATTAGTATTATCATCTTCATTATCATCATCATCACCATCATCATCACCATCATAACCACCGATATCATCATCATTATCATTAGTATTATCATCTTCATTATCATCATCATCACCATCATCATCACCATCATAACCACCGATATCATCATCATTATCATTAGTATTATTATCATCTTCATTATCATCATCATCACCATCATCATCATCATCATAACCACCGATATCATCATCATTATCATTAGTATTATCATCTTCATTATCATCATCATCACCATCATCATCATCATCATCATCTAACATCTTTATTTGAATAAACCATCAGGGGGAGGTTACAATTTTGTTTTTACAAGATAAACACTGTTTACAAAAAAAAAAACCATACTGTTGACAGAATAAACATACTGTTAAGAAAATGCTACAGATAAAATATATAAATATATATATTTACACACGTTTTTTATAAATCCCCAATGGCAAGACAATCCAAAAAGAAGCCACAGGCTTATACTTTTGAACTGCCTTACAATGAATTGGCTAGATATGATATTCAAATTACTTGGTAAGGAATATCACAACTTACATCATCATCAACATAATCACCACCATCACCATCACAAACAACATTATCATCGTCAACAACATCATTATCATCATTAGGTACCATCATCATCATGATCATCCCTATCACCAATATATCATCATCATTGCCATCATCACCATTGCCACCATTATCATCATCATCATCACCATCCTCGGGAACCCAGGGGTAATCTACTGCCGCTCTTTTCTCGCTTCCAGAAAAAATACCCCTGGTAACGTAGTCTGTTGGAGTTTGTTCCGGAAGTCAAAATTCAAAATTATTTAACAACTCCCTTTGAATGGTTATCTTGATTTTCATTGGTCGACCTCAGCGGGTCGACCAATCAGGAAAGAGCTGAATTTTGACTTCCGGAACAAGCTCCAACAGACTACATTCCCAGGGGTATTTTTTCTAGGAGCGAGAAACGAGCGACAGCAAATTACCCCTGGGTTCCCAAGGATGCATCATCACAACCTTCGTCATTATTGTTAAATAGTCGATACATTCTAATTATTATAATATCCATTATTATTATCCATTATTATTATCTTCCCAAGCAGCAGACAAGTGAAAGTGTTTCAACCATGGATCAGTTCCAGCCACTGACATGGACAGCTGTCGACGTCTACCCTGAATGTGGAAGAGGTAACTATAGTTACACTGGGAAACATTGAAAACTAAGCTGCTAAGTGCTATATTCAGCTTTGAGACTTATGTGAAATGCGCTATATAAACACCAAATTACTTTACGTAATGTTTCCTGTGCAAGGAATTATTTGTAGTAACTGGAAAAATTTCCAGTTACTGGAAAAAATTGTTCCAGTTACTGCTATGAGGACTAGACCAGGTATCCAGTGTCTTAAAGGGATTAAAATTAGACCATTTCATTGGCTGAATACCTCGTGAATAATTGATGAGTATTTGAAATAAAATTACATTACATTACATTACATTACATTACATTACATTACATTACAAATATATAATTTTACAATATATATATAATTTGATAATTTTACATTACATTACATTACATTACATTACATTGCAAATATATAATTTTACAATATATATATAATTTGATAATTTTACATTACATTACACTACATTACATTACATTACAAATATATAATTTTACAATATATATATAATTTGAAATAAAATTACATTACATTACATTACAATACATTACATTACATTACATTACATTACATTACATTACATTACATTACATTACATTACATTACATTACATTACATTACAAATATATAATATTATAATTATAGGAGTCACAAGTTCTAATATCAATCATGTGCAAAGTCTTCTTGTTATTCTTATTTGATCTCAATGTTCTACAGATGATGTAGATTTGAAGTGTGGCCGACTACTTCATAAACTACGTACATGTTTTGATGCTGTGGAAATCAGTGGTGTGATTGAACAACTCCACAGATTACAGCCAACAAGACGATTCCATAATGAGGTACAGACCGCCCTTCCCTCCCTGCTGTGTTACTTTACAATGCTGTATAATTCCTGATACCTTCAGATATAAAACTATTATCATAATATTGATGATGATGATGATGATGGTGGTGGTGGTGGTGTTACTTTACCTGCTGTGTTACTTTACAATGCTGTATAATTCCTGATACCTTCAGATATAAAACTATTATCATAATATTGATGATGATGGTGGTGGTGGTGGTGGTGAAAATATGATGGTGGTGGTGAAAATGATGATGGTGGTGGTGGTGAAAATGATGGTCATGGTGGTGGTGGTGGAAATGATGATGATGGTGGTGGTGGAAATGATGACGTTGATGATGATGACACTGTTGTTGTTAATGAATGATGATGTTGATGATAATGATGATGATCATGACAATTGTGATGCTGCTGCTGTTAATGATGTTGATAGTGATGATGATGTTGATGGTAATGGTAATAGTCTTTGATGATCAGGATAATTGTGGTGATGATAATGATAGTGATGATCAATGATGATGATGATGATGGTAAGGATAGAGACAGTGATGGCGATGTTCATGATAATTGTGGTGATGATAAAGATAGTGATGGTAGTGATGATGATGATGATAAAGATAGTGATGGTAGTGATGATGATGATGATAAAGATAGTGATGGTAGTGATGATGATAAAGATAGTGATGGTAGTGATGATGATGATAAAGATAGTGATGATGATGATGATAAAGATAGTGATGGTAGTGATGATGATGATGATAGTGATGATGATGATGGTAAGGATAGGTATGGTGATGGTGATGACAATGTTCATGATAATTGTGGTGATGATAAAGATAGTGATGGTAGTGATGATGAGGATGGTAAGGATAGGTATGGTGATGGTGATGACAATGTTCATGATAATTGTGGTGATGATAAAGATAGTGATGGTAGTGATGATGAGGATGGTAAGGATAGGTATGGTGATGGTGATGACAATGTTCATGATAATTGTGGTGATGATAAAGATAGTGATGGTAGTGATGATGATGATGGTAAGGATAGGTATGGTGATGGTGATGACAATGTTCATGATAATTGTGGTGATGATAAAGATAGTGATGATAGTGATGATGAGGATGGTAAGGATAGGTATGGTGATGGTGATGACAATGTTCATGATAATTGTGGTGATGGTAAAGATAGTGATGGTAGTGATGATGATGATGATAAAGATAGTGATGATAGTGATGATGATTATGATAAAGATAGTGATGATAGTGATGATGATAAAGATAAAGATAGTGATGATCCCTGATGATGACGATGGTAAGGATAGGTATGGTGATGGTGATGACAATATTCATGATAATTGTGGTGATTATAAAGATAGTGATGGTAGTGATGATGATGATGGTAAGGATAGGTATGGTGATGATAAAGATAGGGATGATCACTGATGATGAGGATGGTAAGGATAGGTATGGTGATGGTGATGACAATGTTCATGATAGTTGTGATGATGATAAAGATAGTGATGATAGTGATGATAAATGCTGCTGATAATAATAATAATCAACATGACCCCAATAATACAATACTCTTTACACAATAGAGTTTCACCTGTATGACATACAAACCCTGTCTTGATGGAGTCCAAGACTCGTTCTTACAAGATTTGCTGCATGTGATATTCACCAAGTCATTGCACTGCTCATCCGTCAAGGTACATCACAGACAGTATATTTACTTACAACGTTTCATTGTCATCGCAACAACATTATCAAGTAAATGATTGTGCAAAGAGAAAAATGTTTGTTACTTGATAATGTTGTCGTGATGACAACGAAACGTTGTAATTTCTTTTTGCTAGTTTTCTTATTAAATTGTATTAGCAAAGTTCTACTGATTAGAGTATATTTACTGCTGTTTTTGGCTTTCTAGGTGTTCAGACTTTACAACTGCTAGTTAACAGGTTCCCATTTAAATCTGTACTTTCCCATTTGAATCTGTACTTTCCCATTTAAATCTGTACTATGCAAATTGTGTTGATGTGTGCTAAACACACAGATCAACCAATCAGAGTATATTATTTCTGAAGTAAACTTCTCTGATTGGTTGATCTATGTGTTTAGCACACATCGACAAGATTTGCATAAGTACAGATTTAAATGGGAACCTGTTAGTTAAACTAGACATTGAAATGTCTGAATTCGCAGAAAGCTGAAAACTGCAGTAAGGATATTAAAAGCAGAGATTTCTGTTGATTTAAGCTTTAAAATACTGGTGCTTTTTTAACACTACAGTCAATCCTTAAAGACTCTTTCATATTCAGTATCTAACATCAAAGTTCTTGTAGCAATATGGAGTGTGTGAAGAAATGCTTAGCTTTGCCCTGGGTAGACTGGCAACCATCACTGGTTCTCCAGCAGAGATTGAGAAAGTCAAAGCCAACTTACACCAAGAATTGTTAGTTACTGACATACAGAAACATGTTGACATACAGAGGTGAGCATCATTGTAATGATGATGATGATGATGATGATGATGATGATGATGATGATGATGATGGTGGTGGTGATGATGATGATGATGATGATGATGATGATGATGATGATGGTAATAATAGATAGATAACTTTATTTACTGTAGTTGAGTACACTTAGCTCTATTAATGATGATGATTATGCTGCTGCTGCTGCTGCTGATGATGATGATGGTACTGCTGCTGCTGCTGATGATGATGTTGATGATGATGATGATGGTAATAATGATGATGATTATGCTGATGATGATGTTGATGTTGATGATGATGGTAATAATGGTAATATGACGATGCTGATGATGTTGTTGATGATGAAGATGATGATGATAGTAATAATGGTGATGCTGATGATAATGATAATAATGTTAATAATGATGACAATGATTGTGATGGTGCTACTGTTGATAATGATGATGTGGTGTTGTTGTCATATCCATTGGTGGTGGTGAGTATAATATTAATATCTTGTAAATAAACATTGGTTGATGTCTTCAAGGAACGACCTCATCAACTCTGTCAAGACATACCTAAAACACACACAAACTAGTAAGTACAAAACATCTTATGACTGTTTTCCCGTAAACTACAACAATATATCACAATCACAAATGATCTTACTTTCTTGGTCAAAATAGATTATTTGTTTAATATAAAAAAATATTTTAATAATCAGAACTTTTTGATAATAATGGTATGGTGCGTGATGGGTTATTGGAGGAGAGATGGTATGGGGCGAGGTGATATTTTGAATTGGGGAGAGATAGCAATGGAGCAAGATAGTACTAATGGGGCGAGATAGCAATGGGACGAGATAGAGTTGTAAGTTAATAAATGCGTATTGGTATTGGGTGAGATGGTTTATTTTGAGGGCAAGATAGCAATGGGACGAGATAGAGCTACAAGTTAATAAAGTAACGCGTATGGGGTGAGATGGTTTATTGGGGGCGAGATAGCAATGGGACGAGATAGAGCTACAAGTTAATAAAGTAACACGTATTGGTATGGGGTGAGATGGTTTATTGGGGGTGAGATAGCAATGGGATGAGATGTTATTTGGACTCGGTTTTATATGGTAGAAAATATTGTTTTCAGATCCATCTCCCAAGACAGACAACCTAGCAGTGACCTATTTACTTAACATGAAGGAGTATATGTTTTTATCAAACCTTAAGATGCAAGGTGAAGATGACTTGATGTATGTTGATTACAAGAAGGTGTGTACTATGTTCTACCTGTTGAAGGAGGATTGTCAAAAACAAACATCCCAACTCGTAGGGAGAACAGGGCTTTTATAGGCAGAGAGAAGAGATTTGCAATGTTTTGTGGATAATTTAGGATTTCGTAGTGTTTTCATGGGTGTTTTATAGGCTTTTCATAGTTTTTTCGTAGGCTTTTCATAGGCTTTTCATAGACATTTCATAGGCTTTTCGTTGGCTTTTTATGGGCTTTTCATGGGCTTTATATAGGCTTTTCATAGGCTTTTCATGGGTTTTCATATGCCATTCATAGGCTTTTCATTGGCTTTTCATAGTCTTTTCATAGTCTTTTCATGGGCTTTTCATTGGCTTTTCATAGGCTTTTTATAAAGTGAAAATTAGCTATTTATTTTCAATTGAGTTTTTGTAAAATTTTGTTTGTTTTCAGCTTGGTTCATTATTAGCTTCAGCTTGTCTGTCTGTCACAAAGCCTCAAGAATGGAGAAGGGCCATACGTATGCTATGGGATTCAGGTAAGGCCATCGATAAACACACTAGAACCTCTAACAATCACAGAATATAGAACCCAATGGACCGGCAATAGATCTATCAGTACGAATAACTGCTATTTTTAATTTTAAGAAATTGTTTTTATTTGCAGTCCTTCGTATCTTCACTACGACTGTACAGCAGAAACGTCCACAAGAAGGCAGGCCTGCCATTGCTATGCGAAGAGATGCTACTAACTTGAATGCGTATGTTTGTATAGGATTGAATGATTGATTGATAGAATGATTAATTGATTGATTGATTGGTTGATTGATTGATTGATTGGTGAATGGTTGATGGATGGATGGGTTGAATTGTTGATTGAATGATTGACTGATTGATTGATTGATTGATTGAATGATTGATTGATTGATTGATTGGTGAATGGATGGATGGATGGGTTGAGTTGTTTGAATGGTTGTTTAGTGATTGATTGATTGATTGAATGAATGATTGATTGATTGATTGATTGATTGAATGATTGGTGAATGGATGGATGGATGGATGGGTTGAGTTGTTGTTTGAATGGTTGTTTAGTGATTGATTGGTTGATTGATTGACTGATTGATTGGTTGATTGAATGATTGATTGGTTGATTGACTGAATGATTGATTGACTGATTGATTGATTGATTGATTGGTTGACTGATTGATTGGTTGATTGATTGACTGATTGATTGGTTGATTGACTGAATGATTGACTGACTGACTGATTGGTTGATTTAGTGGTTGATTTCGGTGATAAATCCCTTCATCAATTTGTTCGTTCGTTCATATATATATATATTCTTGTTTGTTCAGATCCAGCTTTAAAGTATTCGTGGAACGTGTAAAGGTAAAGCATATATTAGTGATCATTGTAATATTATTACTGACTCTTATGTGATGGCCATTTCGTTACACACTAAAGGTCGTTTCTTGCAATATAATAAAATAATTCATCTAGCTGGACACAGTGCGCCCTACTCATCGGGGAGACTCACTAACTACCTCTACGTTTAATATTTTGCACAGAACTCCACTCATATGTTCATTTTTGCTTACAACATTTCGACTTCTTATATAATACAATTCGATATCCTTTTCATTCATTAATGTATTTATGTTGATCGTAGGACGAAACGTCTCTTGGTTTGTTAATCTCCTGCTTGGTCAGGCTACGAAACTTATCCAAGGTAAGGGCACCTTGCGTCCCATCCATCCTTTCAATTACTTTCACTATTCATCTCGATTTTCTTTTCCTGTTCCCATTATCTGTTCCCATTGTCTTTTCTTGTTGTTGCCCGTAAATCATTCTTTTTTCCCCGTTTTTTAAGCATTAAGCAGTTTCTTTTCCATAAATGTTTCGTCTTTCCCCTTCCTTCCCCTTGATTTCTTCTTTTTTTGTATTTCTCATTGTCTTTTCACCCTTCGGCTTTCCCCCTGTTTCTTCTTGTTTTGCATTTCCCTTTGCATTTGCCCTTTCCTTTATTGCCAGTAAATTGTTGTTTTGTCAGTGTCTTTGCCATATATGTTTTCCCTTCCTAACCCTTCCTTACCCTCCCTTTCCCTTCCTTTCCCTTCCTTACCCTCCCTTTCCCTTCCTTACCCTTCGTTACCCTTCCTTTCCCTTCCTTTCCCTTCCTTTCCCTTCCTTTCCCTTCCTTTCCCTTCCTTTCCCTTCCTTACCCTTCCTTTCTCTTCCTTTCCCTTCCTTACCCTTCCTTTCCCTTCCTTACCCTTCCTTTCCCTTCCTTACCCTTCCTTTCTCTTCTTTTCCCTTCCTTACCCTTCCTTTCCCTTCCTTTCCCTTCCTTACCCTTCCTTTCCCTTCCTTTCTCTTCCTTTCCCTTCCTTTCCCTTCCTTACCCTTCCTTTCTCTTCTTTTCCCTTCCTTTCCCTTCCTTTCCCTTCCTTACCCTTCCTTTCTCTTCCTTTCACTTCCTTTCCCTTCCTTTCCCTTCCTTTCCCTTCCTTACCCTTCCTTTCCCTTCCTTTCCCTTCCTTTCCCTTCCTTTCCCTTCCTTTCCCTTCCTTTCCCTTCCTTTCCCTTCCTTTCCCTTCCTTTCCCTTCCTTTCCCTTTCTTTCTCTTCCTTTCCTTTCCTTTCCCTTCCTTTCTTCTTGTTTTTCATTTCTCATTGTTGTGTTTTCAGGAAGGGCAAGAGAATGTCAAAGAGGTCTTCAGTTCGTATGCTAATCTATGGC
Source organism: Metridium senile (assembly GCA_949775045.1). Classification (NCBI taxonomy): domain Eukaryota; kingdom Metazoa; phylum Cnidaria; class Anthozoa; order Actiniaria; family Metridiidae; genus Metridium; species Metridium senile. The sequence goes on along the minus strand of OX459100.1, from coordinate 19,626,838 downwards.
CGACGTCTATCACCAAGTAAGCACAGACAAAAAACAATATTCCAGTCTCTATTTCTACATTAGATCAATAGACTTCTTTACCTCCGTATTCAAATTGCCCATTTCAGACCACGTGTCATTCCCTTGAGAATTGTTCTTTTATGATGAACGTGTTATATCATTTACATGTGAAAGAAACAATTCCCAAGGGTAGCATCACGTGATCTGAAATGGGACAACAAACAAGGAAGGTAAAGAGGTTTAGTGATTCTATGTTTGCGGCATTATCTATACAGTATTTATGATTGGTTTAATTTCAGTCGTCGTTCTGTTAATTTTGAAAACAATGCATGTCACGCAACACGGTGTCACGGTCGACATTATCTATACAATACTTTGCGTTATATTTCTCATTAATTATGATTGGTTTAATTTCAGTCGTCGTTCTGTTAATTTTGAAAACAATGCATGTCACGCAACACGGTGTCACGGTCAACATTATCTATACAATACTTTGCGTTATATTTCTCATTAATTATGATTGGTTTAATTTCAGTCGTCGTTCTGTTAATTTTGAAAACAATGCATGTCACGCAACACGGTGTCACGGTCGACATTATCTATACAATACTTTGCGTTATATTTCTCATTAATTATGATTGGTTTAATTTCAGTCGTCGTTCTGTTAATTTTGAAAACAATGCATGTCACGCAACACGGTGTCACGGTCAACATTATCTATACAATACTTTGCGTTATATTTCTCATTAATTATGATTGGTTTAATTTCAGTCGTCGTTCTGTTAATTTTGAAAACAATGCATGTCACGCAACACGGTGTCACGGTCGACATTATCTATACAATACTTTGCGTTATATTTCTCATTAATTATGATTGGTTTAATTTCAGTCGTCGTTCTGTTAATTTTGAAAACAATGCATGTCACGCAACACGGTGTCACGGTCAACATTATCTATACAATACTTTGCGTTATATTTCTCATTAATTATGATTGGTTTAATTTCAGTCGTCGTTCTGTTAATTTTGAAAACAATGCATGTCACGCAACACGGTGTCACGGTCGACATTATCTATACAATACTTTGCGTTATATTTCTCATTAATTATGATTGGTTTAATTTCAGTCGTCGTTCTGTTAATTTTGAAAACAATGCATGTCACGCAACACGGTGTCACGGTCGACATTATCTATACAATACTTTGCGTTATATTTCTCATTAATTATGATTGGTTTAATTTCAGTCGTAGTTCTGTTAATTTTGAAAACAATGCATGTCACGCAACACGGTGTCACGGTCCGTCCAATTGATTTTAGTTTGCGGCATTATCTATAAAGTACTTCGCCTTTTATTTCTCATTAATAATGGTTGCTTTCATTTCAGTCGTAGTTCTGTTAATTTTGAAAACATCGAGTCAGCCATGGTGCATGTCACGCAACACGGTGTCACGGTCCATCCTTACAATGTCACGTGGCTACAAACACTGGGAGATATCTACCTTGGTAAGGACTGTTGTAGCCTGTGTGGCGGCTCTAGGGCCACCCCTCCCCTACCCCTCTCTTCCCCAATCCCCAAGAGCAGTCACGCAGGCTAGGACTGTTGTGATTGGGTGATATCTTGGGATACTATTATCGTCGTCATGACCATCATCATAACCACCACTATTATCATCGTTATAATCAATACTATTATCATATTCCATATCGCTTTTAATATGACGTAACAACGTATTAGAAAATGATCACACCCACTCAGCCAATCAGATGACTGTATTTTAATGTTCTATATCCCATTGTATCCAAATATAGTATTCCACTGGCGATGCCTTTTGTTTTTTATTGTTTTGCCAACTCGCCAGTGAAATACTATATAGAAGTTCACAATGCATTATAAGTACTATATAGTAAGACATATAATAAAACGCTTTTTTGCGATGGTCATGTGATATTTCATTTTGACAGTACTCTTCATGGGTGTGATCATATTCTAAGACAGAGCTGTGCCCTCGCGGCCTTCTATCTAATGCTCGAGACTCTATATCTCATAGGATACTCACGTTCATTATCTAACCCTTATGATGTTTAACTTGGTGGCTTTTATAATACGATGGGTAATATAATGAAATTTTTAACACCATAAAAAATCTTTAATACAGCACCAGTCGAAAGCTGCGTTTTGGTTGGCCCCCTAAAACAGTACCGCTATTGTTTGGTTAGGTTTAGGGCAATTGTTTGGAAAGACTTTCTTGTTTTTTAAACCAAACCTAAACGATGTTTCAATTTGGTGCTGACTGTCCCTAAAAATGTTGACTTAACTTTACTGACGTTTCGAGCTTTAGCCCTTCGTCGGAGTAAAAGATATGGTAATATGGCTAACAATATTTTCCTGATAGATTCCAAGAACTTCTCGTTTGCTTTCAAGTGTTACTTGGAGGCTGGGGCGTGTTCGTCATGCCTGTTTGCTCGTCCAGTACTCACCACGATATGGAACTCACAGGTACAGAGACATATACTACAATCATGAGCAAAATTGTTGGGACAATTTGGACTTTTTTATGAGCGTTTTTGTTTGCGTTTCAAAAAATATACAAAATCTATCAATTTGATTTGCAAACCCCCTTCCCCCCTAAGCAATGTTGATTGGTCTTTCAAATGACAACCGTTTCACATTCCCACAATTCAACATTGATACGGGGGAGAGGTGGAAACGGAAAAATGATGTTGAAATATTTTTCATGTAAAAACCAGATAATGTCCCAAGGTATTTTGCATATGATTGTAGTTATACAATGGTTTCGAGTGGCATACCTTGAAATATCCCACGAGTCACTTGTATTTTTCAGTAACTATGCACACGAGGCTTTAGGAGAGTGTGTATGCAAGGAAAATACAAGTGACGAGTGAGATATTCATGGTATGTCACGAGAAAACTTTGTATAACTATTTTATCCCACATCATATAAAATAAAGAGAACCTGCAATGTCTCATGGGAAGAGGCAGTTGAATACCACCGAATATACAACAGCTTTCAAGCATTCTGATTGGCTATATTTTAGATAAAAAAGTGGGATAAATATACCGGGTCAACGTTACAGATAATGTCCACATTAGATAAAAAAAATTTATTCGCTTAGTGGCTACAGGCCACAGTCTGCAAGGATGTCTGTAATATAAACAGAATTTGTGATTTTTTTAATAAATATGTGTTTTATCTTTTACCAGTGCAGCATGTTGTTATGGTCATACAACACAAAAACGTACTATAAACATACTAGAGTATAAATAATATACTTTGCACTATTTACCACTAAATAGTGTTGATTAAACAATAGAGAACAATAGAATTAGCATAATTTAGCAGTATTTAGTGGTATTTATGTTGCACACTTTTAGTGTTTGTACTCTATAATATGCCATAAATATATCGATAACAAGAGAAGACATAATGGCGTCCTTTGCAGTCTTCAGAGAGTATACTGTAGCTTTGATGGCGACAATGATTTTTGAAATAGATGAATTGAAATGCGTTGGGTATATGAGTGAAATACTGATACATGAGAAAAATATCAATTGCACTTGGCGGGACTCGAACCCACGGCTTTCTAGTCCGATGTGTTAACCACTATACCACAAGGACCAACCACAATAAATAATCCGATATGTTAACCACTACACCACAAGGACCAACCACAATAAATGATGTATCAGCTAGTAATACTGAGTTTCTAATGCCTTTTTTCCAACAGGTTTTCATCAAGATGATAGAATGTTGCATGCAACTTAAGGCGTACATCCAGGTAACCCTCGTTGCTAACAACACTGTCCGTTCGCCTGATTGAAGCTCTACTTGATCTTTGACAAAAGTAGGCATGATTTTCAATCTTTAGCTGAAATGGAGATAAGAAACTTATAGGTGGACGTACAGTGACGTATTTTGTTCTGGTTTCGCCAACCAACCATTGTTATAAGAACAAAGAAAATCAAAAAATCTATGGTGAAAATGGTTGGGAAGTTAGAATCACAATACCAACACTTGTAAACACTAGGCTCCAGTGGCGGATCTAGGGGTGGTGAATAGGGTGGCTAGCCACCCCCCATTTTTGCTCCGGTTTCTGCTTTTTTATGGTGTTTTATTTGATGAGTAACATATGAACAATGCAAAAATACCAAAATATATGCTTCACATTCATCCCTCCCCCCCCCCATAAAATATTCCTAGATCCGCCACTGGGCTCACCTATAGAATGTTATTTTTAGTTATTGTGCTGGGAATCCTACAAATCAACCTGCAGTTTAACCTGATGTTGAGGTCGAAGACGTTTGTAATAATAATTTCCAATAAGTTTTGCATTTTTGGTTTGACTGTTTTTTTCTCTTGTATTTCAGGCAGCATTGTTGTGTCAATGTTTCGAGCCAAAGGATTTCGTTACTGCTTTTAAAGCCATTCAACTAACGGCTACAACCAGGTGAGAATATGTTAGTCTTTGTTAGAACAAACAGGTCACTGGTGGGTTAAATAGAGAGATCCTACTATGAACTCTGGTTAAATAAACTTAAGACTACACCTGGATTCAGACACCAACAGTCTTTCTCAAGACTACACACACCCAGACGATCACAACACATCAACATCACTTACACCTGGGCTCAAACCATTCAAACAACATACACCAACAGTCTCTCTTATGACCATACACACCCAGACGATCACAACACATCAACATCACTTACACCTGGGTCCAAACCATTCAAACATCAGACACCAACAGCTTTTCTCAAGACTACACACACCGCTTTGATCACAACACATCAACATCACTTACACCTGGGTTCAAACCATTCAAATGTCAGACACTAACACGTACCAACAGTCTTTTCAGTCAAGACTACATACATCTGGATGATCACAACTTATCAACATCACTTACATCTGGGTTCAGACCATTCAAACATCAGACACCAACAGTCTCTCTTATGACCATACACACCGCTATGATCACAAGGGAGAGCCTACATAGCACTCAGTTGATGTAATGTGTGCACAAAATCTATTGTATTCTATTGTCGTTCTATCTATTGTATTACGTGTGATGCATTGTATTTTTATGAATACATTACATCAACTGCTTGCTACGTAGGCTCTCCCATGATCACAACACATCAACATCACTTACACCTGGGTTCAAACCATTCAAACATCAGACACCAACAGTCTCTCTTATGACCATACACACCGCTATGATCACAACTCATCAACATCACTTACACCTGGGTTCAAACCATTCAAACAACAGACACCAACAGTCTTTCTCAAGACTACACACACCGCTTTGATCACAACTCATCAACATCACTTACACCTGGGTTCAAACCATTCAAACAACAGACACCAACAGTCTTTCTCAAGACTACACACACCGCTTTGATCACAACTCATCAACATCACTTACACCTGGGTTCAAACCATTCAAACATCAGACACCAACAGTCTTTCTCAAGACTACACACACCGCTTTGATCACAACTGATCAACATCACTTACACCTTGGTTCAAACCATTCAAACATCAGACACCAACAGTCTTTCTCAAGACTACACACACCGCTTTGATCACAACTGATCAACATCACTTACACCTTGGTTCAAACCATTCAAACATCAGACACCAACAGTCTTTCTTAAGACTACACACACCGCTTTGATCACAACTGATCAACATCACTTACACCTTGGTTCAAACCATTCAAACATCAGACACCAACAGTCTTTCTCAAGACTACACACACCGCTTTGATCACAACTCATCAACATCACTTACACCTGGGTTCAAACCATTCAAACAACAGACACCAACAGTCTTTCTCAAGACTACACACACCGCTTTGATCACAACTCATCAACATCACTTACACCTGGGTTCAAACCATTCAAACATCAGACACCAACAGTCTTTCTCAAGACTACACACACCGCTTTGATCACAACTGATCAACATCACTTACACCTTGGTTCAAACCATTCAAACATCAGACACCAACAGTCTTTCTCAAGACTACACACACCGCTTTGATCACAACTGATCAACATCACTTACACCTTGGTTCAAACCATTCAAACATCAGACACCAACAGTCTTTCTTAAGACTACACACACCGCTTTGATCACAACTGATCAACATCACTTACACCTTGGTTCAAACCATTCAAACATCAGACACCAACAGTCTTTCTTAAGACTACACACACCGCTTTGATCACAACTGATCAACATCACTTACACCTTGGTTCAAACCATTCAAACATCAGACACCAACAGTCTTTCTTAAGACTACACACACCGCTTTGATCACAACTGATCAACATCACTTACACCTTGGTTCAAACCATTCAAACATCAGACACCAACAGTCTTTCTTAAGACTACACACACCGCTTTGATCACAACTGATCAACATCACTTACACCTTGGTTCAAACCATTCAAACATCAGACACCAACAGTCTTTCTCAAGACTACATACACTACTTACACCTGGGTTCAGACCATTCATTCTAACAATAACGTGTGGTTTTTTTTTTACAGCGAAGACGCCATGGACCATTACTACTCGTTGTTCTGGGATGTCACTATGTTGGAGTACCTTATCAGTATCCTTTTATAAGAATTAGTGCGTCTAGTTGGGAAGTAATACTAGAACCATGAGTGTTGTGTCAAATTAAGCCAGTCATTCTCTTCCCGGGGGGGGGACTCCCTTAGAAAATGGATAGGGGTGCTCGACGGACGGTTTTAAAATGACCCTAAAAGGTACGCATAAACTAACTCAGATGCTGATTCCAAACCCTAAAAGGTACGACCACATTTAAAACTTTTTCAATATGTAAAATCTTAAGTTTGAAAACTGACCCTAAAAGGTTCGAGACCCTAAAAGGTACGCAAGGGTCTTATTTTCGACCCTTAAAGGTCCGTCGAACACCCCTATCCATTTTCTAAGGGAGTCCCCCCCCCCCCCCCCCCCCGGGATTCTCTTGTTAATATATGATTCTCAAAGAATACATCTTGGAGTATCTTATATATCAGTTTCCTTGAAGTGCATTTAATTCCCGAGGGAGGGAGGGAGGGAGGGGCACTCCCTTTGTCCAAATGGTAGGGGTGATCGGCGTACCTTTTATGGTCCTTTTAGGGTTCTGGCTCAAAAATCAGTTACGTAACATGATTCCGTACCTGTAAGGGTCCTTTTTACTCACATCACTTACTTCTCATAGCCGTCTTTCTCTTGTCAATTTATGTCATTTACTTCTCGAAGAATCCATGAAATACAACTAATGTTATTACAGAAGGTGCCGATGTTTGCATCTCATTGTATTTGACTTGACCAACCAAAGATACACACTTTAAACAGGGACAACACGATAAGAAACACCTCGCGGTTAGTATATAATGACAGTACCATTATCGACGTCACTACCTTAACCGGCTCACCTCATCGTCACTATCATTACCATGGACATCGTTACCATCATCGTCACTACCTTAATCGGCTCACCTCATCGTCACTATCATTACCATGGACATCGTTACCATCATCGCCGTCACTACATTAACCGGCTCACCTCATCGTCACTATCATTACCATGGACATCGTCACCATTATCAACGTCACTACCTTAACCGGCTCACCTCATCGTCATTATCATTACCATGGACATCGTCATCATCATCGTCGTCACTACCTTAACCGGCTCACCTCATCGTCATCATCATTACTATGGACATCGTTACCATCATCGTTACCATCATCGTTACCATCATCGTTAGCATCATCATTTTCATCTCCATCATCATTATTGTCACCATTACATCATTTTTCATTATCACCGTCACTTTCCTTGCCATCATCATGTTCATGTTCATCACCAACATCATTATCATCATTATCACCATCATCATTATCACCACCATCATGTTCATGTTAATCATCCTCATCACCATAATCACCATCATCATTATCATCATCATCATTATCACCACCATCATGTTCATGTTAATCATCCTCATCACCATAATCCTCATCATCATTATCACCATCATCATTATCACCATCATCATGTTCATGTTCATCATCCTCATCACCATAATCACCCGCACCATCATCATTATCACCATCATCGTGTTCATTATCATCATCACCATCATCATGTTCACCATCATCACTATTATCAGCTATTATCATGTTCATCATCATCACCATCATCACCATCATTATCCTCACCATTATCATCAACTTTCTTCTGCTATTTTCAGATTCAGACCATCAATCAAGCTGAATTGAATATGTTCAACAACCAAGAGGTCTTACATCGTGCAGAATCCATCAGAAGATCGTGGTTATTTCGCTCTCTTTCCAAGCAATACCTGTAGCAGCCTCTTGACATCATCTCTTTAGGTATGTCTGTGTTATCGTTAGCGCTCAAGGGTTCGAGTTATTGAAGTTCGAGACGATCAATCAATCGATCAATCTATCATTTAAACAATCAATCAATCAATCCACCAACCAATGATATTAAAGCAATTATTAGACAAGGCTGAGTTATGCAAACTCAGCGGTAATCTGCTGTACAACTGAATTATGATATTAAATGATTAATGATTATGATTGTTTTTACTCCGACGAAGGGCTAAAGCTCTAAACGTCGGTAAAGTAAAGTCAACATTTTTTACGGTGTTACAAATTTCATTCTATTACCTATCGTTTACATCAAACACCGACGCAGCCTATACTAGTTTACTCGCTAGTTTCCATGTACAAATTATGGATGCATTACTTAATCAAACTTTTCCCACGAATTCTGCATGTTGTCGTCAAGCTCAATTATGCAATGTTCACCGTGGGGTATTGTTTTGTATTGCATGCTGTGTTAATCTTTGTCCATTTGTTACGTATTAGTGATATAAATACTTTAGTTTGTCATTGTACTGTGTTATTGAAAACAGACGTAGGCTGCTGCAACTTTATTATTTGTTGTCATAACGGTCTGCTGCCCTCCTAAACGATACTAAATACATTCGATGTAGATACGACTTTAAATGAGTGTTGAAACACTGGGAACACTGAACAGTAAGTACTGTCAACTGAACTATTTAAAGTGAGCTATATCATAAAGGTTCACCGACCAAACTTGTAGAAGCCCATACAACATATCTTTAAATACTCAATAAAATAAAATACTTTAAATACTCAATATTTCTTCGTTAAACACTGAGAACTATATTCTAAGTTTTCTAAAATGAACTGAGCTACTATATCTGGTATATAATAAGAAACCTCCTTTTCATCTAGTAATATGTTATTGAAGTGCATACAGTTCTCGGGCTGTACCTATTCGTTACACTTTGAGAACTGAAGAAGCTGCAAGAAGTTCTGTACTTTTTAACGATTCAAAATTAGACTTCGTTGCGGCATATATACGACTTCAAATGCTGAATTTAATAACAATTTAATTAATTTTAATCACAATCTAATTAGTATTTTTAATAAAAAAAATACCTGTTTTTGAACTCAATCAAATCATTATTGAAGTTGTTTTTCTTGACGACAAAACTATTTGATTACGTAGTTCTTTACATATTGTAGTGTATTTGCTAAATGCTTCAATTATTCAATGAACGATGTCCAAAGTTATTCAAAATCGCTTATTTTTACGTCCGGTATAAAGTATATCAGAGTTTTTCTAATTTTAGTAACTTATTTTTTCTTGTTAATATTTCATTGGGTTATCGATTTAATAAAGAACTATTGAAGTAACCGTCAAAGATAATAATGTTGATAACATAATCATCTCTTTTTGTTCCAACTCACGAAGGGCTAAAGCTCGAAACGTCAGTAAAGTTAAGTCAACATTTTTTACGGTGTTACAAATTCCATTCTATTACCTATCGTTCATATCAAACACCGACGCAGCCTATACTAGTTTACTCGCTAGTTTCGATTTCTATTTTTTACGGTGTTACAAATTTCATTCTATTACCTATCGTATATAAAACACCACGCAGCCTATACTAGTTTACTCGCTAGTTTCCATTTCTATAATATCTATAATATAATAATATAATATGATATAATCATGTTTTTCATCGCAGTAAACTAACCATTAGAAAACTTCACATCTTGTATTTTGTCGGGCTTTTCAAATGCATTGCTTTGATTGATTCATTTACCAAGAATATCATTGCCATATCTTATCATATCATACTTTAATAAGCGGCAGGATATAAATTAATGTATATCTTTTGTGCGATCGATTGGCAAGTTTTTCTTTTAATAGTTGTCGTCTTTGTTTGAACGCTTGATTAATTCCAATAATAATAATAATAGTATTATGTAATTCTCGTCGCAAAATCCACGGTACAATTAATAATTATACAAATACTACTACTACTAATAATGCTGATGATGATTACTTCGAGAGAGAAAGACATAAGGGACATACATCTATGTTAACTAAAGTCTAAGCATGAACGATCAATAAAGTAATACAGATACATGAGAAAAATATCAAATTAATATAGTATTTAGCTGGTTTTGCGACTATAAGCAGTGCTAAATATTCCAACAACTGAGTTTTGATTTTCTTGGGTAAGTATTGATGTCATTTGTGGTGTTTACTATTCCTTACTGCAAAAACGGCTGAGTAGATACATCTCACTATATTGCGTTAATCATGCATTCACTTTATAATAGTGAGTTAACCCAACTCATTCTTGAGTAAAAGTGAGGTTAAACTCAATATATTGAGTACATTGTACTCAATGGCCGTCTACATTTATGTTTACTCTTAATAATGAGTTGGGTTTACTCACTATAAAGTGTCATCCTGAATGCATGATTTACTCAATATAGGGAGGTGTATCTACTCCGCCGTTTTTGCAGTGCTTACTTGGTAACGAGAATAGACTTTGTAAAACGTTTTTGAAAGTAGGACCAAAAGTATGAATTTAGTTTCAGTTGCCTGTGTGGAATTCTAATTCAGTATAGTATCTTTAACTAACAGCTTGTTTCTTGTTTCAGAATGACAAGCCCTTCAAATTAAGTCACAAATACTACTGTAAACCATATGCAAATTGACAACCCATTTTAGGACGTCTTTGGAACCACCAATGATAATGTCCCGTACTGTCTCAGCCCCTCAAGATAAAGGACCCAAGAGAGCAAGGTTCTTTGGATGCTTTGGTATAGAGCTGCAAACTAAAGATTCTGAATATGAACGGAAAAAGCTTGCTGTACGACAAATGTATACTGGTAGGGGTAGGGAAGGGAGTAAGGAAGAAGCTGTCAAATTTGTTACTAAAGTTCTAATAAAGAGTAAAACTCCAAGGTTACAAACAAGTTACAGAACAATTGATGACTATGATGACAGTCATTATGAAAACGATGTATTTACACAGAACACAAAAGGGAGTAAGGAAGACGCTGTCAAATTTGTTACTAAAGTTCTAATAAAGAGAAAAACTCCAAGGTTACAAACAAGTTACAGAACAATCGTTCATGATAATTTTCATTATGAAGACGATGTATTTACACAGAACAGGCTTGATAAAACACAGCAATGTAGCCTGTCTGCTATAAAATGCCATCAATTGCCTTTACAAGACGAACAAAGTGATTCTCTTTGGACTCAGCACAGAACTGACCAAACCGGTTTGCATGCAAGAAGTGATCATCTTTCTTCAAGGACAGGTGAAACAAATGATTTGCTTTGGGCTGAAGATAAAACAAGCCAAACCGGTTTGATTGGGAAAAGTGTTCAACACTCTCCATCTACAAATGATACAAATGATTTATTTTATGCTGCTAACAAAACAGGTCAAACTGGTTTGCTTACAAGAAGGATGGGTCGCTCTCCGTCTAGAGATGAGACTAATGATTTCTCTTATGCTACTGACAAAACAGATCAAACTGGTTTGCTTACAAGAAGGCTGGGTCACTCTCCATCTAGAGACGAGACAAACGATTCCTCTTATGCTGCTGACAAACCTGGACAAACCGGTTTGTTCCTGAAAGGGTTGGTTTCTTCTAGGGATGAAACAAATGAAGAAACAACAGGTCAAACCGGTTTGCTTTCGAAAACTAATCACCACTGTCATAGTAAGGAAGGAACAAATGTTTTACCTAGTGCTGAGAACAAAACAGGTCAAACCGGTTTTCTCTCCAAAAGACATCTTCAATTCCCTTCGATCAATGTATCAAATGGTTTGGTTTGTATTCAGGACATACCTGTTTATAACGGTCAGTTCCCTAACAGACTTCAAAGGCCACCACATGAACCAGTTGATGTAATGTGTACTAATGGATCAGCCAAAGTCAGAAAAGAGCAAGACATTGTTCGTTCTTTATCTCAAAGACTAACTAAAAACAAGCTCGTCATAAAATATCACAGCCGACCAACCTTTTTCACTGCACCTACCATAGGGGAGATTAGTCTACAAAGCAAGGGACCTGGTAACGAGAGGAAAAACTATCAGCGCGCAAGGGCGTGGTCAGTACCTAGTCTTCCTGGGCCACACAAGGCCGAGACTGTAATCGGCTGGCCTAGAAGTGATATAACGAATTCTAATAATTGTAATAAGGATTAAGAGAGGTAGTTTGTGAAACACTAAAGGATTGTTTTAGCAATAATAGCGGCCGTTTGCTCTTAGAATATCCAACAGGGGAATATTCCCCTTAACAGTTCCCTGCGCCATCTTGAAAGGTAGCCGGGCCTTTTAATTGAAGCGAGACGAACGCTGAGCTTGCAATGATATAGACACGTGAATAATTGTCCCGCAAGGTGTTAAAAGGTCTCTATTACTGCAAGCTCAACGTTCGTCTCGTTTCGATGCAAAGGCCCGGCTACCTTTCAAGATGGCGCAGGGAACTTTGAAGAGGTGACTATTATATCGAGTTGCATTCTTTTGTTGCTCTATTTCTGATAAACAATGCACATTTATGAACATGAAAGGGCAGTGTGGTGACGATACTAGTACAAACAACATCCATGCTGCAATTCATGATAAAAACGCGTCTTTCTTTTCCGGCTTTTTCATCTATGAAAACTCGTTTTGCGTTTTATGGTAACGTGATTTATTTCTACTCTTTGTAACAATAAAATTTTGGAATTAACGCTTTGGGGACCAATCGTACATATTTGTACGATTTGGACACCTTGCTCTTTAAAAAATTGTAACGTTCTCAGTTTGATAGGCACTGTGACGAATTTTGTGTGTTGTCTGATAAATGTTGCAGCATTTAACACTAAAACTAATCACTCAGGTTCTGATTTGTGAAGAATATAGTCCCTTGTTTGAAGGTGAATTCAAAACTGCCCATTTTCACTTCAGAGAAGAGCACTGGAAAACATCGTACATTCTTTATAATTTTAATAGACGAAAACATCTAGTTCAGGCAAAAATGTTACACTTGTATCAAACTTTGGTCTTACTACTTGTTATTGTGGTGCTTTTTCTCCCCAGTTTTATCGAGAGAACCGAGAAACAGCTGTTTCTTTGGAACGACTCGCTCGCGCACGTTTTTTCCTCAAACTCGTTTGCAAAGGATTGTGGGAAAATATGCAAATTCTCGACAGCGTTTCACCCAGAACTTGTAGCCTAACTTGTAGTTTCACCCAGCAGCCTGTTGCACTGATTGCTTTCTTTAAATATGCCTTGGTAGGTCCTGGAGTCCAACACAAGACCAGGGGCTCTTGTGCTAGAACGTGACTCAAAAAAGCACTTATAAACGAATTTTTGCCGTGTTTAGGCTTAGCTATTCGCTAGCAAAAGTCGCGAGCAAAAATTGAACAGGCATCCCTGGATAGAGTAACAGCTACAATTTCCTTGATCACAACGCCTTATATGGAATGGAAATCATTTTTTAAAGTTTTCTACTATGAAAACGGCCAAAACATATCCCAACAATTTGGTCCCTAAAGAGCTAAGAGAAATAAACGTTGCAATATTCCTGTGGCCAGTTGTACGAAGCCTGAATTAGAGTTATCCAGTGTATAGAATTTGTATATAGGTTTTATCCTTTGGATAAGGATTTATCCGGTGGATAGTTCTGTTCAGGCTTCGTACAACTGGCCCCTGTTACGCGTCAAGTTGAACATGATTTTCATGTCAGTCTTCAAAGACACTTTACACAGTTGATGTATTTTTATATCATTTTATTTTGCTTTTTGTCATACAATCTTGTTTGTTAATCATGACGGGCTGGTACTTGATTGACATTCACGTGATCAGGCTGTGAAACAACAAGAACGAAGTCATTAGAATTGTTAAGAAATTGTATTGCGTAAAATATACCTGTTTCAAGAATCGTTGTCGCAGCTGAAGCCACAGTCCGAGCTCCGTTTTAAGGGTATTTAAAGATACTTAAAGCTACACGGAAAGAAGAGAAGTCGCAACAAAGATGCGAGGTCACTTGGAATCGAACTCGGGACCTCTCGCACAGAACGCCTCGCTCTAACCAACTGTGCCATCCTTGCTACTACTACAAACATCATCATTGTCATGCCATCAACGTCGATTACCAACATACTTACTAGACATGGTCTTTTTAATCCAGTCCAGGAAAGTACTGACACGAGCAAAAACAGTGTAGTACGATGGATTACACTTCTTTTCTCCCCAGCTACCAACACCTTGAAGAACCCATCGGTCACCCTCCTGACACACCAGTGGGGCCCCTCCATCACCATAACAACCAGCTATACCGTTCCCTCCAGCGCACACCATGGTCTGTGTATTGACTTTCATGTTTATACCAGCAAACTTTTGTTTACAGGCGTTGTCATCGGCGATTGGTGTTTCAGCCTTTTGAAGAGACGAAGGGTATGTCCACGCATTATAGTCTGTTACACCTTCACCTACGAAATGAACGATAACTAGAGGTTAACGGGCGGATCGAGAAATTTGTCAGGGGGGTGTCCAATTGCAAATGAAAGGCTCTTAAAGTGTTAGGGAGTGCCCGGTCCCTAAATGTCATAAATAGAAAAGAGGTAATTGAGGCGCTAGGGGGGTGTCCGGTGCTTGAAGGGACACCCCCAGATCAGCCCCTGGTTCAGTAAACTAGGGTGTGCTATGTCAATGTTTATAGGACAAATTGGAGAATAATGTGCGATAACCGGTGGTAAAGCTAGTGTGGATTGCACCATGGATACATTAGATGTGGTCGGGTGCTCACCTAGAAAGGTACACACGGTACCAACAGCAACCTTTTCTCCTTGTTTTGGTAGTTGAATTGGTTTAACCTTATCACTCATTGTGATCTTGGTCTCTA
The DNA here is from genome assembly GCA_949775045.1 of Metridium senile. Classification (NCBI taxonomy): domain Eukaryota; kingdom Metazoa; phylum Cnidaria; class Anthozoa; order Actiniaria; family Metridiidae; genus Metridium; species Metridium senile. The sequence goes on along the minus strand of OX459100.1, from coordinate 19,611,525 downwards.
ACTGAAGTAGAGCCATATCAGATTCATCAGTTTTGTCATTGTAGTCCTTATGGATAGTGATACTTTTCACGAAGTAAGTCTCTGTTCCTGGGTAAACATGTACAGTACATTAAACTTTGATAAACATCGGCAAATCATCGGACTAACTTTATAACTGACCAATTAATCATTCAAACAACCAACTTGTGAACGAATCAACATACAAACCAACGAATTAATAAACAAACCAACTTACCTACAAATCAATCATTAAACCATCAATAGAATAAGATACTGAACCGACATACCAACCAATTAAACAAACCTAGCAATCAATTAACCAGCCAACCAATCAACCTAACAAACAAACAACCAATCAACCTAACAAACAAACAACCAGCCAACCAATCAACTAAACAAACAAACAACCAGCCAACCAATCAACTTAACAAACAAACAACCAGCCAACCAATCAACTTAACAAACAAACAACCAGCCAACCAATCAACTTAACAAACAAACAACCAGCCAGCCAACCAATGAACTTAACAAACAAACAGCCAGCCAGCCAATCAACCTAACAAACAAACAAACCCACCAATCAACCTAACAAACAAACAACCAGCCAGCCAATCAACTTAACAAACAAACAACCAGCCAACCAATCAACTTAACAAACAAACAGACAGCCAACCAATCAACTTAACAAACAAACAACCAGCCAGCCAATCAACTTAACAAACAAACAACCAGCCAGCAAATCAACCTAACAAACAAACAAACAAACCCACCAATCAACCTAGCAACCAACCAACCAACCAGCCAGCCAACCAACCTAACAAACAACCAGCCAACCAATCAACCTAACAAACAAACAAACAAACCCACCAATCAACCTAGCAACCAATTAACCAAACAACCAGCCAACCAATCAACCTAACAAACAACCAGCCAACCAATCAACCAACCAACCAAACCTAGCAACCAATTAACCAACCAACCAAACCTAGCAACCAATTAACCAACCAACCAAACCTACAATCATGTGCAAAATACCTTGGGACATTATCTGTTTTTTTTACATGAAAAATATTTCAACATCATTTTTTAGATTCCCCCTCTCCCCTGTGTCAATGTTGAATTGTGAGAATGTGAAACGGTTGTCATTTGAAAGACCAATCAACATTGCTTAGGGGGGAAGGGGGTTTGCAAATCAAATTGATAGATTTTGTATATTTTTTGAAACGCAAACAAAAACGCTCATAAAAAAGTCCCAACAATTTTGCACATGATTGAAGCAACCAATTAACCAAACAAACAACCAGCCAACCAAACCTACCAATATTAAATCAACCATACAAACAAACTATCAACCTTACAAACAACCAACCAAACCTAGCAAACAATCAACCTACCAAACAACCAAACGAACCTACCAATCTAAAACCAATCCTATCAACCTTACAGACAACCAATCAAACGTACCAACCAACCATCTTAACTACCGAACAAGCAAAAAAACAATCAAAAATTAACCAACAAACAAATGACTGATAGGTTGTATAAGCGTCTTACCAATATCCACCAGAACATCAAGTGCTCTGCGACCTGAAACACATTGAGCCGCCGTTACAATCCAGTCAGCGCCAATGATTGACCCTTCACAAGTATTGATGTCATTATTGTCACCGAAAATTGTAATCGCAGCATACCACGGGTACTTGTCAGTATTGGCCTTAGAACCATTTATGATACGCTTCTTCAAATTTGAGCCTGTAAGAGAAATCGTTACATTCTTGTGAATAAAATATGTGTGCCTAAGTGCACCAACATGTTGATGTGATCGTCAGCCTGGCAACTACTGACACCCTACTAGCCAATTCGCCTGTAGTTATGGCGACATTATCATCATTATCATGGCGAACATCATCGTTATCATCATCGCGATCATCATCCACGTCATCATCGATTACCAATATACTTACTTGACATGGTATTTTTAATCCAGTCAACGAAAGTACTGACACGAGTAAAAACGCTGTAGTACGACGTACCACACCTTCCTTCTCCCCAGCTACCAATACCTTGTAGGACCGATTGACCACCCTCCTGGCACGTCAGTGGCCCCCCTGCATCACCTAGGCAAGCGGCTTTACCGTTACCCCCAGCGCACACCATGGTTTGTGTATTGACTGACAGGAGATGAGCAAACTGTTGTTTACAGGTGTTGTCATTACCGATTGGGATGTCAATCTGTTGGAGAGAATTAGGAAATGTCCATGCATCAGGGTTTGATATACCTTTGCCTACGAAATAAACGATAACTAACGGTTACACTAGTGCATGTATGCTATGTCAATGTTTAGAGGGAAACAATTCGAGAATAGTTTGCGATAACTAACGGTTAAACTAGTGTATGCTATGTCAATGTTTAGAGGGAAACAATTGGAGAATACTTTGCGATAACTAGCGGTTGAACTAGTGTATGCTATGTCAATGTTTAGAGGGAAACAATTGGAGAATACTTTGCGATAACTAGCGGTTGAACTAGTGTATGCTATGTCAATGTTTAGAGGGAAACAATTGGAGAATACTTTGCGATAACTAGCGGTTAAACTGGTGTATGCTATGTCAATGTTTAGAGGGAAACAATTGGAGAATACTTTGCGATAACTAGCGGTTGAACTATTGTATGCTATGTCAATGTTTAGAGGGAAACAATTGGAGAATAGTTTGCGATAACTAGCGGTTAAACTAGTGTATGCTATGTCAATGTTTAGAGGGAAACAATTGGATAATAGTTTGCGATAACTAGCGGTTGAACTGGTGTATGCTATGTCAATGTTTAGAGGGAAACAATTGGAGAATACTTTGCGATAACTAGCGGTTGAACTAGTGTATGCTATGTCAATGTTTAGAGGGAAACAATTGAAGAATAGTTTGCGATAACTAGCGGTTGAACTAATGTGTGTTGTGTCGGTGTTTAAGAAGCAAATGTGCAATAATCGGCGGTAAAACAAGTGTGGAATGTAAATGTAAATATTATTTAAACACGATGGGTAGTTAAAGCTGTATATACAGCTTATAATAATAAACTTTATTAAACACAGAATTAAAAAAGCTGACACTTATTTACATTGAAGCTGTGTACAAAATAAATCGAATAAGAGAAAAGAAAAAAAAATATTACATTAAAAATTTATATACAAAATTATATATGTATATATTTATAAAGTTAAAAAGTATGTTATATAAAAAACTATAATAATATTTTACAATATAATAAATATAGAATCTACATATTTAAATATCTCAATAAATATTGATGAAAGTTAATTAATTAATTAATTACATAACCAATAATTCGAAATAAATGATCGAATAGATTTCGAATTTTTTACATTAGTAGGTAACTTATTAAAAAGATTAGCTGCTGCATGTGAAAAAGATCTGGTTCCTAATTTTAATGAGATTTTATTTAAGTGAATGTTCTTACTTCCCCTAGTATTATAATTGTGAATATCTGAGTTTCGTGAAAAAATATTATTTAAATTATTTAAAGCTTGTTGGGTCGTTTATAACAAAAATGGATTGGTCCTTATATACATTGGATGTGGTCGGGTGCTCACCTAGAAAGGTACACATGGTACCAACAGCAACCTTTTCTCCTTGTTTTGGTAGTTGAATCGGTTTAACCTTGTCACTCATTGTGATCTTGGTCTCTAACTGAATCAGGGCGATATTATAGTCGATTATAGTTTTATTGTACTTATCATGGATGGTGATGCTCTTGGCGTTGTAAGTAGTTGTTCCTTGAAAAAAAAAAAACAGGTTATCTTCGTTTATCAACATCGGCAAATCATCCAACTAACTTCATAGCTAACCAATTAACCATTCAAACAACCAACTAGTTAACTAACCAACATACAAACCAACGAATTAACTAACAACCCAACTTACCGACAAAACAACCATCAATATAGAATGAGAAACTGAACAGATCAATTAAACAACCAACCAATTAACCAACCTACTAACCAATTAACGAAACCTATACCAAACAATTAACCAACCAATTAACGAAACCTATACCAACCAATTAACCAACCAATCAATTAACGAAACCTATACCAACCAATTAACCAACCAACCAATTAACGAAACCTATACCAACCAATTAACCAACCAACCAATTAACGAAACCTATACCAAACCAATTAACCAACCAACCAATTAACGAAACCTATACCAACCAATTAACCAACCAATTTACCAACCAATTAACGAAACCTATACCAACCAATTTACCAACCAATTAACGAAACCTATACCAACCAATTAACCAACCAACCAATTAACGAAACCTATACCAACCAATTAACCAACCAACCAATTAGCGAAACCTATACCAACCAATTAACCAACCAACCAATTAACGAAACCTATACCAAACCAATTAACCAACCTACTAACCAATTAACGAAACATATACCAACCAATTAACCAACTTACTAACCAATTAACCAACCTGCTAACCAATTAACGAAACATATACCAACCAATTAACCAACCAACCAATTAACGAAACCTATACCAAACAATTAACCAACCAATTAACGAAACCTATACCAACCAATTAACCAACTTACTAACCAATTAACGAAACCTATACCAACCAATTAACCAACTTACTAACCAATTAACGAAACCTATACCAACCAATTAACCAACTTACTAACCAATTAACGAAACATATACCAACCAATTAATCAACCTACTAACCAATTAACGAAACATATACCAACCAATTAACCAACCAACCAATTAACGAAACCTATACCAACCAATTAACCAACCAACCAATTAACGAAACCTATACCAAACCAATTAACCAACCAACCAATTAACGAAACCTATACCAACCAATTAACCAACCAATTTACCAACCAATTAACGAAACCTATACCAATCAATTAACCAACCAACCAATTAACGAAGCCTATACCAACCAATTAACCAACCAACCAATTAACGAAACCTATACCAACCAATTAACCAACCAACCAATTAACGAAACCTATACCAAACCAATTAACCAACCTACCAATTAACGAAACCTATACCAACCAATTAACCAACCAACCAATTAACGAAACCTTTACCAACCAATTAACCAACCAACAAATTAACGAAACCTTTACCAACCAATTAACCAACCAACCAATTAACGAAGCCTATACCAACCAATTAACCTACCAACCAATTAACGAAACCTATACCAACCAATTAACCAACCAACCAATTAACGAAACCTATACCAAACCAATTAACCAACCTACCAATTAACGAAACCTATACCAACCAATTAACCAACCAACCAATTAACGAAACCTATACCAACCAATTAACCAACCAACCAATTAACGAAACCTACACCAACAAATTAACCAACCAACCAATTAACGAAACCTATACCAACAAATTAACCAACCAACCAATTAACGAAACCTATACCAACAAATTAACCAACCAACCAATTAACGAAACCTATACCAACAAATTAACCAACCAACCAATTAACGAAACCTATACCAACCAATTAAGGAAACCTATACCAACCAATTAACCAACCAACCAATTAACGAAACCTATACCAACCAATCAAAACAAACCTACCAACCAAAACAAACGATCAACCAACAAAGAAACCAATCAACCAACCAACCAAATATAATTAACCAGCCAGCCAACCAACCAACCAAATATAATTAACCAGCCAACTAACCAACCAAAATAATTAACCAGCCAATCAATTAACCAAATAATTAACCAGCCAAACAACCAAATATAGTTAACCAGCCAACCAATTAACCAAATAGTTAACCAGCCTCGGCAACTAAATCTACCATCCAGTTTATCAACAAGAATAAGACTACTATAGCTAGGTAATTAGCTTCTTACCAACTTTCACCAAAACGTCACTTTTACTGGTATCTAAAACACATCGAGCCGCCGTTACTATCCAGTCAGCGGCAACGATGGACCCTCCACAATTTGCCATCTCTGGAGCGCCTTTTACTTCGATCCTAGCAAACCACGGGAACTGGTCAGTATTGGCATTGGCGCCATTCACGATACGCTTCTTCATATCTGTACAGAAACGAGAAATCATTACATTGGATAAGACTAACAGTCATCATTAGTACTTGTATTACTAGGCTATAATAATAATTGCTGCGAGCGAAGCGAGAAGCATACTAATCATGACGGGTACCCTGTGTTGTATATGAACGAGAAGTACTGGACATACTAGGTGGTTAAAATCTCGATCCTTTCCTTGACACGCGATAATGGATCGTGACGTCATAAACACGAAAGACGCGTACTTACACGAACATCCGGCATGCATCACCTGCGTATATGGCCAGCGGTATATTTTTGTCTTGAACCCCGGCCAACTATAAACACGAACGTCCCAAAACAATATACACTTAATGACTGGTCCCGAGGGAAACAGTTAGTTTTGTTTCCCGAGAATCTCAACTATATTTAATATATACGTCAGGAACAAGTGTAGCTAAGTTGGTTAGTGCGCGCCTCACACTTGTTTCGACTTCTTTCCAATCAGTGTAGCTTTAAATACCCGTAAAACGGAGCATTGATGGAGAGAGGAGGGGGGGGGGGGGGGGGGAGAAGAGCGCACCGTTGGCTTCCTGAGAGACCAGCTTACTTCTAGCTGAAGGAACTACCGACGCTAAATAAGAGTACTTTCCCTTTTTTTAGGGTCGTCCATGTACGTGACTAAGGATGTTTTCTCGTGATTGATCCCGATTTTTTACACAAAATCTCGCGTTTTTTATCCCTGATCCCACAGCAAATGTCAGTTCTGATTCCTAAATTGATTCATACGATCCAGATCCCTCTTCTGCGATCCCTAATTCCAGTTGATTCGGACTATTTCCCGGATCCCAGGCATGTGATCCCTGATCCCACATCCCTGTTCACGACCCTGATACGTGATATATATACGTGTCATTGTAATATCCTCGTAAAAAGTACGTTCTTGAAGATTTTTAAAACGTTAATAGGCGTAGGTTAGTATAAAAGCTATTTTGAAATGTTGTCGACACTTTAACATAACGTCATGTTCAAAACTTTAAAAATGGCCAATGCAATAGTACCTTACAGGTACAGAGTCGTGTTACATAACTGACTTTTGAGCCAGGACCCCTAAAGGTTCCTAAAAGGAAATATTTTCAACCCTATAAGAGGCGCCGAGAATTTCCCCGGGGTCCCAAGGTACTTTAAACATGACTAGTCTCTTATAAAAACCTTTCGATATCTCTCTAGCTCAACGCTCGCGTTCTAACTCGTAAAGGTTTAATTTTCTAATAAGAAAAAGCACGATATCCGGTAAGTCTAGGAAACAAAAGTCTTGCCAAACTCTACGTGAGTCTTCTAGTTACAGGCCTGCCTCGGCCGGTCCTTAAATCGCCTTAAATCGCTTAAAATTGTCCTATGTCGTCTCTGATTTTCCTATATTTTTTTCCTATATTTAGAAGTAGCTACACAGAAAAAAAACAAGACAACCTCTTGACGAACAAATTATGGTTTCTCGTATCATTGCACTCCAATTACAGTGTCAATTGCGCATGCGTATGTAAACACACTTGATGGGAGTGTATACTTGTGAAATGCGCTATTGTCATGAGGCAAGAATTGGCTCATTTTTGTAACACACCTTTCAGATATTATTTTACCTTCAATTTTGCAAACGCATAAATTAACTTAATCCAAGTGGCTCAACACTTGCTTTCAGTTTTCTAATTGAAATATGTTTTCTGTTTTAAAGAACAATTGGGTTAGATAGTATTTATTAGCAAAGCTCTCCGTCATTAGTTGATCATTCTTCTTATCTGTTTTTAGTATGTTTTTCATTAAGAAAACACTTGTTAACAAGTTGTCGGCAAACTTAACATGTTTGAGTTAATCCTGGATGTTCGGTTAAGTTATCATAATCACACCGAACACTACCATTAACGAGGGCGTGTTAATTCTTCTCTTTGTTTCTCAGTAACGAACACCTTAGTAATTATGAATAATATTCTGTTACGTGGCCTTATTGCGTCACGTCAGTTCAGCTCGAATTGCTCTGCCAGAGAATAATGTCCAGGAAAACAAATATCACAGTTAAGTTCCTTTTTGGATACACTATCCATACGATAGTGTATCTAAATAGTTTGCTACTGGAAACATAGTGAAAACTTAGTTTTTCCAATCTTCTGTTTACTTCGTTAACATTAGTTAATTAGGTTAGCCTCGTTTTGATTATATAGGGTCGAAGAATCTTATTGGTTTATTCCAATTACGTAATGTCACGTGAGAGAATGCTAATGAGTATTATTTAAACGCCTGCACACCAGTTTTTAGTTAGTTCTACTTCAGTTCTACTTCAGTTCTACTTCAGTTCTACTTCAGTTCTACTTCAGTTCTACTTCAGTTCTGTTCCAGTTCTGCTTCAGTTCTTCTTCTGTTCTAAATCCTAGTTACAGATTGTAATCCTAGTCAATTATATTAAAGCCAAGTGGGAAGACAAGTTCGTCCGTTCGTTTAATTTAGTATTCTTGGTACTGTTGTCAAACGAGCAAGGTACAGTTCAGCCGGAGCGTTGTGCTCCCTGTCCCCAGCGTAGCCAAGCGTAGTGCTCTTACACTATATAAGAACCACATTACATTGCATTACAGCAGAACGAGCAGCGATCCACACCCTGCACAATCATGAGCAAGCCTTATCGTGTTGGTCAATGGCTTCCTTCCGACCAGAAAGTCCTTGACGAATGGTTAGCCAACTTGATCAAAGAAGTCGAAGTTAAATACAAAGATAAGTTGGCGTTGTTATACGCTCTTCATCCACCAGCTGAAGATGAAGAAACAGCCATGGGTACGGGTGAAATGCAATCTCCAGCTACACTGAGCGCTGCAGATAAAGACCTAGATCTCCATGCACCGGTTGAAGCTTTGAAGAATGCTATCCTCTCAGACTCCGAGATCAACATGTTCTTCCATCAAATGTTCTGGCAACTGCCAGATACTTGTGAAGGAAAAAAGATTCCGTGCTGGCAACTCATGATTATAATCATCGACTACATCATGAGCACTGCTCCTAAGTTTTACAAAACTGCTTTGTTTTGCTGCCCCATTCATGTGATCTTGAGCTGTCTAATGGCTACGACTGCTGGATTTGCTGCTTTCCTGAACGACAAAGTCAACAGGTTGTTCAAGAATATTTTAAATTGCTGGGGATCGTTTCTGTCCAGTCCAGCTTCTTGCTATGTTTTGAGTAAGGAACCTCGACATGGTTGGTTTGGTGAAGATGCAATGGAAGCCATGCCAAACTTTGCTAAACAGTTTAAATGCAATCCACTGGCGGATCATCATGGTTATACATCATGGGATGATTTTTTCACCAGAGAGTTTCGCCCTGAAGTTCGTCCAGTAGAATCCCCAGACGACGACTACATTGTTGCCAATGCCTGTGAGTCGGCGCCGTTCCAGATATCTACAGCCGTGAAAAACAGGGACTTCTTTTGGATAAAGAAACAACGATACTCCTTGGACTTCATGCTGAACATGGGTGACCTGGCCAAGCAATTTAAGGGTGGAACCATCTACCAAGCGTATCTTAGCGCCACCAGTTATCACCGTTGGCATAGTCCTGTGTCGGGTACCATTTTGAAAACAGAACTTGTGGATGGTTCCTATTACTTTCAAACCCATAACCATCTGGACGACCCTGGATCACATTTGACAAAGATACTTAGCTCACAAGCATACATCGCTCAGGTAATAATAATAATAATAATAATAATAATAATAATAATAATAATAATAATAATAATAATAATAATAATAATAATAATAATAATAATAATAATAATAATAATAATAATAATAATAATAACGACCAAGTTAAAATACTGTGGGACTTTAATGTGTACACGGATAGAAAAATAACAGCAAGAAGACCTGGTATTATAGTTATCAACAAAACAGAAAAGAAGGTCCAACTAATTGATATTGCTGTACCAGCGGACCACAGGGTTAATGAGAAAGAAAAGGAGAAGATCGACAAGTACCAAGATCTAAGAATAGAGTTAGAAAGGCTTTGGAAAAAGAAAACAATGACAATACCAATTGTTATAGGTTCGTTAGGGGCCATTTCAAAGCAATTCAAAAACCACTTGAATAGGCTAGATTTAGAAAAGATCAGCATCATAGACATTCAGAAATCTGTACTTCTAGGTACAGCTCACATATTAAGAAAAGTGCTTCAGCTCTCAGGATCGGGTTAGATCTTGAGCTGAAATAAGCTACCAGCAACATTTATTGTAAATGATTGTTTGTGAAATAAAGGAAATAATAATAATAATAATTATAATAATAATAATAATCAAAATAATAATAATAATAATATAATTCGTCGTGACCGTCGAAGCGTACGGACGCAAGTCTTGACGCTCCCGCTAAAAGATCTGCGAAACGCTAAAATAATGCGTTTAGTCACGATTACACTGGTCCTAATTATCTTCATCATGCCACCAAAGAAGACTACAAACACGCAACACATTCGAAATCAAACAGAAGCTCGAGAGAGAGATGAAACAACGAATGATGAACGACACCGCGTTAGAACGAAATGGACCAAAGAGATGAACACCGCTTTGATTGATTCAAGAACAGAAGCTGAACATTTATATAACTCAGAGGACTGCCCCAAGAAAGATAATGGAAGGAAAACCGGAATTATGGAACTCACGAAACGAATTTTTGACGAGAAAGGATATACTGACCTACAAAAAAACACCACAAAATCTACGTGATCAATATGCAAATCTAATGAAAACATCGAAGACTTGTACAAACGCCATCGCTAAAGAAATGCTACAACAAAAGAACGCAGAGGATTCAAAAGACAAGGAATGTAGTCAACGCCCCACCAGGGAATACCAACGAAAACAAACACAACAAGAACAAACACCAGACGCCACACCACGGCCAAATACTAGCCCGAAATACAATGATCTATCTAAACTTGCAAACAACATATATCTGAAAATCAAAGACGACACCAAAGAGTTTACAAAACGAGAGCAGACAACATTTACTAAATGCCATCCAAATAAAGAAGATATACAAATGCTAAATGAAATCGCCCAAGCTCTCATGACAGCGCAACCGGAAGCCAACCCAACTCAATACCTATGGGAAATTAATTGTGTAATTTATGCAACCGCTGCTGCTTGGAAAAAGTATACCGGAAATAAGACCGAGACAAAACCAAACACAACAATTGATCAAAGACCAAAATGGCAGCGCATTATTGAGAATAAAATCACTCAACTTCGCAAACAAACATCACAAATAACCGAAGAAATACGGAGACTAACGACAAACGGAAAACTAACAGCAAAACTACGAAAGAACAGGAGATGGATGAGATTTGAAGTAAAGAACAAACTAACAAAACAACGACTCCAAGAACTTAAAGAGAAAAAGATCAACCAGTTGAGAGTTAAGAAAATTGAAAGAAAGAAAAAGCTACTATCACACATCCGCAGAAAGTCAAATAAGCAATTTGACCGCAACGAAGGCAAATTCTACGACCACTGTAAGAACATAATAAAACGTGATCAAAACAACGAAAGACCAACATACACTGACAAAATACCACAACAAACAACTACAGACGACACATCTAACCTGACAGCAAACGACTTTAACGACTTTTGGAGACCGATATGGGAGACGGAAAGTGAAACAAACCTGAAAGCGGAATGGATACCTACAGTAACAGAAGCACTGAAATCTACAATGACAACACCAGTAGAGGAAATAGTGAATATCGAAGAAAAAGACATCTACACAAGCATACGAAAGAAAAGAAACTGGAGCTCGCCGGGTAATGACAAGATAACTAATTACTGGATTAAGACACTACCAACTACACACAAAGGAATTGCAAAGGCTGTAAACACAATTATCAATAACGACATATCACTACCAGACTGGTTAGTAGAAGGAAAATGCATTATGATCCCGAAGAAGGAAAATCCTCAAGCCAAAGACCATCGCCCAATCACGTTACTCAACACAATGTATAAGACAATTACATCAGTCATTGACAACAAACTTAAAGAACACCAAGAAAAACATCAGTACATGCAGATAGATCAGAGAGGGTGCACTACAAACTCTATGGGATGCATAGACAATCTAATAATCGACAAAACAACGCTAGAAGAAGCAAAAGACAGAAAGAAAAATCTCTCTTGTGTATGGGTTGATGTGAAGAAAGCATTTGACTCAATCAATCATGAATGGCTGACACTCAGCTTACAAATGCACAACATTCCAACAAAGATCACCAATTTTATCAAGAACACAATGAAGAAATGGTCCATCACACTAGAGGTCAAGATCGAAAACAAGAAAGAGAAAATTGGCCCAATACGACTAAAACAAGGAATTTTACAGGGAGACTCGTTTTGCGTCAGATTGTTTACACTCTGCCTAAACCCAATAGCCTGGTGGCTAAGAAGCACAGAAGGATATACATACTCACATAACAAACAGGAGAAATTGACACACTTACTATACGTATATGATCTAAAGACCTATCACAAGTCAGCACAAAAAGCACTACTGATTACAAAGACAGCAAAGAGTATGTTTGAGAACATTGGACTTTTCTGGGGTTTGGACAAATGTGCAACAGTCAATATCGTACGAGGTAAAATGAAACGAAGTGAAGAAAGTGTGCAAATATCGGACACTGAAGAACTGAAGGTACTTGATTCTAACGACTACTACAAATTCCTCGGAAAATACGAAAACTCAAGACAACTAGAAGAACAAGTTTACAACGAGGCAAATAAAGAATACCTTAAACGCATTTCTGTTATCTGGTCAAGCAACATCTCTATCCCAAGAAAAGTACACGCAACCAAGACCTTTGCTCTACCTGGCCTTCAATACCACATGTGGACAAGCGACTGGACAGTAAACCAACTAAAGGATATAGACAGACGCACAAGAGAGATCATCAGAAAAGAAAAAGGAATGCACCATCACGAATCCATCAAACTACTCTACCTACCAGAAGAACTAGGGGGAAGTGGTATGAAAAGCATAGAGGACACCTACAAATTAACAACAATTAAGATGGCCAACTACCTCAACAACAGTGAAGACAAAAGGATCAAGCATACAAGAACACTCGAAATGGAAAAAATCACCCAAGGTAGAAGATCGATCTTTAAACAAGCCACCAAGCACGCATCAGATTACAACTTAACATGCAGCTTCGACGAAACAGGAACTACAATATCATCTACGAGTGAGACCAAGCTAATAACCACATCGTCCCCTCAAGCAATAAAGGAGATGCTAAGATCAAAGATTATAGAGAAATATGTCAACGAAGTAGAACAGCAATCATGGCTGGTAAAATACACCAACCAACAGCTTCAAGATAAACAAATGTCACCTACAGCCAACCAGATCCTGAAGAAATGGAAAAATATTCCCGATATCGTTTACAGCGTAAACAAGAGCATACGCCAACAACTACTACCAACAAAGACATACCAACAAAGCAAAGTACAGATGACTATCACAGACATCAAATGCAGAATGTGCCATATGGCGACAGAATCAACAACACATGTAATGTGCGCCTGCTCAAAGATTGCACAAAGCCTCTACAAGGCTAGACATGATAGAATGCTAAGACCAATATACCACTGTTTGCTGGAAAAGTACAACTTCCAAGAGAGCGATAACGGAAAGCCATGGTATCAGCAACGCCCACCACCTGCAGTACTCGAAAACGAAAAGGCGAAAATATACTGGGATGTACCTTTCCAACTCCAGAAAGCACCAGAAAACGGAGCAAATAAGGTCGACATGATAGTACACGATAAAGAAACTAATTACTGGACACTACTTGAAGGCACAGTCTGCCAGGTCGGTGCAATTGCAGACAGAATAAAAACAAAGCAAGAAAAATATACAGAGCTGCGCGCAGGCATAAAACAACTATACAAAAGCCCAAGCGTAAAACAAATCAATGTTGTTTTCGACTTTCTCGGAGGTTTCCACGAAGAACTTAAGAAAGATCTAAGAAATTTAACAAACACTGACAAAGAACTGACCTTCCTTATTGAACGTTGTCAGAAATGGATTATCTGCCAGAACGCAAATATCGTGAAAACGTTTTATGAATATACATAAGCGGATTAAACGTTTGTAAACTTAAGAAAAATGTACTTAATTAGCCCAGACGTAATTGTCCGCTTGTTAATGTAACTATGACACACCAAAGAAAATAAAACTTGCCATAATAATCAGAATAATAATAATAATCAGAATGATGACGATGATGATGATGATGATAATAATAATAATAACAACAATTTATTACTTATTTGGCTTAAATTAACATAGACTTAAAAAACTCATTAATGATTCATGACCATTTTGTCCAATCCGATGCTCCTTTCTACGTTTAATCATAATCTACGTTTGAAACGCGGAGGGATTATGGTGTAGAATAGAAGAACAATGGAATGCAAATGAACATGAAGCATTATATAATGCTTCATGTCCATAATTTAGATATTACCCTTCCCCCCATCCCCCCATCTCTTCTGACGAGTGAACATCAGACTTAGAAATAATTTACTTTTAGATTGTTGGCGAAAAAAAGTCTTTGATCATGAGTGCCAATGTCAGGATTCGAACCGAGATCTTCTGCTTGGTTGTATCCGAGCTTTAAGCCATTATGCTACTGAGGCAATCGATGAAAAGTTTGCAACGAAATGTCATCAAGTTCATTTGCATTCAAGTTGGTTAGCATACCTCTATTATAAGTGTAGATCAATATATTAATTCCCAAATGCAAACAACCTTCCGTTTTCTTTTGTTTCATCGATATTGGACAAAATGGACATGAATTACTAATGAGTTTTTTAAGCCGTTCAATAAACTCGCAGAACGTGTTTTTAAACCGCCCCTGATAAAACACTCCTGCTCGTTTATTAAACTATACATATGATCAAATTCGCAGGTAGCTGCCCGAGGAATTGTGTACATTCAAGCTGACAATCCTGATGTTGGCTTGATGTGTTTCGTATCAATCGGTATGTCAGAAGTGTCCTCCAACGAAATCACTGTTAACAAGGGGGATAAAGTGAAGAAAGGTGACCAGCTCGGTATGTTTCACTTTGGTGGTTCCACGCATTGCCTGGTATTCCGACCCGGAGTGAACATCGAGTTTGATACGCGAGGTCAACAACCAGGTCTGGATACACATAATATTCCAGTTAGAGCTAAAATCGCGACCGTATTTCCAGCAGACAAAAAGGAGTAAGGACTTTGTAAAACATTGAACTGTGAGTTCATATGTAATTTAACATTCCTATTTTTTACCTATAGTTTAACTTGATGAAAGGTTTCGAAGAAATTTCATATAAAATGCATGCAGTAGTGTAGACTGTAACTGTGGATGCGCCATCTAACACTACAACATTTTTGTTGTTCCCAAGAGTAAACCGTGTTTTCGTTAGTCTTTTGTCCGTATGTAAATCTCTGCTCGTTTTCGTTTTATAATCTTGTAAAATCGTATAATTTAGGCAGTCAATGTTTATCGCCGTAGCCACAAGTTTTTCCGCAATTTGTCTTGTAAGTATTATCGTTTTCTGTAATTCAGTATTTTCTATTTTCGCTGACACGTATATTATGTAATAATTTATTATAGTTACCTCAAGCGCGAGCTTGTGAGTGAAAAGCAATTAAAGGAACTACGCATGAACAGTAACAGTGCTATATTCTAATGTACAAGTTAGCCTTAAAGTGCTTATAACCCCTAAAAACGGACCAATTTCATCAAATTCTAGATATCGAGAGAATTTAAATGATATATGTCCCAGGTCATTTGGATAAATATTGGCCGAGTTATACAGGTTTGAAAGTGCCGTTTTGGAGTTCCTGTGCCAGGTAGCACGTGAGTTGGGAGAACTAGGTCGAGAGTTTTAACGTGACGTCAAACATTACTCTGAGCCTGCGTATGCGTTCTAAAGCGACTTGTTGAATCATGGTTGAAGTTGTCAGATGCAATACAAGTCGAACACGGTTTTAGAAAGTATATTTCAATTTGTATTACTTCTTCGTTTATTCTCAAAGTTGATTTTGACAGTTTTACCTGGTAATCTTTGACGTCATTTCCGGTGATACGACCCAGACCCAAAAATCCCGGCCAGGGCGTGGCCATAGTTATATTTAAACCTCTGTAAAATATTCCCAATTGCTTCAAATCAAATTCTGACAACGGTAATTATTTATTGGAGGCTTGTAGATTTCTCCACTTTTTCCCAATTCTAGAGGCTATAAGCACTTTAACAAACAGTACCTCAATGTTAACATGCTTAAAGAATCGAAACGTCAAATGAAATCAAATATTATTATTGCATTTATTTCACAATTTCCTTTTGATCCGGGTGGATACTAAAACATTTCAACATTTCGTTCAGAATATCATAGGCATTATTTCATATTATTAACTCTGAGCACTTGAAATATACTTGGCTTTGCATATTGCATTGATCTAATCTGTTCAACAGTAATACATTCTACATCAACGACCACACCTACTTCTAGCTTACGAATATGAAACTGAGTACGCACGTGAACGTTGATCTACCGAGAACGACCAGAACCAATGATATACGCTCAAGACTTTACAGTACACTTCACTCTATACCTCGCTGGTATATACACAATTATCTTCATAGTCCTCTGCTGCTACCAACGTCGTCAAAGAAATCAAAATCTTTAATTAGTCCACTATATCAAGCCACCTCATCCGCACACTCCACATTCAATCATGGTAAAAGGAAATTTTCCACCCATATTAGAACAAAATCAGTCAACATACATTTACCAAGAAAACAGTTCTTTGCTACTGAAACTTGGCAACCTACATAATTTTTCGAGTAGTATCACCATCAAATAAGATATGATCGACGACTTTGGTTGTCCAGAGCGGCATTGGCAGCGACTGAGCACATAACAAAGCTGAAAGACTCATAAAAGTACATTGTCTGCCTCTAGATGTGTCACTAAAAAGTTCGTGACCTTGATGAATACTTCCAACAGCAAATGAAGCAGAACTATACATTTTTATATCACAAACTACTTACAAAATATGCAAACAGATTCCTCTACAAAATGGCGAAAATTATGACATGAATATAAACACGAAGACGTCCTGTCAGCTAGGCCAAAACGTTGGGGGGAGAGAAGGAAAGGAGAGCCTGTGTTGTTTAGTTAACCGCCCACTATTAAAAATAAGTTCACCACGGGAAATTGAATTTTGAGCTCAAGTGTAACCATACCCGTTCCCTGTGGTTTAGAGCGATTTACCCACGGGTAAAATGCCTAGTGTAACCGCAACTATTAGTGCCTTAAATCGCGCTAAGTCGCATTAAATAACGGCGACTTGAGGACCCGAGGCAGGCGTTGTTGCGCCGAGATATATATAAATGTAACAAAGTCAAAAGTGCTTAAAGTTGATAAATGTGTTTACCTCTAGAAGAAGTTTCCCTACTCGCTGATAAATCCACAGCAAAGCACAAGAAAATTACTACAGCATAGACCTTCATGTTTGAATGGCTTGTGTTGTTATCAATTGCATGACTACAACTCAATGCAACTGTGGTATCATGCACTCAGGTTCGTGTCTTTAATAGTTGAGATAAAATCTTATTGATCATTAGCATTTGTCTTTAGTGAATCAAAGCTCATTAATTGTGTCTCACAACAGACGAAGGACAACTAATGAAATAAAGGAGACAGTTTTTTAAAGGAGTCTTCAAGGCGCTCGGCAACGCTTTTGAAATATTACTTCATATTACCTCTGACTTCATCCTAGCTAAGCAAGGCGTTTATTTTTTTGGGGATTCAATAGTGAGGAACTGAAAGTAGCCACTACTAATGACATTGCTTGTGTTGGGATCAAACAGTGACAAATCAACGCTAATTCGCTAATCTTGTATATGCATGGAAAATCTACTCGAAATTCAGATGCGTTCTAGATCTTATCACTGAATATAATTCCCGTGGGGAGGGGTAAACTTGACCTGTTTTTTGATACTGATGGATAAATAGTATTTGATCATATATAACATGTTAAAATGCGCAATATAAGTATTAAACATTATTATTATTATTATAGTAAAGTCCGGTTGTACGAAGGGTGGAGTAAACTTATCCGCGGATAAAAGTTATCCACTGCATAGGTTTTTTATAGATTTTATCCGCTGGATAAATGAAGGATTTATCCGGTGGATAGCGCTATTCACCCTTCGTACAACCGGTTCCAGAGGTCTAAAAATCGGCCCATATAGCTATGGAAGAAACTAGAAAGTAAGAAAATCCACACCCTATACAAGGGAACTAAACTTTTTGTTTTTAAACATTTTATAATGGAATAAACGACGGCAAGATTTGTAGTTTTACCCAACGTTTCGACACGACCTGGTGTCATTATCAAGAGTGTTATAGAGGTAAAGATTGTAGTTAAATAGTCACTAATTACAGATTAAATTATGAGTTACAAGAGAGATCGAAAAATGAATCCTATTTTAGTAATATTTCTGCATAATGAAGCGATCCATTGGTGTCTTTTTAACCTAATCTGTCCGTAATATCTGTTTTTTTTTTTATTCTAGATACTATTACTACAGTTACTTAGGAAACCATACCCCGGACTGATAACTGACTCAATGGTGTATTTAATATAAATGGAAACTAGCGAGTAAACTAGTATAGGCTGCGTCGGTGTTTGATATAAACGATAGGTAATAGAATGAAATCTGTAACACCGTAAAAAATGTTGATTTAACTTTACTGATGTTTCGAGCTTTAGCCCTTCGTCGGAGTAAAAAAGGTGTATTTGATAGTTAAGATAAAATCTTATTGATCATTAGCATTGGTCTTTAGTGAATCAAAGCTCATTAACTGTTTCTCACAACAGATGAAGAACGACTAATGAAGTAAAGGCGACAAGTTTTTCAAGTGTTCAAGGCGCATGGCAACGCCCATCTAACTTAGGACATTTTATTACAAATGTGTTTTTCGTTTCTTCATCAGTTGTACCGAACATCGCATGTAAATTGTCTCCTTCACAGATCCCTGCGCCATCTTGAAAGGTAGCCGGGCCTTTGCATCGAAGCGAGACGAACGTTGAGCTTGCAATGCATGATAGAGACTTTTTAACAACTATTCACGCGTCTCAATTCTCAAAGGCCCGGCTACATCAAAATCATTCATTGTTCGTCTTGCATGAACATATCATTATTGTTATTAAGTATATACTCTGTCGCTTGGTTAACTGAAAATTCAGTAGTTAACTCTTTATTTTTTCTACGTTGCATAATGATAGTAAACGTCTATATTTGCACGGAATATCTTAAACTGTTAACAATACAATAAACCTTTATCATTGTGTCTAAGGCCTCGTCTGCACGAATCCGATCCGGCTGAAACCGCATAGAAATATTTGCGTCCACACGAATCCGTGTATCCGGAGGATTCAAGTAAAAGTATGCGGTTTGGGTGACCGGATTCACTTGATTCATGTGGACGATAGGCCGATTCGCATCAAAAAGTATCAAAAGTTTCGGTTTCAAAAGTATCCGGATCCGTGTAGACGGGGTCTAATAGTATTTAGCATAAGCTACTAATTGGGGACACAAGTAAATATATCTAGTTAATGAGCTTTGATTCACTAAAGACAAATGCTTATGATTAATTAGATTTTATCTTAACTATCAAATACACCTTCAAGTTTACTCCAACAAAGGGCTAAAGCTCGAAACGTCAGTAAAGTTAAGTCAACATTTTTTACTGTGTTACAAATTTCATTCTATTACCTATCGTTTATATCAAACACCGACGCAGCCTATACTAGTTTACTCGCTAGTTTCCATTTATATCTAATCCTTAGCAAGGCGTTTCTGAGGAAACAATACTGAGGTAAAACTGACAAATCAACGCTAATTAGCCATCTTGTATATGCGAAAATCTACTCGAGATTCAGTTATAGTAATTAAATAACAACCGAAGAACAGATTTACCAAAATAGGGATTCTATAAACATTACACATATAAACCATAAAATACTGAAGCAAAAAAAGTTACTAACTAATAGTTTCTATTTAGTGACTATTTAGTCAGTATCACTCAACCAGAAACATCAAATACAAAAGGAAACCATTCCGCCATATTATTAATTTCATCTTACTGAATCTAATCGATCCATGTCATAAGTTGAGTATGATTTTTTTTAGTCTCCCCACCCCTTAACTTCAAAGGCACAATGTAGACAGTTCATGTATTTTGATATCATTTTATTTTGAGTATTTGTCATACAATCTTGTTTGTTGACGGGCTGACAATTGATTGGCATTAATTCAAGTGATCAGGCTGCGAAACAACAAGAAAAAAGGAATTGGAGTCAACCAACCACCTATCAACCAACCAACCAACCAACCAACCAACCAACCAACCAACCAACCAACCAACCAACCAACCAACCAACCAACCAACCAACCAACCAACCAACCAACCAACCAACCAACCAACCAACCAACCAACCAACCAACCAACCAACCAACCAACCAACCAACCAACCAACCAACCAACCAACCAACCAACCAACCAACCAACCAACCAACCAACCAACCAACCAACCAACCAACCAACCAACCAACCAACCAACCAACCAACCAACCAACCAACCAACCAACCAACCAACCAACCAACCAACCAACCAACCAACCAACCAACCAACCAACCAACCAACCAACCAACCAACCAACCAACCAACCAACCAACCAACCAACCAACCAACCAACCAACCAACCAACCAACCAACCAACCAACCAACCAACCAACCAACCAACCAACCAACCAACCAACCAACCAACCAACCAACCAACCAACCAACCAACCAACCAACCAACCAACCAACCAACCAACCAACCAACCAACCAACCAACCAACCAACCAACCAACCAACCAACCAACCAACCAACCAAAGGACTGACAGCTATAGCTAGTGCCTTACCAATTTTCACCAACAGTTGACTTTTATCATTTAAATCACATTGAGCCGACGTAACGATCCAGTCAGCGGCAACGATGGAAGCTCCACAATATGTATCGTCTGGGTAGTTTCTGAGTGCTATCTTTGCATACCACGTGAACTGGTCAGTATTAGCCTTACCACCATTCACGATACGCTTCTTTAAATCTGTACAGGTCAAGAAACCATTACATTGGTAAGATAACAGTCAAAGGACATGAAGCGTGCCCGTCTAGACTGCATTATTCGTTTTATTATTCGCTTCTTGACTTCATTCTTCGTTTTCGAGAATTCCATTGAAGTATTCAAAAACTTATTGAAACCTCTTTAAATCTCACGGAATAATAAGATTTATTATCTATATTAATAATAGTATCAATTATTTTTGATATCATAATTATTTATATGAATTTTGAGAAGTTTGAAAAACGAGGAATGAAGTCAAAAATCAAATAATGAAATGAATAATGCAGTCTAGACGGGCACGCTTCATGTCCTTTGACTGCCAACAGTCATCATTTGTAACTGAACTAGTAATGGACTGCTAGGCTATCGTTATAGTTACTATCCCCTCCCCCCAGGGGTCATGTTTTTTTTAAGATATACGCATTGTTCAATTAGACACCTCCTGCGATTAGTTTTAGCTATAAAAAATGACGTGTCGGTCAGTTTTTATTAAAATATATAAGACATTAACATGACGAAATTAAGAGTTCTTCGAAACTAAAGCAGTTAAACGTGTTACGATATTTTTGAAAAGGCAAGCTCGTTGTTCACAATATATTAAAACTAGATTTAATACGATTTGTACATGTCATTATAATATCTTTTACTACAGGTTTAACTTTTTTTAAACGCACTCGCAAGGTTAGGATAAAAAATTATTTTGAAATGTTGTTGACTCCTTAATTAATATAACTTGATCCTGTCCAAATTAGTATATGGGATATTTATTTGCACTTTTAAACTTCAATACCATCTTTGCTTTTCGCTATGAAACAACTCTAACTAGTCCAACTGCAACTCTATGCGAGTTTAATTCTAATGTTTTCTTTCGTCGAAAAGGTATATAAATGTATACATCCGTATCAGTTACAAGGTCAAAAGTGCTTAACGTGTATTGATGTGTTTACCTCTAGAAGAAGTTTCCCTACTCGCTGATAAATCCACAGCAAAGCACAAGAATATTACTACAGTATAGACCTTCATGTTTGAATAGCTTGTGTTGTTATCAATGACTACAGCTCAGTAGATCATACACTTTTAAAAATATTAAAATATTAAAATAGTTGAGATATAATCTTATTGATAATTAGCATTTGTCTTTAGTGAATTCAAGCTCATTAACTGTGTCTCACAACAGATGAAGGACAACTAATGAAATGAACGGGACGGTCTTCAAGGCGCACGGCAACCTACCCCAAACCTCGAAGTCGTCAAAAAAAAAAAAAAAAAATTAATAACAATAACAAAATAATAATAATCATCATCATCATCATCATCTTCGAATTCATCGTGGTCATCATTTTTAAAAACCTTTACTACAACGTAGTAATAAAACCTCATTTTTATTGGTTTGTATTATCTGTTTTTCTGAAATTGTTTTATATATATTTCTTGGACTACCTTTTAAAAACAGGTGTATCCCTTTTGATGTCCAGTCTCCCACGGGATTATATACCAAAAACAATGACATCATACTTTTTGGACGCGCATGCGTACTGGTGTGTTTCAACATGGCGGAAAGCTGGTTGTGAAATCAGAAGATAGTGTTCAAAAAAATTGTAAAATGAAGGCTCCACGAAATATCTAGCTATTTGTAGTACAATAGTTTTGATATGCCAAACCCTGTTGAGGTATTTGAACTGTAATTATTGCATGGAGTGTCTTTCTACGGGGTTCGTGGGGTGTTTTTGAGGAGCGCGCTCATGATCTTTTCTTTCTCGTAGAACCTGTGTTTTGGTGATTTCTCTGTCGAAGATTGGCATCGTATTCTGAGACAAGTGAGCTCAACTAGGCCCCCGGTTGAGGTATTTATCAACGACTTATTTACATGACTTATTTTAACGCTTCTTTGTCTTTTGAGGCGGTTTAGTGTAAGCGTTCGTACTTTTAAAGATATGAAATCAATTTAGCTACTATTTGTTTATGTTGTTGTTTTTGTAGTTTCTCTGTGATCTCGAATGCTCAGATGATGAAGACGATACGGTCCACAAAGAAGAAGGTATTAAATTGCGTGTACTACCTGTTGAAACTTGCTTATGCGCTGATCGTTGTGTTCAACCTGCTAGCTTAGTACCTTACTACACGTACTAGAAATAAATTAACTTATCGCTAGTTGTTGCTGTTACTTGTAACGACTTCATCGCTAGCATCTTTCAACAAATCATTGCTGCTACGACATGTAGTGCTAGTTTATTGTTGATTTATTGGCTTTTTTAACTGATAAAATATCAACAGTGTTTCCTGCCAGAAATCGTTAAATGTAACACAAGCCGTGCAAGTATTATCGATAATACTACAGGGGTGTGGCTAAACATTTAAGCTCGATTTAGAACTTGTTGTTTTTGTTTCAAAACTTTTTACATATGTTTGCAAATTTCTCAAAAGTTTCATATTTTTTACAATCGATGTATAATTATCAAATTATGCATCATTATTATTTTTGGTTTGTTTACATTGGACAAAGAATTTTGTTGCACTGAATGGTGTTACACATCCCATAGGGAAAACATGAAGACAGTAACTGAGAATTGGTTGTAAATCAAACAATAGTCAAGTTTGGTCACCAATAAGCAAACCAGAAGCTGTATATAATTGTACATTTCAATTGATGATTGTAAAAAGTTAAAGTGTGAATCAAAAAACCGTGGGCACCCAGAAATGTTTTAGAAAACGTTTATTGTTCGTTGAACAACTCATAAACAACTCTAACTACAAAAAGTTTATCATACTACACATCATTCAAACTTCTTGCGGTGATATAGGTGTTTCTCAGTTGTTCAACGAAGAAAAAACGATTTCTAAAATATTTGTGGGTGCCCACGGTTTTGTGATTCGCACTGTAAATGTTTTTCAACTTGACACAAAATGTTGATGCAAAAAAAACACTTTGTGACACAAGGAAGACATGTTCATTTTTGTAATTGTAATTTTCTCACTGGGAGCTATTTTTTCATACTTTCATTGTTCAGTAATGTGCTAATGATATTATAATCATTTATTCCAAAAAATGATTTAAAAACTAGCGTACTGTAAAACTTTTATTATAAGGGAGCTATAGGCACGTATTTGCTATTTTAAATTCAAGTTTATTGTATTGTAACAGCTCACCAAACAAACTCAAACTGCATTTACAGTGCACTTACTGAAACCTGGGCCACCAAAACATAATTATCCAATCAGGATCGAGAATATGAACAACAGAATCTCTACAAATGTTTGATTTTGTTGCTTAAAATCCTAAACATTTCCATTGTATGTGAATGAAATAGATCAACATTGAATAAGAAACATTTTAACCTGTGAGAACCTTGTACAAGGTCAAATCAAAGAGTTGTTTGTAGGCTGGTTTTTGATTCATAATAACTATATGTTACTTCAACCTTTCAAGTTTATTGAATTTTGTCGAGCTTTGTACAAGGTGTTTATTTCATCTCAAAAAATATATATTTTGAAATTTGATTGGGTGGCCCCGGTTTCAGTAGTCGCACTGGAACATAGCTGTCTATAATTTAGAGTAGCATTCACCATCCATAATTTATTTAACTTCAATTCTACCATCAGAGTTTGGCCTCAAGTCCGGTGTTAGTAAATGTGGGCCTATCGGACTGGAAGACTCAGGCGTAGAGATTGGTCTTGAAAGTGAGCAGGAAGGGCAGTCCGTAAGAAATGATACGCCGGTACTGTTTCTGTCTGACTGCAAAGTGGAAGACAAAGGCCTAGTGGTACAGTTCGGTGGGACAAGTGTCATAGAAGATAGAGAAACTGGTAATAATGGGTAAGTGGTATGATGATGATGGTGATGATGATGACAGGGATAATGGTGATTATGATAATGATGGCAGTGGTGGTGAGGATGATGACAGTGATAATGGTGATTATGATAGTGATGGTGTTGGTAGTGGTGGGAGGATGATGACAGTGATAATGGTGATTATGATAGTGATGGCAGTGGTGGTGAGGATGATGACAGTGATTATGATGATGATGGTGATGACAGTGATAATGATGATTATGATAATGATGGCAGTGGTGATGATGATGATGACAGTGATAATGATGATTATGATAGTGATGGCAGTGGTGGTGAGGATGATGACAATGATGATTATGATAATAAAGGTGGTGGTAGTGGTGATGATTGTTATGACAATTATGGTGATTATGATGATGGTGGTGGTGGTGATGATTGTTATGATGATTATGGTGATGATGATGATTATAGTGATGGTTATGATAATGAGGGTGGTTGCTGTGATGATTATGATGATGATTATTATGATGGTGGTAATGATGATTTAATGATTATTATTATTATTATGATGGTGGTGGTGGTAATGATGATGATGATTATGATGGTGGTGGTGGTGGTAGTAATGATGATTATTATGATGGTTTTGATGATGATTACAGTGATGATGATTACAGTGATGATAAACTTGTCCTTTTTCTCTAGTCCCAGCTATCTTCAAGACTGTGAAAACTTTCCACCTCTTGGCTGTCAATCACAGAATGACGAGAGATCAAGAAGACGTCGTAGGAAAAGAAGACAACACCAGCGTTCTGGTGATGTACCTTGCTCATCAAGTGAAGACAGTGACAGAGAAAAGAGTCCTGCTAGTTTGATTGACAGGTCATCTCGTGTACGCAGTAGCAGTGGTGCAGCAGGTGTTGACAAGAATACTGCAGTTAGTGATGGAGCAGGAGAGACTAGTAAAACTCCTGCAAAGAATGCTGGTGAAGGTATGTTGCATGCTTCATTAGATGTCAGTTTTACCCTTTGCTTCCTGTTTTCTTTCCATCATCATTTTCACAGGCTTTTCATAGGTCCATCATCATTTTCACAGGCTTTTCATAGGCTTTTCATAGGCTTTTCATAGGCTTTTCATAGGCTTTTCATAGGCTTTTTATAGGCTTTTCATAGGCTTTTCATAGGCTTTTCATAGGCTTTTCATAGGCTTTTCATAGGCTTTTCATAGGCTTTTCACAGGCTTTTCACAGGCTTTTCATAGGCTTTTCATAGGCTTTTCATAGGCTTTTCATAGGCTTTTCATAGGCTTTTCATAGGCTTTTCACAGGCTTTTCACAGGCTTTTCATAGGCTTTTTGTAGGCTTTTCATAGGCTTTTCATAGGCTTTTCATAGGCTTTCCATAGGCTTTTCACAGGCTTTTCATAGGCTTTTCACAGGCTTTTCATAGGCTTTTCACAGGCTTTTCATAGGCTTTTCATAGGCTTTTCATAGGCTTTCCATAGGCTTTTCATAGGCTTTTCATAGGCTTTCCATAGTCTTTTCATAGTCTTTTCATAGTCTTTTCATAGGCTTTTCACAGGCTTTTCATAGGCTTTTCACAGGCTTTTCATAGGCTTTTCACAGGCTTTTCATAGGCTTTTCATCCTTCATCCCTTCATTTTTTCCTGCCTTTCTTCTGAACTCCCTTCCTCTTTTTCTTCCTTCTTCCTTTCCCATTTTTTTTCTTTTTCTATCCCTCCCTTCATTTCTTTCTTCATTCCTCTTTCCTCAACTTTTTTCCTTTCATTTTTCTTTGCCTCAAGTCTTCAGTACTTGTCTTTCAGATCAAGACAAAAAGCCTGTGTTCACCAAAGAGAACCACGATACCAGTAGTACTGACACTAAAAGTACAACAGAGACAGTGCTAACTGCTGGCGATACTTCAAGCAGCTCAAACCAAAGTGATGCTGATCTCCATTCCAACAAAGACAAGCCCACGGCAAGTAAATCAGACTCTGAACTCACAGCTAAACCCGCCAAACCAGTGGTTAGTTCTTGGGCTGACTTGTTTAGAAACTCTACTCCAAAACCTCCGGTAGTTAAGGCAGCTACTCTGTCTGTTGCACCTGTTGTCAAGGAGACTGTTACTAAGGCAGAAGAGCCAACACCTACAGTTGTCGTGGTGGGTGAAGATAAGAGAGCTGTTAGAATTGCAGGTAAGGAGAATGTAATCAAATTCAAGACCAAAATGATGTTTATTATCTATATATAACGATGCACACCACAAATCCGTTAAACAAAGTCTACTAACTAGTTAGGATGTAATTTTATGTAGTTATTGTCTACCAACCTGGGATAGTGTAAAGTTTAGCACCAAGTTTGTCACATGGTTTAGTTCTTCCAAGGTTGTTGTCATATAAACTGTACTCTTCATCCTTGTCAATATCACATTTGCTGTGATTTTTTTTCAGAGTCTCTCAAGAATCTCAAACTAGACTATACCCAGAAGCCAGTGTTTCTTAGAGGACTGATAAACAAAGCAAACTGGTGCTATATCAATGCCGTATCCTTTATATAACCTGCAGTAATAGGACTGGACATATATTTCTGTCGGGGGTAGGGTGGGGATAATATTGAGATTCATTGATCATTCAACGGTCAGGTCTCAGCATACTACAGGGTCCACAGAATTGGCGTAAAAGCTGTTGTGGTGTCCCTGCCTTCATATGAAGTAAGAACTTATAAATAAAAATAAATAAAAATAAAATTTACTATCTAACAAATATGTCATACAGTCAATATCATTTACATTTTCCACCAAGAAAGACATTAACACTAAAAGAAATGTCACATTACACCACATAATTTCGCTCTAAATGCTCGATACTAGCATTAATTGTGAAGTAACATAGATTTCATAATTCTTATTCCATGTTCACTGTTTCTCATTATACAGAACAGGTTCCCATTTAAATCTGTACTTTCCCATTTAAATCTGTACTTATGTGAATTATGTTGATGCGTGCTAAACACACAGAACAACCAATCAGAGAAGTTCACTTCAGAAATAATATACTCTGATTGGTTGATCTGTGTGTTAGCACACATCACCCCATATTTGCATAAGTACAGATTTAAATGGGAAAGTACAGATTTAAATTGGAACCTGTTACAGTTAAAAATTGAAATGTTTAACTACTGAAGGCAGATAAACAAAGAATCATGTGTCACTTGTTGTAGTGTTTCTCTACTTTACATGAACAATGTTAATGGCATTGAATGTATTTTGGTTCACAAGTCACAGTTATCAATGAGTTAGCATTGATACATATTGACCATTGTATAAAACACCCATTGTACAATGTAGCTACACTGGCCTGTACAATCATAACATGCTGTATGAAATGTAATGTGGTATTTACATGAACATAGCATAGCAACGATTTTCCGAGACTGATGCATTTTAAAAGGGAAATTGTTTTCTCTTTATATTTTCACTCTTCGACAAAAGCTCAAAAGAACTTTACAAACAGTAGTGTATGGCCTCAATCAATTCCTATAATTATCTAACATGCTACTGAAGGACAACTTTAATATTCTTCAAAATAATTGTTTCCTTAATAAAATCAGACACTACAAGCCCTTCTTGCTTGTCCACCATTTTACAACCTCTTGAGTCAAATGGAGCAATTGAAGAACAAAAATTCTACATCTACACCAATCCTGGATAGCATGTAAGTAACAACAGCACCTTGCATGTAATGTGTATTTATAATTGTATTAAACATTGAAAGAACTAATATCCATAGGCATTGCATCAATCATTGAAAATATTGCTAGTGCAGTCGGGTTATAAATAGAATATTACAGCCATTTTACTCCAACGTTGAGCCATCTCTTTGTTCACCTGCCAAGTAAACAGAGCTTGAACAATGCACTTCAAGTATTTCCTATTATTTTATCAATATCATTGATTCTATAACTGTGGTGAAACATAATATCTACATCTATCAAACTTTGATTTGCTTTGGGATGCCAAGGTTTACAAGAGCCGGAATATCTTTTTTGAGACAAATATTTTGCAATAAAATATTGATAATATTGAAAATTGCACCAAATATCCTCAGAGCTGAAGACGCAGTCACTGTTAGTAGATAATATAAATCAACAATCAAGCATTACTTTTCCTACCTTTTCTTGGCACTTACAGACGGACAATTTGTGAAATTCCTGCTCAAACGTGAGCCTTAATCTTGTTTTGACGTCATCCCATACCTTTTGTCTTGTCCAGTGTCTGATTGTCTCTCTTGAAATTGAAAATCTTTCATTTGTAGGGTGAGATTTACACATGAGTTTAGTCTTCTTCCAAAACCAGGTAAATATTAGTTTGAACACTAATAAGGTCCATTTATATGTCGTAACTGTTGACTAAATTTAATTATTCATTTTCCCATTTAGCAACAAGCAAAAACGGTAAAGCTGAGTTCCGTACTGGTTCTTCATTTGAACCAAGCTATGTTTACAAGATGCTGTCAACAATAAAAAGCCATTTGTCGTCTAAGGTGGGTTTGTACTATTGTATCATCATCATTATTTATGTTGTTATCATCATCATAATAATTATTATAATATATAAATAAGTAATGTATACAATATGAGCGGCCGATCTGTACCCGCTATACAACGGCGAGTCGAAGACGAGCCATTGTATATCGGATACAGATCGGATGCAAATATTGTATAGAACTTATGAAAGTCCAACGTTAGTTCTTTCATATTTTACTAAAATTTTCAAGATAAATGTAAATCTGGCCGAGAAAATTCAAGTTGAAACTTATGCAAATCAGGACGAAATCTGTATGAGATTTACAAACTCCGTCACGGACATGAATTCTTTTGTCAATTGCTCATTAATTATTCATGAATTTTATAACTATAATAATAATTACCATCATTACCTTTGTCATCATCATCATTGTTATTGTCCTTATCATTGTTGTGACCATCATTGCTATCATCATCATCACAATCATCATCATCATTACTATTGTCATCACCATCATTATCATCATCACCACCATTGTCATTATCTTTATCAACATCATCATAACAACAATATT
This sequence comes from Metridium senile, assembly GCA_949775045.1. Lineage (NCBI taxonomy): Eukaryota > Metazoa > Cnidaria > Anthozoa > Actiniaria > Metridiidae > Metridium > Metridium senile. The sequence continues at coordinate 19,581,269 of OX459100.1, read as the reverse complement.
ATCATTATCATTACCATAATCATCACCATCATTATCATCATTACCACCATTGTCATTACCGGTATCTTTATCATTGTAATCATCATCACAACCATCATCTTTATCATCATCATCATCCCAACAATATTATTGTTACCATTATCATCACTCTTGTTATCACCATCATTTTCATCACTGCCATCATCACCATTGCCTCCACCATCATCATATACATATTTCAGAATAAAAGACTATTGTAATATATCATCTTCCATTTTGTTTTTTCACTTCTTTCTGTGTTTCCATTTACGGTGTTCAAATTTACCTAAGAGATTAATATCGCCCTGGGACCCCCACAGTTGCCCTATACTATATCGTCCGGCTGCGTATCCAGCGTGGTTGGTCCTTGTGTTGTAGTGGTAACACGTCGGACTAGAAAGCCGAAACAGTGGGGTTCAATTCCCGCCAAGGGCATTTGATATTTTCCCATGTATCTGCATTTCACTTATACACCGAATGCATTTCAATTCATCATTCAAAGGGAAGACAAGAAGATGCAGAAGAGTTCTTAAGCTGTATTCTAAATGGCATCCACGAAGAGATGCTACAAGTTATAAAACTATTAGAACCAGCTAAACCAGACCAACACAGCATAGATGAGCAAACATCAGATAACCCTAGTATCATAGCAGTCAATGGACAGGACATTGACGACAATGATGATGGAGACTGGGAACAAGTTGGACCAAGAAATAAATCCAGCATTACTAGAATGGTATGTTGTCTGTCTGTCTGTCTGTCTGTCTGTCTGTCTGTCTGACTGTCTGTCTGTCTGTGTGAATGTCTACAGGTCTGTCTGACTGTCTGTCTGTGTGTGATTATTGGGCTTCTGTGTACGAAAAACAATTCTTTTTTGTGGTCATCGTCGTTGTCTTGGGCCTCAAATTGGAGGGTCAGTTCCCAAGCATTCCTATCAACAATGACATCATGTCTCATTTGAAGCCCAAGTGATCACCCAGATGGCACGTCTAGTTTGAATTTTTATCTGCTAAAGCCTGGTTTACACTAGCGACATCAGCATAAGCAAGGTACACAGACTCAGTGAAGCATTTTACGACTTGGTGTGAGAAAAGACAAGTGCGACTAATGAGCAAAGCCAAACTGAGTCTAAATATCTTGCTTATGCTTATGTTGCTAGTGTGAACCTCCTGGCTAACAGTGTGATGTTATTTTGTCTATCTTTAGACTGACTGTCTGTCTGGGAAGGGAAGGGGAGGGAAATTTGATGGTTTTGATATGATGGCAGTTATTTTGGTTCCTATTTTTTGCATCGTTAAAAAACATATTCTTTTTCAAAAGTTATTCTACACCTTTGATAAAGTATCACAAGTCTGGGTTGAACCCTTTATATCAATTTTTGTCTTAAATTGTCGAACTTTATTGTAAATTAATATAGAAACTGATATAGTATTTTTATAAATAAGTGCATTAAAAATAAAGTAATTTATGGGATAAAAAGGTTATTTTTAGCGAAGAATATCCATGTAAGAATATCCATGTTTCTTTAGCCGCAGGTGAATAACCTCCATGTTTTCTAACAGTATGGTGTTGTTGTTTTGCAGGCCAATTTCCCTCATTCATTGGTGTCAGACATCTTTGGGGGATATCTCAGGTCATCATTGCACCAGGCAGGAGTCAAAGAGTCTGCCAATGTTGAACCTTTCTTTGACTTACAGCTTGACATTCAGGTATCTAATAAAATTAAAATTATATCCACATTTTATCCACTTGTATGGCAAAGAATACACTCCATGTATTTCAAAAAATCATATGAATAGACACTTTGTTTATAAACTCATGGAACTTTAAAACAAATATTTATACATTGTTTAATAATTATTATGTTATAAGTAGTTGTAATTTTGTTTGAAAATCCCAAGTGGAAACGTAAATAAAGTATGTATGTATGTATGTATGTATGTAGTATGTATGGCACAAAAACTTGACTTGTTTTTGACTTTTTGAAAGTGAAAACATCAAATTTCATTTGCCTAACGTATCAAATATTTCAAAAGTTCAGTTTTATGTATTGACCTGCTTGTAGATAAATTTCTTTCTTTGATGTCCTGTGATTATTTAGATACTGAAGTGAAGTTTTTTGTTGTTTTATTTAGAATGTCAGCTGTATTGAAGATGCTCTCAACCACCTTGCTGTTAAAGAAGAATTGCAAGGATATACATGCTCAAAAACCAATTCACAGGTACACGAACCGAACAACTTGTTCTTGGTATTCCTGAGTCTCAGTTCCTTTTTATTCCCTTTTTCTTTCTTCTTTTTGCCTTTTCTGCAGTTCATTCCTTTTCCCCGTTCTATCTGATAGTATCTGTATTCCGTTTCCTTTTTACTTTCTATATTTCTTTTCTGTTTAAATTCATTCATTTGTTCATTCATTCATTCATTTATTCATTTGTTCATTCATTCATTTGTTTATTCATTCATTTGTTCATTCATTCATTCATTTGTTCATTCATTCATTTGTTCATTCATTCATTTGTTTGTTCATTCATTTGTTCATTCATTCATTTGTTCATTCATTCATTTATTCATTTGTTCATTCATTCATTTATTCATTTGTTCATTCATTCATTTGTTCATTCATTTGTTCATTCATTCATCTGTTCATTCATTTGTTCATTCATTCATTCAGTTGTTCATTCATTCATTCATTTGTTCATCAAATGATTGTTTGATTCTTATTCCTTCTAACCATTCCATTCTTTCCACTCTTCTTTCCATTTCATGCCTTTCTCCTACTCTAATTTTCTTTCTGTCTTTCTAAAAGTGAAATACTTACACATAACTGTATTTGGTGTACTCATAATAATAGTAATAATGATGATGATGATGATAGTAATATTGATGATGATGATAATAATAATAATAATAATAATGATAATAATAATTATTTAAACTCAATAAGTTTACAGCTGAACTGATGTGGTTATATTGATAACAGGTTGACATTTCAAGGCGAGTGACATTTGAAAGTCTTCCCAAGGTCCTTATCCTTCACCTCAAAAGGTTTATTTATTCATCTAATGGCAGTCAGAAGCTGCTAAAGCATGTAGATTATCCCTTAGAACTTGTCATCGGCAAAGGTATGTCACAGAGAACACATATAATAGACCTCTTTACCTTCCTTGTTTGTTGTCCCATTTCATATCACGTGATGCTACTCTTGGGAATTGTTTCTTTCACATGTAAATGATATAACAGGTTCATTATAAAAGAACAATTCTCAATGGAATGACACATGTTTTAAAATGGGCAATAGATCTCTTTACCTTCCTTGTTTGTTGTCCCATTTCATATCTTGTGATCCTACTCTTGGGAATTGTTTCTTTCACATGTAAATGATATAACAGGTTCATTATAAAAGAACAATTCTCAATGGAATGACACATGTTTTAAAATGGGCAATAGATCTCTTTACCTTCCTTGTTTGTTGTCCCATTTCATATCACGTGATGCTACCCTTGGGAATTGTTTCTTTCACATGTAAATGATATAACACGTTCATCATAAAAGAACAATTCTCAAGGGAATGACACGTGGTCTGAAATGGGCAATAGATATCTTTACCTTCCTTGTTTGTTGTCCCATTTCATATCACGTGATGCTACCCTTGGGAATTGTTTCTTTCAGATGTAAATGATATAACATGTTCATCATAAAAGAACAATTCTCAAGGGAATGACACGTGTTCTGAAATGGGCAATAGATCTCTTTACCTTCCTTGTTTGTTGTCCCATTTCATATCATGTGATGCTACCCTTGGGAATTGTTTCTTTCACATGTAAATGATATAACATGTTCATCATAAAAGAACAATTCTCAAGGGAATGACACGTGGTCTAAAATTGGCAATTTGCATACGGAGGTAAAGATGTCTATTGGATCACAGGCTATTTATTTGACACTTAACATTGTGTTTTCTTGTTTGATAGAATTATTGTCACCAAGTATAAAGACAAGATACACTGCTGCACAGAAGACCTACAACCTTATGGCTGGTAAGACAGCTAGCTGATTGATTGACTGACTGACTGACTGACTGATTGATTGATTGATGAGCTGTTTAATTGATTGATTGAATGATTTGCTATTTAATTGATCGATTGACTGACTGATTGAGAAAGTGAGTGATTGATTGACCAAGTGAGTGAGTGATTGATTGACTGAGTGATTGATGAGTGGTTGATTGATTGATTGACTGAGTGATTGATTGATGATTGATTGATGAGTGATTGAGTGATTGATTGACTGAGTGATTGATTGATTGACTGAGTGATTGATTGATGAGTGATTAACTGAGTGATTGATTGATTGACTTATTGATTGATTGATTTGTTTATTGATTGATTAATATCTTGTGTTTCTGTAGTGGTCTATCACCATGGTAAAACAGCTTGTGGCGGCCATTATACTGCCGACATTCACCATCCAGTGCATGGCTGGGTCCGTGCTGATGACACTAAACTCAAAGTTGTACCAGCCAACTTTGTACTAAAACCAATCCAAGGCAAAGATCCATATCTTCTTTACTATTACAGGACAGACCAAATACCTTGAAAAAAAATCCAACATATTTTTATAAAGCCACTCTTTTCTATTTACAAACTGCAAGACAAAGACTTCAAGAGGAACTGTTGATTTGTAAGACACGACTCCAAGAGAGACTGTTGAATTGCAAGGCTACGATTTCATGAGAGACAGTTGATTTGCAAGACAAGACTGCAAGAGGAACTGTTGACTTGCAAGACAAGACTCCAAGAGAGACAGTTGATTTGCAAGGCTACGATTTCATGAGAGACAGTTGATTTGCAAGGCAAGACTGCAAGAGGAACTGTTGATTAGTATGACGAAGACTTCATGAGAGAGGTTTTTTTGCTTGCTAAGTACAAGATAGCGACTTCAAGATGGACTGGTTTGTTTGCTTGCTAGTACAAGGCTAAGATTTCAAGTAGTTTATATACTTGCTTATCAAGATTAACTGTTTTGGAAATAGCAAAGAGATAGCTTGTGTTGGTATTTGAATGGTTGATATGGAATGGACAAAAGTATGATGATCTAGTAACTACAGGCCTGGTCTACCTTTGACAGGGTTTAGTACATGTCCATAGTTATACACCAAATCAAAATATGGTGTCCAATTTGAATAACTATTGTTCTTGACTGGCTAGCCTCGTGTTCACATTGAAACACAATGGAGTTTTCACGTGTGTGTGAGCTAGCTAGCCAGTCAAAAACAATAGTTATTAAAATTGGACGGCATATTTCAATTTGGTGTATATACTATGAGAAAAGACAGTTTGTACTAATACTATTTAAAGGGTTGACAAGATATAGGCCTGATTTAATACTATCAAGACTAATGATGTACTTGGTAGTGACTGCTGGACTGACTTATAGTGGGCTCGGGGTATTTCATGGATGACCTGATTCATCACTGACTTATAACAGAAGTTGGTGAAAAGATTGGACTAAAAACATAGGAAATGGACAAGAAAAAATATAACAAAAACGACTAAAAGTTAAGTTAAATGGAGTTGAAATTGTATGATATCATATTTGCGAGACAGTGACCTCCTTAACTTATTTACAAAAAAAATTAATGATAATGTTATGCACCAAATCAAAATATGGTCACCAACTTGAACCAATAGAGACCTTCCTCGTGAAGCAGCTAATGATATGCAAGCCTCATGTTGACCCATTAAAAACAATAGGTAATATAATAAAATTTGTAACACCGTAAAAAATGTTGACTTAACTTTACTGACGTTTCGAGCTTTAGCCCTTTACTTTAGAAAGTGAGTGGAGCTAGTGTGTGTCAATGTTCCTCATTGCCATTTATAGTTAGAGTATAAAATACTGAGATTTTCCCAAAAGAGCAATGACGTAAATGTCAATATTTCTTAACTCTCTTTATATATGCCATGTATAAATATTGTTACTTCAACTGTTTTCCAAAAGTAAAAGTTGGCTGCCATATTTTGATTAGGTTCATTTGAAAGTAACTAGAACAATTTTGTACAATCCTTTGAAGAGGACAATGCCAAGGGGGAGGGGTGGGATACAAGCGACCACATCCACCCTACTCCTCTGATCAATTAATTAGTAGACACAAAGTGTTGTAATGTGACGTGTTTGTCACGTGGTCTAATATAGAAAATGGACAAGACAAGTGTAATTAGAGTGTTAACAAACTACTTTGTAAAACTGAAAATATGCTCTCAGCTTGGATAGAAGAAGTGTTATTTGGCATGTTACTTCTGCTGCAGCACGTCTGCAGTGAAATGAGCTCGGATTGATGGTTTTCATCAACGTTGGTGTCAAGCTTTGAGCAGTTTTAGTTAGTAATTAATTACAAAACAATATTTTCTACTTAAAAGATTAGAAAAACAAAAAATAAAAGTTAAAAAATCCCTGAGAACTCTTGACCTTTTGCAATTGTTATTTGATGGAACTGGGTTTTTTGGGTGCTCTCTGATTGGCTAAGAAGCGTTCTCTATAACTCAGCAGAGCATGGAACTTAAAAAGATTTATAAAATACAAGTGACATAAACCGCTTTCTCTGATTGGCTAAAAAGCGTTCTCTATAACTCAACAGAGCATGGAACCTTGAAAGATTTATAAAATAACTGACTTTGATTGGCTGATCATGAGAAGCGTTAATTCTCTAAAACTCAACAGAGCACGGAACGATAGGTAATAGAATGAAATTTGTAACACCATAAAAAATGTTGACTTAAGGTGGATCACTATAGTTTTCGGAAAGCCACACAAGGCCGTTTTAAACGTCGTTTTGACAAACTTCCCAATTTTCGATTGACCTGAAACTTTTACAGATTATCAGCCTTAGACTGAAATTTAAAACAATATACTTTGTTTTTAGATTTGTATTTTAATAGCAGCGATATACAGGAAAAACGGAAATCAGTTGCGCTTAAATTGTAGACGAACGCGATGAGATCTCGAAAAGCGGCTACCACCACAGTAAACTACAACACTAGGCACCCAAAATATAAAAGAATTAGAGAAATCTGTATGTTTGATTTCGAGAAAATTACAGATATATTTTGTACTTTGTAGTTTTGAGTGTTAGAAGGAATCACTCAATGTGTGGCAATGTGACTTACAATAACTGAACAAATAGCGCTCAAAAACTGTCAAAACCTTCCCTGTACATATATGTCTTTAGTTACTAAGTTTGAGACAATAAATCGTTCACAGTATTGAGAAATTATTTTTTTCCTTAGAGATGTTAGAGCTTGACTTCAAGCGAAAACACATCACTGTTGCGCTTTTCTAGAAATATTCAAAACTGCCGTTTACATTTTTCTGTAAAATTCACAAACTCTTCTCCAAAGTACTAGAAATGCTATACTGAAGTTTCATAATAATTGAGGCATTTAAACGTGGTAAAAAAATTAAACTTGGATATCTTAACGAAGTCGACCCGTTCGGATGTTCACGGCCGCTAATGATGCAAATCTGCGTTACATTCTGGAGTCACGACGCAATACACCTTGACGGTTTTGGTTGAGTTATTACTTCCGGCGATAAAAGAAAGAGCCAGGGAAGGGAGGGGAGGGCTGGAGCTGAGTTGGTTTACCCTCATAGAAATAAATGGGGGGAAAAGCAACGACTTAAGATGATTAATTTTGTTTTTAATGCTTCTTTCTTCTTAAGATATTTGAATTACGTGGCAATCACAAAAACTAATCTTCAGTTAATTTGTACAATGCTTGTACTAAATCCACAAAACATATAGCACTTTATGATAATAAATTTCGCTAATGTTCTTTTGTTAGTTGTGACTTTTTATTCGCAGGTATTTTGAGAGAAAAGGTAACTAATTTGCAATTCATTTCACAAATTCAACTGGCACAAAGGAATGTATCACTACATGCAGTCAGATGTAATCAAAAGAACAATGGAATGAAGCAATTAGCGAAATTTATTTTTATCGCCGGAAGTAATAACTCAACCAAAACCGTCACGGTGTATTGCGTCGTGACTCCAGAAAGTAACGCAGATTTGCATCATTAGCGGCCGTGAACATCCGAACGAGTTTAATTTTTTTTACCACGTTTAAATGCCTCAATTGAAATGAAGCTTCAGGATAACATTTTTAGTACTTTGGAGAAGAGTTTGTGAATTTTACAGAAAAATGTAAACGGCAGTTTTGAATATTTCTAGAAAAGCGCAACAGTGATGTGTTTTCGCTTGAAGTCAAGCTCTAACATCTCTAAGGAAAAAAATAATTTCTCAATACTGTGAACGATTTATTGTCTCAAACTTAGTAACTAAAGACATATATGTACAGGGAAGGTTTTGACAGTTTTTGAGCGCTATTTGTTCAGTTATTGTAAGTCACATTGCCACACATTGAGTGATTCCTTCTAACACTCAAAACTACAAAGTACAAAATATATCTGTAATTTTCTCGAAATCAAACATACAGATTTCTCTAATTCTTTTATATTTTGGGTGCCTAGTGTTGTAGTTTACTGTGGTGGTAGCCGCTTTTCGAGATCTCATCGCGTTCGTCTACAATTTAAGCGCAACTGATTTCCGTTTTTCCTGTATATCGCTGCTATTAAAATACAAATCTAAAAACAAAGTATATTGTTTTAAATTTCAGTCTAAGACTGATAATCTGTAAAAGTTTCAAGTCAATCGAAAATTGGGAAGTTTGTCAAAACGACGTTTATAACGGCCTTGTGTGGCTTTTCAAAAACTATAGTGATCCACCTTAACTTTACTGACGTTTCGAGCTTTAGCCCTTCGTCGCAGTAAAAGAGTTGGACTAAGAGAGATACTGAGTATAAATAAGAAGCGGGAAAAGTGATGAACGAATCAAAAGGCACGGAACGTTTGACTACGATTTTAGCTCTTGGATATCTTATAAAAGAACTAGAAAACTCGCTATCAGGTTATAAGAAGCGTTGAGAAGCACTCCGTTACGCCTCGCGTGCTCCTTCAAACGCTTCTCTGGTCTGGAAATTTCCAAGTAAGGAATATGTCCACTGATATCAACACAATCAGGAGGCAATCGGAGCGCGCGCATTTATCTCAAATGTTTTATAAAACTCGTTATAGCATGCTGCCTTTTCTCTATTTTTCCAAGATAACTCATTATCATCATAACCATCAAAAACTGTTTCACCATCCTATATCGTACCAATTTAATTGATCAATTATTAACGATATTATCACAAGTTGAGTTAATCGATCCGGGCTTGATTTCTATTATCTGCTTGACTAAGTTTGTACTTGAGAAAAAAACACCTCTTAATATTTTAAACAATTCAGGACATTTTTATATTCCTTTTGATAAGTAAGAGATAATATAGTTTATTTTAAGTGGTGTAATCTTAAAGGTTCCATCGAAAAGGGCATCTTTAAGAGGTTACTCAAGTGAAATTCATACCGCGAGCAGAGAAATTGAGAAACCGTACAGTTTAATAGCCTTTAATTTTGAAAATATGAAAAGTAGAAACTGAAGAGAAATTAAGCTTTAAATTAAAATCTACAAATGAATAAGCACAATCAACCATTAGTAGATATTTTTACTCTAATGAAAGCGTGGATAGAACGGAATTATTACTCTTAGTTTTCTCGTGTGTGATTTTGCAACTTCAAAAGCCATTTTGCTATGCCGGCCGACGACAGCCATTTTCAAATCTTTAATTTCGTTTAAGGTTTTGATGTCCATTGAAAACTATTGAACTTGACATTCATTAGACATTAAAGGATCTCAAACTCAAGGAGAACAGCTAAAAAAACTTAGGGGTTTTAAGAACATCTAGAAAAATATCGATCACAGTTTTATGCAAAGTATACTTGTTAAAGTTACGGTAATTTAAATGGAAACTAGCGAGTAAACTAGTACAGGCTGCGTTGGTGTTTGATATAAACGATAGGTAATAGAATGAAATTTGTAACACCGTTAAAAACGTTGACTTAACTTTACTGGCGTTTCGAGCTTTAGCCCTTAGTCGAAGTGAACGGTAATTTAGTTAATTTACTGTCATCCGTCCAATTGACATGTGACTAGGCAGGTTGTTGCAAGACTTTTACAGGTCGTGATACTATCAAAAACACTAACATTACTACTTCTTTCTAGCTCTCAAAAAGCTTTCTTTGATTTATAAATCTACAGTGTTATAAAACAATCAGTTATAGCTTTATTTAACAGTTTTTGGATATATATACGAATTGGTGGCAGAGTAGTAGATGAATTAACAATTCTTATAGTATTACTAGACGACAGGTTCCCAATGTTTCATTTGAATTTTTAACACGCCGGTGAGGTTATATTTTTACAAAGTACAAAAACATATCTTGCTTTTTTTAAAAGCTGTATACGTAAGAGGAATTTTTATAAATTGAATATCTAGAAATCCCCCACTGCGGTGAAGACACATCTATCTATACACGTATTAAAATGAGTGAAAAGCTTTTGTTCAAATGACTTTTGATATTCAAATCGGGTTTCAATCGCATATGTTATATGTCAACCTAATTTCTAAATCAATATCATTCCTATTCCAACACCAACAGTGTTTGATATCAATGTTGTCCTCCCATATTTTCATTTTCCGATCTTTAAATTTACAAATCTCCCCCCTTCCGGTTTATACAATGACAAAGGTCAAAATGAAGTATTAAACTACAATGTTTTTATCTCACGCCACTGCGAATGAAATGGCGTTTTTCGGGCTCGTTGTATCGCCATTATTTGAAGAGGAAGTGTTTTGAAGTACGTTCTTGTCCCATATATACTTCTGTCCACGTAGTTTTAAAATCGTTTCTATAAAATGTTTTCGAACGGATACAGGATCGTATTCATGTCTGCCATTAGGATTCTGACACTCGCTTCGTACACATCCACAAGGGAAATTATCCCTGTCGACTTGACAGTTGATACCATTAATTGAACAGCTACAAGACTCAGGATCACAGTAATCTTTGCAATCACAGCCACATATCTGCCTGGAGAAGCGAATTTGCATACACTCCATCGACTCCTGTTTGTCAATCCTTGTGACACCCGCATCTTTTAAAATAGCTTTCCGCGTCTTTTGCGGGATAGGCATAAATATGGTCGCATCCTCATCGTTATCTTCATCATCATCATCTTCGTCGTCGTCTTCGTCGCTCGAGTAACAAAATTCTAAGTCATCTTGTTCAGTGAATTTCAAATGCTCTACATATTCATGTTTTCGTTTCATTCCTAATGTATATCCACCATTTGACGGTACACAACTGCTTCCTTGTGTCCTTGGGAAATGAAATACAATCCTCTGATCAAAACGAACTCGTTTTCCTTCTTTAGAAGAGGCAGAATCGCTCGAATCGACGCTGTCCTCGCTACGAGAATCGTCTTCAATTTTTCGTTTTAACATAGTGTATTTTTTTGGTATTGATCCAGTCTGTTTTTCTATGCTAGGCGGCGGTAGCAGTGTTTGGCTAGAGACAGGTGTAAGCGATTGAACTGGTTTTCAATTGGCTATAGAAGTCATTGTTTTCTAGCGCGTTAATTGGTCAAGACAGTCCACCACCATATTTTGTTCATAGACGATTGGTTCATAGTTAAAGAGTAGTCGATTACCATTGGGTAATATATCTACATATATACATGCCACGTCTATATTAAGCACATGGTTTCAGCGCGCGTTGCCATGGGAGATGTGCGCTTTAAATAGCCATTGTTTCAAAAGATAATAGGGAGGGGTCCTAACACATCTTATTAACACAATCTGATCACAAAGTAAAAGTTACTGACGTTTTGGACGTTAATCCTTCACCATTGTGTTAAATACTAAATATTTTTCGTTCAACTCTTTCCTTAGAAACATCGATTCATACTACACCTATTCATTTACCTGTTATATATTGTACATTTTTACGGCAATTGTTCCCAAAAACGCATGCAGATCACACTAATTTAATCGCTATTTGTCAAACACGTTTTTTACTCCAGTTGGTCTACTTAAAAAATTATATAATCTAACCGCTTGTTATCGTACACTTGATTTCTATTGTCCCCAAGAACACTGATGTTACCCAAACTGGTTTGAGAATAGTTATGTATCGCTTACATTTTAAATTTGTTCCCAAAAACACAACGCAAACACTACTAATTTAAATGCAAGTAACATGACATTTTAAACATGCACTAGATCATATTTCAGCGACCAAATAACGGCAATTGTTGCCATGCAGTTTTGGTTTTGAGTCATGTATTTCGGTTTCCATTGTCATTCTATTATATTTTTGTACTTTCAGTTTTGATCAAACATTGCGTAGAAAGCTACGTTTGTAGGTATCACTAGAAAGGACTTCCTGACTTTTCAAATACAAAACTTGACTTTGCTCGACTGCAAACGCGTTTTTACATGTAACAATGCATCTTCAATCAACATGTTCTCTTTTGATCGATCGGAATCGGTAAAAAAATGTTTATTTTTCTTTGTTTTAACTTTAAAAATCTTTCATATTTTTTATCTCTTGCATACTGCAATCTTTATTTTCAATTATTAGGCTGAAAAAGGGTTTTTATTCTATCATGGTCGTGTTGATAAACTGACTTGTGAATCAGCCCAACTTTAGCTTTGTGAATAACACAAACTTTGTCACCAAAAAATAGTTCGTTTATTTGTACTACTCTGTATTTACACTGAAAAATGTTTGTTTTAGAAATATTAATAATTAAGTATAAAAAAAGTTTAATACAGTGTCCATAGGTTTTGCGTTAAGGTTTCTAATGGCCTTTCCTTTCCGCGTGATGGCGCTGCCTTCCCTTTCCTTCGTGATCAACGTATTTACTTTCTTACAAGAAAGCAACCATTGCCGTTGTTAGTCCTAGTATTCCAGCTACTGCAAGACAAAATCCTTGTCTTATGAACTTGTTCATTAATCGAGAAGATACTTGTGATGGCAAAGGAAGTGGATGTTCTTTGTAAACTATCTCCTTTAAACACACCAACTGTTGTTCAAGGCATTTGATGTCTCTTTTCTTGGAATCTTCCCACTGAATTACCTTCAGTTTCCAACCTTGTTCATACTTCAGATTTTCACTGTTGTAGCTTCTTTCCATTGTTTCTTTTTTGATACAAGTCAAAGCGTTTGCACAAGTTTGCTTCATATCTTGTAAGGAACTTCTAAGACTTTTACACTTGTCCTGAGCAGAAGACACATTCTGCTCGATGTTCTTCATCATGTTGTTCAACTTGTTTGACTTTTCTCGTACCGTAGCCATGATAATTTACGAAATATTTTGTGGTTTACTTGTAGAGTAAAACGTTTGCTTACAAATTCAATAATTTTCTGCAGAATTCATGCAATTGTTTGGTCATGGCGCGCGCTAGAGAAATGCAGAGAAAGGCGCGCGAGCAATTAAGAATGTGACGCCATATTGATTATTGTAACTATAGTTGAAGAAGAAAGACAACTACTACATATTTGTATTTACACGTTTACTTTATTTTCTCACAATAAATACGATGAACTATACATTATGAAAATACTTTGCTATCTCTTCCAGGTTTATATTGTATCTCTTCCAGGTTTATATTGTATCGTTTTTGTTATTATGTTTGTTTCTTTGCTGTTTTTTGTTTTGTTTTGTTGTTGTTGTTGTTGTTGCGAGTCAGCAAGTTATGCAACAAAGTTGCGCTGTCAGTTGCTAAGAATAATCTTACTTGAAGTATAAAATAACTACTACTTTCAACACTTTCAACAATGAAAATTACTACGAAATGAGTTGTAATTTGTAAGAATCTTTACAATGCAGCTTGCAAGTTTACGAATTCGTTGCTCGCATTTCTATACAATATTATTATTAAACTCTTTGTTTGTTTTAACCGCCATTTTTCACGAAGCATCTCTAGAACAATGGGCTGAAAGAAAGGAAAGAATAATTATTGCAATTTTGTGTTTAATAATACGTCAATTTGATAATTTTTTTATGGCAGGGAAGTGCTTTTGTCAAAAAGTTTAACATTCTAAACAAAGCTGCCGAATAATTTTAAAATTCATTTTCATTCAATATTTGTTTTTAGATATTTAATCATTTGTTTGTTTGTTGTTTTTATCACAAGAAGATCTAGAAAGCAACGTTTTTGATTGACAGCTTATGACTGACATTCGTTCCGAGCATTTGATTGGCTTAATTCGCAAAAACCCATTCAAGTGCTTCCCGCTCTTTTTGACGCTTGTGCGCCGCGGCGTGTTTGCCCCATTCGCAGCAGCTTACCGATGAAGGCAGAGACGTCGTCAGAACCTTCGTTTTTCCGCAGTTTTCCTGTGATATCTTTATTCTGAACTATTGGCAAGAAGAGTTGGATGAACTCAGGTGAATATGGAGGAGCTATCATCTCTAAAACCTGGTAAGAGAGGGGGGAAAAAACAGTTTTAAAAACGAGAATTTTGAATGTAATTGTTGCGAAAGGTTGAAAAGCCATTTGTGTGCAGGAATAACTCTCTTTTACATCGAAGAAATTGGAAATTTTGGTTATTTTGTATGTATTTTCCAACTAAGTACAATTCAATTAACGTTATCGCTGCGAATTCCTAACAGTTAGAGAAATGTAACTTCGGTTAAAAGCGAAGAAAGTTGATAAAACTGGTGCCTTGAATGTTGCTTGAAACACTAAAATTCCCTAGTGTATTGAAATTGCCTTCTTCTCCACTGTAACAAGCGTAGTCGTAAAAAGTTCAAACATTTGCACTTTTGTATTTGAATACAACTCAATTCAATTAATTAATTCAACTTTCATTATCGAAAAGTCTTTACAGACATTTTAGAGTTAAAAAAGTGGAAAGGGTGCATTGAATGTTGCTTGAATCGGTAAAATTCCTTCGTTCTTACGTAGCGGGGAAAGTCGCAAAGAGTATAAAAGTTGTACTTTTGTAATTAACTGTAATTCAATTAGAGTACAAAGACTATTAGGCGTGCAAAACTTATCACTATTTAGCACTAAATAGTACAAATTAAACAATAAAAAATAACATAATTTAATAGCATAAAATATCACAATTTAGTACTGTTTATGTTGCTCGCTTTTAATAGTGCCATTTGCTTCGACAAAAAGAAACTTGAAATTTCAATTTGAAACCAGAAATTTCGCAATTAACTTTCGCGTCGAGAAAGCACATTATTTTTCATTATTTTTTATTTAAAAAAAAAAAATTACCTCAGTGACAAAGTGTCTAATAAGTGAGTTATCAGTGTCCTGTCCTTTCATACATTTGTTAATGTAACTTATTACTGGGATAACATATCCACGGCTTAGCATATGAACCATTCGATCAAGCACCGTCTTCTTGAACTCTAACTACAAGGAAAACAAATATCAAAATTTTAATATGAAAACTAACAAGTCTGCAAGGGGCAGACCATTTGATTTTAGGGGGGTGGGGGGAGGGAAGGTGGAAAATTTTGAAAAAAATATCCTGCAGCCCTCTGAGCAAGAAAAACATATTATAGTATTATTATTATAACATATTAAAATTTAACAATCTAGAAAAAAAATATCATGCACCACTGTTTGATTAAAAAAAATATCTGGCTTGCTCGTCAGAGGGAAAAAAAATTATTGCACAAACAAAATCTCCCCCCCCCCCCCCCTCAAAAGTCAAATGGTCTGCCCCTAAAGGATGCTTTCATTCACTTACCTCAACTAGAGTATCCAGTGGTGTTGGTGATTCAAACAGTCGTATTAACAGGTTGAGTACCAAGCGATGTTGCAGTGGATGACATGTTACAAGCTAGATAATCAAAGGTAAATACTTTATGAATAATGGCATGTACAGTGAACGATGTAACATGAAAGTACTATTATTATGCATGTACATTATATAGACCTCAGAAAAACTTCAGCGATACGACGGAGGTTGAGATGTTACAAGCTAGAAAATCATAGGTAAATACTTCATGAATAATGGCATGTACAGTGAACAATGCACATAAAAGTACTATTATTATACACACACATTATCTAGACCTCACAAACACTTCAGCGAAGCAACAGAGGTTGAGATGTTACAATCTAGAAAACCATAGGTAAAATACTTCATGAATAATGGCATCTACAGTGAGCAGTATACATACAAGTACTATTATTATGCATACACATTATCTAGACCTCAGAAAAACTTCAGCGATGCAACAGAGGTTGACATGTTACTAGCTAAAAAATCATAGGTCAAAAGTCTTCATGGATAATGTCATCTAAAATGGATGATGTACAAAAGTAAATTTGATTGCATGACTTGACCTCACAAAAATATAAGCAGAAAAGATTATAAAGCATCAAGTAATATTCAGTTGTAGAGAGTACCATGTTAAAGCTATAACAGGTAAAACATGTACAATTATAGTAGATGAGTTTTTGTCAAGTAGTGTTTACATGGGGAGATGTTTTGATAATTATTGAAGAATTTCACTAAATCAATGATTTACCTCATCAAGTAAAGACAGATGAACTGGGGTGGAGTCAGTCATGAGTTTGAAAAATGAAGGATCAGAAACAGTGTAATCTACCCACTTTAGTATTCCCATGGCAACCACTGGGTATCTACAAAAACAATAATACAGGTTATCTCATACATAATATACCAACTGTTTCATTGACTATCAGACATTTATACCAAATGTTTCTTATAAACACAGACTATTTCATAGCTGCTTATTGCTAGTGATAAAAGCTCCCCCACCTGGCAAACTGTTATGTGGGTGCCACTACATGGCAATTGGAGCAGAGGTCATCCTGCAGTTACATTTGCTGATGTAATAGTCACTACCCCACCCCCCAGGGTAATGTTTTGTACTGACATGCGCAGACCATGATATAATGCCATGTGCTATAGTTTTGATTGTTTGTTTACAGTTCTGTAGTAAAATACACACAACTCAATGGAAATGTAGTTTGTTTACTGGTTATGAGTGAATAAGTATTTACACATGTTACACCAACACCTAGTTGAAGGATACAAACCTCCACAGTGTCAGACAACTGGAAGGTCTAATGATGAATGTAAAGTGGTGGCGTCAGATGTCCTGATTACCGCAAGGATGATTGACCCAAAGTAAAGTAAGTAAGTTATTGTTCTCTTTTACTCTGACGAAGGGCTAAAGCTCGAAACGTCAGTAAAGTTAAGTCAACATTTTTTACGGTGTTACAAATTTCATTCTATTACCTATCATTTATATCAAACACCGACGCAGCCTATACTAGTTTGCTCGCTAGTTTCTATTTCTATTTTTTACGGTGTTACAAATTTCTTTCTATTACCTATTGTTTATATCAAACACCGACGCAGCCTATACTAGTTTATTCGCTAGTGTCCATTTAAGTTATTGCTAGTCTATTGAACAAAAATTGACAGTTTATAATATACCTTATACATTGAAACAAAGTGCCGACTTCAGATGAGAGATGAGATGCTCCACTACTTTCCTGCATGCAGATATTGTGTACTTTTTCTATTGCCTGTGACGTAGCCTTGAGCTCATCAATATTCAAAGACAGCCTTTGGTCCTGTGTAAAAGTCAGAATGGTTCATATCTGTTCAATGTCTTTTCTTATAAAATTCATATGTCATAGTGCAAGTCAGACTACGTGCTATTGCAAGGGGTGACCAGTAAATGTAAGGAAAATCATGTACATGTAAAAGTCATAAAACTTCATGTCTGTTTTTAAAATGTTTTTTCTTACAAAATTCATACGTCATAGTGCAAGTCAGACTATATGCCATTCTGGTGATTAGTAACTTAAGAAAAATCATGTTTTCCTACCTCTTGCCATGTTTCGTGGACACAAGCAGCAAATGCAAGAAGGTAAATATATTTAAATTTATGTTCTCTGTTGATTTGTTGGGTTGGCTTGAAAAGAGCATCAATAAGAAGATCTACAAACATGCAAGAAAAACAGTTTATAGTTATCAGATACATACTGTACACTGTTTGATGTGTCATTGTTAAACAAACTGAATTCACTAAGTCTGAGGAAAGAGTTGCTGTCTAAATTCACTAAGTTTGTGGAAATATTCCCGGTCAAAAAAGGTAACATTTAGTATGTGGTGAAGGATATGAAGAGTGAAATCTTACCAAGGAACTGTGGTATTCTTAAAAGTTCACAAGGTGGAGGATCTTCTGTGCTGTATAACTTGTATAGCTAATACATAAAACATGCTATCAGAAACAAAATTCTATCCAGTCCCACCCCCACAAGTCATTGCAGTAGTAATTGCATGCTAAACTATGGACATTTTTAGAACACCCTTGGTTCAGTTAGGACAACATGTCTAAAATCTGCAGTATGTTATTATTCTTTGGTCAGAGCACATACAGTCAGGACAACATGTCTGAAAACTGCAGTATGTTATTATTCTTTGGTCAGAGCACATTCAGTCAGGACAACATGTCTGAAATCTGCAGTATGTTATTATTCTTTGGTCAAAGCACATACAGTCCGGATAACATGTCTGAAATCATCTTTGGTCAGAGCACATACAGTCAGGACAACATGTCTGAAATCTGCAGTATGTTATTATTCTTTGGTCAGAGCACATTCAGTCAGGACAACATGTCTGAAATCTGCAGTATGATATTATTCTTTGGTCAGAGCACATTCAGTCAGGACAACATGTCTGAAATCTGCAGTATGTTATTATTATTTGGTCAGTGCACATTCAGTCAGGACAACATGTCTGAAATCTGCAGTATGATAATTATTATTCTTTTGTCAGAGCAGTCAGGACAGTCAGGACAACATGTCTGAAAACTGCAGTATGTTATTATTCTTTGGTCAAAGTACATTCTATCTTACTTATTATCTATATTATTTTGAAACCTTAAGTTTGCATCCTCTCAGGTAAAAAACAAACACCAAGAAAGACTGTATGATAGATACAAAAGTGATTCTTACCACAGTGATGTCGCCAGGGTTAAGAGTATTCTTTCCTAACATTGAGGACAATGCTGAACATACACGAGGATATGAAGGAGTTCCATTGAGACATAAAGTAATTTGAGTAACATCACGGCCACTGAGGAATTTAAATGATGTAATGTCAGAGGTGAGTGACAAATTACTTTAATTGTTCTACTTTAAACTTTTTTTAAATAATTTGTAATTAAATACCATAAAAAAGGACAAATCAAGCTATTCCAGAGGTAAGTGAAAAATGCTTTGCTTTATTATAATAGTTGATTCAAGATTACAGATGAAGTTATTCCAGAGGTAGGTGAAAAACGCTTTGCTTTATTATAATAGTTAGATTCATTTGATAATTAAAATTACAACCACTGATGATTCAAGATTACAGATGAAGTTATTCCAGAGGTAGGTGAAAAATGCTTTGCTTTATTATAATAGTTAAAGATTGATAATTAAAATTACAACCACTGATGATTCAAGATTACAGATGAAGTTATTTAAGAGGTAAGTGACAAAAACTTTACTTTTCTTTTATTTATAATAGCTAAATTAATTATTAAAATTACAACCACTGATGATTCAAGATTACAGATGAAGTTATTTAAGAGGTAAGTGATAAAAACTTTACTTTTCTTTTAATTATAATAGCTAGATTAATTATTAAAATTACAACCACTGATGATTCAAGATAACTAATGAAGTTATTCTGGAGGTAAGTGTGAAAAAATAATTTACTTTTATTTGAATTATAATTATAGTTAAATCAATAATTAAAATTACAACCACTGATGATTCAAGATTACTAATGAAGTTATTCCAGAGGTAAGTGAAAAATACTTTACTTTTGTTTGAATTATAATAGCTAAATTGATAATTAAAATTACAACCACTGATGATTCAAGATTACAGATGAAGTTATTTAGAGGTAGGTGAGGATGCTTTACTATTATTTAATGAATTATAATTATAGTAACTGTTACCAGTAACAGAATCAATAAAGTCAAGAACCAGGATAAGGTCAGTTGTTGTTTATTAATAATATTGTTATACTTGTAATTACATTTGCCAATGCATTATTGTTATAACTGCTATTGTTGTTGTTTTGTTACCTTTCAACAGCTTTCTTCTGTAATTCTTGACAAATACGTTTTAGCTGTACACCACCATGAATGCTCTTTTGGCTGA
The DNA here is from genome assembly GCA_949775045.1 of Metridium senile. NCBI lineage: Eukaryota > Metazoa > Cnidaria > Anthozoa > Actiniaria > Metridiidae > Metridium > Metridium senile. The sequence continues at coordinate 19,561,088 of OX459100.1, read as the reverse complement.
TGGATGACAGGAGACACTGCGCATATAGGTAGGTATGCTGACCATGGTTCACCATTTTCTGAGAGAAATAAACATTAATTTGAATGGTTGACTGATTGATCAATAACTGAATGTTTTTCTTGAAAAATTAATTGATTGATTGAATGACTGAAATATTGATTAACTGATTGATTGAATGGTTGATTGACTGGGTGATTGACTGGGTGATTGACTAGGTGATTGACTGGGTGATTGACTGGGTGATTGATTGGATGATTGACTGGATGATTGACTGGGTGATTGACTGGATGATTGACTGGGTGATTGTCTGGGTGATTGACTGGGTGATTGACTGGGTTATTGACTTGGTGATTGACTGGTGATTGATTAGATGATTGACTGGATGATTGACTGGGTGATTGATTGGATGATTGACTGGATGATTGACTGGGTGATTGACTGACTGACTGACTGACTAATAAATTACTTACAGCAAATTCTGTTAGATTATTGTCCATCATGACTTCCTCTAGAAATCCAGTGACAGATGTCTTTAAGACACGAGAGAAGACTTCAATTTGATGACAGGCTGTGGATACACTTGTTATCTCTCCTTGATAACCAGCATCTGATATCAACTAAAAACAATACAACAAACTTATGAAGAAACAGAAGAAACCTTAATGATTGAGATTAAAAGTTTTACAGAAAAATGCAGCAATTGTCAAGATATTTTACAGCAATATCACTATAGCATCATGGTATATATTATGCCTTACTTTGATGGTGAAATTCAACATTAGACAATCAGGATACTGTTCAGCCAACTTGTAAAACATTGATCTCCATGTTGGATGTGTTATCATGTTTTCTAGCCATGGAGGTGTCTAATATAGATAAAAAATACATCAGCCATCTTTCCAATGGACCAGAGTGAATTCCATGTGTTCTATCCACTTTACCACAAATGATGTTATTAGTTAATTTTATGCTATATTTGTTCATTTTTTTGACCCTGTTATTGGAGCCTCTGCCCTGTGTGCTACCCGACCATGCCATCAGCAAATTATACAAAACAAAATTGGTTAAATAGTTATGTTATAATTGGCAGATAATAAATAAATAATTAGTAAATAATTATATTACTTGTGAGAATAGAATAAAGATAAGTGAGTAGTTTAGTACCTCTCCAGCCTCTGTGAAGATGGAATCAGCTCTTTTTGGATCAAAATGTTTGATAATCAACATCTTGAGATGATCTTCTACCAATTGCTCAACCTCATGGACATCAGCATCTGTAGAAATTATCATCAATTCAGCGATGAATACACCAAGCCAGGAGAAAGATGGTAAGGTTATTTATAGTAAATGTAAAAATGTCAAAAATATAATCATGATGATCTAATGATGACGTCCATTCAAATTTTGTATATATTATATTTATTGTTGTTCATCAAAAGTTTAGCTCTTTATTTAAACTAAATATTATGACAAAAGTGTACAATGTTCATGATATTGACAGATGTTTGTAATGACACTTTACTGTGCCTCGTCTTCTCAGAAAAGGACGTAATTAAAGCGGAGTTCCTGTCTGCCTTCACTCTAATTCCTATATAAGGTGGACATAAAAGATCCTGCTGTGCTCTTCGAAAAGAGCAGGCGATTGTCTCTCGGCACTGCTCTTACTATGGGAAATAAAAAAAAATTACTAAATTTTTTTGCTATGTGCAAATACATAGTATAATACCTGTCAATATAAGCCAATTGGCTAACAAATTTGCACTTTGTGCGATTCCTTTGTAATTCTCTGATAATAGCCGAATAAGCTCTTCATGCGAGCCTGCATTCAGTAAGTATCTATGAACCAAACAATTCAACATGATCAGTAAAGTTGTCTTTAATGGGTTTGAGTCACAAACAATGTTAGTACAAGTCATGAAAAAGAAATGCAGAAATGTCACCTTCTTATATGAGAAAATACATCAGGTTCCATCACAAAATCTTTTGTGGCAAATATTTGCTGGAAATCTTGTAATGAATTATCATGATCCCTGCGGTCATCTGTTGGGCTGAGAGGCTATAAAAACACAAATAACTATGTCTTATTGGAGAAGAAATGTATTCAATATTGATGATGTACAAGTACAGGTGATGATCAAATGTACATTATAGTCTGTGATAATTAAACTATAAAATAATGTATCCATACTAAATAAAAGTGTATTTTCCTCATTTCATATCGTCAAGGGAAAAAAATCTTCATATCCATGAAGATTGAATTGTAAATTTATATTAATTAATAACAAGATCAATGCACGGTTACAACCACTACAGCAATCATTGATCATTTTGATGGTGACATCATTTTAATCAAATGAGAGCATGATCTATTAGAAAGGTAAGAATGCTATTTTACATTTAGCTTTGAAATCATACGTTTCCTTACAATCATACCTAAGGCGTTAAAATTGCATAAAATCGTGAATTTGTTTTATTCAGCTGATATTATAATTAAGAGTCTTTTTATGTCAATATTACTTACCGCTGCCTCTTCCCAGCCGTTTTCTGCTCCGTAGTCATCCATAGTACACTATCTACAGCTATCGTGCTATTGAAAGCGCGATCACAAGGCAAAAACACAATTTTTACAGGCACAAAACCATGTTTGTAAAGATTTGATGTATTTGTATACTATAACTTGCGCCTGCAGTACTTGAGATCAGCTTGAAAACACGAGGAGGATCATGGGTATAAAACAGGAAGCCCGATTGGTAAATGCTAAAAATGCTTTGTCATTCTTACGCATGTATTTCAATTTCTACATTTACCAAAGAAATGAATTTTGAGGGATATTTTGTTAAAACTTTGTTTCTTTTTAGGTCTCAGATCTTTAAAGTTATTCTGATTTGTGAAAATTGTTGAAAAAAATAATAGATTAACATTTTTTTACATTCCAACCAATTGATGTTAATTATATTAAAGTCTTAACCAATCTACATATTATTTAAACCAAAAATCCGCTGAAAAAAAGAACAAGAAATTAAAAGCGTCATTTTTCTATGGTTTTCTTTTTTTTGGGTTTCCTGTGTCAGTATTTTGATGACGTCATAAGTATGTGGGTGGAAATGGTCCAATGAGGTAAAGGGTAAGATTGCGTAAGTCGAGAAGATGGACTTTGGTCCACAGTTACGTAAATCTGTCCGTGCAAAGAAGCACATTGTGGAATACCCATCAAGTAACATCACTAAAACCACACTTTTAACCATATAAATCGCTTATTACCTGGCATAAACTTAAGATGAAACTCTGGACATCGCAACACGTCTTTCAGTAAGTATGAATCCTCGTTTTATCTGCAGAAATAGTTAGTTTTGTCATGTTGAACCAAATTATAATGTCGACATCGACTCGTAAAAAGTATACCGGCTTTTCTCGTCTGTTCTTGTAGTGTTGCTTGATACCTTTGATTGATCAATGTATTGATTATCTTACACAATAAGACACATTTCCCATTTCATTCATGATAATTGTATTAGTATTTTATAACCTTTAGTTACAAGACTATTTTATAGTCTAAGTTCTTATCTACATTTCACGTGAATTTGGCATTGAAATTCACACACCGTTACGTAATATTAAACATTGTATTGTGTATCTGAACTTAGAATATAAGTATTATTTATTGCTGCGTTGTGAGATAGTTCAATTGAAGCCAGTTGATCGAACTTGTAAGCCTTTTAGCGGTTTTTCCTGGTCCTTTTTGGTGCTTCATGCTTGAATGCAATTCAGATACGTTTGTCATCTAGAAAAATTGCATGATTTTGTTATAATTAATAAAAGGAATATGAGTATCAGGTTATATGATATCATGCTTAATGATATATGTTTATTGTTATGATAATATGTCACATTACAGACAGTACTTTGTCTAAATTATTTGAGGATACTAATTTATGCATAATTTATGAATAATCATTTATATATATATTATCATCATCGTTCCAGACATTGTTGGGAAAGAGTCACTCAAGCAGCATGGCGAAAATACCCAAATGAATTAAACCCAGGAGTGAAAACAATTGATATCTTAGATAGATATGTCGACGAAGAAGGCAAACTCCATACAAAGCGTCTAATAGGAACAGATGGATTTCTACCATCATGGGTTAATAGAATGTTTGGTTTGGATGATCTTGCATATGCTTTTGAGGAATCAGTTATTGATCCTAAGAATAAAACAATGGAATTGTACAGTAGGAATTGGTCATTATCAAACTGGTGTACAGTAGAGGAGAAACTGATTTATTCACAAGACACAAAGCAAGATGAAGTGTAAGTATTCTGTATAATAATAATAATATAATGATAAAATTGACTGGCAATTCAAAGGAATTGAAAAACTCAATATTTACATTGTTTTAAAGTATAGCTAAAATATTTACATTATATATATATACACACATCTCTAAAAAATATAATTGTAGATAAAATACATGTTAAATTAGTCCCATTTCTTAATTGAGCTTGGAATGAAGCTGTTCTGGTATCTTATTGTCCTGCACTTGCAAAGTGGAATTCTCCTAGGCTTTCTAAGGCTATAATTATAATGAAATTTGTAACACCATAAAAAATGTTGACTTAACTTTACTGACGTTTTGAGCTTTAGCCCTTCGTCAGAGTAAAAGCAATATAATATGGTGTAATATGGTAATAATGATAGTAATGATGATGGTGATGATGAGGACGGTGATTATGTTGGTAATGATAATGGTGGTTATAATGATGGTGATAATAATGGTGGTTACAGTGGGCAGATCAAGAAATTTGTCAGGGGTGTCCCATTTGCAAATAATGGGCTCTTGGGGTGTTAGGGGGTGTCCAGTTCCTAAATGTCTTCAATAAAATAGGGCTCATAGTGGAGCTAGGGGGTGTCTAGTGCCTAAAGGGATCACCCCCTAGATCCGCCCCTGGATTATACCAGTGGTGTAGGCTATGATAGTCATGATAATATTTAGGAGGTGGTGATTATGAAGGTCATGATTGAAAGTAAACTAATGTACTGTCTAAACCATTAGCCTGATGATAATCCTGTGTTATTGTTTGTAGTACAAATCTTCAACAAGAAGCTGTTATCAAAGTATTTGGTATTAGTTTTGGAGATCACTTTGAAAACTTGATCAAATCAACCATGTCAAACAATGCTGGAAAGGTGAGAACATTAATACAAAATCACTGTGCAAGGATCACAGATACTGAGAGAAATACAGATCTGTGTTTTGTTTGACAAACATGTAGAGTGCAAATATTATACCCGTGAAATAAGTAGTACTAATTAGTATTAAATAGTACTAATTAAACAATAGAAAACAATAGAATTAGCATAAAATATCACTATTTAGTACTATTTATGTTGCACGCTTTTAATGTTTGTACTCTAGTACTAACTAAATATTGAAACAATGGAATTAGCATAAAATTATACTACATAGTATTACTGTTTTATGGGAATATTATTATCTTGCACTCTAATGTATGAAATGTTATTATGTAAAAGAATGGTATCTCTAATATATTATCTGGTTGTTTTGTACCTTAGGGAAGACAAGCAATGGAGAATGTACTAGCAATCATCAACAAAGAAGTCCAAGAGCTTGCTAATAACCTAGAACAAGCTACTCAAAGAATCAACACTGAGATAGAACATGCTAAGCAAGGACTTGAACAGGCAATGCCACAAGCATTGTGTGAAGGAAAATCATGATGCACTACACAACTGGTATTTAATAATAAATCAACAATAATACTGCAATGAAACCAGCAGTGAAGTAATGAAAATATCAAGCCAAGTAAGGGACATTTAGGGATAAAAGAGCTACAAGGTGTTTGCATGTGACAGCAGAGGTGGTCAAGGTGGTGGTGTTCAAGAGATTAACTCTTGTTAATGACTATGAAAATCAAGTTTATGCAGAGGTAAAAGAAAGCTAATGATGTTATCAAGGAGAGGTAGAAGAAAGCTAATGATATTATCAAGAATAGGTTGAAGAATGCTAATGATATTATCAAGAAGAGTTAGAAGAAAGCTAATGATATTATCAAGATGAAGTAGAAGAAAGTTAATGATATTATCAAGGAGAGGTTGAAGAAAGCTAATGGTTTTATCAAGGAGAGGTTGAAGAAAGCTAATGGTATTATCAAGATGAATTAGAAGAAAGTTAATGATATTATCAAGGAGAGACTGAAGAAAGCTAATGGTATTATCAAGATGAATTAGAAGAAAGTTAATGATATTATCAAGAAGAGGTTGAAGAAAGCTAATGATATTATCAAGGAGAGGTTGAAGAACGTTAATGGTATTATTATCAAAGACAGAAAGAACAAAGGTACAACTGACATCATGAGAGGAGCCTGGAGCTCATTCATGTACAGTCAAGCCTAAAGAAAGGCAATCCAACTGCTTGTTTTACAGCAGAAAAAAAAGAAGACGTGTCATTATCTGTGTGATTTATTATCAAATAAACATCACAGATACAAAACAACTACTGTGTAGTTCATCTACATACACTAAAATGTGTCCACAGTCTATACATTAATTATTAATTCTGTACTGATATTATCAGCCTCCTTTTCCCCTTCTTTTGGGTCTTTCAAAGTAGTTCTTACATTCATTATAGTTGATTAATTATCAGTTTTTTTACTACACATGGTTTTGGTAATATTAAAAGTTTGTTTTAACTATAGTTACATAATGGTAAATAGTTAGGGAAATTTGAATTGTGCTTGATTTATACCATTATGCTAAATAAAAATTTGAGCATAAAAGACCTCTTTACCTTCCTTGTTTGTTGTTCCATTTCAGATCATGTGATGCTACCCTTGAGAATTGTTTCTTTCACATGTAAATGATATAACACGTTCATCATAAAAGAACAATTCTCAAGGGAATGACACGTGGTCTGAAATGGGCAATTTGCATATGGAGGTAAAGAGGTCTATTCTTGCTGGTTTTGAATATTTTTAATGTTTTGTAAAAAAAACCTGGAATATTCACAAATAGTGAATATTGACACTAGTTCTATTTATAACAATACACCATCACACTGTGTAACTGTTTGTTACACTGAATAGAAGTTTAGATTTTGACTGCAGAGCACTTGCTATTGTTCATGAGAGACCAAGTACTCATTGAGCTAAAAGGTGAAAGTATGGGTGAAATAATGACGTACAAGGAATGCAAAATTATTGCTTTATTATATAATTGTCAATGAAATACCTATATTTTGATCTCTGTTTCAAAAATTTGATATCTTCACATGTGAAAATAACATGTTATTTTTACATATCATCACTATGGTAACACAGCTTTACAGAAACTTCTTGTTTCAAATAAATTTTATTTTCATTGATAATTTTATAATAAACAGAACATTACATTGTCGCTTGGAGATATAAATTTTATCTTCTCATGCGCCCATGTAATATCCTCTAACTTAAATATAGTAATAATTCTGTTCAGTGACCACAATTAATAGCTCAAGTTGAGGTTGGAGTTGCACACAGCAAAACTATAATTTACAGTGTGTAGGAACTCCGACCTTGACTTGGAACGTTCATTCTTGGTCTATGGAACTATCAAAAGCACAATTGTTTTACAGTCAAGATCTAGATATTAAAAAGCCATGTGCTTTCATTTTACAGTATTTTCTAAGATATTTAAAATACTATTTATTGTTGTGTATCATTTGATAATAAATAAATAAAATAAAGATTGACAATGCTAAATGTGTTTTTTTTTTTATTCAAAATGAATGTTTTTGAGTACATTTTACTCTGACAAGGGGCTTAAACGTCAGTAAAGTTAAGTCAACATTTTTTTATGTTGTTACATATTTCATTATATTACCTATCGTTTGAGTACATTAGATCAGTTGGATTTACTGTTTGTTTTAACCAAATGAATGAACAACTGTCTTGTTCTGATGTTTGGGTAATATTTGTATATATACCCAATGTTATTAATTTTTGAAATAAAGTGAATGACACATCTACATTCTCTTTGTTGCTGGTTAACTATGATCATGACGCACTCAAACATGGAAAGGTAAGGAAGAGGTAAATCTTTAAGGGATAAACAGACTATACATATAAAGTTTGAGCCATCCCCCTTTGCAAGCTTCAGTGTGTGGACTGTAGCTTAAGCTGCGACTACGATTTTGAAACAGGAATATACACCTACTTGCAAGAACGTTGTCATACAACATTTGAACATTTGTAATTTAGTGGATTAGGAATAAATTAAAAGTACAAAAGAAGATCATTGAAGCAGAACTCTTTCTTTTGTACTTTTAATTTATTCCTAATCCACTAAATTACAAATGTTCAAATGTTAATGACAACGTTCTTGCATGTAGGTGTATGTATATTCAGTATCTGTACGGTTCAAGTTCTATAGGTAAATTCATTGGAGTACGAGGGAATTCCACGTTGACTTTCACGAGAGAAATCAATATCACATGAATTGCGGAGTCCGCGGAGCGATGAGTGCGATATTGATTTTTCGACTGAAATTCAACGTGGAATTCCTGAGTCCAAAAATGAATTTTCCTTGAATCTTATACTTCAATTTAAGCTTCAAAAACCAGACGCTCGCTGCTCGCTGCTTGTTCCGATGAATTCAGAAACCAGATGAGAGGGTATTCCACGCTAAATACCCTCGCATCCGGTTTCGTTCTCAACCAATCAGCGCGTGAGTTTATTGGTTGCTTGCTGTCATTGACGAGCAGCCAGGAATGTCTAAATGATACTCTCCTAGACAAGTCATCACCACAGCAGGGGCAGATGGAGGTGGGTGAACTATGTATGGTAAAAATGATGCTTCAATTTTACTGATGTTTTGAGCCTCAAGACGTCAGTTAAGTTAGGTATCATATTTTATGGTGTTGCAAAGTCTTCCTTACAGCCATCTATAGTGTTGGGCTTCCTGTGTGCCTCCCCACTAAGGATGGATACAGGAAGCCTTTCACTAAAAACGAGGGAGACTAAATTTTATTGCCTACAACACAAATAAAAGAACTTATTATCCAACTAGTCATAGGCGAGTAAAAATATTGCAGGAGTAGGACTGGATCGAGTAAAAATATCCAGCGATATTTTTACTTGTCTATCTAGCCCTGAAGTAAAACAATATTTTGCATTATAAAATAACAAAAACCTTTTGTTGGATAATAAATAACTTATTAAACAGTTTGATGTATAATATGGCTGGATATTTTACTCGTCCGGAGGCTCGTCAAAATACAGCGTTTGACTCGTAAAATATCCAGCTATATTACACATCAAACTGTCTAATAAGATATATTTATTTGTATTGTGGCAGTTGTTTAATGTTTTCCTATTGATGTAAGTACAGAAAAAGAAATTTCAATATTTCTTACAAAATAATATTTTATTGTTTCAGAATACAATTAAACTGTTACATTATATTCATGCAATTTCATCAGCATGAAGAACAAATTGAAAAACTATTGAATATCCATACTTGGATAAAAATATATACACATACTATTTACAAATTCATAGCCTAAATTATTGTATGTACTAAGTTCCTTGGCTGTTTTTGACTTCTTGATATTCTTTCATCTCTTTTGGGAATGTTTTTGTGAGTTCTGCTGTCAGCAAAGACTTGAAGTTCTGAACAAAAACAATAAAACAGTCTCAGAAAAATCTGTAAAAATTAACAATAATAATATGCCTCATGCCCAGCTCTATTACAAAGCTCATAGCGCTTTACAGTTCTGAATATGTGGAAGACTTAGTGGACTGCTGGAAACCAGCAGCTTACAATCATGAGTGTGGTTAGTGATTGCCTCCAAGGCCTGACTGTTGTACTGGGAGACAATCCCCTACTCTTTGCAAACAGCACAACAGGATCTTTTACATCCACCTTATATAGGATTAGAGTGTAGGCAGACGAGTCCTCCGGCTTTATGTCCTTATCCGAGAGGACGAGGCACTGAGAGAGTGAAGTGCCTTGCCCAAAGACACAACGTGATCGCCCAGGCCTGGAATCGAACCCAGGCCCAGAATCTGATCCACAAACCACTAGACCATCATGTCTCTCATCATAAATTACAGTTGCTACAAACATTTTCATGGAATGTTTTCAAGAACTGCAGGTAGGATCTTTTTTGATGGAAGATTTACAGCAACTTTCATAATTACTTGACAAACAAAGTTCAGACAACAACTTGTAAAATATCAAAGGTATCGACTAATAATTATTGTTGATTGATGGCAGAGCAATCCACCGTTATTCATGTTGGTATTTGAAGATTGCAGGTGTAGTTATGGAAGGTGCTGTAAAAACACAGATGTTGCTGGTCTGGACTGATAACTTATAAATGTGACTACCATCTTTTGTGTAGATGTTATTTTTCTAAAATACTACCTTGAGTGAATCAATTTTTCCTTTGACTTGTTCATTCTTTATTAAAGCTTTCTCCAGGCAATCCTTTGTGTATAGTTGAGGATTTCTTCCTTGATCAATATATCTACAAAGATAATTGATATTGAAATTCAAATTTGGCTGTTACACAGTATTGCTGCTTTTTTATAAAACTACATGTAAATATACATTTGCACAATTGATGCACAATATATCTGGCTTATCTGGTTAAGCTGATAAGCGATTAGAAGCGAAAGTTCTTTAACAGAAATAGCCACACACGAAGGTGAAACGTTGTTCAACATTGTTTAATAACAAAACATATGGTGTACAATTTTATGTTATATCCATAACTTTCAAGTGAATTACTATGGATATTGAACATGCCAGAGTATATTAAAATAGGCATGCCAGGGTTGGAACAGGAAATATTGTAATTGTGATCATTGGTCATACAGGAACAAGCAATGATCAAAGTCTAAGGTCGCGGTCAGACTAGCGCTAGGGCTTTGCTTAACGATTGGGCAATCGATATCAATTGATGTCAATCGATATGAACGATTGGGCAATCGATGTCAATCGATGAAAAGTCACATCAACTTCGTCCATCGATTGGTCATCGACTTCCGATATCAATCGATTGATTGATATCGATTTCATCGATTCGTCATCGATTTTAATCGATCATCGATTTCATCGATTGGATACCCCGGGCATTGATAGGTGCACTATCATCATCATTATGATTGTCATTAATAACACAATCATCATCATTATTATCATCATTATTATGAATATCATCACCATTATTATCATTATCAAATACTTACTCGAATACTTCAAGGGGGACTTCGACATCTTTCACTAAAGCTTTACACTTTTCAATTTCCTTCATGTTGTCGACCATCATGTTGCTACAGATTAATCATTATATCATTATTAAACTGTATACACTTAAGATAACCTGTGTAAATGTATGGCAGCAAATTGTGTACTTAAAAAGACGATATTTAATAGCCATAAAGACTGTCTACTTTCGAAAGACATTTTTGCAGGTCGCTAAATTACGTCGATTGTTTTCGTATATACTAACAACATATCTAGACTTACATTTTTTGATTCAATACTCCTTGACTTCCAGGTTGAAAATCACTAACAATAATGCCAATCTGCCTTGTGGATTCCATAAACTGCTCGATCGTTTGTTCGAGAAGTTCAAAAGGCTCAGCTGGATTGCCGTCCGCCATCTTGAACAACAAAACCTCAAGGGGAGAGGGGGCAAGTACTTTTGCAAAACCACAGGAAGCCCATAACGCATTCGTGTTGCTTTAGACGACCAGACAAGAGATGGCTTCCTCTCCAGTTTTCCTTGGTTTTGATCTCAGCACGCAGCAGTTAAAAGCGTTAGCCATTGACAATGAACTAAATGTAGTGCACGAAGCATCGGTGCACTTTCATAATGATCTAAAAGAGTTTAAAACGCAAGGAGGAGTTGAACAACATAACGATAATCTAACCGTGACTGCACCAACTTTGATGTGGGTCAAAGCTTGGGACGTGTTGTTTGATAAGATGAAGGCTGCTGGGTTTGATTTCCAGTCTGTTGTATGTCTATCTGGTACTGGGCAACAACATGGTAGTGTTTACTGGACAAAGGGAGCCAGGCAGACTTTGAAAGGATTGAAAAAAGACAAGTCTTTCCATGATCAATTGAAGGTAATTAATTAATCATTCATTACTTGTATTCCGTTAATGACGTGCTAAATAGAGTATTGTCTGCTCATTTGGCTACTTTGATCTCTGTCTAAGTAGATAAAATGAATCATTTAATTAACTACCCTCTTCTCTATTTGACATATAATGCACCTATCAAAGTCTTGCTCCAACAGGGCTATTAACTATGAACAGGGGGAGTGCGGGCATAGGGTTATATATACCCAGGGGCTATTTACATTTTTCATATCTCATTGTCAATAGCCCACATCATTCATATACTTAGGGACTGCGCAATAATTATCAGGAGGGGGGGGGGGGGGGGGGGGTTGAGAATCCAGAGGGGGGCATCATCTAAACTTATGTCTTGAAGAAGAGGGAGGGAACTACCAAAATTAATCAGTGAAGGAGTGTGGGGGGGGGGGGGGGGGGGGGGGTAAAACACCTAACTTTAATTTGAAACTGAAAACTCAACAAATGAACAACATTAAAATGATGTTGGACCCAGTCAATCTGTCAGTCAATAATAGCGCAGCGCAGGAATGCTAAAAATTGCTCCAAGACTTGGACAAACATTGTGTTCAGTTTTTATCATTTCCTGCTGAAAGTCTGAGTTAGGCCTTTGTCTCCATTTTTGTGATGTCATTCATGCGCTGCGCTATTTAATCATCTGATTCTGACGTTGAACCTGGATATGTTGAAGAGAACTTTGAAGTCTTATTTGTTGCTGACGAAGACGTCCTCGTCAATGCTGGTTAGATTCTCTGGCAATCTTGATAAAACCCTTTTCTCATAAGTATTCAGCAGTCTTCTCAATTTCGAGGGGGGGGGGGGGGTGCAGTCTCATTTTTCCATTATGGTAGGGGGGCAAGGCGTAATGTTCTTCTTTTGTGATGGGGGTTATAATTAACTTTTTTTCCGATTTTTTTCCGCTCATTTCTCAACCCCCCCCCCCCCCCTCCTGATAATCATTGCGCAGTCTGATTTTCTGTTGTGGACGCAGAAATTATTGTATTGTATTGTCAAAAAACATGGAGCAGCCCCAGGTATACGGGCAAAGGTTATGTTCAATAGCCCAACTTTGCCCACACTGCCCATGTTGGGGCAAGACATTGATAGGTGTATAACTGATTGTATGTACTCATTTGATACTACCTACCCCTCCCCTAATGTTAATAATCTGTATGCCCAACATTACTCATCTGCTTTATCATCCCAATACCTAGGGCTGTTTTGCAGTAAAAGATTCTCCTATCTGGATGGATTCCAGTACCACAGCGCAATGTCGTCACCTGGAAAATGCCATGGGTGGTGCTGATAAGGTTGCTGAGATAACAGGGTCCAGGGCATATGAACGGTTCACAGGCAATCAGATTGCTAAAGTCTATCAGACTAATTCTGATGCTTATGACAACTGTGAGAGAATCTCTCTTGTTAGTAGTTTTGCTGCCAGCCTTATGATAGGTGATTATGCACCTATTGATTACAGTGATGGATCTGGGATGAATTTACTGAACATCAATACTAAAGACTGGCAAGATGGCTGCTTGAAGGTATATATGGATAATCTACTACTGGTCAACAGTGTCTTTTATAACTATGCAGTCACCATTCTTCAAGAGCTAATATGAAAATGGTGATTTATGCTGCTGTCAATGAAAAATAACCTTTAATATTTTGATTGACAGCAGTTAGAAAAGATCTTTTACATTTTCCTTTTTCAAATCTCCATGGTAGTATAACTATGAAAGATTATCCACTGTAATAATATATGAATAAATAATATGTTATTTAATAATAGATAGGGAATTGTAGCTGCATAGTTTGAGGAAAAGGTCTGTCCAGAACATATTTCGAATGTATTTAAGATTAAATGAAGTTTATATATATGAATAAATTATCAATTACTGATTAGATGATAGTCAGACATTCAGCAAGGCTGTAGCCTCCACATCCTTGATGATTACATGAAACAAGAAAACACTAGTTAAAAGGGGTGGATTTAGGGGGAGGGGGGGGGGGGGTTCAAGGTGCTATGCCCCTACACACCCTCCCTCAAATGTTGTTTCTTTTTGCTCAAAACTCTTCATTAAAAAAAACTAAGTCAAAAGGTTTGGCTTTCATTCTGATTGAATACAAGGTTTTGTTTCTGCAAAATGTTTTCTGGCCACCCCTTTCCTAAATTCCTAGATCCTCCCCTGGTTAATAAACAAGAATTCATGGAATAAAATATCAACACATTTTTTTTGGTATTGTAGGCATGTGCACCAGGTCTCCGTGATAGACTAGGTGCTCCTGTACCTTCCTCCTCTACAGTTGGTAACATATCTCAATACTTGGTGGATAGATATGGGTTTTCTCCTGATTGCCAAGTTGTTGCATTTACAGGAGACAACCCAGGATCCCTTGCAGGCATGAGACTTGATAAGGGTGATGTAGCTATTAGTCTTGGTACTAGTGATACATTAATGCTATGGCTAGAAAAACCATGTCCTGCCTTGGAGGGACATATCTTTGTTAATCCTGTTGATAGTAAGTCATTACATTGATCATGGTAATGATGACAATTATTGTGGTGGTGATGATGATGGTGGTGGTAGTGGTGGTGATAGTGGAGATAAAGATCATGATGCATGATGGTGGTGGTGATGGTGGTGGTGGTGATGGTTATGGTGGTGATGATGATGATGGTAATGGTGGTGGTGGTGATGATGGTGGTGGTGGTGGTGATGATGATGGTGGTAATGGTGGTAGTGATGATGATGGTGGTGGTGGTGGTGGTGGTGGTGGTGGTGATGATGATGGTAATGGTGGTGGTGGTGATGGTGGTGGTGGTGGTGGTGGTGGTGGTGGTGGTGGTGGTGATGGTAATGGTGGTAGTGATGATGATGGTAATGGTGGTGATGATGATAATGCATGATGGTGATGGTGGTGATGATGATGGTAGTGGTGATGATGATGCATGATGGTGATGGTGGTGATGATGATGGTAGTGGTGATGATGATGCATGATGGTAATGGTGGTGATGATGGTGGTGGTGATGATGGTAGTATAGCGATGATATGAATAATGGAGATGATGAAAATCATAAATTGTGATAATGATGTTTGTGGTGATCATAATGAGGTTGATGCTTGCAATTACGATGATGATAACGATAGTGGGTGTTGATGGTGACGATAATGATACAATATAAAAGCAATACTGCTATATAATAACTGACTGTCTCTTATTACTTTTTCAGAAAATGCATACATGGCTCTTCTTTGCTTCAAGAATGGATCTCTGACAAGAGAGTCAATCAGGAATTCATGTGCAGGATCTGACTGGAAGCAGTTTGATGAAGCTTTAGCATCAACCACCCCTGGTAATGATGGCAACATTGGTATCTACTTTGAAGTGACAGAAATCATGCCATTTGCTAAAGGTGTTTATAGGTTTAATGGTAAAGATAAACAAGTGGATACTTTACCCAACAACACTGAGATTAGAGCCCTCATTGAGGGTCAGTTTATGGCCAAGAGAGCCCATGCAGAACAGCTTGGTTATACATTTGGTAAGTAAGAGTTCAAAGAGCCAGTACAATCTCGGCAAAAAGTAAATGAGACAACTGCTTTGAAAATAGGACATTAGTCTTATACCATAATGCGCATGCATGCTTTTTGGGCTTCAATTTGCTCCCCACTCCCCACACTACACAATGTGTTGGCCTGGCAGTCATCAAGGAATCATGTTAACTGAAAACCAACATTGCATGAAGGGGGAGGGGGAAAGGAGGATTAAATTATAGCGAAAACCGTAAAAGTGTCTCACTATAGTTTCTGCCAAGATTGCAGACGGTGCTTTTTAAAATAGCTATGTTACCACGAAAGGCCCAGGCTACCAATTGTTGGGGTTTCATCTGTACCCATTCATTATACTACTCACACATCTATTCATTCATTTTTCACTTTTTTTCTCTACCCATTCTTCAGATACATTCTTTTAAGAATGTATGGAAGGATGGCTAGTGGGGAAAAATACAATTACTTCTATAATCATCCTACCATGCATTCATCTCTATTTATCTCACCCTCCATTTACCAATCCATTATTTTCATTTCTATCTTTAACATCTATTTGGTTAATTGTTTCTAAAGCTCCAGGTTCCAAAGTTCTAGCTACAGGAGGAGCATCATCTAACAATACAATCCTGCAAGTCTTGGCTGATGTATTCAATGCTCCAGTCTATACTATCAAAGATACTGCTAACTCAGCATGTTTAGGGTGTGCATACCGTGCGCGGCATGGCTGGCTTGGAGTAGACAGTCATCCATTCAAAGAAGTTGTCAAAAATGCACCAGCTTATCAACTGGCAGTACAGCCATGCCCTGATGCAAATGAAATATATACACCGTTAACTGCAAGATATATTGCCCTTGAAAAGAGCATAGCAAAATAAAAAAATAATTAAATAGATAAATGATTTTTAATTGGTAATGATAATGATAATAATTGTGTCGTGCATGGTCAGTCTGGGAGTATGCCAATTTGGTAAGAAACGAAAACAATAGATTTATGCCATGGATCAAAATTTTGGACCTAGGCCCCACAACAAGTTAACTCGGCCAAATAGAAAAAGTCAAGATGGCGGATGGTGATGGTAATGTTCATGATGCTTGATATAATTAATATATATACCTAGAATGTTATAAGGGAAATGATTGGTTTGTATCATATACAACGTCATCATCTCAATAAAATTAAACCAAATGGTAACAAAAATGTATTTTATTACCATCACATATATACCCTTGATAATTGGGTTCCCTGTGTCACAATCATTTATTTGATATTACTATTTTTTGATAACAAATAAAATAAAATAAACTTTCAATAGCATCCAACTCTTTTATATTTCCAGAGATTATCATCAAGCTACCATTTCTCATTTTTCCATTCATTCATTTCACATTTCATTTTTGCACATGCGCCCGCGTGAACGCTGAATCGCTCAGCGGTACAAAGAGCTATCCCATAATTTATTCGCGTAACTTGGCACATGTTTGTGTAGCTTGTGGAAGTCAATCAAAATCGTCTTATTTTCTGGATATTGTGCCGTTCTAAATCATCCAAGGTGAGTGTAATATGAATATATAGTATTTAAGCTATTTTTCCGATTAAAAATATCAAGAGATCAGAACAAATTGAGTCTGTGGCGTCGCTTTGTTGACACGACGAGTTCGATGCCATTTGCCATCATGACCGCATCGTTCCTTTACACGAGTTTACATCGCGAAGAATTCTATATTTACTTTTGCTTTTACTCTTTATCTCGCTAAAACATATATATGTATTGCTATTACTATATTATTTATTGATTTAAATTAAAGTGCTAGTCTTACGAAAATCAAGGTGCAAAATTCGCACTTTTTAAGAATGCCATCCTTAAATATATGCCTAAAAAGGATAGTTACAGAAAATTTATGCAAAAAAAAAACTTTTTTGCACCTAAAAATTGCTGTCAAAAACGCTAAAATTTTGTCCGCCATTACTCGATCTTGATACTGTACAGCGGTTGTACATTTTAGTGTGTGACATCATATGCGCAAGACGCTTCTGGTCGCAATACATTCCTTACTAATATTTATATGAAGTAGCGTGCTCTTTTGATGCGAGTTTTATACCATTACCACGCAAAAAAGACGAAAAAAAGTATGGAACACCATCATCAACTACTTGATAGAAGTCTGAAAGTGATTTAGAGCCGTTGGTAAAAAAAAAATCAAGAAAAGATTGTGCTATCGAAGAAGAACGTAAGGATATTGTAGATCAACAGCTCGAGTCGAAACTAAACTGAACAAAAACAGCTACGGGAACCCATGAAATCAATATAAAATCATTAATTGCAATTCATAATCAATTATAAGTTATATCTTTAGTAAGTCTATCAGTATATTTAAGAAATTTATCATGAACTTTTATGTTTATTTTGCGAGTGCAAATATTCTCTGTGTAGTTTACAACTGTATTGTAAAACATCAAGAGTATAGTCGCTGTATAACGATCATTGTAGGGAAAAGATGTAGGACACTGCATAGCCTGATTGGTGTATTGAATAAGCATTAAAAGACGTTCATTGTGCTAGAATTGTTGTCTTGATTTGTTCGTTTTGTGTTGTAACCGAAGTTACTTCATATATAGTTTGCATGCCGTTGTTCGCCCGTAACCAAACCAGCGTGTACAAAAGTAAGTAATCTATCTAGAGTATTCTAAAAATTATGTAGCTTTTTAATCACAAGTGCAAGCTCTTTCAATTTGTTAATCGTTAAAATCAGTTTTCCATGCACGTTCATGAAGCTAGTCAGTATTAAAAACAGTCGAGATAAAATGCCACACTGACAACTCGCAATATGTGCTTACTATTTATACTGGCATCCAAGAGCGTTCATTTCATAAACAAACTCAAAGTTTTCGTCTTTATATTTTTCTGCGAATTGTTTTATAGGTTGTTTAGTTTGTTAATTCTGTAACTTATAATATATATTCTTAGGTCAGTAAAACATACGTTATTTGATTTGCAATGATTTCCATTTTGACCTTACGTAGGCTGACATACTGACTCAAAACAAATCCAGTTTCATACCATTTTGGCAGTAAAAAAACTATGCTCTTTATATCAAAAGGAGTGTAGCGTTTTTGATGAAATAATGAAGATAAAAAACAACAATAAATCTAAATACGAGATACAACAAATGCTTGTCACTTTTGCTTTACGTAGGGCAAGCTTTTATGACAATGATGTTAGCGCTCTTTACTGATGAGTTTCTTTAGTTCCATTCTTTAGACACTCTCGTTTTACAAATTGCCTTTTGCATCCCTCGATGTAAACATTCCTTGTAAGTTGGTCTCTTTTGAAATGAATCAAGCAGATAATGTCTTTGCGAAAGTTTTCTATTTTTGTGCGGGCAAATCCGATTTGTTCATATTTAGTCTATTGACTGAAATGAATTGAAATTTCGGCGTTATTGTAAGACAAATTCGACCAAACTTGAACAACACATATTGTAGGAGACATGTTTTAGAGTTTGGACGTAAAAATATTCAAGAATCAATGAAACATTTGATGAATTATGACCATCGGACAATATAAATAACAGAGGCTTAGTAGCAATGAACATTCGAGCGTTGCGCATATGACGTCACTTCCTTTAATGACAGGCCGGCTCAGAAGAACGCGATCGATTAATGGCGGACGCAAAGTGCCGAACTTCAGACGCTAAATACAGCAACTTCCCGGACTCGTATGAATATAAAATTTGAACAGTGATATGACCATCATCTGAAGTTTTAAAAGGTAAAATGTTTAGAAATTTTGTCATACTCGTAAGACTAGCACTTTAACGAACATTTACTAATGTGGGGTTTCGAAACTCGAGCAAAAGCTTCGGGTTTTTTTTTATATCATAAGCTTATATTTGGTTACAGCGAGGCCGACTGTTCCGGTTTTAATAGACAGTTTTATTGGCCTTAGTTTGTCTCGTTTATACGGTTCTCTATGGGAATATAAAACAATTCTTATCAAAATATTCTTTAATTGAAATAATCTAGATATCTTTGAAGATAATCTAGATATCTTTGAAGATAATCTAGATATCACATACAAATATTACACAACTATATTTGATTCTCGTCAATAACATGAATATTATTGGTGAGAAATTGAGTGTTATTATTATTACTGCGGTTTTTGACTTCATGTCTGCAAACTCAGACAGCTAGTTGTGAAATACATATTAATCAAGAATTTAAAAGGTACCAACTATAAATTAGCTTTGATTGACGGCAGCTAAAAAAACGTGTTTCACAACACGCCATTGAAATATCTGAGTTCGCAGAAAGTCGAAAAACCGCAGTAAGCCAATTCAGTTTAGTTGTTTGTATGTTGAGATGTGCATCCATCATTACAGCGGTTCTCAGTCACACGTGCACCGCTCGCATAAAAAGCACTGCTAAAAACGTGAAGTTGGTGGACGTCAATCAAACTGTGTTTACAAGACGCATGGTGTTTTTACTTCAGGCTGCAAAACATGTCTGAATCCGACGAAGAGGTTGTTGTAGGAATTGCAGACATGTTTTGCAACCCGACTGAAGTAAAAACACCATGCGTCTTGTAAACACAGTTTGATTGACGTCCACCAACTTCACGTTTTATAGCAGTGCTTTTTATGCGAGCGGTGCACGTGTGACTGAGAACTGCTGTAATGAGCACAATTCTCTCTTGGAATGACATATCATCTTTGACAACAAGTACAATAAAATATTCTAATTTGTAAACTAATAGGCCATCCTGTGAAGTGACAGCAGTATATGTCAGCAATGGACAAGAAAGACGACAGACCAAGAGGAAAGTCCCCTGATAGAGACAGAAGAAGATCAGAAGGACGACCAGAAGGACGACCAGAAGGACGACATGAAACTAACAGAATGGATCCTCATTCTGTACGCTGTAGAGTCTTTATTGGAAATCTAGCAACAGAGAAGATATCTAGACAAGAATTACAAGATATATTTGGCAAATATGGTCATATAAGTGGATCATCCTTGCATAATAACTATGGCTTTGTTCAGTATGAAACTGAAAAGTGTGCTGATGAAGCTGTCGCTAAAGAAGACGGCAAACTTGTCTTGGGCAAGAAGCTTGGTAGGTATAGTCATCACATGGCTTTTTTACCTATCATATGTTTTTATCAAAACATAATAATATTACTGTGCATTTAACATAACTTTTGTTAGTTAGTTTCCAAAGTTTGTTTGGAAGTTTGGAGTTTATATCATACAGTAAAAACCCGCAAATAAGAACCAGTGGATTAAGAACCACTATGCTAAAATTTGCTTTTTAAGCACCTGTTAAATCAAAGGCCACCTATGGCCAACTCGTGGATCATAATTAGAACATTTTGAAAGCGCTTACAGTTTAGACCGCTCCATTACGATTATGTAATTATTTTCTCGGATTAGCTTGAGATGATTTGAAGCGAAAAATAAGTATTCAATGTTGTTGTGTTATTTGTATTTTTTTGGTTGTCGTCCGTTTCCCTTACGGTCCGTCGTTCCCTCAGTCCGTGATCCGCTGACAAGTCTGATATTTACCTGGTTCGATCTTCGGTTCGTGCAGAGATACATGCGAGTTCAAAGAGTGTCTAAGAAACAGTGTTATTAAGTTGTTCTTGCAAAATAAACGCCAGAAAAAGCAAAATAGATAGTCATTGAAGCAATTGGTGTTATATTTGAGGCGATTTGGGCTGTTGGGTGTAGTTTTTAGAGAGGCCGTTTTAGCTGTTTATTTGTTGTTGTCGAGGTCAACCTGGAGGTTTAAAACCGATCACGTTATCTCACATATTGTAAAGAAAGAAATATTACTTTCATCTACATATACATAGATCGTTAAGTTGAACTGCTAGATAATAGGGTGAAGCGATTTAAGTTTTGCGAATAAGTTTGTTGTTCTGTGTAAGAAGCTAAGAGCTCGAGAATCGCCTGTTTCAATCGCCGTTCGAATTTGTACGAATTAATAGTAGTCAATAAAATTAAACTATTGACAGATAAACTGGTTACTTTAATCAAAAATATAAAAGAAATAATTACAATAAGCAATATATTTACCCTAAAACATCACTAAACTATTATACTGTTGTTGTCTTCACTTCTAGTGTGTATCGTAGAATGCTTACCGGAAATACTGTTAAATATGCAGTAATAACATCTTCGTCCTTTGTAACTGGTTGTGAATCCATTCCATAGCATTATGAAAGGATGGATAAAAAGTAGCTTCTGTTTATAGCAGGGAAGATATCTCGATAAATTTGATCATAATAAGTTGGCTCGCTTAGTTCGCTCGTAAATTGCATGATCTTTAGTAAAATTCACAGTGACCATTTCCGAAAACATTCGACATAAACTTATGTGTAATTCTACTGCGAATCGTGTGGCGTGAGCACATAAAATATGAGAGTATTCGCGATTAGTTCGACCGAAAAATCATTCCTTCAGACGAATCAAATATCCATGTGCTCGAAGTACGCTGACCGAGATCTTGGGGCTCAAAAGTTTACACTGACGATCTAGTGAGTGAGCGAGTGAGTGAGTGAGTGAGTGACACTTCCGGTTCAAAAGCCCCATCCCAATAACTCGAGGATCTTCGATCCACGAGTTAAAAAGAACCACTTTAGCCTAAGAAATTAGACTGGTTCTTATATGAAAGGTTTCAAGATTTATTTGGTCATTTAAAAAATATAAGTTGAGTCTGAATGACGAAATTTAAAATGCAATGCAAGAAAAATGTTTTACAAATGTATTATCAGTTAGTTCTCAATGAGAATACTTTCATCATTCAGATGCTTCTACATAACAATTTATATAACATAAAAAAAAACACTATATAAGGGAAATTGTTTTTGCTTTGTAAATAAGAACCAGTTAAGAACCACCTTAGCCTAATTTCTCACTAATTTATAAATACTAATTATATAAGAACCACTTTAGCCTAACCTCGAAAAATAGTGGTTCTTATATGCAGGTTTTTACTGTACTTCAAAAGTTTACAAAAAACTTTGATGATGGATTTCTAAAGTACTTCCCAAGTAAGCTCAGTAATATTTGGTTAGAATCAAAGGTTGATTTGGAAGATTTACTAAGGAGCTTATAATGATGGTTGTCAACAAAATAACGAAGGATGGTGCACATAATAAATTGATCTTACCAAATTTCTGAATTTTATTAAAGTAAGTTTGAAGTTCACCAATGAAGTTGGTTGTGAACTTAAGAAGTAAGATACAAACTTTGTTAACTATCCATCAAAAGTTATGTAAAATACACAGTAAATAATACCAACTTTATTTTCTGAGGATAAATACATTATTACTGGTTATCTGGTTATCTGGTTGTATAAATGGAAACTAGCAAGTAAAGTAGTATAAGCTGCGTCAGTGTTTGATATAAACGATAGCTAATAGGATGAAATTTGTAACACCGTAAGAAATAGAAACTAGCGAGTAAACTAGTATAGGCTGCGTCAGTGTTTGATATAAACGATAGGTAATAGGATGAAATTTGTAACACCATAAAAAATATTGACTTACTACCAAAATTACTCAACTGGCGGTGCTAACGGTTGAGTAATTTTGGTAGTAACTTCACTTAAATGGAAACTCTAGCGAGTAAACTAGTATAGCCTGTGTCAGTGTTTGATATAAACGATAGGTAATAGGATGAAATTTGTAAAAAACGTTGACTTAAATTTAATGACGTTTCAAGCTTTAGCCCTTGGTCAGAGTATACAATGAAATAAGTCATTTACAGTTTTCCATTTGTTTGTGTGTATTAGATGTCCACTTGGTGTCAGATAAAAGAAAAAAGGGACCTCCTGATGCTAGAGATTCTGGAAGAGGAGGGATGAGAGGAGGACGAGGGGGTAGAGACCGTCCCTCTCCTCCTAGAGACAGAGGTAGAATGGACGACTATGGTGGAGATAGGTATGGATCAAGATTTGATCACCCAGATGAAAGATTTGGAAGACCAATATCACCAAGACGAGAGCCATTCCGTGAACCATTTGATAGGCCAGATGATTACCATAGAGAACGATACAGGGACGATCCATATGACAGACGTGAACCTCCACCAAGACGAGCGTATGACGATAGAAGAGATTCATATGACCACCCACCAAGGGGTGATCCTTATTACGATCGTGAGGGAAGAAGGGATGGTCCAAGGAGGGATGACTTCCGACGTGAGGGACCCTTAAGAGATGATTATCTTAGGGATGAACCAAGACGTGATGAGCCACGTCGAGATGAACCACGTCGAGATGAAGCATATAGTCGTTATGAATATGGTCGTAATTATCCTGATGATTTTGGACCTCCATCTAAGAAGTCTAGACCAGAGCATTATACTGATTACACCAAGCCAATACAAGCTCCTACAGATTGTGTTGTTATTGTCGTCAGCAAAATTCTACTGTAAGTAAATAATTGTAAGCTCAACAGTTTGGTCTTATGTTATAATATCTATATTAAAGCCCCAGGTGCATCCAAGATGCATTGCGCGCTTCGATGATTTTCTCACATACAGAAAATAGCAATATTTGTGAAGAAAAGTAATATCCAATTATATCTGTTTCCATCGTTCGTTATAAAAGTTAATTTTCATATTTAAAAAAATATATATATAAGTTAACATCTAATAAAGCTTTCTGGGATAATATTTCAGTCGTTCTGGCCTTTTTTATACTTATATTTGATGTAAATGTCGACCCGACGTCGTGGAAGGCCCGTCGCCTTCCCGGGCGACCTAAATGTCTAAGGATCAGAAGCTCTATGTTCGACCTATTCAGGGAGATAAAAAATCGCACTTGGCTTTGAAAGAAACGCCGATAGTGTATTTGTGGAAGTCCTACTGCATCGTGTCAACGTTGATACAAGGAATGAAGACTCAACTGCTGTTATAATCCAAAATATGTTTGTCATAGTGAAATGTTTTTTTAAACAACACTCGAGAAAGCCATCAAACTGATAATGAAACAGTATATTCTTGAATGTATTGATGTTTATGTAATCATTTTTTGAACTGTATGCATTCACGTCGTCATCCTGACCTTCTGCAGTAATATCCATGGACATTAACGTTTCGGATTCCATGCATAATATCATTTTTTTAGTACACGAAACGACAAACACTTCGAAGTCTTCGAACTCGACAGCCTGAATCAAACAACGTGAAAAACCCGTGAGTAGCGGGATCGGTTTTCTAACCAATTAGGAGCGACTTTTAACAATAGATATTTTCAAAACATAAACAAACATGTAATGCGCCCATGTAATGTTTGTTTATTATTAAAGTTTTATCAAGATATGCATCAGAAATTCTTAAAATCTTAATAAATAGATGGTAACGTGTATTTTCACAATGTGAAGATATCACTTTTTTAAGAGGGAGATCACCTGATAGTTCACTGAAGTTTATATAATATATGTAATGTCTATTTTAGTGACTATGGTACTATGGTAGAGAGAAAGTTCAAAGATACTGGTCTTGTTACTGACCTACAGCTTCTTGGAATGAGATCAATGGCAGAGCTATTAGATAGTATCACACGACATGGTGTCTTATACGCTGCTGTTATCACATCACAACATGAAGTACATCGGTCTGTTACCATCAACATACTACACGGCACTCCTCAGGGTAAGTTTTGTTTTTTTAATGCTTGAAGTGATATCAATTGTTATAGAAGAGAATTAAATGTGTCACAGGTACAAGAAGGTAATAACAAAACAATGATGCTCGACGAAAGCTGTAATTCTACAAACAGTAGTATATGGCCTTAAATCAACTTTTATAATTACACACAATGCTACTGAAGGACAACTTTAATATTCTAAAACATAATGATGTTCAACTCTTTTTTATATATAAATTAAGTCAAGTATATACAGCTTGCATTTTAGTATCTGTTTATGGATAATAATTCTTTACTCAACAGCTTTATTATTATGCATTTGCAACAGCTTCTTATATATAACTTACAAAGAATTAAATATGCCACAGTTATATGAACGATAGACAAACAACAAAACAAAATGTTGGTCATCTCGTAATTCTGATCCATTTTTACATACAATTTAATTTAAATAAATACTGATTGCATTTCTGTTTCTGTGGAAAGATTTAAGCTTTTATTTGCTCTATAATATATTATTATTGTACCTTTGCAACAGCTTGTCTGACTTATACATTACTGACATGAAGCTTAATAAATGGTTTGTCTTTCGGAAACATATAGATAATAACAATGCTTTACGTATATAATAAATGGTTTGTCTTTCGAAAACATATTATAGATAATAACAATGCTTTACCTATGTAATAAATGGTTTGTCTTTCGAAAACTTAGTGAGAATAAACAATGCTTTACCTATGTAATAAATGGTTTGTCTTTCGAAAACTTAGTGAGAATAAACAATGCTTTACCTATGTAATAAATGGTTTGCCTTTGAAAACTTAGTGAGAATAAACAATGTTTTACCTATGTAATAAATGGTTTGTCTTTTGAAAACTTAGTGAGAATAAACAATGCTTTACCTATGTAATAAATGGTTTGTCTTTCGAAAACTTAGTGAGAATAAACAATGCTTTACCTATGTAATAAATGGTTTGTCTTTCGAAAACTTAGTGAGAATAAACAATGCTTTACCTATGTAATAAATGGTTTGTCTTTCGGAAACTTAGTGGTAATAACAATGTTTTACCTATGTAATAAATGGTTTGTCTTTCGGAAACTTAGTGATAATAACAATGCTTTAACCTATGTTCAGTTTGAGATTCAAAAGCCTGTCTTGATGTCTTCATTTTGATCCCTGACTTTGTTAGTTGACAAGTTTATTTAGGATATTTTTCTTTGTGTATCTTTGCTATTGATCTTGTTTTCACTTGAACATGGTGTAATGAAATGGCATTAGAAGAGTACATCTTTGTTGGTAATAATACTGAAAGTTTGAGATTTTTCACTATGATATTACTAATGTATTCCTGAGAATATTTTCGTGGGTTTGTTTACTGGTAAAACTTGTCTGGCAGAAGCTGGAAAAGGATTCTTTCTTGAGTTTTATCTTGATTTCATATCAACATGCATTCCTCCAATTACTGAAAATGCATGCCCGGCATTTCCATGACAGTTTACCAGCATACCTTTCACATGATCTTGAAGTTGTGCAGAAATGAGCCATATGTATGATCTTTCCTTTCCAACATTACAAGGAAGCCCTCAACAATTTAGGATTAGTCACTTTGTATCAATGCCAACAGGACAGCTTTTTGCGAAATTATTAATAACAGAGAACATAAACTTTTTAAATTGCTACGTGATACCAACTATTGTTGTCTAAATCTGAGAAAGAAATGTAAATTCGTCAATTTTAAAAATTCAAAAATTTATTTTTATATTTTCTTTAAACATGTTATAGATTTCAAAAAAAGTATCGTACAATTTGGATTCAGTTGCACTTTAAGCATGCAACTCAAGTTATCACACCTGTGCCGCAGAGAATTGTGTGGAGCCACCTACAGTGGCAGCTGTCCTACGATAATATGTTGAAAACAGTTCCTGGAATTGAATTGGAGTGCCTCACGATATTGACGACGATTGTTTTTTTTTGATTAACACACCCTTAATATATTTACTAAAGGATCTCATCATCGGAATCTTAGCGTCATTTTCATTGTACAGAATCAGAAGATGCTGCGAAACGTTCTTATATTAATATTGACATGCCTATGTATTAGTAAATTCAACATTATTTTGATAGTCTTGAGCTAATTGACTGGTCCTTGATTTGTTACTGTTATCTGGTAGAATGTGTAATTATTGCTGCCACAGCGGAGCGAGCCTGGAGCAAGCGAAGCAAGGCAGTGATCCTATTTCAGTCAAGTTAGTAGAAAGGCAGAAAAATCGAGATTTGGTTCTACCACAATTCAATGCAAGTGTCGAAAAAAAAATAGATTCTTTTGTTCTAGCTATCCCACAATCCAGCATTCGTTCTACCACAATGCAACTCGTGCTTTGCCTTCTTTCATCGACTCGATAATGTAAAATATAATACTTCCGATTCATGGTAAGTAATCTCAGAACCATTATCACAATTATACTATTAACTTTGTCAAAACATAAACATATAGAACATTATTCATTGAAACTGTTTGAGAAGATATCCTGTTCAATAAACAGGCATTAAACTTGTGCCACTGGCGCCTGAGTCTTGTTCGCGTTGTATTTGCTTGTACTCTCCATGTGTTTATTATTATCAACAGTCATTTATTACTTTGCTTTGGTATACGATTGACCTTTCGCAATATGTGTAGCTCCTATTTCAATCTTGTGATATTAGTCTATCTGGTATTAAGAAGCGATCGTATTTCACTTGGAATTAATCGGTTACTTCTTTAACGGCACCGAAGATTTATTATCTCAAAGACAAGTAAAGTTGTAACAAGGTTTGTTTCCTTTTGTATTTCTGCATTAAACAGTCACTAAATAGAAACAATTAGTTAGAAACCGATTTTGTTTTTATTTATGGTTTTAGCGGATTTCTCTCTAGCACCTCTCTTTCGCTCTAGCAAGTCTTTCTTGCTAATTGATTCTACTATAAACAAAACTGTGGCAGCACTCATTAAACGTCAGTTAGACTAGTTTTATCTTTGAAATGATGAAAACATCTGAAATTAATAATCATTGAGTATCTTAGTACTGAACATGTATGTTTAGTGAAGGAATCCAGTGAAGTCTTTGCAGACCTTATTAATCATATTTATCATAATAATAATTTTATTCAGATACTGTTTATTGCCTTTTTATAATATGCATGTATTTATATTATCAGTTTGTGTGTTTTTTTCGATGCATCCGATTCTTCTCTTTTTTTCCTGTAAGAACATCTGAAAAAAAGCTACTTCATTGTTTTATGCGGTGCCAGTGTTTACAAGCATATCTCTCTCCCATGGTTTTGTATGCAATTGCTTTCCAGACTTTACCTTTTTGCAGTATGTTTCATTTTGAAGAGAAAGCCTACATTTGCTCTATTTTGTGAAGTTTGTCAATGGCAAATCATTTTGATTCGTTCAGTTTGTTTTTGAAAACCTTGGAGAATCTTCTTTGGAGATACCACATTTTCATCTGTTTTTGTCTTTAGACCATTCTTGTGTACCTGCAATCTTGAATAATTGTTCTGATTTGAAATGAAATTAATGCTCAACCTACTGTTTTTTGTGTGCATGTTTCATGAAATCTCTAGAGCTTTTGTTGCCTGAATTATGTTGAGATATAAAATTTAAATAAAAATAAATAAATCACTTTTTTAATGTCTCAATGTATTTTAGCCAGTGACTAATTGGGGAGACTCACACTCATTATTATTATTATTATCTACTTGAGTGTACTTCAGAATTTGTCAATAAAATGATCAATCATGAATATATGATAAGAATAAAGTTATTTGTTTGTCTTGCAAATGTTGTAGTTTAAAACAGTTCAACCACTTCTGCTTGCCTTGATCAAGCTGATAGTGTAGACTGGATAATTTGTTTTTGTCAATTTTGCTACTTTTTGATTGTCATATATGTAGTATTCAACAGAACTGTTTCTTTCACCTAGCATGACATGTGTATCTTCTCTCTTTTTTTACTATGTGAGAAGGTTTTTGTGGCTGTTTTTCTTTTTCAGGAATGGATACATGTGATGACAGTGTTTACATGTTTACTTATGACAATTTTGTTTTCACAGAACACAGGAATATGCCGCTTGAAGACGCTTTGAGATTGGTTTCACAAAATTTTGAGCAGTACATGCAAGATCTTCGTAAGCGAGCTGGTGAACTCGATAAAGACAAAGATAGCGAACGTGAGAAAGTAAAAGAGAGAGAAAAAGAGAAAGAGAGACCAGTTGAGAGAGAAAAAGAGCATGAGAGAGAGAAAAGGAGCTCATTTGGAAGTTCAGCGGCATCCAAACCTGTTTCACAGGATTCAGACGACATGAAAAAGCTGCTAGCGAAGGCTGCAGGTGGTGAGCAGCTTTCCACAAATGAGTTGTCGAAACTCATTGAGAATTTATCCAAGCAGAAAAAGCAGTCGGATACTCCAGCAAGCCAATCCAGTGCAGGAGGTAATACTACAACATGCGTACTTTCATTGCCAAAAGAGATTCAACTACATTATATCTATAAATGTTTTGAAAAGCTTTGGACCAAAATGACCGTCATCAGGACTACGAGCATGTTTGAAAAATCATACAATCTGTTTGTTTTCATCTGTTATATCTTTACTCTCAGATTGGATGGATTGAACTAAAATCCACTAAAAACACTTTCTAAACACAATGAGATTTTCAATAATACATTTTTGTAAATTTTGATGAAAGTGAGATCCAGTTGACTTTTTTCCTTCAATTCCACATCAACGAGGGGTAAATAATCAACAATAAATATTGTTTGGTTCTGTGCAACATATCAGTATGCTATTTTTTTCACTGTCTGTTTTGGAACTCTCAATTCCTATTTTTCATTTATTACAACAGGATTTTATCAACCTTTGGATGCAAATTCTTGTTTGAATTTCTGTTTTTAAATTGTACCTCCTTGAATCAATCTTTTTATTCATTTGTCAGCAATTTAGGAATTTTGAATTCTATGCCTTCTTCTTTTTTTGACTTCATGTTTATGGTGATGATGAACATTTTTGTTTTCAATCTTCTTTATGCTGGTAATAATCGTTTGGCAATTATACTCCGGTATACTGTTATTATGTTGTACTTTTATTCATGTGTGAGTGTTCTTATGATATAACAATGTAGTTTGTCATGTTTCATCCTGTTTCATCTCAAACCAATCTTTCATTAGGCTCCTCATCAAGCCAACAACAACCAGATGCTAACTCCATTGCTAAACAACAAGCTGATCTACAAGCCAAGATTTTCAGCATTTTAAACCCCAACACACTATCCAAAGTATCGCTATCAGTAGTGCAGTCTGCATCAGGAGCAGCAGGAGGAGCGTCTTCAGTCCCAGCTGCCTCAACAAAGACTTCAGGGTTGTTGTCAAACCCTTCTTCCCCTTTGTTTCCTGCAGCAAAGGCTTTGTCAGGGTCAACATCGTCTGCATACGGTATGGGATCATCTACTGGTAGTACTATGTCAGGAAGTACAGGAATGCAACGTTCTAGTAGCTATGGATCAGCACCTCCATCAAGCCGTTCTACACAACCTCCTTCTTCTAGTTATGGCATACCTAAGGGAACTGCGCCTATGCCATCATGGTATGCTAATAGCACAGCTAGTGGTGCTTACAATAAACCAGCTGCCTCACAACAAACTCCACCATCATATGGTAGTCGTGCAAAACCATCTACTCCTGCATCAACTAGCTATGGTGTTCCTAAACCATCACCAACTAGTTATGGCATCCCAAAGGCTTCACCACAAAGCTACGGTATTCCTAAATCTAACTCCAGCTATGGTATAGCAAAGTCTTCACCTCAGGCTCCTTCCCAGCCTAGTAGAGGTGGTTATCAGGGTGGTCCACCACCAACTGGAAATGGTTCCTATGGACTACCTGGACGAGGTGCTCCTGCAAGTAGAGGTGGCTACCAAACTACTGGCCCAGGAAGAGGAGGAAGTGTAGCCAGGGGAGGACCCCCTCCTGGTGTGACGGCAGTCCGTGGTGCACCTCCTCAATTCCAAACCAGAGGGCCTGCACCAAGAGGAATGCCGCCTAGAGGATTTCCAGCTAGAGGGGGAGCACAGGGACCTCTACGGTACGGCATGCCTGCATTCAGAGCACCACCACAGGGAGTACCACAGGGAGCACCTATTAGTACTGTACAAGGCCGTGGACGACAACCACCTAGATACTGAAAACATTGACACCAACTGCTTTTGAATTATCTGTACAATGAAAACATTTTTATACAGCTCCTTTGAACATTGAACTTTGATGTCTTGTCATCTCAACTTCAAGGAGTATCAGTTAGATGTGACTTTAAATAAAAGAACTTCAAACACTGAACATTATTATTTGCATGGAAATAATTTGAACCATTTTAGCATAGATAACATTGAACACTTAATTATATAAGTATACTACTTATGCGTCTACTTCAGAACACTATAAACACTAGACACTTTATTAGCTTAGGAAGGACTTGAACCATTTTATATAAACATTGAACACTTGATTATATAAGTATCCTACTTCTGCGTCTACCTTAGAACACTACAAACACTAGACATTGCTATTAGCTTAGAAAGGACTTGAACCATTTTAGATAAACATTGAACACTTGATTATATAAGTATCCTACTTCTGCGTCTACCTTAGAACACTACACACACTAGACATTGTTATTAGCTTAAAAAGGGCTTGAACCATTTTAGATAAACATTGAACACTTATAAGTAGGCTGTTTGTGAATCTACTTCAGATGAGTGCAGCTACTTTTTCTTTCCATTTCTGGGATATTTTATTGCTTGGAAACTAACAATCCATCGTGAAAAACTTTAGATGTATTCACAAAGGCTTGGTTTTGAGAACATTTTACCATCATTTTAAACTTTCATGTCAAGTTTCACTATTTCAAATGTGTACCAATTTAAAGTCTTTTTTGTTTCTTGTTTGTACATGTAGGATCTGAGTATTATTGTCAAAAATAAATGTCACATAGTGTAATTCTGTTGCATTTTTGTTCATTTAACATAGTTGTGTTAAACATCCATTTTTGTGGCTACTGCTTTCAAAACACTGTAGCAACTAATACTGTTATCGTAAGCATGTCTGAGTATAATCACAGGAAACCCAAAGGTAACTACTGAAATCCCTGTATGTAAGTTTATAGATTACTATATTTGTTTATGGCTGTACTATAAGAAGGGGGATAGGGGTTATGTGTTTTCGCGTTATTTTTGGTGCTGTTTTATGTTGTTTTCCATTTATAGGTGCAGTTTTGCAAAACCGAGCAGTTTGTGGTTTCTAAGTCATTTTTGGACTCAGTGAGCGGTGAAAAACCTTTTCTATGGTGAAAAATTATATTCGGGTCATTTCACTTCCGGTTGTTTTGTTTTGGTCAAGTTTTATTTATTTTTTGTGGTTGCGGTTTTTTTAGCAAATTTGTGTGCATTTTTGCGTTTTTTTTTCTAATTTTTGTGAGTTTTTGTGGTTTCCAATAACCCCTTACACCCCCTTCTATAACTTCTACAATTCAAAACTTGCACTAGCGAAGCAAGATAGCAGTCTATCTGCAGTAACATTGTTTTTCAATTTGACCCAATATATTAGAAGTAGGTTTTCCTGTTTCATCAAAAACAATTGACTGTAGAATTTTCATTGACTGCAGTAGCCACAAGATCTAATTGGAAACTGAGTTGTTATTTCTATTTTTTTAATCCAATTTAACAGGTATACCAAGTCATTAGAATGCAAATAATATACCTGTGAAACAAGTAGTACTAAATAGTGCAATATGAGGAAACAATCGAATATCACTGTTTAGTACTATTGATGTTGCAACTTTTCTTACCTATATTAGATATAAACATTACTACATTTGACTGGGGCATGTTGCTGTTTAATGTATGTTAAGAGCATACTTTTGCGCCTTCAGCACAGGATAAGTGGGCTATAGAAATAAAGTTTATTATTATTATTATTTTGTTATAAATTAACAGTTTTGATAGCTTAATGATAATTTTAACAAATATAAATGATTTGGTATAACTGGAAAAATAGAGTAATAATTATAAGTTTATTATAGGTGAGCTTGGTGTTTACAAGTGTTGGTATTGTGATGCTACTTTTCCAACCATTTTCACCATAGATTTATTAATGTTCTTTTAATAATGTTATTTTCTAGTAATAATTTTCAGTTTATAATAGGTGAGCGTGGTGTTTACAAGTGTTGGTATTGTGATGCTACTTTCTCAACCATTTTCACCATAGATTTATTAATGTTCTTTGTTCCAATAAAAAAGGTTGGTTGGCAAAACCATAACAAAATAAGTCACTGTATGTCCCCCTTTACAATGTTATAATGTTAATTCTGATGTTGCACCCTTACACTATCATATTGAATACAGGGGCGGATCCAGAAATTTGACAAGGGGGGTAAACTTTGATATCCTTTTGGCGGATAACGGCAGACACAAGAGCGCAAAGATCGTAATGTGCCCGCTTTTCTTTGCTAAAACAGGACTTTACTGCAAAAGAGGGGGTGAAAAGTCACCCAGTTCACCCCCCCCCCCCCCCCCCCCTCCGTCCGCCCCTGGAATATCACGTTTTTTTGTTATCACATATATTTTCATATTTGATCCAGTGGTTATTTTTGTCTATTACCATCTGTAATTCATCTAAATATCTAAATTCATCTTTTTAAGTTCAACTTTATTCATTTTGTTTCCTCCAACCATTATTTATTTTTATTATTCATTTTCCACATCCAGTCATTGATTGGTTGATCACTTTATTTCCACTTGTGGTTGGTTGATTGGTTGGTTTTATACTGTTGATTGGTTATGTTTTTGTATGTTCAATTGTTTGTGTTGTTTTTGCTCTTTTTGGTTGTCCTTTTATTTGCAGGTCAGGTCAAGAGTTATGTCCAATTTTTCATAATTTTTTCCAGTGTTTCTGCGTTTGTAGCATTGTAAATAGTATGATTTATTGCAAGAACAAGATTAGGAATAACACGCATCCTTTTACTTTTCTTTCCCTCCCATTTCTTAATCAGATCAGGTCAAGTGTTCTGTACCATTTTTCATATATTTTTTCCAGTGTTTCTGAGTTTGTAGCTTTGTAAATGGTATCAGTTATTGCAAGAACAAGACCAGGAATTACACACATCCTTTTAATTTGGTTTCCCTCCCATTTCTTACTCTCATTACCATTTCTCATAAAAGGGGGTTGGGGGTCCTCATCGTCCCTTTAAATTTTAGGGTTTGAAATCAGTATTTTTGGTCCCGCTTAGGGTGATAATGACGAGAATGCCCACCAGCTGAGTTTTGTGATCCTTTTAGGGTATAAGATCACAAACAATGCTTCTTTTCAAAGATTGATTTTTATTTTAATCCCCTTTCTGGTCCTTCTTGGGGGTGAAATTTCATCACTGCCACGCCCATCATCTCAAAATACAGGTCACTTTTAGGGGTCATTTTCAGAATTTCCAACGAGGACCACCTCCCCCTTTTATAAGGGAGTCCCCCCCAGGCTTTTTCCTATCCATTAACTACCCAGAAGGTCGTACAGGGGTATTCTCATGATGCATGATAAGCTAATTTTATTTTCCGAGAAAAATGAATTTCATAAATTCTTTTCCGTGATCCGTGACCCAAATGTTTTGTGTGACCCGTGAAGAACTTGATTCAATAACCGATATTTGTGATTTTGCCACTTATTCTGCATGATTTTGAGTTGCAAGACCGCCCATCCATTTGTTTTATACTTATTTTATTCAGTTTCTTCAAACACTCCTTTTTGCCAAGCTTTTTATGTGTAAGAGTAGGGTAAAAGAGTGTTACATATTTTTATGATTCATGAAAATGAAATTTTAACATCCATGATTCGCTATTTTTTTTTGGATGTGAACCGTGCCAGAGACCCCCCTGTACGAGCCTCTACCCACATTTCATCAATCATTGAATCCACATGCACTATTGTTCTTTACAACTTCCCTCTTCCATCCACTTATCTCATTATTCATCCTGGAGATGTCACCCATAAAGCTGTGTAATAATATTAATAACTTTTTTAACGTCTCTATCTTTTAACTGGATGCAGTGCGCCCTACTAGTAGGGGAGACTCACTCACACTCACTACCTCTACATTTATTATTTTACTCGGCTCACATGTTCAATTTTGTTGATGGAGGAAAACCAGATAACCCAGAGAAATACCCTTGTGGCATAGGAGAGAAGAACACATCAAACTAACTCAACTCCCATATAATCCATGCCTGAGCTGGGACTCGAACCTGGACCACAGTGGTGAGAGGCTCTCACTGCTAGGCCACCCATGCCACCCAAGTGTGGTTTTAAGAATGATAAGGTTACGTGTTCTACTGGAGATGAAGTCTTGATGCAAGAGTATTGAACTGTTGAAGAATGTGAACAAATAAAGCCAACAAAACCCTGTGTCCTTGTGTGATCTCATTTAAACAATAATTATTTTGATAATATTTATCAGTTTCAGATTGTTGATAATAATTTTAATTAGTAATAAAAAGTAAAGTAAAGAACCATATTTTACATGGGAAGTCCCTTTAGCCAAAGCTAGTCTTCCAGAGATCCGATGGTGCGCTCATTTTAATTCCCTTTCTCCATCAGTGCTCCGTTTTACAAGTATTTAAAGCTACTTAAAACTACACGGAAAGAAATAATGATGGGAAGTCACTGGGAATTGAACTTGGAACCTCTGGCACCAAAGCAGTGCACTAACCAACTGTGCCATCCTTGCTCATTAATGATAAACTTGTACTAATAATAAACTACTTTAATTAGGGTAACACAGAACTGATAAAACATAGAATGATGCTTGGAAAGTATTCCAGAGATAAATTGAAAGTTTTGTCAGCTGTGTTGAAGGATCATTGTCTTACTTCACTTTGATTATTAAACAATTTGTGTGTTTTTTTAAGGTTAACATAATTGTTCTCTTCAAGAGCCAATAGCTTGTGGTATAACTAGTTTCCTGTAGTACTGCATTACATTGACTAAGTACAACATGTACTCAATGTAAGACTACTACTAGATGTAAAGGTTAAATATTATAATACACACAGTCTATACTAAAATCAGAGTGTGGAAGAGGGGGTACAATATTAATCATGGGGTTATGTAAAGTTTTGTCACAATTTTGACAGATATAAACAATAAGAACACTAACGCGTCTCATTTTGCACAATCTTTTTGACAAGCTGTCAGATTTTTTATGGAGCAATGATTTTGTAATCACAGATAATATGACAGTGTAAACCTAGGGTGTGGATGATTTCACGGAACACGACTGGAATTATTTTTTTGCTTTTCACAAACCCAATTTAGGGTGAATCACATGACCTCTTCCTGTCATATATAATAATAATAATAACGTTTATTTATATATCAACCAAATCTCATTTCCCAGTTTATATTTGGACCAAATCCCTGTCAAAAATCACATCCCATCAGTTTTGCTCAAGTTTTCAATCCCATTTTCTATTGTTCTTTTATTTGTAAATCCCAGTCCCAGTGCATCCAATCCCATTTTCCCAGTCAAAAATAAGGCCAATCCCAGCTCCCGTTTTACCCCTCTAGGACCCTCTCTTGTTAGTTTGTTTTTCGGTGTACAACAGACTTTAGACACTTAGAGTGGTTTTCATTAACCTGTGAAACACACTTTAGCGTAATATGCTTTATTACACTTTATTACACTTTAACTTTAACTTTGTGTTTTATAATCACTTGTTCAATAGCACTATTACACATTAATACACTTTATTACTCTTTCCCTATTACACTTTGTTTTACTGGTTAATGAAAACCACTCTAACAATCACCTGATACTTTTTTCAAAAAATGTATATTTTGTTTTGATCTGAATCGTGCAGTTGTGAGGCATGTTGTAATCCTCTGGGTGTATGTAGTGTGAACCGTATATGGTGCTGATGTTTGAACCCAGGTAGATTCCAGGTGTAATTGGTGAGAATGGTGATCAGCCATGTGTGTGTCTAGTCTTGAGAAAGACTGTTGGTGTCTGACTTTTCAAGAACAGCGCACTCTGAAGATGACATCTGCCCATATCAACAGTCTTTCTCAAGACTACATAAACCAGGGCATTTACAAAACATCAACATTCACATTCAAAGTTCTTGTTCAAGTTGACAACATGACATTTCAGAGGCTGGGAGTCTCGTAGTGTTTTTTTTATTCTATATTAATGGCTCAGCGCCATCTCCCCCCCCCCCCCCCCCCCCATACACACACATGACCCCTGCATTTGACAATTTGCATGTGACATGTTGTATATACATCCTCTTAGCCCCTTGATATTATGAGTAGCATGATAGGAGACAATCTATATTTACTGGTATTATCATGGAAACATTTTGCCATGTATGTGAATGATAGCTAGAATATGAGGTAACTTATGGCTGTAACTTAATAATGGCTGTATTAGGCTGAATTGATGGTTGAAAGATGACTGAAATGAGTAGAGTGCCGGCTTTGTGCATCCACAATGCTCTGCCCGGCCTTTGTCATGGGTGCACACAGCACTGCTGGGGACTGGGCCCTGGCTTTTGAAGGATCATGATGTATAGTAAACACATGAAAACGTTGATCCATTTGTTGTCTTTGCTGCAGAGTATTATGAAGGTAAAGCACAGTGATTGCATGAGCATTATTTTTTCAGTGTTTTATGTTATGCTTAATTCTAGCTGTAGTGTTGCTTGTACATCAAATATAATGATGACTTGAAGTCCACATTGTCAACTTTAAGGTGCAATAATGATAGTTAACCATACCAATTAGATCTTCACCATTCTGTCTACAATCAGTTAAGAAAATGTTTTTATTAGCTATGTTTTTCCACCATATATAAATACTTGTATGCGAAATTATCATATGGGATTTGAGCAAACCTCAATAATGTAAAGTGCAATTACTGCAGTGGGATTTATATTAGGTTCATGGAGTTTGATGTAGTAGTTACTATCATATTACTCTCTATAGTTTTCTCTGCCATGTATCCATTGTATTGTCTTCTGGTTAACACATTAAACCTCCCAGTTTTTATAAATGGGCAGGAATTACTTGTAAACAGTACCAGAGTCTTGTCCAAATAGGTGTGTCAACAAATGAATTACTTGTGAAGCACATACATTTTTATGGCGATAAAACTAGTTTTAGCAATATTACTTCTGGTGAAGTCGGCAAAAGAATGGCAAAAGAATGGTAGGGCAGGATGGAGCAATAGAGGCTATACCCTATAGGAAGACTTTCCTGCAGTTCACCAGTTGGCACCTTGCGCAATCCCTAGCATGGATCACCCTCCTCTCCATGCCCTTCATATGCTGACATGTTCTTGGTTATCAAGCGTTACTAGCATTCACTCATGGATATTTTAATCACACTTGTATAGTTTTGTATCCTAAGCTTTTATTACACTTTTTGAAGATTAGATATGTCTTTAGCATAGCCATTCTTATACCAACCCAGTTTAGTTTATTCTCTTCATGAACAAGGTCAGCACATATAGAGTACTGAAGTGAATACGTCACCTTTTGTCAGTTGTCAAGGAAACTTGTTCCAAACTAAAGTCGATCAACCGTATTTCTTTTGTTCCTCTATAGAAATGTGTGCTGAAAAGTTAGTGTTTGGAACCAGAATCCATGGCAACTGACGTCACACTTTACCACTATTGCATGGTTTGAACAATATCAATATAATTGTACAAGTTTTTGAGCCATAGATAATTTTTAACCCTAAAATGGTACCATGATCTCCTGTATAAACAGTACAACCAATTAATTTGTGAGTTCAATAATGTTCATTTTACACAAGTTGTACAGAGAGAAACCAGCGTAATTTACATGTCTATAGTACTTTATATACACCTATTTCAAAAAAACGTCAGAAGGAGATCTGCAATCTGCAATCTGAGACCGAAATTAATTCAGGAAAATTGCGTACTACAAAAACCAGGCCTGGCCCTGTTTTTTTTTGCGCTTAGCACCTTCAGATTTATATTTACTGTCGCCATATCCGAAGCCAGAAAGTGCATGCAATAAGTAAAAATTGCTGTACCCCAGAATTCATTTCCGTCTCAGATTGCAGATTCAGATCTCCTTCTGAGGGAGGGACTCAACTGTCAAGTCAGTAGGCTGGGGTGTTTGATATAGAGAGGTGTCGTCAAGAGGACAGCCAAGGTACCAATGAGGAAATGGTGTCTATTGTGGTGTTGATGTTGTTTGTGTTAGCTGTCCGTTATACTAAAAGACTTGACATGTAGGTACCAATGAGGAAATGGTGTCTATTGTGGTGTTGATGTTGTTTGTGTTAGCTGTCCGTTATACTAAAAGACTTGACATGTAATATATATGATAGAGACCTCACTCTAGCTAAATTTATATCGAGTTGAAAGCAGCATTGTAGGAGAGCTGTTGCTTGTGTATTTATTTTATATGGTGACCTTTAGCATTGTTGGTGGAACTAGTGTGCCATTAGAGACCAATCAATAATTAGATAGTGGGACTGGTGCAGAGAGGAGGGGCGGGTCAGAAACTTTTATGCAAGTAGATATTTATGACAATAACAACAGATAAATATGGATATTGTTATGCATGTGAATCTTTGTCAATAAGTCACTATGTAACAACCAGCTTATCATTATGCTAAAGAAACTATTTGCACATATAGTTGAAAATGTATTTAAAAATGTTTGCTTCTGACTTGAAAAATATTTCTGCATGGTCTCCTAGACCTTTCTCAAAAAGCTTCTAAGTAATCATATGCAAATGCCCAGCATGCCTTGCTCTGACTAATTGAAAACAGTGACTTCATTATATGGTGGCTTTGTCTTATCAAGTCATGCTTGCCGGGTATTCACATATGATTAGCTGCTTCGTGACAAAGTTCTGTTGGTGTGCTAAGGAAGATCCTAAATCCAAAAAAGACTGTTTCCAAAACCTCTGTTGTACATAACATTTGAATGGCACACCAACCAAATATCCTCTAAATTGATAACAAACTAAAGGTTAATTTTTATGTCACAAATTCACATTTGTTGATAGTATTAATAAACTTCATTTCTTTGTGTACTTCCAGGTTGAAAATGTCATAAGAATGTCTTGAACACCCAGATTGCACCAATCAACCAGTGTTTGTAAAACCCTATCCAGCCACAAGCATCCTGGTCCACAAGTAAGCTGATGTCCTTATCAGGGTGTTAGATCTATGTGTGTATCTATTAATTTAACATTATGTACCACTTGCTCCAACACAAATGAAGCCATTTTCCTTTCCTGTGCTGTCATTGCCTCCTTACTCCTTTAAGTCTATCTTGAATGCACCAATGGCCATGTAATAAATGATGGTTTCCAGGGACAACCCACAAGGCAACAAAATAATATTTTATGCAATCAAGGCTGAGATTGATGCAGCATATTCTATAAAATTTTTATGGTTCTTCATTTAATGGTTTATTATTCCAATAGCTTAATATAATTCCAATGGATTCCTCAGCATAATACATTAACCAATACTTGCTGGCAGTATTTACAATTTGATTGTGTCAGTTTCTATATGGGTCCTTCGTATTGTAGTCACTATTTGATGTTATTACATTACTATCGGTAATGGTCTGTTTGTTTTTATTTTGTATTTCAGATCCTGATCCACTATGTGATGAAGTATCTTGTGGACTGCTGTCCTTTGATTCCATTTGTTTGAATATCCTATCCAGCCGAGAGAAATCTTCTTGTGCTTCTTCAATGGACTTGTTCTGAAAATAACACAACTATTTGTTAGAATAATATATGTCCGTAATAATGTTGTTCGGGTGTCATCCATCCATCCATCCATCCATTCATTTGTCCTTTCATTCATTCATTCATTCATTCATAAATCTATTCATTGATTAATCCATTGATTCATCCATCTATGCATTCATATGTCCTTTCATTCATTCATCTATCCATTAATATATCCATTCATCCATTCATTTATACATTCATTCATTAATCTATCCACCCATTCATCCATCTATTCATTCATAAATCCATCCAGCCATTATCTATTTATTTGTACGTTAGGTAATATTAATAATAAAATTTGTAACACCGTAAAAAATTTTGACTTCACTTTACTGACATTTCAAGCTTTAGCCCTTAATTGGAGTAAAAGGTATAAGGTAAAAAAGGGCTAAAGTTTGAAATGTCAGTAAAGTTAAGTCAACATTTTTTACAGTGTTACAAATTTCATTCTATTACCTATCGTTTATATCAAACACCGACGCAGCCTATACTAGTTTACTCGCTATTTTCCATTTTTTACGGTGTTACAAATTTCATTATATTACCTATCATTTATATCAAACACCGATGCAGCCTATACTAGTTTACTCGCTAGTTTCTATTTCTATTTTATACGGTGTTACAAATTTCATTATATTACCTATCGTTTATATCAAACACCGACACAGCCTATACTAGTTTACTTGCTAGTTTCCATTTATATATTTGTACATTTATTTATGTTTCCATCCATTCATTGATCAATCCATCTGTTCATTCATTCATTCATCCATCCATCCATCCATAAATCCATTCAGCTATTATCTATGTATTAATTTGTTCATTCATTCATTTATCCACCATCTATTTATTCACTGCTAATTCATCACCAACTAATAAACCGGTACCTGTTGATATTGTGTTTGTTGTTCTTCATATGTTGAACCTTGCTGTGCATATTGCTGCTGCTGTTGTTGTTGTTGTTGTGAATAATGATCCTGGTGTTGTTGATAGTGCTGTTGATTATCTTCGCCAACTGTCTTGTGATACCAGGACCTGTATTCATGCTCAGCATACTGACTATCAGTGTTAGGGTAGGATGCCGTCACACCTTCACCACTAACTATTGGTTGTGGTCTGGACTCAAGCTCCTGTATAATGCCTTTCTCGTGTGCAGCATCTAGTAACTTCTCTTTGGCATTTTCTAAATCCTATCAATGGTAATAATATTAGAGAATAATGACAATGGCATTTTGGAAGAAAACTTTTCACAGGATTGCAATTCCAATATTTTACACAAGTAAATACACTCGAAAAGGGGGAGGGCAGAGATTGTGATATTTGTCATGTAGACTGGTTGTTTTACCTTTTTGTAAGCCTTGGGATTAGGATCATCATTAGCCCATCGGACATTCAGTACATCACGACCTCCTAACCTCTGATCACCCATGGCAATCTAATTAAAAAATAAATTGAATAAGTATAACCAATTTCGTAAGTTATTGACTGAAAGCAATACATGTGTAATATTTACCTTAGCAAATTCTGTATTTAGTCTGTTCTTAAACCTTACAAAAGCAATGTTTCTATTGGATATAACTCGGATGGCCTAGGAAACAAAACAGTTGAGTAAATTAGTCCAATAGTTAAGACAAACCTTTAGTATTTGTGTTGGTATGTGTATTCTTTGTCTTACCATTGACTGTACTAAAGAGAAATACACCACTTTCAAAAATCGTTGTCGCAAGCAAAGCCAGTCCACACTTTTGTGTCTGCAAAGGATGTTGGTATTTTGTCTCTTGTTATCGATTTATTAATAGCATATTTTGGTTGTACGTGTTTGTGTTATATGTGGTAGATATAAATAGAAATATTTCTTTAAAGAACGTGCAATAAACCACAAATGTAACCAACATCCTTTGCAGGCTTTAGAGTGTGGACTGTAGCTTCGGCTGCAACAACAATTTTTGAAATAGGTGTATATTCATTTACAAGTTGTCTCAGTCTGTGCAATAAAAGTGTGCATATTTACCTCAATTTCTCCCCATTCTCCAAACTCTTCCCACAGTTCTCTCTCAACAGCTTTACGGTTACTAAGTCCTCCAACGTACAGGGTTGTACAGTCCTTCTCAAACGACCCTATTCCTCCTAGATGCTCTTTGTGATTTAAGTGACGTTCTCGACCAAAACAATCCACAGAAAGACCAATTCTACCAAAAGGAAAGACTCTAATCAATTGATGCATTTCACAAAACAAATCAACTACTAATATCAAACCAGATATACTAAAATGAAATCACAAAACCTTTGTACAGGACAAATAGATATCATTCCAAGATAGAAAGGAATTCATCTTGTTTAGAGGTACACCCATAATTCCTTTCCAGCCTGTAATGACTTACTATCTTAACACCATTGTTCTGTTACCATCACTGTCATCATTATCATCACTGTCATCATCATTATCTGTCACTATTGTCTTCATTATCAGCATCACTATCATCATCATAACTCTGCAGCTCTTGACAATTTTTGTGTATTATTAATGGACATGCACGTCAGTGCATGAAATCAAACCTTTTCTCATCCTTATCTGTTGGTATGGAATGAAGGAAACTACACTCACTACCCAGATGACAGCAGCCTCTTGCAAAGTACAAACAGAAATAATGTTTGTTGGTTTTAGGATCCATGACATTAGCTGTCGTATATCCTGCTTCGTCATCTAAACAACATCTTGTTTCAGCAGGCCCTAGCAACAACAAAGGGATTAAATGAGATATCTGAGTAAAGGCACTGTTACACTGTGCAACACTTTCAGCAACTCCGCTTTCAGCGGATCCAGGATTTTTTTCAGGGGGAGTGCATTATTAGGAATTGACGTAATATATAAATGACTTAAGAAAAAATATTTTCAAGCTTTGATTGTCTGAGCCAAGGGGGGTGAGCACCCCCTGCACCCGCCCCTGTTGTCTCACAATGATATAATGTGACACAAGTTGCTGAAGAACAATATTATTATATAATGGTGTAACTGGCGGAGCATTGCACAAAGTATAATTCAACTT
Source organism: Metridium senile (assembly GCA_949775045.1). Taxonomy (NCBI): domain Eukaryota; kingdom Metazoa; phylum Cnidaria; class Anthozoa; order Actiniaria; family Metridiidae; genus Metridium; species Metridium senile. The sequence continues at coordinate 19,516,824 of OX459100.1, read as the reverse complement.
TTTGCAAAAGATCTCGGAAATGTGCAACGCCATTTCACAGTGTATGACCCCTTCAGCAATTTGTATCACAACATCATTGTGGGACAAGTTGCTGAAAAAATTACACTGTAACAGCTTAATAACGTGGATATACCGGCTAACAAGATAAATGCTTGTTGGTGTTTAGCTGGTGTGAACACATCAGTACATCAACATCTGATCACTTGAGTGTTAGCACTAGTCTAAACTAGTGTTGGTTTATTAAATATAAGTATAATACAACAATTAGCTCTGTTTTATTACTAAAAGGAAGGGACTTTTGAATAGACCTGTTTACCTTCGTATTCAAATTGCCCATTTCAGACCATGTGTCATTCCCTTGAGAATTGTTCTTTTATGATGAACGTGTTATATCATTTACATGTGAAAGAAACAATCCCAAAGGGTAGCATCACGTGATATGAAATGGGACAACAAACAAGGAAGGTAAAGAGATCTATTGCCCATTTCAGACCACGTGTCATTCCCTTGAGAATTGTTCTTTTATGATGAATGTCTTTAATATATCATTTACATGTGAAAGAAACAATTCCCAAGGGTAGCATCACATGATCTGAAATGGGACAACAAACAAGGAAGGTAAAGAGGTCTTATTAACGTTTAAAATGTCAGACATTTAAATACTAAGTTCACCCATGTTCTTACCTCCATCAGGATGCCAGTTCTCCCCAACCCATTTATCATACCATATATTATACTCTGTAGACCCTTCTGGTATCCAATGTTCTTTTTTCTTTTGCTCAGGGTCAACTTGTCGTCTCGCAGGACGCTTCATAAGTTTTTCTAACTTTTCTTCAATCTCTTTACCAGCCAAAGTCTTGAATTCAGGCTCGATTTTTTGTTCTACAGGTTTTGTATTATTTACAGATGGTTTCATTTTTACCCATGGATTAAAAACAGGCGGTAGATTATCCCAATTAGAGGGTTTTTCCCATTGTGTCTGTAAAGTCTTGGTGTTTTGGTAGTAAAAATACCCACTTGTTTTATCGTACAAAGACATCCAGCAGCCCCGATGCTCGCATACTTGATTGAACGATGAATTATTATAATCACTATATTGTTCAGTATTATTTGGTTGTGAATCCACGCTAACAACGCTTTCATCGCGTGGTTTTTTCGCTTGAATATTGTCTGTTTCTACAGACCTCTTGGGCGCCGCCATCTTGATTTTTGTTATTAGCTTGGGCTTCCTGTGTTTCGAGCGTTAGGAGACTGAGGAGAAAAGTGAATCGAAGCAAGTGGTGGCAGCGTTTACCGCACGCGTTTGTCTATTTTAACTATTTACTTTTCGTTTTTTTATTCATTTATTACCATTTTTATTTTCATGTCGTCAAAAGGTTTTCTGCTGATTATATTGTAGGTTGTTTTATGGTTGTATACTGTATACTTGGGGTAGTTTGTATACCTTATTTAGTTTATAGAGAGGCGTGATGGTTAGGGGATCGAATTCCGGGCCCATACTGTATACTTGGGGTACTTTGTATACTTAATTTATAATTGGAAACTAGCGAGTAAACTAGTATAGGCTGCATCTGTGTTTGATATAAACGATAGGTAATAGAATAAAATTTGTAACACCGTAAAAAATAGAAATCGAAACTAGCGAGTAAACTAGTATAGGCTGTGTCTGTGTTTGATATAAACGATAGGTAATAGAATGAAATTTGTAACACCGTAAAAAATAGAAATGGAAACTAGCGAGTAAACTAGTATAGGCTGTGTTGGTGTTTGATATAAACGATAGGTAATAGAATGAAATTTGTAACACCGTAAAAAAATGTTGCCTTTGAGTAAATCTAAAGAAATGCATTTTTTCATAATTTCAAGCTTAGTTACAGAGCAACCTTTTGGCATGAATGAATGATTCACTTTCAATTAATTTGTCCATTGTTCTTTAAATCCTCCTACATTTCCTATCGCTTTTTTATTGGTTCATCACTTTTCCCGCTTCTTATTTATACTCAGTGTCTGTCTTAGTCTAACTCTTTTACTCCGATGAAGGGCTAAAGCTGGAAACGTCAGTAAAGTTAAGTCAACATTTTTTTTACAGTGTTACAAATGTATAGTTTACATTGAACAATTTGTATTTTCCATGGTTAAAGACAGAGACGAAATAACTATATCTATTATTTTTATTGATAGTTTGTTTATAAATCAACATTATTAGTACAAAATTTTAGTTTAGTAAAATATTCAATTGAATTCAAAAAATAATTAAGAAAAAATGAATGAAATTTACAAACTCTTCAAAGTATCTTTATTGTCTGGACATTTGACACCAACAATCTTATCTACTTTAAGTAACATTGCTAACGATTGTAGCAAATGACTCATCCATAGTATCTTGCTGTGGTATGGCTCATAAATGTGACTAGTATATGGATTGATAACACCGCCTGTTCTTCCATCTACACCAAACAATTTCCCTTCCTTCCAAGATGCTGTCATAGTCTGCTGTACTCTCATGTAGTTCTTGTCTCCTGATTGATGAGAATTCTTGTGTAAAATCCTTGGTATCTGTAGTAAGGACTTACATAATACATCACAAGCAGTTTTCATGTTTCCGTCTGTAGCACTACGTGCTATTTGATCAAAGACTTGTGACAGGACAAACTCAGTTGACCCACAACCTGGTAACAGAGTTAGTGATGTACGAGACTCTGAGAATGACATTTTGATCAATTTGAGTGCATTTTGTAGTGTGATTCGATACTGCTTGATCACACCTAGAGTTGGACCATACAGTACTATATGGTATACCTTACAAGTCTCATGAGGAATACATAGCTTTACATGTTTTTGCCCACCAATGATCTTTTGCTTACAGTATGTCCCTCTGGCTTTAAAGTCACTTGAAATATGTTGAATATCATATCGATTAAGACTGCAGAATGGCTGGATATTTACACGCTTGCACATATAATTGATAGTTTCCAAGGGAACCATTTGAATGACAGCTAGTCCAAGCTGCCGGCAATGATGCAACGCCATTTCTGAAACACTTTCTGATGATATTATAACATCAATATCTTGTTCTTTGAACGCTTTTAGCACAGATAAAGTAGTGGTTTGATTGTGAACCAATGTCTTGGAATACGTTGATAAATCATTGATTTCTATCTCAGCACTTCCCACACTTTTATCAAAGCTCAGAGAGCATTGTATGATAACAAACGTGAAGTATGTTTTTCCTGGTCCTGGTAAAGTGATTTCCTGGCCTGTTGCTAGCTCTCTGGGTATCATAAACCCTTCGTCAATATATGATGACCTTACTGGCATACCATGGAAATCAATACACCAATTATTAAAATCATCTAGAAGGCTAACAACGTCTGCGTACAAGTCAGCTCCCAGAGAAAAACTGTTGGTGATGACTTTAACAAGGAGTGATGCTAATAGCTTTTGTATACTGCTAGAGAACTTGCCGTTCATGCAAGTATTAATGACATAAGTTAATGTATCTTTGATAGTAGTTTCATCATCTTTCATTATATCAATAACGACAGATATTTTATGTAGAGTTGGTTCAACAAGGGAATCAAGATTATCTTGTATGCGCATCAAATGTTTGGATAATGCTATCATTGCCTGTAATGTTGGTGCTTTCAGTTCAGCAGGGCTGTTAACTTCTAGTAGCTTAGTTATTTCTCTCAAGGCTTGTGTGAGTACGATGATAAAAGCACTAGAACCATCTCCAGTGATGTCATTGTGTGATTTGATCTTGTCAACAACAACATTCGCCACAGGGTGACCAACACATAGTGAATCGACAATAACACTACCACTGTTTGTTATCAGAATCTTTCCTGATGATGAATTCAGCAATACATCTAATCCACAAGGCCCAAACGTGTCTTTTAAAAGTTTCTCCAGATATTCACAAATTTTTAAACTTTCAAACAAGACCGCCATATTGAATGAGCCGTCAAATGAGGTAAGCAGCGGTTGCTGTTCACTCACTCAATGCAAGCTCCCGGATAATAACAAAATGGCGGAATAACAAGTAATGCGAGGCAACAAAACGCCGATCAAAAGAATTTATTTTCTTCAATTTTTTAGACGTTTTGTAATTTAACTGGAGTCATAAACTACAGCTTGATGTAACTGGCTAGTTATGTAAATATTTCACGTGGATAATGGCTCGTTATTGAAATTGAGAGAAGAGTTGAGCCAAAATGAAAACAAATTTCCATATCGTTTCGTGACATCAGAAATAATTTGTCGTTCTTTGTCACGACGTAACGTTGAGGAGCACCGCTGCAGGGAATATCGAGAGCAAGTAGACTCTGGTCAAGGTCATATCTATCCTATTCTTGTGTCAGTCCCCTGACTTCCTATGAAATAAGACACCGCCGATCCATTCCCCTTGGCGAGAGAGAAACGAGTGACTTTCATTTTCCTTTTACCATTTCGAACAAAATGCACGAGCCTTTGTGCGAAGCCCTCTTGGAAAAGCTTTGCACAGCTGTTCAAAAGGTGAGAAGAGTTTTTATTTATCTTAAATTGTCATGGTTATGTAATACAAACCAAATGCTTTGTGGTGGGATGTAGACCGATGTTTCTGTACAAAGCCAATATTGATAATAATGATGTTATTTCATGATGATACGTATAATTGTTTTTAAGGTTCGTTCTTCGTCATTAAGTGGATAATTACCTCGTTTGTTTTTCTCCTATGTATTGGGTCTGCAGGCACGATTCAAAATATAAGACATTGTATTCCTTAAAACTTAGTTTATATTGCCTATATTGTCACTATTTTTGCAAATATTAGACTTGCTGTTCAGTTTACCATATTCTTTGTGAGTTTAAACCATATTTTATCTGTATTTGATTAACATCAAATCATTTTATTTTGGAAAGTAAATAGGGGTATTACTAGCAATTCATTTATGCCATTTGCTGTTTACAATATTTGTGACTTCCTACTTAGATATACCCTGCGAGCAGAGGTTCCTTTCTCTTACCTAGAACGACGAGAAAAGTAACCTCTGCCGGTACCCGATAATTACATCCAAGTTTCTGGATGTAAACCATTATGGGCTATCTAATTATAAACTGGTTTTAAACTGGTTTTTCAACCATGCGATGACAGAAAACATCACTTTCCCAAGCGTTAATTAACGTTGATGTTTACTTTTGATTTCAATCAGTCGAGGCCAGGACCAACAAGATTTAACATTAACAATCGCTTTAGCTCTACGCAACATTAGATATAATCTACTCACTAAACAATGTCGTTCTTATATTTCTTAACTGGAGTTTTTGACGACATTAAACGGGGAGCATTTCGCCATCTTTGCTCATTGCCCGAAATACGATATTTTAACTTGTCACGCAAAAACCTAATCAGTTGACCTTTGGAAAACGCGCATGCACAACAGGATTAACAACCGGTTGCCGGCAGAGGTTACTTTCCTCGTTGTTCCAGGTAAGAGAGAAAGAAATCTCTGCTCGCAGGGTAACTTAGATACAAATAGCATGAATTACATAATAAAGAACACACATAAATGACATGGAATATTTTGCATTAATTAGAACAAAATGGCAATATTAGATAATAGAAAACAATTTAATATTTAGTAATGGAAACAAGCAAGTAAACTGGTAAATAGGCTGCGTCGGTGTTTGATATATAAAATGTTAGGTAATAGAATAAAATTTGTAACACTGTAAAAAATGTTGATTTAACTTTACTGATGGTTCGAGCTTTAGCCCTTTTACTCCGATGAAGGGCTAATTTTAAAGCTCGAAGCGTCAGTAAAGTTAAGTTAACATTTTTTACGGTGTTACAAATTTCATTATATTCCATGTTTTTAGTGTTTGTACTCTAGAAAAGATACAGTTATAGAAAGAGATGATCAATTTATAACATGGAAACTAGCGAGTAAACTAGTAAAGGAGAGGCGTGATGGTCTAATGGTCAGTGGATCGGATTCTGGGCCTACTGGTCTGGGTTTGATTCCCCGCCCAGGTGATTGTGTTGTGTCCTTAGGCAAGACACTTTACTCTCTATGTGCCTCGTCTTCTCAGATAAGGACATAAAGCCTGAGGTCCCGTCTGCTTTCACTCTAATCCTATATAAGGCGGACGTTAAAGATCCTGTTGTGCTATTCGCAAAGAGTAGGGGATTGTCTCCCGGCACAACAGTCGGGCCTCAGCGGCATTCACTAACAACACTCATGATTGTAAACTGCTGGTTTTCAGCAGTCCCATAAGTCCTCCATATACACATTAATAGATTGTAAAGCGCTATGAGCTATTTGAGAGATATAGCGCTATATAAATGAGGCATATTTTAATGAGGCATATTATTTTAAAGGTTGAGTCAGTGTTTGATATAAAAAATAGGTAATATATAAGAAAAGTTGTAACTGTAAAAAATTCATTATAACATATATAATACTATAAATTATTAAATGAATAAGAGTTGTCCAATGTATTCAATATTTATCCAATAGTATTATCCACTTGAGAAGAATTTTAATCTTATGGATAATACAGATTATATTGCCGTCATGTAACAAGCTACTAATGTATACTTGTAAACATCAAGTTTGTGCAAATGTATTATCTGATAGATATGGATCTTGAAATAAGCCTTCATTCAACCAACCCCTGTTGACCATATCACTGATACCAAATTGATAATCCCTAGGTACAAGAACAATACGCTACTGGACAGGAAGTAATCAAAGATGGGGAACCTGTCAATCAACTTTGTCAAAGTGTTGATGAGATATTCAGTCATGGTCTCCGTGAAGGGTATGTCTTATGCACCTATCAATGTCTTGCCCCATCAGGGGGAGTGCGGGCAAAGTCGGGCTATTGAACATAAACTTTGCCTGTACCTGGAGCTGCTAGATTTTTTTTGACTATACAATACAATAATTTCTGCGTCCACAACGGTAAACATATGATTGAGTAAGTATATGAATTTGATGTCCCCAGGATACGGGCTATTGACAAAGAGATATGAAAAATGTCAATAGCCCCTGGGTATGTCCGCACTCCCCCCGTTGGAGCAAGACATTGATAGGTGAATTAGTCATCTAAAGATATTACGTTTGTACCATAAACTCTTCTCTTTACGAAAACAACTCCCCCTACAAGGAATAGACATCACTGACATCAAATATTGTCATTAAATGAAATCTGAATCATTCTGATGACTTTGGCTCAGATTTTCAAAATGTCTGACACAGACACCAACAATCTTTCTCTCTAGTCTACAGACACCTAGACTAACATTAACATATCAGCATCGATATAGTCTTAAAGCGTACATGTAAGAAATGACATGCAGTGCTTAATAGTATTTTTCCGTCATTTTGATTGGCCGAATGAACTGCAAATAACTGCCATTTTTCTGCAAATAATAGTCTGCTCATGTGCTGTTACCAAGGCTCACTTCATTTTCGTTGTTTTGATTCATTATTATCATTCATGCGTCTTACCCCTTCAAAGATTGCATACAATAAATGATAAAACAGAATGATAAAACAATTATTGAACTCGGTGATCACATAATATTGTGATTTGTCAGTGTCTCGCTATCAGTTATTTGCCTCTGCCGCTGATGGCATCAGCAAATAACCAATAGCTCACCACTGACAAATCACGATATATATTGCTCAATCTTGTCAAATAATTGCTTATTGTTTCACAGGTTAATACAAACAGCTCTACGATAGTGTTTTATAAACTAAAAGATAGATTTGAGTGGTGTTCTTTATTGTGTATTGATTGGTAGTTGGTCTGTTTTGTAGGATTCTTAACTGGGCATCAGGATCAGAGACAACATACTGGCCTGTAGTGGTCAAGATAACTTATAAGGAAGTCTTACAGAGTATAAACAGGTGAACTAACCATAATTAAATTATACATGTAACAGGTTCCCATTTAAATCTGTACTTATGCAAATTTTGTTGATGTGTGCTAAACACACAGATCAACCAATCAGAAATAACATACTTTGATTGGTTGATCTGTGTGTTTAGCACACATCAACATAATTTGCACAAGTACAGATTTAAATGGGAAAGTACAGATTTAAATGGTAACCTGTTATGTATAATCTACAGAGGGATATCATGACAGCCATGTTTGTGATGAAAACAATGGAGCTTTTTTCTCAAGGGAGCTGAAATCCTTTGCCATTCAAACACTTTCTTTTGTATTTGTCGAAAACATGGCTGCCATGTCTGTCCAAGTCTGTCCAAGTCTCACTAATTGGGCTACCTGTGTGTTTGATTACCGGTATCCATGTACTTGTTAAGTCTAGTAATGATGCATCCATGCTTCTAAACACATCCTCATTGTGATTTTTGTATCGTCATGAATTATCAACAGCAGCAGCAGTATCATAATTATTATTGTTATTGTATTTACTCATCATCATCATCATCATCTTAATGTCATCATCATCATGTTTATCACCACTATCATCATCTTCATTGCTATAATCATTTTGCCATCATCTTCATTAACAGCATCATCAAAATCATTATTGTTATCATCATCATCCTTGTCATCATCAGTTTCATCAACAGCATCATGGTATCATCTTCATTGTAGCTATCATCTTGTTATCATTGTTATCATTAATCATCTTCGTTGCAATTACAATCCTTGTCATTGTCATCATCATCATTATCATCACCAACATCATCGTTATCTTCAATGTAGCTATCATCTTCACTGTCATCATTAATCATCTTCGTTGCCATTACCATCCTTGTCATTGTCATCATCATCATCATTGTTATCATCACCAACATCGTAATCTTCATTGTAGCTATCATCTTTCTTGTCATCATCATCATTGATCATCTTCGTTGCCATTATCATCCTTGTCATTGTTATCATCATTGTTATCATCACCAACATCGTTGTAATCTTCATTGTAGCTATCATCTTTCTTGTCATCATCATCATTGATCATCTTCATTGCCATTACCATCTTTGTCATCGTCATCATCATTGTTATCATCAACAACATCATCGTAATCTTCATTATAGCTATCATCTTCATTGTTATCATTGATCATCTTCGTTGACATTACCATCCTTGTCATCGTCATCATCATCCTTATCATCAACAACATCATCGTAATCTTCATTGTAGCTATCATCTTCACTGTCATCATCATCATTGATCATCTTAGTTGCCATTATCATAATCATCATTGTCATCAACATTGTCATCATCAACATCATATTCAAAGTCTCTAATCCTGTTCCAGGATCTCATCCATTAAGAATGACAAGGAGAAATGTCAAGTGTGGGTCCGTATGGCTTGTCAGGAGAATTCTCTGGGCAGTTACCTGAATATCATAACACAAGATGATAAACTACTCACGTAAGTCCATGCAGTGCACTTGTATACAGTCTTCTCGGATAAGGACGTAAAGCCGGAGGTCCCGTCTGCCTTCACTCTGACTATGTTACAAGGTGGACGTAAAAGAACCACTGAGGACGTAACCAAATCTCTGGCCGTGACCACCCTCAGTGACTGCCTCACTCTCATACGTACACTGGAATTTGGGAACCCGTTACTGGAGATATTCTCTGTGGGTTTATCCCTGCCTAGTGGCGAATCTTGTAAATAACAAAAAAAAATAACAGTCAATTCAAAAAACATTGTCATCATGCAATAGACTTCAAGTCTATGCGACTAGACCGAAAGGTTGCATGGGTAGATATCACCCAAGCGGATAAATGCACACAGTATCTAATGCAATACCATGTGCACTCAATCAACTAATTATGAATAATTCGCCGCTTCGGTGATTTTGTTTGTACTCCTCTCGTCCAATCAGAATCAAGTAATTTTGTACAGTATATTTATTTATTAGCCAGGCTCACACTAGCAACATAAGCATAAGCAATGTACACAGACTCAGTGAAGCATTTCTTGACTATAGGTGTGAGAAAAGACAAGTTGGCTAATTAGCAAAGCCCAACTGAGTCTACATATGTTGCTTATGATTATGTCACTAGTGTGAACCAGGCTTGAATGGTTAGTAATATTTCACAGATATCTGGATCTCTGCACTCTACACTTTTCATATGAATTGCATTTGTTGCTCTCAGACTAACAGTTTGAAACTATTTTTGGACTAACATAAGTGCTCATATTTTGCCCCAAGAGCAAAAGCTTATCAAAGGGGCTCACTATATATCCTACTAATGCATTGCTATCATTATTTAACTCTTTGGTGTGCATTTACACAGGAATTTCTATCAACCCCATGCGTTTGTGTTTGATAAAGAGAAAGTAGATACAGCCAAGACTGCTCTATTGTATGGATTGTCTCATCTTGACTTTAACATGTAAGTATAGTTTCTTATTCACCCATCACACAGACTGTTACCCTAGAAACTAGAGGGTTTCTTTCTTTCTTTTTTATGGGTGGCATGGGTGGCCTAGCGGTTAAATGGTTGGCATCTCACCGCTGTGGTCCAGGTTCGAGTCCCGGCTCGGGCATGGATTATATGTGAGTTGAGTTTGTTTGATGTGTTCTTCTCTCCTATGCCACGAGGGTTTTTCTCCGGGTTATCCGGTTTTCCTCCCTCCACAAAAATGAACATGTGAGCTGTGTTGTGTGCAAAATAATTAACGTAGAGGTAGTGAGTGTGTGTCTGAGTCTCGCCAATTAGCCACTGGCTAAATACATTGATTAACAAACAAATCAATACCAATATCAGCAGGATCATTTACTGTCTTTTCTGTTTATTCTGAAGATGATTTCAGTGTTTATCAAGTCTACACACACCCAAACCATTCAAACTTCAGACACTTAGAACAACAGTCTTTCTCAAGACTACACACACCTAGATGATCACAACTCATCGACATCACTTACACCTAGGCTTGAACCATTCAAATAACAACAACAGTCTTTCTCAAGACTACAAACAACTGGACAATCACAACACATAAACATCACTTACACCTGGGCTTGAACCATTCAAATAACAGTCACTAACAACAACAGTCTATGTCAAGACTACACACCTGGACAATCACAGCACATAAACATCACTTACACCCTGGGCACAAACTATTCACTCTTGTTATATTTTATAGCTCCCTAGATGTCCCAAGAACTAGAAATAATCAATCAATGGCAGGTAATAGTTTCCACTTCAACATTTTATTATTCCTTCATTTATCCATCCATCCATTCATCTATCTGTCCATCCACCCATCTATCTATTCATTCATCCATTTATCTATTTATCCATCCATCCATTTATCTATCCGTCTGTCCATCCATCTATCTATTCATTCATCCATTTATCTATTTATTTATACATCAATCCACTCATCTATCTGTCCGTCCATCCATCTATCTATTCATTCATCCATTTATCTATTTATCCATCCATCCATTCATCTATCCGTCTGTCCATCTATCTATCTATTCATTCATCCATTTATTTATTTATCCATCCATCCATTCATCTATGTGTCCGTCCATCCATCTATCTATTCATCCATCTATCTATTTATTTATACATCAATCCATTCATCTATCCGTCCGTCCATCTATCTATCTATTCATTCATCCATTTATTTATTTATCCATCCATCCATTCATCTATGTGTCCGTCCATCCATCTATCTATTCATTCATCTATCTATTTATTTATACATCAATCCATTCATCTATCCGTCCGTCCATCCATCTATTCATTCATCCATTCATTCATCCATCATCCCTCCATTTATTTTTTTCATTTGTGCATTCATCCACCCATTCATTTATATATATTCATTGTTTCTTTATTCATTCATTTATCCTTCCATTCCGTTCATTTATCCATCCATTATGTTCATTTATCCATCCATCTATCCACTTTATTCAACTGTCCATCCATTCATTTTTTCATTCATTCATCCACTCATTAAAATGCTATCCATTCGCCACCATATATTTGTCTTATAGTCCAATTTTTAAAATACTATTTATTTTTTCAGCTTCCATAAGTATCCCAGAGAAGTCAAGCACTGCCAATGGACTAAATTCATCATACACTTCATCATACTCTAGTAGCTATTCTAATAGTATCACTAAAGGAAAGGATGGCGTAAAGAAGAAAAAGAAAGTCAAATCATCTGTAGCTGTTATTGCTGACAGCTTTGATGATGAAATGATGCCGTCAGTAGAGAAATATCTATACAACATGTCGACATCCCATGACGAAAACAACACAGATAATCATCATGTGGAATCAAATAGTAAATTATCAAGTAGGGACAATGAAGATATCTCCAGTCATTCTCCAATAGAAACACACAGTACTATAGCAACAAAAGACAATGGGAACACTTCAAACCTTTCTAACAACGAACCACACAATAACACAACAACTGAAGAGAAAGGGAGATTTTCAGGTCTTTATCTTGAAGAGCCACACAATACTGCAACGATTGAAGAGAAAGGAGGATTTTCAGGTCTTTATCTTGAAGAAACACACAATACCACAACGATCGAAGAGAAAGGAGGATTTTCAGATCTTTCTCAAAATGAACTATACAATTATACAGCAGTTGACAATCACCAAGAAGAATTGCACAATTCTACCTCAATTAAAGGAAGTAGTGAATTTTCAAATCTTACTAAAAAAGAACCACATATTACTAAAGCAAACGATGTAAAGACTGATGACAATGAAGAGCTTTCAGATCCCTCTCAAAATGTTGCAAAACCAAATTTAGTTTATAGTAACATAGAAAATGGACTTGACAATCATAAACATTTATGTTCTAAAGAAGAAAATAATTCAATTGTAGAAATAATAGCAAAAAACATGAGTAATATTAATATGGAAGATAATCAATTCCATGTAGATGATGGAGCAGAAAATACCAATGGACATAACGATACTCAATTAACTTTACAAAGTTCTTCAAAAGATTTTGCTGATATGAACAATTTTGCTGATAAAACTACAAAGAATCAACATTTATTACAAAATCAACCCAATGATGAACAGCACAAGGCTGAAGACAATAACCAACAATTTGAACAAGAAGAAAAACCTCTAGACAATGACTTTGAATACCAAGTTTCATGTGCACACTTTGAGTATGGCACACCCACAGAACATAGTCCATGTAGTGCACTCAAAGAAAGATCTCTATCTGAGTTAAGTCCTGAGGAAAATGAAGACTTGAACTTTGTTCCTGGGATTCACAAGACTGATACCTGGGATTCTCGTAGTGGTAGCTTTAGTAGTCTAACAGGGTCAGGCTCGTTTAATTCACAGAGTAGATTAACTGAACAGAAAACAAGAACGTCTACTGTGGATTCAAAGTCGTATGTGAGTAGCAGCCCAGTGAATGAGTCATGGAGATATGTAACAAGTTCGTTGGAGAGTAAGGAAAGGAAGGATTCTAGGGCTGATGATATAAGTATTGCTACTGAGGACAGTTTAGGAGACTTGGCAATGTTTGAAGAACTACTAGGGATGAATGAGGATCATTTTTCTTCTCCTGAAGTAAGTAGAAACATTACAATGCTGTTCTTGTTTCTTGTTACCTTTTAGCTTGTTTCTTACTTTCTTTTTTCATAATTGTTTTTGTTCCATTTTGTATTAGATTGTGATGATTGTGATGGTGTTCACAATATTGATGACGATTGTGATGATAATGATGATGATGATGATGATGATGACTATGATGATGATCAGAATGATGATGGTGATTATGATGATAATAAGGATGATGATGATCAGAATGATGCTGATTGATAAGGATGATATGATATGATGATAAGGATGATGATGATGATGATGATCAGAATGATGCTGATTGATAAGGATGATATGATATGATGATAAGGATGATGATGATGATGACTATGATGATAAGGATGATATGATATGATGATAAGGATGATATGATATGATGATAAGGATGATATGATATGATGATAAGGATGATATGATATGATGATAAGGATGATATGATATGATGATAAGGATGATATGATATGATGATAAGGATGATATGATATGATGATAAGGATGATATGATATGATGATAAGGATGATATGATATGATGATAAGGATGATGATGATGACTATGATGATAAGGATGATATGATATGATGATAAGGATGATGGTGATGACTATGATGATGATCAGAATGATGATGGTGGTGGTGGTGATTATGTTCATAAAATTGATGGTGATGATAAGGATGATGATGATCAGAATGATGATGATGATTACTATGATGATGATAAGGATAATGACCATGATCATGATAAGAATGATGACGATAAGGATTTAATGATAATTTGATGATAAGAACAATAATTAATACACAAAAACTTCTAAGTTATATTTTTTATCAAACTTTTAACATTTAAACATGATTTCTTTAAAGTCATTCATGGGTCTGTCCAGCTCAGAAGAGATCCACCATGCCATTGTATCCTGTAAAGAAATGATCAAAACTGCACAAAACCCTGAAGAAAAGAAGAAATTGATCAAAAATCTAATTCATCTAAGAATGAAACAACAAGAAACCAAGGTTAGTCAATATTCTGATGGATTATGTTTACATGGATGAAGATTAAGTACTTATTGACTGAGTGAGAAGGGCCGTACAGGAAAATATTTGGCTCGCGGTCATGACGTACGGACCGAACGCAGCGAGGTTTGTACAAATGACCAAGAGCCAAATATTTTCCATACGGCCCGACCTATCTCAGTCAATAAGTTTATCATATGATCCGTATATTTTGCCAGGCGCGCACCATTTTTTGTAATGTTTTGAGTAGCTGGTCCTTACGTGTTTGTACGGACCAGATGGAAAAAGCCGTACGGACCCCATCACGTGACTTTTTCCGAAGGTTTTCTTAAGAGCGCGCACCGTATTTATTATGTGTTTACTTACTATTAATAATAACACTAAATGGGTCAAAACACGGTATTTGGAATGTTTTTCTTTACCTGTAGTTACTTAACTATAGAATATTTCACCATAATTGCATGTTGACATCACAGATACCTACCAGTACTACAGGCACATGAGAGTAATCAAATATACAAACATCTGTATCTTGGTCACAATAAAAAATGTCAAGTGTTATGGAGGGGAACAGAGAAAACAAAATACCATGTTTTGACCCAAATATGAATTGTAAACTATTATTTGACGAAGGCTCAGTGTATATCCGCGAATAATAACGGAGACAGAGGCTCTGTGAATATCGGTGAATAATAACAGAGACAGGGACTCAGTGAATATCAGTTAATAATAACAGAGACAGAGGCTCTGTGAATATCGGTGAATAATAAGAGACAGACTCAAGGTTATCATTCACCGATATTCACTGAGCCTGAGGTGGATAATTGTTTTTGCAATATATACAATATTATTAATTGTTATTTATTTATTACATACAACAGTGAGACAAAAGATGATCCATTGTATATCTCATACAGATCAGTCTCAAATATTATATACGTTACTTAATGCTTTCATGTTTTACTAAAGAGGAAAGTAAATCTGGCTGAGAAAATTGAAGCTTATACAAAATCTGTATGAGATTTACAACACTTGTCACGGCAATGATTTCTTTTGTAAAATTCTCATGAGTTATTCAAACAGGTTCCCATTTAAATCTGCACTTTCCATTTAAATCTGTACTTATGAAAATTTTGTTGATGTTTGCTAAACACACAGATCAACCAATCAGAGAAGTTCACTTCAGAAATGATATACTCTGATTGGTTGATCTGTGTGTTTAGCACACATCAACAAAATTTGCATAAGTACAGATTTAAATGGGAAAGTACAGATTTAAATGGGAACCTGTTTTCAATAATTTTATAATGATTATTTTGTAGGATGAATCTTCGAATAATAAGATACCAGATGCAAGAAAAATCGTGGGTCACCATTTTGTCAAGGAACAAGACACCAGTGCTCTTAGTAATGTAGTATGTGATAGGTGTGGCAAATGGATATGGACAATGTGGAAGTCATTGTTTACTTGTCAACGTAAGTCACTCTATTTACTACTACTACTACTACTGCTACTAATAATAATAATAGTACTAATAATAATGATAATAATAATAGTAATAATAATGATAATGATGATGATGATGATAATAATAACTAACATTTCTATAGCACCTATCCAATCCTGTCCTAGGGGCTTACCGCTGTTTTCAACTTTCTGCAAACTCACACTTCCCAACAGCTTGTTGTAAAATACATATTTCACTGCTGTCAATCAAGGATTTAAAAGGTACCGACTAGACTAATTAATTTTGATTGACTACAGCTAAGAACATATTTCACAGCAAGATGTGGGAATGTCTGAGTTTGCAGAAATTCGAAAACTGCAGCAACACAGGGAAGAATAAAGAGCAACCAATATCCAAAAGTTAGACAGAGCACTTAATCATAACTGGCAGCCATATTGGTGCATACATTACCATAGTAACAGTATAGTAGTTGTAGTGAAAAAGCACTGTTCAGTCTTTGTGTATTAAACCACTAATAATTTTATGCTTTCATTAAAGCATTTTCTTCTCACTTTATAGCCAAAATTGTTGCAGCGCCACAAGCAAATTGTGAAGTGTGTATGATGATGATTGTTGAGGAATAGTAAGCAATGTAATTGTGGAAGCCAGAAAAACATTTCAGGACTTCAACAGGATTTGAATCCATGACCTTTGCAGAACCGGTGCGATGTTCTACTAACTGAGCTATGAAGCAAATTGTGAATTTAATTCGATTTTTGGTTGTTCTGATCCATCAATTTATGCAATGATTTTACATTGGTTTTAATAAGGTTTTCATAGACTTTTCATAGGCTTTTCTAAGCTTTTTGTTAATATAAATTATATAATTTCATTTTTTTTCTGTTCCGTTCTTTTCTACTCAAGCTGAATCATATCTCCGATCTATATATATATTTACCTTTCATTTTGTTCTCTTCCTTTTCTATGTGATTGAATCTCTCTCCATTATATTCCCTTCTCCTAATGATTTCTGTTTGGATCTAGACTGTCAGTTCCACAGCCACAGAAAGTGCTTGGATTTGATAAGAAGACAATGTGCAAGTCGTAAGGTATTTTTAGTTGTTTCTTTTGTTTGTTTGTTTATTTGTCTGTCTGCTTGTTTATTTGCCTGTCTGTCCGTTTGTTTGTTTGTTTGCCTGTCCGTTTGTTTGTTGTCTGTCTGTGAGTTTGTTTGTTTATGAGTTTGTTTGTTTGTTTGTGAGTTTCCATTAATTTCTTGCTTGCTTGCTTACCTGTTTGTATGATTGTTTGTTCATTTGTTTGTTTGTTTGTTTACTTGCTTGTTTGTTTATTTGTTTGTTTGTTTACCTGCTTGTTTATTTACTTGCTTGTTTGTTTATTTGTTTGTCTGTCTGTTTGTTGGTTTGTTTACTTTCTTGTTTGTTCATTTGTTTGTTTGTTTACTTGCTTGTTTGTTTATGTGTTTGTCTGTCTGTTTGTTTGTTGGTTTGTTTACTTGTTTGTTTGTTTACTTGCTTTTTTGTTTATGTGTCTGTATGTTTTTTTGTTGGTTGGTTGGTTTGTTTACTTGCTTGTTTGTTTATGTGTTTGTCTGTCTGTTTGTTGGTTGGTTGGTTGGTTTGTTTACTTGCTTGTTTGTTTATTTGCTCGTTTATTTACTTGCTTGTTTATTTGTTTGTCTGTTTTTGTTGTTGGTTTGTTTGTTTACTTGCTTGTTTGTTTATTTGTTTTTGTTTTTTTTTGTTTGTTCATTTGTTTGTTTGTTTGTTTTGGTGTTTGTTCATTTGATGCTTGTCAATACCGTTTTTTCACTATGGCCAGCTTCAATAGTGACCGTTACGTTTCTATTTGTTTTTAGGTGTCAGTATCACCATATTCTCTAAGTATCGTACCTGAAAGTGGTCTTCATACTCAGCAATACAAATGCGTTGAATGCAGAAAGGTCATATCACTGACAAGTATGTATTTCTTCCCTTAAGACTTGTTATTTATTCTCCTCTTTTCCCTCTTTCTTTGGTCCTTTCCTCCCTCCCTGTCATATTCTTCTTCTTATTGCTTCCCTCCTCTTTTAGTTTAATCATTTCCTCTTCACATATTTGTATGTTCAGCGTTTTATTCACATCCTTTTTTTGTTCTTTTTCTTTCTTTAATTCTTTTGTTTGTTTGTTTGTTCTTTTTCCCACCGACGTTACGTGCCTTAAGACCCACGCAAACGGTTTCAACATTTGCTTCGACATCCGTTCGATTGTGTTGAATGACAATATTTTAAACGCTTTTAAACTCTATCAACATAGTTGAAACGTATTGAATCAATGTTGAATTGATGTTGAAAGAGTTTCAAAGCGTTTAAACATTGCCATTCAATGTTGAAGCAAATGTCTGTTTGCCCGGGCCTTTTGTTTGTTCGTTTAATGCTTCATTAATTTGATACTCCCTTCTCCCCCCTGCATGATATGTATCCACCAGTATCCATGCTACCCTGATATGTCTATGTTATTTATGTTCGTTTACAGAGAGTGGTCAGGGGGAGGCACGTCTCCCCCTGATATGTATCCACCAGTATCCATGCTACCCTGATATGTCTATGTTATTTATGTTCGTTTACAGAGAGCGTTCAGGGGGAGGCACGTCTCCCCCTGATATGTATCCACCAGTATCCATGCTACCCTGATATGTCTATGTTATTTATGTTCGTTTACAGAGAGTGGTCAGGGGGAGGCACGTCTCCCCCTGATATGTATCCACCAGTATCCATGCTACCCTGATATGTCTATGTTATTTATGTTCGTTTACAGAGAGCGTTCAGGGGGAGGCACGTCTCCCCCTGATATGTATCCACCAGTATCCATGCTACCCTGATATGTCTATGTTATTTATGTTCGTTTACAGAGAGCGTTCAGGGGGAGGCACGTCTCCCCCTGATATGTATCCACCAGTATCCATGCTACCCTGATATGTCTATGTTATTTATGTTCGTTTACAGAGAGTGGTCAGGGGGAGGCACGTCTCCCCCTGATATGTATCCACCAGTATCCATGCTACCCTGATATGTCTATGTTATTTATGTTCGTTTACAGAGAGCGTTCAGGGGGAGGCACGTCTCCCCCTGATATGTATCCACCAGTATCCATGCTACCCTGATATGTCTATGTTATTTATGTTCGTTTACAGAGAGCGTTCAGGGGGAGGCACGTCTCCCTCTGATATGTATCCACCAGTATCCATGCTACCCTGATATGTCTATGTTATTTATGTTCGTTTACAGAGAGCGTTCAGGGGGAGGCACGTCTCCCCCTGATATGTATCCACCAGTATCCATGCTACCTTGATATGTCTATGTTATTTATGTTCGTTTACAGAGAGCGTTCAGGGGGAGGCACGTCTCCCCCCTGATATGTATCCACCAGTATCCATGCTACCCTGATATGTCTATGTTATTTATGTTCGTTTACAGAGAGCGTTCAGGGGGAGGCACGTCTCCCCCTGATATGTATCCACCAGTATCCATGCTACCCTGATATGTCTATGTTATTTATGTTCGTTTACAGAGAGTGGTCAGGGGGAGGCATGTCTTCCCCCTGAAATGTATCCACCAGTATCCATGCTACCCTGATATTCCTTTGTTATTTATGTTCGTTACAGAGAGTGGTCAGGGGGAGGCACGGCTGTGTGACTACAGTGGTCAGTATTTCTGTGAGGATTGTCATTGGAACGATTGTGTTGTTATACCAGCTCGTATTGTACATAACTGGGACTTTGGAACATACAAGGTATCGTTGATATTATCAACAGCATCTTTATTATCATTAGAAATATCATTATTATCATCATCATAATCATTGTCATCATTATTATTATTGTTATCATTATTATTATCATCATTATTATCGCTATCATTATAATCATTATTATCATCATCATAATCATTGTCATCATCATTATTGTTATCATTATTATCATCATCATTATTATCACTATCATAATCATCGTTGTAATCAATGTTATCATCGCTATCATCATCATTATTATCGCTATAATTATCATCATTATAATCATTGTTATCATCGTTATCATCATCATTATTATCGTTATCATCATCAGTATTATCGTTATCATCATTATAATCATCATTATTATCGTTATCGTTATCATCATCATTATATTCATCATTATTATCGTTATCATTATCATCATTATAATCATCGCTATCATCAATATCATCATCGTTGTCATCGTTATCATTATCATCATTATTATCGTTATCATTATCATCATAATCAACTTTATCATGATTATCATCTTCATTGTTATCATCTTTGTTATCATCATTATTATCATCATTATTATCGTTATCAATATCTTCAACTTCTTCATATCATTATCATCTTTATCAACATCCATCATCATTTATCTTCGTAGTTATCAACATTATTATCGTTATTCAGTCTCCCCGATTAGTGGTACGCAATGAGACTTGAATAAAGTTATTGATTGATTGATTGATTGATTGATTGATTGATTGGTTGATTGATTGATTGATTGATTGATTGATTGATCATTAATAATAATAATAATAATATTAACTTTATTTTATACAGCGGCAATTACAAAAGCTTACCACTGCTTTACAATTGTAGAGAGAAAAAATAATATGATTTATAAAATTCTATATACAGTACATCGTTAGCATGGTGCTTGTAAAAATTACCATCTTCATTGTCACCCTCATCGTTGCTATTGTCATCATCATCATTGCTATCATCATCGCTATCACCACTATTTTCATCTTTATCATCAACATTATTAACGTCAGTGGTAAAATCATCACCATCATCATCATCGCTATCATAATCGTCAACAACAACTATCCCGATTGGCCAGCTCCGGTGTAACTACATCATGGTATATGGCATGTCACAAGTAGCCAGTGTGTTGAGTTGCACAAGGGGAGGGGAGAAGAGGGAAGGGGAAGGGTGCTTGGTCAAACTGTCCCGGTCAATTACTTATTCCTTGCTCTTGTTTGTAGGTTTCTCGTCAGACTAAGCAGTATCTAGACTTAATGGCCAAAAAACCCATGCTAAACTTGGAACAGATTAATCCAGCATTGTTTAAATTCGTAGGAGAACTGAGAGATATCAAGGTAGGTTGATGATGCCCTCGTTCCCAGGGTCCTCTCCATTCGCTTTTGGGTGGGCCCTGTGAACGAGGTTGGGTGGTTGTTGATGTGAAGGTTGTTGGTTGTGGTGGTGGTGATGATGATGAAGACTGATGATGATGATAGCGGTGGTAGTTGTTGATGTGGAAGAAATGGAAGAAGTGATGATTATGGTTGTGATGGTGATGATGATAGTAATGATGGTAATGGTGGTGGTGATGATGATGATAATGGTGGTAGTTGTTGATGTTGTGATGGTGATGAAAATGGAACAAGTGATGATAATGGTTGTGATGGTGATGGTAATGGTGGTGGTGGTGATGATGATGATAATGGTGGTAGTTGTTGATGTTGTGATGGTGATGAAAATGGAACAAGTGATGATAATGGTTGTGATGTTGATGGTAATGGTGGTGGTGGTGATGATAATGATAATGGTGGTAGTTGTTGATGTTGTGATGGTGATGAAAATGGAACAAGTGATGATAATGGTTGTGATGGTGATGATGATGTTGATGGTGCTGGTGGTGGTGATGATGATGATAGTAATGGTGGTGGTGATAATGATAATGGTGGTAGTTGTTGATGTTGTGATGGTGATGAAAATGGAAGAAGTGATGATAATGGTTGTGATGGTGATGATGGTGGTAATGGTGGTGGTGATGATGATTATGGTTTTGGTGATGATGTTGACAATGGTGGTAGTGATGGTGGTGTTGATAATGATAATATGATAATAATGATGACAATAATGATGATGATAATGGTGGCAGTGATGATGACAACGGTGGTGGTGATGATGTACTAATATACCATCATCTATTTTGACAGAGATTCAGAGAGGAAATCCTGATAATGAAGAAGTACTTCATGAGCTGTCGTTTAGCCCTCGAGAGCAAGCTACTGCTGCAAGTATGTCATCCATCTTCTTCCGTTCACTTGTTGTTGTTTTATTTGTTTTTTTCGTTTGTGGTCTTTTATTTATATTATTGTACGTTCACTTGTTGTTGTTTTATTTGTTTTTTTCGTTTTCTGGTCTTTTATTTATATTATTGTACGTTCACGTTTGTGTTTGTTCGTTCGTTCGTTTGTTTCTTTAAGTGTTTGGGGCTTTTTTTATTTATTTGATGAATTTTGTTCCACTATGCAGTTTGTGTTTGTTTGTTTGTTCGTTCGTTTGTTTATTTAAGTGTTTGGGGTTTTTTTTATTTATTTATTTGATGAATTTTGTTCCACTATGCAGTTTGTGTTTGTTTGTTTGTTCGTTCGTTTGTTTGTTTAACTGTTTTTTAGTTTATTTATTTATTTATTTATTTATTTATTTATTTATTTATTTATTTATTTATTTATTTATTTATTTATTTATTTATTTATTTATTTATTTATTTATTTATTTATTTATTTATTTATTTAATGTTGTCCCACTCTTCAGTTTGTGTTCGTTTGTTTAACTGTTTGTTTGTTTGTTAATGTATTGAATTTTGTTGCACTCTCCACTTTGTTTGTTCGTTCGTTTGTTTGCGTAATTTTTTATTTATTTATTGAATTTGATTCCAGTTATGTTTGTTTGTTTGTTAGTATACTTGTTTCAACAAGAAATGGATCGTTTGTTTATTCTTCCTTTCGTTTGTCTATTCATGGGTTTGATATCTTTTCTTTTAGCTGCAGGATTATCAACATTTCGTGGACAATTCAAACACCTACTCGCTGCAGGACATAATGGAAGTTGAACGAGGAACAATGTTGCCGTTTGTTACTCGAGTCCATTCCCTATTCCTGACACACATCAAGTCTGACTGCGAGGTACGTCATACACCCATGTACAACCTTTTTAAATCAGGGGGTATCTCTCTTTATTCCCAATATCCCCTGGACAACCTTTTTGAAATAAGTGTATGCCTTTAATTCATTGCCTTTAATTGCCTTTATATTACAATTCCTTTCCTATGAACCTATGAACTTGAACAACCTTTTTCTGAATTTTCTGTACACCTATAATTTATATAAGTTTATGCGCGCTCCTCAGCTGTGTTACAGTAATCGAACTAACTAGATGTATTTATTGGTTAGCTTTGCAGGGCTAAAGGTTTCGTATGTGAGATATGCAGAGCCAACGAAATCGTCTTTGCTTTCGACCCGCACGTTATACAATGCACCAAATGCAGGACTGTATTTCACAAGTAAGACTATTACCAATACACTATATAGACTGAACCCATCTCTGGGGGGAGAGGAGGGGTTAAGACTACAACCAATACACTAGTAATCTAGAAACTAAATCCAACTCTGGGGGAGGGGAAGGGGATTAAGACCACTACCAATACACTAGTGGCTTGAACTAAACCCATCTCTGGGGGGAGGGGAAGGGGATTAAGACCACTACCAATACACTAGTGGCTAGAACAAAACCCATCTCTGGGGGGAGGGGGGGGGGGGGTTATGTTGGAAGTAATACTTTTAAAATTTTACAAGTAGATTTTATGGGTAGCATTTTATGATATTATAATTTTCTATATTTTTTAATTTTAGAATATCCTAACATTATGGTATTTAAATATCTTATCTATTGGTTTAATTATTTATATAAGTATTTTTTGGTGGTTCCTAGTGGCATTTTAAGGGCGGTAGATATTTGTAAACTAGGCATTTAGCCAAATTACCACTCACCGTAGTATGGGATGTATTGCGCGCACGATACTGTCCCGTGAGGTACAGTTCTTGAGAGTTTTATGCTGGTTTCCAAATACAAAACATAATCCTAGGATCGCTAAAAACGATACAAATATTCTATAGTTTGGCATTGTTGTTGCTGTTGTGTGTTGTTCTTGTTGTTGGTGGCATGGGTGGCCTAGCAGGAAGAGCGTTGGCCTTTCACCACTGTAACCTGGGTTCGATTCCTGGCTCGGTAGACATGTGAATAGAGTTTGTTTGAGGTCTTGTTCTCTCCCATGCCACAAGGGTTTTTCTCCGGGTTATCCGATTTTCCTCCCTCCTTAAAAATCAACATGTGAGCTGAATTGTGTGCAAAATAGTTAAACGTAGAGGTAGTGAGTGTGTGTCTGAGTCTCCCCCATTAGTAGGGCACACATGTCCAGTCTAGAAGAATTGAGACGTTAAAAAAGTGATATATATATATATATATTTGTTTTAGTTATTACTATTGTTGTTGCTGTTGTTCTTGTAAAATCCGATAAAATGATAAATATAAAGTCACTAAAAGAACCCAATAAAGTCCAGTATGTGCTAACACGAGATAATTAAACTAATATCGGGTGTTTTTCTGTAGACTGTGTTTCAAGAAAGATGCTTGTCCTAAATGTACACGAATGCAGAAAAGAACACCAAAGTGACAACACCACTTAAATCGACTGTAGTAGGTTAAACATTACAGCTAGTTCAAAAAGGTTGAAGCGTAGTAAATATTCAGTTTAAAAATAGTTGACATAAAAAGAATTAAACCAACAATTGACAAAAATAAGTTACAGTCAATTTAAAAGGGTTGACAATCTCAACGTCCAAAAACAACATATTTTCTTTGAAATGCGCGTTGATGCCAAAAACCTAAAAGTTTACAACATTGCATGCTTATAGCTAAAGAAAATTACAGTCAATTTAAAAAGGTTGTGCTAGTGAAATCACAGTAAATTTTAAAAAGTTTTACGGGAAATTAGAGAGTTGCTGAATTCAGGATTGAAGTTTTGTAGATAGATTCTGTATACAGTCAATTTAAAAAACATTGTCGCGACCGAAAGGTAGCATGGGTAGAAATCACCGAAGCGGATAAATGCGCACAATATCTAATGCAATACCACGTGCACTCAATCAACTAATTATTATATATATATTATATAATTATTATATGAATAATTCGCCGCTTCGGTGATTTCTACCCATGCTACCTTTCGGTCTAGTCGCGTAGACTTGAAGCCTATTGACGACAATGTTTTTTGTATTGACTGTATACGCTGATATGAACTTTTAAGTTAAAATTAAGATGGCTGATACTTTTGATATTATGATGTAATGCTAATATTTATTGATTATGTACTTTTAAAATGTTTCAAGTTTTTTTATAAATTTAAAATAAAATAAGTTTAAAGTGACATAGCTTTACTTTGTTAAACAACCCCCTCCTCCCCTCACCCCCCCCCCCCCCCCCCACCACCACCACCACCACCACCACGATGCAAAGCTCTTTATGCCATTCACATGGCTTTTATAGTAGTTTAGAGTTTCATTGTAAAAGAATGCTTTAGATTTAATTTAAAAATCAGTAGCGATCTCTTTTATACAACCTCATTTCTGACATTTTTCTAATTTTATGCTACATTTTTACGCGTTCGTTTGATTAACGTCGGAAACGTTAGTCAGTGAGGGCCCTTTTAAACAAGCCCAACATGTTGGTCCATGCACAATGTTGGACCCGTTTGAACAACCTGTTGGAAAATTTCATCCAATATTTCTTTTCTCGTGTCACAACATAATCCAACAATGTTGGTCCAACAGTTGTTAAAGAATCGGGGCTTAACAGTCATTTGTGTACGATATATACAATATTATTATCAGTCAAAGGATTCGTTAGAAACATCGACGCTGCAGTCACGTGATCATCTTTATTACAAATGGAAACTAGCGAGTAAACTAGTATAGGCTGCGTCGGTGTTTGATATAAACGATAGGTAATAGAATGAAATTTGTAACACCGTAAGAAATAGAAACTAGCGAGTAAACTAGTATAGGCTGCATCAGTGTTTCATATAAGTGATAGGTAATAAAATGAAATTTGTAACACCGTAAAAAATAGAAATAGAAACTAGCGAGTAAACTAGTATAGGCTGCGTCGGTGTTTGATATAAACGATAGGTAATAACACCGTGCAACACCGTAAAAAAAGTTGACTTAACTTTACTGACGTTTCGAGCTTTAGCCCTTACTTTATTATAAGGTAACTTGTTTAAAAAAAGGCGTGTTTTTTTATTACCATAAAGATTAAAAACCGCTACATTTATGTACAGTTTACGATTAAGAAATTGTTAAAAGTTTCCCGTAATGTTGGCACCACATTCACGGTAGAAATCACGCTTCACTGTCGCAACACGGACGTATTTACGTAATGGAGACTCGAGGGCTGGCCGGTGACCGTACTGCGATGACGAGAGAGTGGGTACTACCTTGTTACATTCCTAGCAACATGAATATTTTGTAGTTAATAAGTTATCCGTAGTTAGTGAAGAGCAAAGGAAGGAAGCCGAGTAAAAGCTATAGTAAGTAAAAGTGAGGTTAAACTCAACTATATCGAGTACATTGTACTCAAAATGGCACATCTACATTTATGTTCACTCTTAGAGTGCTTACACTATGTCCATGAAATAGAATCTAAATAGTTCCTACATATTAGTTTTTATTTAGTCACTATTAGTCACTATCACTCAACTGGAACAGCTTTAGTAACAATAGACCACAAGACACAAGGGAAATCAAATACTCAAAACCATAGAAAGTTAATACTTTATTCATTGTGTATTGTTACTAAAGCTGTTCCAGTTGAGTGATAGTGACTAATAGTCACTAAATAAAAACTATTAGTTAGTAACTATTTAGATTTTATTTCATGGACATAGTGTAAGCACTCTAATAATGAGTTGGGTTTACTCACTATAAAGTGTCATCCTGAATGCATGATCTACTCAGCCGTTTTTGCAGTGAGGAAGGAAGAATGTTTGAAGAAAGGAAAGGAAAAAGGGAGAATGTATTAATGAATAAAACAAGGAAAAAAGAAGAGGCTAGGAAGGAAAGGGAACAAAAAGAACCAAAAAGTGGAGAGAAGAATGAACTACGGAAAGAAAATGAAATGAAGGATGTACCAGCAATGCTGTAACCCACTACATCACTTACCTCGGCATGAACATTCAAGGCTATTGTATTTTGACGGTCATCGCGTTTGAGTTTGCTGCAGTACCCATGTTGGATGTGGAATGTCCTGTCGTATATGGAAGATGCTTCACTCTGTCAACATACAGCAGGTTTAAGACGGACGAATGAAAAACAGTTATTATAAGAGAGAAATATGAAATGGAAAAGACTGTTCCAATTGAAATTGGGGAAGCCCACAGCCTTAGGTATTTAAAAAGGGTAATTACGGTATAAATCGCTTCGATATCAACATATTCAATGTATGTGTATGTTTTAGGGGGAACTAGCGAGTAAACTAATATAGGCTGCGTCGGTGTTTGATATAAAAGCCCTTCGTCGGAGGGCTGAAGCTCGAAACGTTAGTAAAGTTAAGTCAACATTTTTTACGGTGTTACAAATTTCATTATATAACCTGTATTTTTTAGTTATTTATAAGGTAAAAAGTTGCT
This sequence comes from Metridium senile, assembly GCA_949775045.1. Taxonomy (NCBI): domain Eukaryota; kingdom Metazoa; phylum Cnidaria; class Anthozoa; order Actiniaria; family Metridiidae; genus Metridium; species Metridium senile. The sequence goes on along the minus strand of OX459100.1, from coordinate 19,489,248 downwards.
AATTTATTGATTTTTTTAAAAGTTTAAAAAGTCGCTAATTTTTTATAAGTTAAAGTCAAGAGCCTAAGCTACCTGTGAGAAGCCTAGTGGTTTACCTGTCCCACACGTAGCTCTGGATTCTGTAGCATAAAACGACTACAAGTATTTTTATTTCGATCCCCACTGTATGGGATGCCAGTCCATCGCAGGTTACCCCCCCCCCCCCCCCCCCCCCCCCCCCCCCCCCCCCCCCCCCCCCCCCACAACTTCTTGTCAGGATTTCAACAACACAATTTGCTGGTATACGCTAACAAAACAATTTGAAGTCGAATAGCGCTATCCATCGAATAAATCCCTTTCCAACAGATAAAACCTATACAAACTCTATACACTGCATGGATAACTCTTATGTAGCAGACGTAGAATTGTGTTGTAGTTGTGTTATATGTATGTTAATTAAATGCCATTAGTATAGTAATATATAGTTGTTGAGTGATTGTGTTTATTTGTGTGTATATATATATAGTTAATTATAAACTTATTTCATTGAAACTTCAATTATTGTAAAAACTTTTATCTTCTCGTGAGTCACAATTATTGTGGCTCTCTTTACTTGTAAATATTTTTTGTGTGTGTCTTCTAGTGTGTCACATTTATTGCGACACTCTTTAAGTGTAAATTTTGTGTGTGTCGTTAATTAAAATAAAATTAAAAATTAAACAAAACAAAAAAAAAAAAAAACTCTTATCCAGTGGATAACTTTATCCAGGCTTCGTACAACTGGCCCCAGGGTGGAGAGAGGCACTGTGAGAGTTTACAAGTGTTTTGCATAAGAACACTATGACCTTGGCGAGGGCACATGGCAACCGTTTCTAGCTCATCGGGCCTCCACAGAAGAGATGAATATCAACCACAAAAAAAAAACCCTAGGAAAGGCAAGTAAAGTTGTAACAAGGCATTTGTGATTTCTAAATGGAAACTAGCGATTAAACTAGTATAGGCTGCATTGGTGTTTGATATAAACGATAGGTAATAGAATGAAATTTGTAACACCGTAAAAAATGTTGACTTAACTTTACTGACGTTTCGAGCTTTAGCCCTTCGTCGGAGTAAAAGAGTTAGACTAAGAGAGATACTGAGTATAAAATGATTTGTGATTTCTAGGTGAGTAAGTATTAGATAGTTACTGAGGCCGGCAGCAATATTAGATATATTGCAGTCAGCTGAGGGCGCAGCCCGAAGCTGACTGCAATATATCTAATATTGCTAGCCGGCCGAAGTGACTATCGTATATAGTTACTATTCACCACCCTGCCCCATTGTTTTCTCTCTTGCACAGTAATCGGCGGTTTCTTGTGTTTTTGAATATAATAAAAATAGGCTTACCAAACTTTCACGCTGGGCTGGCAGTGTACTGAAATCGGCGTTTTTAAGCGTGATTTTGAATAACTTTTTATAGTTAGGTCCGATCAACTTCAAATTTTATATGTGAAGAGTACACACCCAAAGAAAATAATTCTTCTTTTCACTTTTACAAATGTTACGATTTTTGGCGGGAAAATAACGTCATCAATTTTAGAGGAAAATCTAAAATGAGGGTAATGCAAAATTTTAAAATGCGCATTTGAAAGAACTCATTGAGATACGTTCAAAACCGAAGAGATAATAGTCAAAGTCAAATTTAATCTAAAGTTATAATTTTTTGAATGTAAAATAGAAAACATTTCTAAACTTCAAAAATCATATATTTTGATTAAATTTGACTTTGACTGTTATCTCTTCGGTTTTGAACATATCTCAATGAGTTCTTTCAAATGCGCATTTTAAAATTTTGCATAACCCTCTATTTCAATTTCCCACTAAAATTGGTGACGTCATTTTCCCGCCAAAAATCGTAACATTTGTAAAAGTGAAAAGAAGAAAATTTTTCTTTTGGTGTTTACTTTTCACATGTAAAACTTCAAGTTGATCGGACTTAACTATAAATCATTTTGTTTTTTACTCGACAAGGGACTGGAACCAATATTATGTTAGTACTCTGCTGAATGCAAGGCATTGTGGGCACAACTTAAACTTGTCAAGGAAAACTTGTTCATCATCTACACGAGCAAGGAAACCTTGTCAATATAAAATTGTCAAGGAAATCTTGCTGATCGTCTACACGAGCAATGAAAATTGTCAAGGATACTTGTCAAGGAAAAATTGCTCGTGTCAACGCCGCTTAATTAGTTATAATATTATCAGCCAATGAAAATGTAATAATCATTCAATAGCCTGTCCCATTATTGTTCTCTTTGTTGCATAATAATCAGCGGTTTCTTGTCTCTTTGAATATAATAACAATAGGCTTACCAAACTCTAATTAGTTATAATTTCATCAATTCTATTTAGAGGAATGCTAATGAACTTGATGACATTAAACGTGTTTTTGTTGCAAGTTTTCCATCGGTTGCCTGGGTAGCATAATGGCTTAAAGCGCGGATACAGCAATGCAGAAGGTCTCGGTTCGAATCCTGGCATTGGTACTCAAAGTCTTTTTTCACCAAAAATCGCTATCTAGTAAATTATTTAATGAATTATAAGTCTGATGATGCTTACTAGAATGGAAATTATTAGTTATACACACTTAACAAAACACACTGCAATATGTTTGATATTGCAGAGTGCGAACTGCAATATGTTTGATATTGCAGAGTGCGAACTGCAACATAACTAAATATCTTTGCTTTCAGACGCGGGTACTCAGCAATCAGTGATTTAGTGCAGAGAGAGAACAATGGGGTAGGGTGGTGAATAGTAACTATTACTAAATAGTCTCTTTTCATGGTAAGCTCGGGCTCTACCAATATCAAGAGGTTATATAACTGTTCCAACCTTTTTTCCAGTGTTGTAATAGCTGATTGACTCTAAAGGTTTTTCCCCTGTCATGTATGGGTTGTTGCTGACTTTCCATACTTTCTTTAAATCGTCATTTTTGCTTGATAGTATTCCGTGCTGGTCCGTTCCTCTACATTCACGCTGCAATCAAAGATACAATATTTGTTGTACTTACCTTTTCCTGCCTGCCTGCCTGCCTGCCTGCCTGCCTGCCTGCCTGCCTGCCTGCCTGCCTGCCTGCCTGCCTGCCTGCCTGCCTGCCTGCCTGCCTGCCTGCCTGCCTGCCTTCTTTCATTGGCTTTCGATTTCCTTCTTTCATTGGCTTTCTATTAACTTCCTTCCTTCCTTCCTTCCTTCCTTCCTTCCTTCCTTCCTTCCTTCCTTCCTTCCTTCCTTCCTTCCTTCCTTCCTTCCTTCCTTCCTTCCTTCATTTCTATTTCCTTCCTTCATTTCTATTTCCTTCCTTCCTTTTCTATTCCTTCTTTCCTTCCCTTTCTATTCCCTTCCTTCCTTCCTTCTCTTTCTATTCCCTTCCTTCCTTCCTTCCCTTTCTATTTCCTTCCTAGATACACCAATACTCAATGATTTACCCGTATTGATTCTCTCCACTGCTCTTTCGTCTGTTCGACAGTAAACACCTTCAAGCCATAGTTAGACATGTGATCTGCACCACGGCCACCTTCATGTTCTTCACTCATCCTGTAATCTCCCGTACACTGCAAACTCGATGTGTATCTCTTCCCTTTTCAATTGCTATTCTAATAGCATTATTACGTCACTCTATTTCACGACGTCACAGGCACATTGTTATGACGTATATAATGTTAATTACGTCACTAAGTATGTTTCTTCTTGTTTTACATTCTGAAATAATTGAATTGCTTTACTTGTTAATAATAATCATTCTCATAAGAAGGGAAGCTATTCACCCATATCTCAATTGATGCTCTTACGCGCGCGCGCTCATTAAAGTAATTTCATATAGCCTAGTCTCCCCCGCATCCGTGTTTAGCCTCGTCACGCAACGCTCCCTCATCACACACGGCTGCTACATCCACAGGCAGCCCAACTACCCTATCTGGGGATTTTAATGAGAATAAAATTATTTTTTACCGCGCGCCGAGCGCAAGCGCCATATGGGAAAAAGGTCTCATTTTGTTATTCTTTGAGCGCGCGGTTGGGGTCCCTGTGGTGCATTTGTTCGAATGTGTGCGGATGGGATTCCTGTGGCTTTTCTCGAAAAGTGGCGCGTCGAACCTGGAAAAAGGGTAATATTTTCACAAAATACTACTTTCTCTAGCTACTTTCTTCGATTTCTCTAGTGCAACCAATCACCACAGGGACCCCAACCGCGCGCAAAAAGAATAACACAATATGGCGCTAAAAGGTAATTTTATGTATTCTCATTAAAAAAACCTCAGATGTGCTAGTTGGGCTGCCTGTGTTTCAACGACTGCTTCATTCCGTTCCAATTACCTTTTCCAAAACAAGTAAAGGACTGGGTACTAGTTTCCCTAATTAATGTAAAATTAAGAAATGAGCCTCATAATTAAATAGAACACATCAAGATATGTAATAATTCCTGAGTTTGGTTGCATTTGGTTGTATTCTGACGAAGATATAGCCTCATAAAAATGCCTAAAAATAGAAGGAAATGTATGGTTTGGAAGGCTGTCCCAATCAATACATTCCTTTGTTATTTTGGGCAGTTTTGAATGGCTGTAACACACTCAATATCCAACAAAAAGCACCAAATATCTTACATATCTTGATCTGCTCTTTTATATTATGAGGTTCATTTCTTAATTACATTAATTAGGGAAACTAGTACCCAGTACTTTACTCATTTTGGAAAAGGACAATTTTAAGTGTCAAGCCAATCAAATTTCTGTTAATTAAAAGCTGACCACGCTTCAAAAAAAAAACCATAACGATAGTGTTTGGAAATGCCGTTGGAAAAAAAACTCATTTTTTTAAGAAAAATGATAGGTAATAGAATGAAATTTGTAACACCGTAAAAAATGTTGACTTAACTTTACTAAAATTTTCAGTAAAGTTAAGTCAACATTTTTTACGGTGTTACAAATTTCATTATATACCTATCGTTTATATCAAACACCGACGCAGCCTATACTAGTTTACTCGCTAGTTTCCATATATTTTTTTTAATATAATATTTGCCACAAGTCGAGCCAACGGAATAACCTATAGTTTATTTATAAAAATCTTCTAGAAATGTCCATCCAAAGGAAGGCAAAGATTTTTAACGTATATCAATCGATGATAGTTTATATAACTCCATTATGTTTTAATAGCATATGTAAACTTGTTTCTAACTAATTCTAAGCAATTGTACAGTCACAAATAATCCTTAACAAATACTATCTATTGAAACATTTTTTTTTTGTCCGTGTTCTGTGTGATTCGCTGTATTAATAATAATAATAATAGCTTTATTTATGTGTCGCATCGTTCTAGCTATTTACAAATAACTAATTGGGGACACCTATCTAAAACCCTTTATAAAAACCACTAAAATGTATATCCCAGCCGGCCCTCATACCCTAATTCTGTACATAATATCACTCCCGTATTTAATATTTACAATATGCAATAATAATAATTTCCCAATATAATAACTCTCTAAAATTGCTTATAAACGAAAGACTTCAAGATGGCGAATTGATCATACAGAACAACTGTGTTATTTCCGGTTGAGGCTCTTTTGTTCTCTTGTCCAATCAGCGTTTCGGCCATATTATGGACGCCGAACACGGCTTCCGATATACGTTTGTGTCAGGCCCTCCTTTCCTTCCTTCCCTCTCCCCAGTCCTTCTCCACCTCCCCTCTCCAAAAGTTGCGTGATATGACGCGGTGAGCGTGATGTTGGGCGATAACAGTTCATCTATAACACATAACATAGTGTTGTATATATTTATATTCTATTAACAGTGTCATCACGTTATTCAAAAGTTTCACGATTATTCCTATGTCAAACATATTCTCATCCCTTGTTCTTCCTTTATGGTTGTGTTTATGCAGTTATCAGACGTTGATCATCGCTTTCCTTGGGAAAGTTGTTAGCATTAGCGATGGTTTTAGAGGCTGGGGATTTCAATATGTCTTGTATTCCATCCATGAATAGATACATAGGATGGCAGAGAATGGCAATGGAAAAGCATCTCAACACATGAGAGATGAAGTTCAGGGTTTCCAGAGTTTTCGCATCGTTCTCAAGTCGATTGGCATGAAGCAAGATAAAGACAATGGCGACAATAGACAACGTATTGATCCATATTTCTCCAGAAATACTTTTTTCTCTGTGTTGCTTAATCTTGTTATCACTTGGCTCTGTCCTCCATAAATAAAGTTCAACTAACAAGGACCGATTGACGATGATAATAATTGGTATGATAAACTGAATAACAATGTATAAAAAGGCATAAGAAGACACGTTGATGGAGTTGTCGTCGAATTATGATGTGTTATGATAGGTCGACACGGTTGTCCAGCCAACCTGAAAGTAACCACGGGGCGTTTCGGTCACTACATCATTAGAATCACGATCGACTTGAAAACCTTTGCCAGAATTGACGCAACCAGTCTTCCTGCTGCATTTGTGCTCATTAATGAATGTTATGCTAGAGATTTCTCGTACTATATATACATGCACTACTAATTTTCACAACACTAAATAAGTTATTTAAACGCGTCTATTTGAATAACGGGTTCAGTTAACTATCACTATAAGAATGATTGATAATACCGAGTTTGGAGATATTTGCGTGACATAAAGTGTTTCAATCTCCATAACGTGATAGACAATAGCCCGAGGGTGTTTCTATGATGTTTCGGTCTCAACTATATTTCCGTTTGAGTATATTGAAAAACTGCACAAAGTTGGATGGAAAAGTGACGGTTTCACTTAACGCGTGATTTGGACCAGAAATAGTACACATCGCTTGTGACTTCGGTTTGTTTTGCAAATGTTTGTGTCTTCCTTATAATCTTACAATCTTACAATCTTAACACCTTATAATACATGAAAGATGGTGTCCAAGCAACTTTATCCAGTTGAATATATCGACACTAGAATACTGATATCATCACATCATTCTTTTCATCAGTCTTTTCTAGCTTTTTTTAATTATTAAAATTGTTTAGAAAAGTTTGTGCCAGCGACTTGAACAATCTCTGCGTTTTGAATTACTTTCAAGGTCATGAATGGATACGTGCCAGATTCAAAACTTCGCCATCGAACCTTGGCAAATTATATTTTCCCATTATTTGCTTGTTATATTGGTGTCTTGTTCCTCACGTTTTCTCAAATGTTTTATGGTTGTGTTTAAGCAGTTATCAGACGTTCATCATCGCTTTCCTTGGGAAAGTTGTTAGCATTAGCGATGGTTTTAGAGGCTGGGGATTTCAATATGTCTAGTATTCCATCCATGAATAGATACATAGAAAGGCAGAGAATGACAATGGAAAAGCATCTCAACACATGAGAGATGAAGTTCAGGGTCTCCAGAGTTTTTGCATCGTTCTCAAGTCGATTGGCATGAAGCAAGATGAAGACAATGGCGACAATAGACAACGTATTGATCCATATTTCTCCAGAAATACACTTTTCTCTGTGTTGCTTAATCTTGTTATCACTTGGCTCTGTCCTCCATAAATCAAGTTCAACTAACAAGGACCGATTGACGATGATAATAATTGGTATAATAAACTGAATAACAATGTGTAAAAAGGCATAAGAAGACACGTTGATGGTAATACCAAAAGGTACAATGCCGTTGGTTGTGTTTGTACATCGAGGACTATCGTTGATAATAATAGGACCTCTTTTAGTTGCAGCATATAGAACTGGAAACTCCAAAGCCGTCGACATCACCAATCCTACCACAATGATCAACAAGGTGGGTATGAAGCGCAGTCTCCACTGGCAAACGATTTGAGCGTGTATAACGATGGCTAGAGCAGCAAGGTTGAACAAGCCCAGAGAAAGACTAAGAATAAACACACTGTGGAGAGAAATACACATACTTTGGGGGAAATAATCCACGAACATCAGCCCAAAACTAGTTGCAATGACGAGGAAAGAAAACAAGCTTTGAGTAACGATGAGATACTTTGTGTTATCTAGTTGTTGCCAGTTGTCTTTCCTACAACAAACATACAATACAATGCTGTACACAACTATGCTGATGATGTAGATCAAGACGACAACACTGAAATACATCTGGTGAAGCATTTTCGTTTTCTCTCCGTTCCTTGGTTGATGTTTAGTTTTGAACAGAGAAAGCGACTTTGAACGAGTGTAGGAGTTGTCGTCGAATTATAATGTGTTATGATAGGTCGACACTGTTGTCCAGCCAACCTGAAAGTAACCACGGGGCGTTTCGGTCACTACATCATTAGAATCACGATCGACTTGAAAACCTTTGCCAGAATCCGGACGCAACCAGTCTTCCTGCTGCATTTGTGCTCATTAATGAATGTTATGCTAGAGATTTCTCGTACTATATATACATGCACTACTAATTTTCACAACACTAAATAAGTTATTTAAACGCGTCTATTTGAATAACGTGTTCAGTTAACTATCACTGCCCCCTACATATAAGAATGATTGACAATACTGAGTTTGGAGATATTTGCGTGACAAAAAGTGTTTCAATCTCCATAACGTGATAGACAATAGGCCGAGGGTGTTTTTATGATGTTTCGGTCTCAACTATATTTCCGTTTGAGTATAGTGAAAAACTGCACAAAGTTGGATGGAAAAGTGACGGTTTCACTTAACGCGTGTTTCGGACCAGAAAAGTACACATCGCTTGTGACTTCGGTTTGTTTTGCAAATGTTTGTGTCTTCTTTATAATCTTACAATCTTACAATCTTAACACCTTATAATACATGAAAGATGGTGTCCAAGCAACTTTATCCAGTTGAATATATCGACACTAGAATACTGATATCATCACATCATTCTTTTCATCAGTCTTTTCTAGCTTTTTTTAATTATTAAAATTGTTTAGAAAAGTTTGTGCCAGCGACTTGAACAATCTCTGCGTTTTGAATTACTTTCAAGGTCATGAATGGATACGTGCCAGATTCAAAACTTCGCCATCGAACCTTGGCAAATTATATTTTCCCATTATTTGCTTGTTATATTGGTGTCTTGTTCCTCACGTTTTCTCAAATGTTTTATGGTTGTGTTTATGCAGTTATCAGACGTTCATCATCGCTTTCCTTGGGAAAGTTGTTAGCATTAGCGATGGTTTTAGAGGCTGGGGATTTCAATATGTCTTGTATTCCATCCATGAATAGATACATAGGAAGGCAGAGAATGGCAATGGAAAAGCATGTCAACACATGAAAGATGAAGTTCAGGGTCTCCAAAGTTTTTGCATCGTTCTCAAGTCGATTGGCATGAAGCAAGATGAAGACAATGGCGACAATAGACAACGTATTGATCCATATTTCTCCAGAAATACACTTTTCTCTGCCTTGCTTGGTATTTGGTATTTGGTATTTATTTAATTTTGCCATCTTAAATATTTAATTACATTTTATGTATTACAACTTGGTCATATTGGCGAGGTGATTTGATGGGAAGCCACAAGGCTTATGAAGGTTTCAAATCTCCTCATCACAATTTTACAAAGTTACATTGAGGTCTTACATTCGATAATATAACGATATATGTAGTATTTACATGTATTTAGTATTCAAAAAGAAATGTCTTACATTCGATAATATAATGATATATGTAGTATTTACATCTATTTAGTATTAAAAAAAAAATGTCTTTTTTAACTTATTGATAAATGTTTTAAGACTTATACAATCTTTAATATCAGTATCTAGACTGTTGAATAAAAGTGGTCCTTGGTGCGTCACCGAGAATTGTCTTAATTTAGTACGAGCAAAATTAATGTGGTAACGGTTTTTACCCCTAGTGTTGTAACTATGTATGTCACTGTTAACAGCGAACATGTTGTTAAAACAATTGGGGAGCAAAGCGTTTTGGTAGGAGTACATGAATTTACCCAGTTGGATTTTCTTAATGTCATGGAACTTTAATATTTGATTATCTTTAAAAATTGGACCAGTATGTGCAAGGAAACTGCTCTTATTAACTATTCTTATAGCGCGTTTTTGTAGGATCACAATGCGATCAAGATTTGAAGGAAAAGTACCAGCCCATATCATATTGCAATATTGCAGATATGGATAGATCATTGTATAGTACAGTGTAAGCAATGATGATTTAAATAAATAAAAACTAGATTTTCTTAAAATTCCTATAGACTTTGATAATTTATTAGCTATATGAGCTATGTGAGGTTTCCATGAGAGGTGTACGTCAATCAATACACCTAAAAAGACTGTTTCTTTCACTTGGTTTATCTTTTTTCCATTAATATTAATGCTGAGATCAAAAGGAGTCTTTCGTTGTCGAGTGGTAAAGACCATACACTTAGTTTTATCAGGATTTATTGATAATTTGTTAGTAGAGAACCATAATGAAATTGACACCATTTCACTGTTGATCATATTAGTTAGATATGCTAAGTCCTTGTGACAGAAAAACAAGTTAGTGTCATCTGCAAATAAAATTAGTTGCGCTAACTTCGAGGCATTACAAATATCATTTATGTAAATGAGAAACAGTAGGGGACCTAGGATTGACCCCTGAGGGACCCCGCATACAATAGGCTTTGAAATAGATGATATGTTATTGTATATTACAAATTGTTGTATATTTGTAAAATAGTTTCGTACCCAGTCTAAAGCCAATCCTCGTATACCGTAGTGTTCTAATTTCTTAAATAAAATCTCGTGGTTTACTGTATCAAATGCTTTGGATAAATCCAAAAATATCCCTACAGCAATTTCGTTATTATCAATTGCCGCAGAGATTTTATCGTACAGGTCTATTAGTGCAAATGCTGTAGAGTGTTTTTTTCTGAAGCCGTATTGATTTTTAACTAGTATATTGTTTGTTTCTAAATATTTATACAGACGGTTATAAAATACTTTTTACATCGAGCGAAAAGCTCGATGTCTTAAAATGCACAGTGTTCTTCTCTTGGTCGCCAAAATGACTTCCGGTCAACCCCGGAAGCACTACCGTCAATCGTCAATGTCAATCTGCACCCAATCATAGCGCCGAACGTCAATCTGCATCCAATCATAGCGTTTATTTTTGACATCTATTGTAATGCTTAAGTAGCGCTTATCCTCGCACATCGACGATCACGATTTGAACTACCTTACGACTTCGTCGTTCAGACAAAGTATTAATATTAAAGGTCCAAGAAGGCTAAATGGAGAAGGCTATTAAACACGCTGATGATACATACAAATGCATACACCATTCGTGGTAGGCCAACACTAATTAAAGGAGCTCAAGGAGCTCATGTGTTATCAATATTTGGTTGTGTAATGGGTAGGTAATGATTGTGCTCCCAGTGTCAATGATAATCCAAGATGGCGGCCGGGGCGAGATCGCTGCGAGACGACTTTGATTTCTAGCTAGTTTCGCAAGCATTTTTAATGTCTCGTTAAAAATTACCCCCTAGTGCACCCACAATTACCTGTTCTTAGCCTTTATGGAATTCGATTGGTGGCACGGTGGGCGGGTTGATTGGAAAAAGATGCGGACATTTTTCGATTTCCGGTAATATTATGGTCTGATGGTAGACACGGATTTTTAAAAAAAAAATGTTCTCTCGGAAACCAATAAATTAGTATCGAAAACTATCAAAGCAAACAAAACAAAAAAAGGAAAAAAAAGAAAAGAAAAAAAAAGAAAAAACTGATGTCAGCTGGATTCGAACTCTCAACCCTTACGTACAGTGTAGCAGTTTATCGCGCGCGTTAACCGATTGTGCTAGCTTGGTAAATTTGTCACGTCATGACAAATTTTTGAAAAGATACGGTAACCACAAAAATTGTTCATTAGTAAATAGAACCGGTTTTTCTTCTAAACATCAATTTCCTACACGGCAATCGTGGAAAACAGTAACTATCAAATAATTACGTATTTTTATTTGTTCTTATCAAAACTAATACTTATTTATTTATTTATAACAATGTTTAAGCAGGAGGCTCTCATCACCGAGGTGTTTTTCAGAGAGGTCCTGCTAAATACAATTTGAATAAGGCACCGTTTCTAGCTGACAACATTGGAGTTGTATAGCTACTTTGAACATGCCATTCCCAGCTACACAATATGGAAGTTGGCAATAGCTGATGGTACTGAGCTCGATGTGAGCGCTCATAGAGCGTCTCAGTTCTAATAGTTTTGAGAATGTTGGAAGAATAGAAATTGGTCTATAATTACAAAATTAGGATTTATCACCGGATTTATACAAAGGAGTTATACGAGATATTTTCATTTGATGAGGAACAATACCCTGTGATAGAGATAAATTTATTATAAATGCTAAAGGCTTGTCGATTTGGTCAATAGAGTCTTTTACAATGGAATGGATAACGGAATATTATCATATCCTGTTGCTTTTCCTGATTGGAATTCTTTTGTTATTTGCCTGATTTCTTTATCTGTTACAGGATCAATAACAAACGACTCATTGAATTCTCCAGAAAAATAAAAGCTTGGGTCAGATGAAACCGAAGGGATATTTTTTGATAAGCTAGGGCCAATATTGGAAAAATATTCACAGAAGCCATTTGCAATTTGTTGAGGGTCAGATAATTCATTATTTCCGCTTGAAAATATAGTGTTGTGTCTGTTAGATTTCCGTTTTCTATTTGTTATATCATTCAATATTTTCCACGTTTGTTTGAGGTTAGTTTTGTTGTCAGCAAGTTTCTTGTCATAATATAAACGTTTTGCAAGTCTTAAACTGTGTGTGAGTTTGTTTTTGTATGCTTTGTATTTGGATTCACTTATGGGATTAGGATTATGAATGTAGTTTTTGTACAATTTGTTCTTTCTTTTTATAGATTTCTTTTAACTCATAAAATGCCTCCTAAACGACAAAAACCGACTTCAAACCCACCAAAATCACCTTCTCCTAAAACTGGGAATACAACCATAGAAGAATCTAGCGATGAGAGCCCGTTGACAGTGGGAGAGTTTCGTTCTATCCTAAACAAGCAACTGCAGTTACATAACGAAGAACTTATAAACGAACTGGAAACTATAAAGAACAACCAAGTCAGTCTAACAACAAAGTTTGAAGAAATCAAAGACGAATTCAAAGAACTTAAGAAAAGCCAAACCTACTTAAGTAGTAAATTTGATGACCTTGGAAATAGTTCGAAAGAACATTCACAAAAGATCACTGACTTAATTAAAGAAAATGCTTTGCTTAAAGCCACAGTAGATTCTATATCTATTCAATTCAACGAACTTGACAAAGATCAAGAAGACACTCGCAAATATCTAAGAAGAGATACTATAGAAATTATTGGTATACCCGTAACAAGAACCGAAAATACGGATGACCTAGTAAAGATCAACGTCCAAATCAGCGACAACGACATATCAATCAGTCATCGCATCCCGTCTAAAAGTCGCACAGTTCCTCCAATCATTGTAAAATTTGCACGACGAAACACCAAAGAAGCTCTGCTTAAAGGCAAGAAGCTACTCAAAAACAAGCTAACTTCTGACATTGGTTTTCAAGAAACCAATAAAATCTACATCGGTTATCAGACGTTCATCATCGCTTTTCTTGCCGGGGAAAGTTGTTAGCATTAGCGATGGTTTTAGAGGCTGGGGATTTCAATATGTCTAGTATTCCATCCATGAATAGATACATAGGAAGGCAGAGAATGACAATGGAAAAGCATGTCAACACATGAGAGATGAAGTTCAGGGTTTCCAGAGTTTTTGCATCGTTCTCAAGTCGGTTGGCATGAAGCAAGATGAAGACAATGGCGACAATAGACAACGTATTGATCCATATTTCTCCAGAAATACACTTTTCTCTGTGTTGCTTAATCTTGTTATCACTTGGCTCTGTCCTCCATAAATCAAGTTCAACTAACAAGGACCGATTGACGATGATAATAATTGGTATAATAAACTGAATAACAATGTGTAAAAAGGCATAAGAAGACACGTTGATGGTAATACCAAAAGGTACAATGCCGTTGGTTGTGTTTGTACATCGAGGACTATCGTTGATAATAATAGGACCTCTTTTAGTTGCAGCATATAGAACTGGAAACTCCAAAGCCGTCGACATCACCAATCCTACCACAATGATCAACAAGGTGGGTATGAAGCGCAGTCTCCACTGGCAAACGATTTGAGCGTGTATAACGATGGCTAGAGCAGCAAGGTTGAACAAGCCCAGAGAAAGACTAAGAATAAACACACTGTGGAGAGAAATACACATACTTTGGGGGAAATAATCCACGAACATCAGCCCAAAACTAGTTGCAATGACGAGGAAAGAAAACAAGCTTTGAGTAACGATGAGATACTTTGTGTTATCTAGTTGTTGCCAGTTGTCTTTCCTACAACAAACATACAATACAATGCTGTACACAACTATGCTGATGATGTAGATCAAGACGACAACACTGAAATACATCTGGTGAAGCATTTTCGTTTTCTCTCCGTTCCTTGGTTGATGTTTAGTTTTGAACAGAGAAAGCGACTTTGAACGAGTGTAGGAGTTGTCGTCGAATTATGATGTGTTATGATAGGTCGACACTGTTGTCCAGCCAACCTGAAAGTAACCACGGGGCGTTTCGGTCACTACATCATTAGAATCACGATCGACTTGAAAACCTTTGCCAGAATCCGGACGCAACCAGTCTTCCTGCTGCATTTGTGCTCATTAATGAATGTTATGCTAGAGATTTCTCGTACTATATATACATGCACTACTAATTTTCACAACACTAAATAAGTTATTTAAACGCGTCTATTTGAATAACGTGTTCAGTTAACTATCATTGCCCCCTACATATAAGAATGATTGACAATACCGAGTTTGGAGATATTTGCGTGACAAAAAGTGTTTCAATCTCCATAACGTGATAGACAATAGGCCGAGGGTGTTTTTATGATGTTTCGGTCTCAACTATATTTCCGTTTGAGTATAGTGAAAAACTGCACAAAGTTGGATGGAAAAGTGACGGTTTCACTTAACGCGTGTTTCGGACCAGAAAAGTACACATCGCTTGTGACTTCGGTTTGTTTTGCAAATGTTTGTGTCTTCCTTATAATCTTACAATCTTACAATCTTAACACCTTATAATACATGAAAGATGGTGTCCAAGCAACTTTATATCCAGTTGAATATATCGACACTAGAATACTGATATCATCACATCATTCTTTTCATCAGTCTTTTCTAGCTTTTTTTAATTATTAAAATTGTTTAGAAAAGTTTGTGCCAGCGACTTGAACAATCTCTGCGTTTTGAATTACTTTCAAGGTCATGAATGGATACGTGCCAGATTCAAAACTTCGCCATCGAACCTTGGCAAATTATATTTTCCCATTATTTGCTTGTTATATTGGTGTCTTGTTCCTCACGTTTTCTCAAATGTTTTATGGTTGTGTTTATGCAGTTATCAGACGTTCATCATCGCTTTCCTTGGGAAAGTTGTTAGCATTAGCGATGGTTTTAGAGGCTGGGGATTTCAATATGTCTAGTATTCCATCCATGAATAGATACAGAGAAAGGCAGAGAATGACAATGGAAAAGCATCTCAACACATGAGAGATGAAGTTCAGGGTCTCCAGAGTTTTTGCATCGTTCTCAAGTCGATTGGCATGAAGCAAGATGAAGACAATGGCGACAATAGACAACGTATTGATCCATATTTCTCCAGAAATACACTTTTCTCTGTGTTGCTTAATCTTGTTATCACTTGGCTCTGTCCTCCATAAATCAAGTTCAACTAACAAGGACCGATTGACGATGATAATAATTGGTATAATAAACTGAATAACAATGTGTAAAAAGGCATAAGAAGACACGTTGATGGTAATACCAAAAGGTACAATGCCGTTGGTTGTGTTTGTACATCGAGGACTATCGTTGATAATAATAGGACCTCTTTTAGTTGCAGCATATAGAACTGGAAACTCCAAAGCCGTCGACATCACCAATCCTACCACAATGATCAACAAGGTGGGTATGAAGCGCAGTCTCCACTGGCAAACGATTTGAGCGTGTATAACGATGGCTAGAGCAGCAAGGTTGAACAAGCCCAGAGAAAGACTAAGAATAAACACACTGTGGAGAGAAATACACATACTTTGGGGGAAATAATCCACGAACATCAGCCCAAAACTAGTTGCAATGACGAGGAAAGAAAACAAGCTTTGAGTAACGATGAGATACTTTGTGTTATCTAGTTGTTGCCAGTTGTCTTTCCTACAACAAACATACAATACAATGCTGTACACAACTATGCTGATGATGTAGATCAAGACGACAACACTGAAATACATCTGGTGAAGCATTTTCGTTTTCTCTCCGTTCCTTGGTTGATGTTTAGTTTTGAACAGAGAAAGCGACTTTGAACGAGTGTAGGATTTGTCGTCGAATTATGATGTGTTATGATAGGTCGACACTGTTGTCCAGCCAACCTGAAAGTAACCACGGGGCGTTTCGGTCACTACATCATTAGAATCACGATCGACTTGAAAACCTTTGCCAGAATTGACGCAACCAGTCTTCCTGCTGCATTTGTGCTCATTAATGAATGTTATGCTAGAGATTTCTCGTACTATATATACATGCACTACTAATTTTCACAACACTAAATAAGTTATTTAAACGCGTCTATTTGAATAACGTGTTCAGTTAACTATCATTGCCCCCTACATATAAGAATGATTGACAATACCGAGTTTGGAGATATTTGCGTGACAAAAAGTGTTTCAATCTCCATAACGTGATAGACAATAGGCCGAGGGTGTTTTTATGATGTTTCGGTCTCAACTATATTTCCGTTTGAGTATAGTGAAAAACTGCACAAAGTTGGATGGAAAAGTGACGGTTTCACTTAACGCGTGTTTCGGACCAGAAAAGTACACATCGCTTGTGACTTCGGTTTGTTTTGCAAATGTTTGTGTCTTCCTTATAATCTTACAATCTTACAATCTTAACACCTTATAATACATGAAAGATGGTGTCCAAGCAACTTTATATCCAGTTGAATATATCGACACTAGAATACTGATATCATCACATCATTCTTTTCATCAGTCTTTTCTAGCTTTTTTTAATTATTAAAATTGTTTAGAAAAGTTTGTGCCAGCGACTTGAACAATCTCTGCGTTTTGAATTACTTTCAAGGTCATGAATGGATACGTGCCAGATTCAAAACTTCGCCATCGAACCTTGGCAAATTATATTTTCCCATTATTTGCTTGTTATATTGGTGTCTTGTTCCTCACGTTTTCTCAAATGTTTTATGGTTGTGTTTATGCAGTTATCAGACGTTCATCATCGCTTTCCTTGGGAAAGTTGTTAGCATTAGCGATGGTTTTAGAGGCTGGGGATTTCAATATGTCTAGTATTCCATCCATGAATAGATACAGAGAAAGGCAGAGAATGACAATGGAAAAGCATCTCAACACATGAGAGATGAAGTTCAGGGTCTCCAGAGTTTTTGCATCGTTCTCAAGTCGATTGGCATGAAGCAAGATGAAGACAATGGCGACAATAGACAACGTATTGATCCATATTTCTCCAGAAATACACTTTTCTCTGTGTTGCTTAATCTTGTTATCACTTGGCTCTGTCCTCCATAAATCAAGTTCAACTAACAAGGACCGATTGACGATGATAATAATTGGTATAATAAACTGAATAACAATGTGTAAAAAGGCATAAGAAGACACGTTGATGGTAATACCAAAAGGTACAATGCCGTTGGTTGTGTTTGTACATCGAGGACTATCGTTGATAATAATAGGACCTCTTTTAGTTGCAGCATATAGAACTGGAAACTCCAAAGCCGTCGACATCACCAATCCTACCACAATGATCAACAAGGTGGGTATGAAGCGCAGTCTCCACTGGCAAACGATTTGAGCGTGTATAACGATGGCTAGAGCAGCAAGGTTGAACAAGCCCAGAGAAAGACTAAGAATAAACACACTGTGGAGAGAAATACACATACTTTGGGGGAAATAATCCACGAACATCAGCCCAAAACTAGTTGCAATGACGAGGAAAGAAAACAAGCTTTGAGTAACGATGAGATACTTTGTGTTATCTAGTTGTTGCCAGTTGTCTTTCCTACAACAAACATACAATACAATGCTGTACACAACTATGCTGATGATGTAGATCAAGACGACAACACTGAAATACATCTGGTGAAGCATTTTCGTTTTCTCTCCGTTCCTTGGTTGATGTTTAGTTTTGAACAGAGAAAGCGACTTTGAGCGAGTGTAGGAGTTGTCGTCGAATTATGATGTGTTATGATAGGTCGACACTGTTGTCCAGCAAACCTGAAAGTAACCACGGGGCGTTTCGGTCACTACATCATTAGAATCACGATCGACTTGAAAACCTTTGCCAGAATCCGGACGCAACCAGTCTTCCTGCTGCATTTGTGCTCATTAATGAATGTTATGCTAGAGATTTCTCGTACTATATATACATGCACTACTAATTTTCACAACACTAAATAAGTTATTTAAACGCGTCTATTTGAATAACGTGTTCAGTTAACTATCACTGCCCCCTACATATAAGAATGATTGACAATACCGAGTTTGGAGATATTTGCGTGACAAAAAGTGTTTCAATCTCCATAACGTGATAGACAATAGCCCGAGGGTGTTTCTATGATGTTTCGGTCTCAACTATATTTCCGTTTGAGTATAGTGAAAAACTGCACAAAGTTGGATGGAAAAGTGACGGTTGCACTTAACGCGTGATTCGGACCAGAAAAGTACACATCGCTTGTGACTTCGGTTTGTTTTGCAAATGTTTGTGTCTTACTTATAATCTTACAATCTTACAATCTTAACACCTTATAATACATGAAAGATGGTGTCCAAGCAACTTTATCCAGTTGAATATATCGACACTAGAATACTGATATCATCACATTTTTCTTTTCATCAGTCTTTTCTAGCTTTTTTTAATTATTAAAATTGTTTAGAAAAGTTTGTGGCAGCGACTTGAACAATCTCTGCGTTTAGAATTACTTTCAAGGTCATGAATGGATACGTACCAGATTCAAAACTTCGCCATCGAACCTTGGCAAATTATATTTTCCCATTGTTTGCTTGTTATATTGGTGTCTTGTTCCTCACGTTTTCTCAAATGTTTTATGGTTGTGTTTAAGCAGTTATCAGACGTTGATCATCGCTTTCCTTGGGAAAGTTGTTAGCATTAGCGATGGTTTTAGAGGCTGGGGATTTCAATATGTCTTGTATTCCATCCATACATAGATACATAGGAAGGCAGAGAATGGCAATGGAAAAGCATGTCAACACATGAGAGATAAAGTTCAGGGTCTCCAGAGTTTTTGCATCGTTCTCAAGTCGATTGGCATGAAGCAAGATAAAGATAATGGCGACAATAGACAACGTATTGATCCATATTTCTCCAGAAATACACTTTTCTCTACGTTGCTTAATCTTGTTATCACTTGGCTCTGTCCTCCATAAATAAAGTTCAACTAACAAGGATCGATTGACGATGATAATAATTGGTATGATAAACTGAATAACAATGTGTAAAAAGGCATAAGAAGGCACGTTGATGTTAATACCAAAAGGTACATTTTCGTTGGTTGTGTTTGTACATCGAAGACTATCGTAAATAATAATAGGACCTTTTTTAGCTGCAGCATATAGAACTGGAAACTCCATAGCCGTCGACATCACCAATCCTACCACAATGATCAACAAGGTGGGTATGAAGCGCAGTCTCCACTTGCAAACGAGTTGAGCGTGTTTAACGATGGCTAGAGCAGCAAGGTTGAACAAGGCCAGAGAAAGACTAACAGTAAACGCACTTGGCAGAGACATACACATACTTTGAGGAAAATAGTCCACGAATATAGGCCCAAAACTAGTTGCAATGACGAAGAAAGAAAACAAGCTTTGAGTAACGATGAGATACTTGGTGTTATCTAGTTGTTGCCAGTTGTCTTTCCTACAACAAACATACAATGAGATGCTGTTCAAAACTGCTCCAATTATATAAATGACGAGAACAATATTGAAATACATCATAACTTTTCGTCCTATCTCTATCTACAAACACACAATGAGATGCTGTTCAAAACTGCTCCAATTATATAAATGACGAGGACAATATTGAAATACATCATAACTTTTCGTCCTATCTCTATCTACAAACACACAATGAGATGCTGTTCAAAACTGCTCCAATTATATAAATGACGAGGACAATATTGAAATACATCATAACTTTTCGTCCTATCTCTTCCTCGTTGTTGTCGACTGAATGATATATGCATGATACAGTTGCCATGCCAACCTGAAAATTGCCTCTGCATGGGTGTATCACACGTTCAACTGTTTTATACCCTAGAGGAAATAGAATGAAATTTGTAACACCTTAAAAATGTTAACGTAACTTTCCTGACGTTTCGAGCTTTAGCACTTCGTCGAAGTAAAAGAGTTAGACTAAGAGAGACACCAAGTATAAATAGAAAGTGGGAAAAGTAATAAATCAGAAGTGATAGAAAATGTAGATTGAAAGCGCTTTCAACGCAGTCTATACTAGTTTACTCGCTAGTTTCTTCAGTAAGCCAAAGATTACACCAAGTTTGAAGGAATTAATAAAAGCCGATTTTGAATAATTTGAAGGGCAATTTTTTAAGCTACAAATTCACTGTTTCTTGTTTGCGATTCCATAATTTTTCAAAGAAAGCTTCCTAACGACTCTTCAACTGTCCAAATCTTGTTCCAACATCAGACTACTTTTTGGTAAAATTGCTTTGGATCTCCGTCAGTGTACTTCACCGCCGTAGACACGAAATTGGGCTCATTTTTTATCAAATTAAGCAATAAACAACAACTTTCCGTGATCCCTTTGCGAAATAGATCACGCTGGATACGTTGGGAGAACACGAAAAAAGGCGTAAAACATCTCGAGCCTCAGCATAGCTTCAAACAGCATCGTCATGGCCTCGACTGATTGAAATCAAAAGTAAACATCAACGTTAATTTAATAACGCTTGGGAAAGTGATGTTTTCTGTCATCGCATGGTTGAAAGACCAGTTTAAAACAAGTTTATAATTAGATAGCCCATAAAGTTTTACATCCAGAAACTTGGATGTAATTATCGGGTGCCGGCAGAGGCTTCTTTCCTCGTCGTTCCAGGTAAGAGAAAGAAATCTCTGCTCGCAGGGTATGACCCGTACCACTTGAACAATGGGAGTCCTTTCCAGGGACAACCGCGTGTTGATCAACAAAACACTTGAAGCTACCGCTAATCAACACAAACTCTATGACCAGCTTCATTTGGCTTCAAACAAGAAAGCATAACTTTCTTGAATCAAAATGGTCGTTTTACATCCAACAAAATTAACGGTTTGAAAATTTATCAATATTGTATTAGTACCTTCCGACTTGATATTTTGCAGACAAGTAGTCTAAAGTTGGGGTAAGATTTGTGCAGTCGAAGGGATTGTAAGGGTGTTTTCTTTGCAAAATTATTGAATGGCAAATAAGAAAGGGTGAATTTGTAGCTTAAAAAAGTGCCCCTCAAATTATTATACAAAATCGGCTTTTACGAATTTCTTTAAACTTCGTATACTTCTAGGCAAACAGCTACATATTAGCACTGTGCAGGTCGTTTTCAAAGTTTAGATCGAAACACGCGTAAAATCGTTTCAGGATTGTTTTTATAGACCGAATCGAAATATGGCGACCTGCTATTGTTCTTGATTGACTAGCCTCGTGTACATGATGGAATACAATGGAGTTTTCACATGAATGACAGGCTAGTGAGTCAAGAACAATTGTTATTCAAATTGGTCGCCATATTTCGGTGTATGTCAAAACTATTCTTATCCTATTATGTTTTTCCTTTATTTGTGATGCTAATAATCATGGTTGAGGTAGCTAATGTTGCGTGATATGACGCGGTGAGCGTGATATTGGTCGATAACAGCTCATCTATAACAATTGCATCAAATAACATAGTGTTGTATATATATATATATATATATATTCTATTAACGGTTTCATCACGGTATTGAAAAGTTTCACGATTTAATATTCGTATGTAAAAACTATTCTTATCCCGCTATGTTCTTCCTTTATTGTTGTGTTTAAGCAGTTATCAGACGTTCATCATCGCTTTCCTTGGGAAAGTTGTTAGCATTAGCGATGGTTTTAGAGGCTGGGGATTTCAATATGTCTAGTATTCCATACATACATAGATACATAGGAAGGCAAAGAATGGCAATTATGGAAAAGCATCTCAAACCATGAAAGATGAAGTTCAGGGTTTCCAGAGTTTTCGCATCGTTCTCAAGTCGATTGGCATGAAGCAAGATAAAGACAATGGCGACAATAGACAACGTATTGATCCATATTTCTCCAGAAATACACTTTTCTCTGTGTTGCTTAATCTTGTTATCACTTGGCTCTGTCCTCCATAAATAAAGTTCAACTAACAAGGACCGATTGACGATGATAATAATTGGTATAATAAACTGAATAACAATGTGTAAAAAGGCATAAGAAGACACGTTGATGGTAATACCAAAAGGTACATTTTCGTTGGTTGTGTTTGTACATCGAGGACTATCGTAGATAATAATAGGACCTTTTTTAGCTGCAGCATATAGAACTGGAAACTCCAAAGCCGTCGACATCACCAATCCTACCACAATGATCAACAAGGTGGGTATGAAGCGCAGTCTCCACTGGCAAACGATTTGAGCAGGTTGAACAAGCCCAGAGAAAGACTAACAGTAAACGCACTGGGCAGAGAAATACACATACTTTGGGGGAAATAATCCGCGAATACAAGCCCAACCCTAGTTGTAATGACGAAGAAAGAAAACAGGCTTTGAGTAACGATGAGATACTTGGTGTTATCTAGTTGTTGCCAGTTGTCTTTCCTACAACAAACATACAATACATTGCTTACACAATTATGCTGATGATGTAGATCAAGACGACAACACTGGAATACATCCGGTGAAGCATTTTCGTTTTCTCTCGGTTCCTTGGTTGATGTTTAGTTTTGAACAGAGAAAGCGACTTTGAGCGAGTGTAGGAGTTGTCGTCGAATTATGATGTGTTATGATAGGTCGACACGGTTGTCCAGCCAACCTGAAAGTAGCCACGGGGTGTTTCGGTCACTACATCATTAGAATCACGATATCGACTTGAAAACCTTTGCCAGAATTGACGCAACCAGTCTTCCTGCTGCATTTGTGCTCATTAATGAATGTTATGCTAGAGATTTCTCGTACTATATTTACATGCACTACTAATTTTCACAACACTAAATAAGTTATTTAAACGCGTCTATTTGAATAACGGGTTCAGTTAACTATCACTATAAGAATGATTGACAATACCGAGTTTGGAGATATTTGCGTGACATAAAGTGTTTCAATCTCCATAACGTGATAGACAATAGCCCGAGGGTGTTTCTATGATGTTTCGGTCTCAACTATATTTCCGTTTGAGTATAGTGAAAAACTGCACAAAGTTGGATGGAAAAGTGACGGTTTCACTTAACGCGTGATTTGGACCAGAAATAGTACACATCGCTTGTAACTTCGGTTTGTTTTTCAAATGTTTGTGTCTTCCTTATAATCTTACAATTTTACAATCTTAACACCTTATAATACATGAAAGATGGTGTCCAAGCAACTTTATCCAGTTGAATATATCGACACTAGAATACTGATATCATCACATCATTCTTTTCATCAGTCTTTTCTAGCTTTTTTTAATTATTAAAATTGTTTAGAAAAGTTTGTGGCAGCGACTTGAACAATCTCTGCGTTTTGAATTACTTTCAAGGTCATGAATGGATACGTGCCAGATTCAAAACTTCGCCATCGAACCTTGACAAATTATATTTTCACATTATTTGCTTGTTATATTGGTGTCTTGTTCCTCACGTTTTCTCAAATGTTTTATGGTTGTGCTAATGTGGTTATCAGACGTTCATCATCGCTTTCCTTGGGAAAGTTGTTAGCATTAGCGATGGTTTTACAGGCTGGGGATTTCAATATGTCTTGTATTCCATCCATACATAGATACATAGGAAGGCAGAGAATGGCAATGGAAAAGCATGTCAACACATGAGAGATGAAGTTCAGGGTTTCCAGAGTTTTCGCATCGTTCTCAAGTCGATTGGCATGAAGCAAGATAAAGACAATGGCGACAATAGACAACGTATTGATCCATATTTCTCCAGAAATACACTTTTCTCTACGTTGCTTAATCTTGTTATCACTTGGCTCTGTCCTCCATAAATAAAGTTCAACTAACAAGGATCGATTGACGACGATAATAATTGGTATGATAAGCTGAATAACAATGTGCAAAAAGGCATAAGAAGACACGTTGATGTTAATATCAAAAGGTACATTTTCGTTGGTTGTGTTTGTACATCGAAGACTATCGTAAATAATAATAGGACCTCTTTTAGCTGCAGCATATAGAACTGGAAACTCCAAAGCCGTCGACATCACCAATCCTACCACAATGATCAACAAGGTGGGTATGAAGCGCAGTCTCCACTTGCAAACGAGTTGAGCGTGTTTAACGATGGCTAGAGCAGCAAGGTTGAACAAGGCCAGAGAAAGACTAACAGTAAACGCACTTGGCAGAGACATACACATACTTTGAGGAAAATAGTCCACGAATATAGGCCCAAAACTAGTTGCAATGACGAAGAAAGAAAACAAGCTTTGAGTAACGATGAGATACTTGGTGTTATCTAGTTGTTGCCAGTTGTCTTTCCTACAACAAACATACAATGAGATGCTGTTCAAAACTGCTCCAATTATATAAATGACGAGAACAATATTGAAATACATCATAACTTTTCGTCCTATCTCTATCTACAAACACACAATGAGATGCTGTTCAAAACTGCTCCAATTATATAAATGACGAGAACAATATTGAAATACATCATAACTTTTCGTCCTATCTCTATCTACAAACACACAATGAGATGCTGTTCAAAACTGCTCCAATTATATAAATGACGAGGACAATATTGAAATACATCATAACTTTTCGTCCTATCTCTATCTACAAACACACAATGAGATGCTGTTCAAAACTGCTCCAATTATATAAATGACGAGGACAATATTGAAATACATCATAACTTTTCGTCCTATCTCTTCCTCGTTGTTGTCGACTGAATGATATATGCATGATACAGTTGCCATGCCAACCTGAAAATTGCCTCTGCATGGGTGTATCACACGTTCAACTGTTTTATACCCTAGAGGAAATAGAATGAAATTTGTAACACCTTAAAAATGTTAACGTAACTTTCCTGACGTTTCGAGCTTTAGCACTTCGTCGAAGTAAAAGAGTTAGACTAAGAGAGACACCAAGTATAAATAGAAAGTGGGAAAAGTAATAAATCAGAAGTGATAGAAAATGTAGATTGAAAGCGCTTTCAACGCAGTCTATACTAGTTTACTCGCTAGTTTCTTCAGTAAGCCAAAGATTACACCAAGTTTGAAGGAATTAATAAAAGCCGATTTTGAATAATTTGAAGGGCAATTTTTTAAGCTACAAATTCACTGTTTCTTGTTTGCGATTCCATAATTTTTCAAAGAAAGCTTCCTAACGACTCTTCAACTGTCCAAATCTTGTTCCAACATCAGACTACTTTTTGGTAAAATTGCTTTGGATCTCCGTCAGTGTACTTCACCGCCGTAGACACGAAATTGGGCTCATTTTTTATCAAATTAAGCAATAAACAACAACTTTCCGTGATCCCTTTGCGAAATAGATCACGCTGGATACGTTGGGAGAACACGAAAAAAGGCGTAAAACATCTCGAGCCTCAGCATAGCTTCAAACAGCATCGTCATGGCCTCGACTGATTGAAATCAAAAGTAAACATCAACGTTAATTTAATAACGCTTGGGAAAGTGATGTTTTCTGTCATCGCATGGTTGAAAGACCAGTTTAAAACAAGTTTATAATTAGATAGCCCATAAAGTTTTACATCCAGAAACTTGGATGTAATTATCGGGTGCCGGCAGAGGCTTCTTTCCTCGTCGTTCCAGGTAAGAGAGAAAGAAATCTCTGCTCGCAGGGTATGACCCGTACCTCTTGAACAATGGGAGTCCTTTCCAGGGACAACCGCGTGTTGATCAACAAAACACTTGAAGCTACCGCTAATCAACACAAACTCTATGACCAGCTTCATTTGGCTTCAAACAAGAAAGCATAACTTTCTTGAATCAAAATGGTCGTTTTACATCCAACAAAATTAACGGTTTGAAAATTTATCAATATTGTATTAGTACCTTCCGACTTGATATTTTGCAGACAAGTAGTCTAAAGTTGGGGTAAGATTTGTGCAGTCGAAGGGATTGTAAGGGTGTTTTCTTTGCAAAATTATTGAATGGCAAATAAGAAAGGGTGAATTTGTAGCTTAAAAAAGTGCCCCTCAAATTATTATACAAAATCGGCTTTTACGAATTTCTTTAAACTTCGTATACTTCTAGGCAAACAGCTACATATTAGCACTGTGTAGGTTGTTTTCAAAGTTATCCTATTTTGTTTTTCCTTTATTTGTGATGGTAATAATCATGGTTGAGGTAGCTAATGTTGCGTGATATGACGCGGTGAGCGTGATATTGGTCGATAACAGCTCATCTATAACAATTGCATCAAATAACATAGTGTTGTATATATATATATATATATTCTATTAACGGTTTCATCACGTTATTCAAAAGTTTTCACGATTTAATATTCGTATGTCAAAACTATTCTTATCCCGCTATGTTCTTCCTTTATTGTTGTGTTTATGCGGTTATCAGACGTTCATCATCGCTTTCCTTGGGAAAGTTGTTAGCATAAGCGATGGTTTTAGAGGCTGGGGATTTCAGTGTCTCTAGTATTCCATCCATGAATAGATTCATAGAAAGGCAGAGAATGACAATGGAAAAGCATCTCAACACATGAGAGATGAAGTTCAGGGTTTCCAGAGTTTTCGCATCGTTCTCAAGTCGATTGGCATGAAGCAAGATGAAGACAATGGCGACAATAGACAACGTATTGATCCATATTTCTCCAGAAATACACTTTTCTCTGTGTTGCTTAATCTTGTTATCACTTGGCTCTGTCCTCCATAAATAAAGTCCAACTAACAAGGATCGATTGACGACGATAATAATTGGTATGATAAACTAAATAACAATGTGTAAAAAGGCATAAGAAGACACGTTGATGGTAATACCAAAAGGTACATTTTCGTTGGTTGTGTTTGTACATCGAGGACTATCGTTGATAATAATAGGACCTCCTTTAGCTGCAGCATATAGAACTGGAAACTCCAAAGCCGTCGACATCACCAATCCTACCACAATGATCAACAAGGTGGGTATGAAGCGCAGTCTCCACTTGCAAACGATTTGAGCGTGTTTAACGATGGCTAGAGCAGCAAGGTTGAACAAGCCCAGAGAAAGACTAACAGTAAACGCACTTGGCAGAGAAATACACATACTTTGGGGGAAATAATCCACGAATACAAGCCCAAAAGTAGTTGTAATGACGAAGAATGAAAACAAGCTTTGAGTAACGATGAGATACTTGGTGTTATCTAGTTGTTGCCAGTTGTCTTTCCTACAACAAACATACAATACAATGCTGTACACAATTATGCTGATGATGTAGATCAAGACGACAACACTGGAATACATCCGGTGAAGCATTTTCGTTTTCTCTCGGTTCCTTGGTTGATGTTTAGTTTTGAACAGAGAAAGCGACTTTGAGCGAGTGTAGGAGTTGTCGTCGAATTATGATGTGTTATGATAGGTCGACACGGTTGTCCAGCCAACCATTTGTGCTCATTAATGAATGTTATGCTAGAGATTTCTCGTACTATATATACATGCACTACTAATTTTCACAACACTAAATAAGTTATTTAAACGCGTCTATTTGAATAACGGGTTCAGTTAACTATCACTGCCCCCTACATATAAGAATGATTGACAATACCGAGTTTGGAGATATTTGCGTTACAAAACGTGTTTCAATCTCCATAACGTGATAGACAATAGCCCGAGGATGTTTCTATGATGTTTCGGTCTCAATTCAACTATATTTCCGTTTGAGTATAGTGAAAAACTGCACAAAGTTGGATGAAAAAGTGACGGTTTCACTTGTTATGCAAAAAAGGTCATGTGACTTCACATATGCCCATTTATCTCGTTACCGTTGGAACAATTTGCCATCACATTTCAAGAATCTCCACTTGAAACAGTTCAAAGAACACCTACACAATATGTATTATAAAGAACTGCAAATGTATCAGCCACCATAAACTGTCTTTACCTTTGGCTGTTTTCCCTTGTATATATTTTTGTAATTTCGATCAGTAATTGGCGTAAGCTGTCATTCATACAGCTTATTATCTGTATTTCATTATACCTTTCCGTTATATCTTATTTCTTAGGGGATATTGCCAAGCAATTGGGGCCCTGCCCTGTGTCTATATCCCTGCCATTGTGGCAAATTGATTAAAAAATAAAAACCTAAAAGTCAAAGGTCGTCAGCTAAGACAGTATCATATATTTATTAGTGAGAACTATCCTTTGTTGCCGAAAATTTTGTTTCAGCAGCTTTCTCCACCACCGGAGAGAGCTTTTTATGTTTAGTAATGTGACCTAGCCTGTGACGTCACTAATTATCAAAAAAGGCTTTAGAAAAGTTAAGGTCGTTGAGTTCCATCATATTACCAAAAATAAAATTTATCGAGGAACATTAAGGCAGTTAAAGGTTATATTTTAGTTTTTAGTGAGTCCTCTTATTATCCCAGGCCTTAATGTACTTGAGTAACGCGTGATTTGGACCAGAAATAGTACACATCGCTTGTGACTTCGGTTTGTTTTGCAAATGTTTGTGTCTTCCTTATAATCTTACAATCTTACAATCTTAACACCTTATAATACATGAAAGATGGTGTCCAAGCAACTTTATCCAGTTGAATATATCGACACTAGAATACTGATATCATCACATCATTCTTTTCATCAGTCTTTTCTAGCTTTTTTTAATTATTAAAATTGTTTAGAAAAGTTTGTGGCAGCGACTTGACAATCTCTGCGTTTTGAATTACTTTCAACGTCATGAATGGATACGTGCCAGATTCAAAACTTCGCCATCGAACCTTGGCAAATTATATTTTCCCATTATTTGCTTGTTATATTGGTGTCTTGTTCCTCACGTTTTCTCAAATGTTTTATGGTTGTGTTTAAGCAGTTATCAGACGTTGATCATCGCTTTCCTTGGGAAAGTTGTTAGCATTAGCGATGGTTTTAGAGGCTGGGGATTTCAACATGTCTTGTATTCCATCCATACATAGATACATAGGAAGGCAGAGAATGGCAATGGAAAAGCATCTCAACACATGAAAGATGAAGTTCAGGGTTTCCAGAGTTTTCGCATCGTTCTCAAGTCGATTGGCATGAAGCAAGATGAAGACAATGGCGACAATAGACAACGTATTGATCCATATTTCTCCAGAAATACACTTTTCTCTGCCTTGCTTAGTCTTGTTATCGCTTGGGTCTGTTTTCCATAAATAAAGTCCAACTAACAAGGACCGATTGACGACGATAATAATTGGTATAAAAAGCTGAATAACAATGTGTAAAAAGGCATAAGAAGACACGTTGATGGTAATACCAAAAGGTACATTTTCGTTGGTTGTGTTTGTACATCGAGGACTATCGTTGATAATAATAGGACCTCCTTTAGCTGCAGCATATAGAACTGGAAACTCCAAAGCCGTCGACATCACCAATTCTAC
Organism: Metridium senile; assembly: GCA_949775045.1. Lineage (NCBI taxonomy): Eukaryota > Metazoa > Cnidaria > Anthozoa > Actiniaria > Metridiidae > Metridium > Metridium senile. The sequence goes on along the minus strand of OX459100.1, from coordinate 19,459,397 downwards.
CACAATGATCAACAAGGTGGGTATGAAGCGCAGTCTCCACTTGCAAACGAGTTGAGCGTGTTTAACGATGGCTAGAGCAGCAAGGTTGAACAAGCCCAGAGAAAGACTAACAGTAAACGCACTTGGCAGAGAAATACACATACTTTGGGGGAAATAATCCACGAATACAAGCCCAAAAGTAGTTGTAATGACGAAGAATGAAAACAAGCTTTGAGTAACGATGAGATACTTGGTGTTATCTAGTTGTTGCCAGTTGTCTTTCCTACAACAAACATACAATACAATGCTGTACACAATTATGCTGATGATGTAGATCCCGACGACAACACTGGAATACATCTGGTGAAGCATTTTCGTTTTCTCTCGGTTCCTTGGTTGATGTTTAGTTTTGAACAGAGAAAGCGACTTTGAGCGAGTGTAGGAGTTGTCGTCGAATTATGATGTGTTATGATAGGTCGACACGGTTGTCCAGCCAATCTGAAAGTAACCACCAAGTAACCAACTTCCTGCTGCATTTGTGCTCATTAATGAATGTTATGCTAGAGATTTCTCGTACTATATATACATGCACTACTAATTGTCAGGACACTAAATAAGTTTTTTAAACGCGTCTATTTGAATAACGGGTTCAGTTAACTATCACTGCCCCTACATATAAGAATGATTTAAAACTACAACCTAGGGCTGTATTCTTGTTTGCATTAATGTCTTATTGTAGAATATCTATTTGTACATGACAAAGAATGAAATAAACATTTAGAGCGGATAAGGATTGGGAAAGGTGTACATGAGTTGTAAATACAATCAAAGCTAAGGTTTAGCGAGGTTTACATTATGGTTAATTATAATAGTGTAGCTTATACTTACGGATATCTTAAGGCAGCAAAGAGCCGCGCTTGGGCCGAAGGTCCAGAGCGATTATTCCCCATACCTTATTTACATAGTATCATGAATAATAATACCCAGGGTAGAATATTACACTATGCATAACAAAAAAAACCGTGTCAAGTGTGAAATAATAACTGTTAAAGCCTTGTTGATTTCAATCCCTAAAAGGTACGGCTGTGCGATGTTTTTGCCAGCCAAGCTTACTTTTAGCAACAAAGCAGAGTAAAAATGACCCTTACAGGTACGGAATCATGTTACGTAACTGATTTTTGAGCCAGAACCCTAAAAGGTACGTAAAGGAAATATTTTTACCCTAAAAGGTACGCCGATCACTCCTACAACTTGGACAAAGGGAGTACACCCCCCGGGGAACTATTTTATTTCACTCAACCAGAACATTGTAAAAAAGCTCTCGTCGGTATCGTTGTTTTTTTATCTCAAACCCAACCAAACGTGCCATTGTAACTTTACGAACTTGACATTTGAAATAAAAATGAATGAATAATAAGTGTCCCCCGTCCCCCCCCCCCCCCCCCCCCCCCCCCATGTCTAAAGGCATGACGGGTAATTTTATTCCGTAAGTCTTTTGGTCAGCTGTCTTCCCCATGAGGTCTTACTATTATCAAAAGTGAGAACAAAAAAGGAGAAATATGACTTCTTTTTCATCCAATACCTTAGAAAAGAAACTCAACGATCTTTCAAGTACACAACAAAGTGTACAGACATTATCTTTATGGCTTATACACCACAGAAAGCATGCCAAAACCATTGTACAGACCTGGAATAAAGAATTACATAAAGGTATGTTGACGACGAAAAATAGTTTGAACACTTTCAAAACATCCTTCGAAAATACGAGCTAAATCTAGTTTTATATCCTTCCAAGTACATAGGATATTAATAAGGATGTTATTTAAGTCTCATTGGATGCGTTATTACTCGAGTTTTAGCTACTGTTTCTGAGTTGTTTACTCGAAAGTGAAAAAAATCTCACGTGTGTTGTTGTCGGTGATAATTTAATACTCGTTGAAAAGTTTGTATATCGGGTCTTACTAACGCAGTGTTTTCTCTTTTCCAACAGCCAAACCCTCCAAAAAGCTTACGTTATTGTACTTATCTAACGATGTATTACAAAATAGTAAGAAAAAAGGCTCAGAGTTTAACGCAGAGTTCAAGGCTGCTCTTCCTGTGGTGTTCAAACACTGTGCCCAGTAAGTCTACATTGTTGGATTGGTTCTATTATTATGATTGATATTATATCTAGTTTAGAGGGTTTAACAATGGTAATTTATACATCAGATAAAAATCTATAAATAAGTTAACAGATTTAAATTAAACACTTTATCTGTGGACGTTTTTAAAAAGAAGCTAAAAACTTATTTATTTGATTTTAAACAATGTTTATGAACAATGTCTAAAAAATCTTTTTTCTTTCTTCTGTAATTGATATTTGTAAGAGCATTGAGATATTATGGAATACGCTGAAGAAATAAATTATTATTATTATTATAGAAGATATGACAATTGTCAATTGATATAGATATAAGTAAAACATTGTAAATTCTCTTAATAAAATACATTTAATAAAATACATTTATAGTAGCAAGGCCTCACTCCATCCTATTCTATTAATTGTAAATTCTGTTGTCCTATATTTTATACATTTCTTGATATATATTACATGATACCTTTTTGACTGTTCATTACAGAGATGTTTTCAAAGATGCTACTTCTAAAGGCATGGAACGACTTATCCAAATATGGGGAGAGAGAGGTGTCTTTGAACTATCATTTACAGAGAAACTTAGGAAAGCTATAAGTAAGTTATAAACATAGCATCTGTAGGATATTTACTTCTATTTTATCCACGTCCACTGCATATGAACTTTCGTTTACAGAGAAACTTAGGAAAGCTATTAGTAAGTAAACATAGCATCTTTAGGATATTTACTTCTATTTTATCAACATCCACTGCATATGAGTAATGGCATGCTCCGATTCGTTCCTCTACTGCTAGGATATCAGCTCATATACCGTGAGTCGAGAGGAAAACATAAAGGCGGTGATTTTGCCAAATTGAGCGAGGACAATAAAATGTTAATAAATAAAATGTTTTTTAATGGGCCACCCTGCCTAAATAAAGTTTACTTACTTGCTTACTAACAAATATAACTTTAAAACTACAAAAACTACAAAATAAAACTTTAAAAAATACAAAAAAAAAAAAACAACAATTATTTTGTTTGTTTGTTCATAGTTTTTATTTCATTTTTAAACTTGAAAATAATTAACATTCTATAACAGATATTCCACTCAATCTCATCATACAAGGCTAATAGCCGGCTTGGCACAGCCTCAGTGGCTATAAGCTCATGTAGGATTCAATTTGGTGGAATAATTGCAAAATATGTAATGTTTACAACATTCGCGTCCGTGTTGTATCAGCAGATACAATCCCAAGCCGAAGGCGCGCGATTGTATCGCCGATACAACACGGACGCAAATGTTGTAAACGACTGAAAAAATGTCTAGGTTAGCTCTTCATATTTTACCAAAATTTTCAAGATTAAAATAAATTTTGCCGTAAAATTACCAGTTAAAACTTATGCAAATCAGGATATACAACACTAGTGTTGTATGTAGTATATAAAAAAAACGAGCAGCAGTGTTTTATCAAGGATAAAAACCCGAGCGCAGCAAGGGTTTTTGATCCTTGATAAAACATGTGCTGCGAGTTTTTTATATAGCTTAAAAAACTCCAACATTATTCAAAACTAAATTATAAACGTTTCTTGAAGAAAAGTCAAATTTGGAGACAAACTTTATTTGCAAGGTACGCTGCGCATTCTCATATCACACCATGCACCATTAAGCACCACATTTGGCATCCCACATTTGAGAAAGGTCATGTATAATATAGTAGGAGCTTGATAGCATTGTTTCGGGTGATGCCTCTAGTAAAGGTCAATGATGAGAGATTAAAACTGAGACCTTTACAAGTGTTATAGGTACATAAAAACACACGTACCTTTATCATAAAGACACACATACCTTTATCATAAAGACACATGTGTTTTTATATAATGTACCTATGGCAGTGTTTTATGGGGTATAAAGGTCATGCATGTGACCAAATTGGAATGCCCCGATTGGACTAATAGCTCATGAATTATTAATGAGTTTTTGAAGTAGTATATAAAAAACGAGCAGCAGTGTTTTATCAAGGATAAAAACCCGAGCGCAGCGAGGGTTTTGATCCTTGATAAAACACGTGCTGCGAGTTTTTTATATAGCTTAAAAAACTCCAACACTTATTCAAAACTAAATTATAAAAGTTTCTTAAAGAAAAGTCCAATTTGGAGACAAACTTTATTTGCAAGGTACACTGCGCATGCTCATATCACACCATGCACCATTAAGCACCACAGTTGGCATCCCATATTTGAGAAAGGTCGTGTATAATATAATCTAGTAAAGGTCAATGATGAGAGATTAAAACCGAGACCTTTACAAGTGTCATAGGTACATAAAGACACACGTACCTTTATCATAAAGACACATGTGTTTTTATATGATGTACCTATGGCAGTGTTTTATGGGGTATAAAGGTCATGCATGTGACCAAATTGGAATGCCCCGATTGGACTAATAGCTCATGAATTATTAATGAGTTTTTTAAGAAGATTTACAACACTTGTCATGGTCATGGTTTCTTTTGAAAATGTCTCATTAATTATTCATGAATTTTTTAAACAATGTTATTATATGGCTACAATAGTACACACGCTCTGATTGGCTGATTTCCAGTCTGAGATTTTCCCATCACATACCGTTACCATGACAAGTTTAAATGATGATGACAAGATTTGTTGTTTTACTTAACGTTTTTACACAACCTGGTGTTCATTATCAAGAGTGTGATAGTTGTAACAATTGAAGTATTAATACAATGATTATAATTAAAAATTCATCATGAAATTTAGTCCTAAGGGGTAAATACTTTTGCTTTATTTTAATAAAATAAATATTCAGTATAATTTCTTTAATATAAATGGTAGTGCCAGGGGGAGGGAAGGAGCTAAAATATTTCAAACTTATAAGACGATTGGTAGTGCCATCCAAGTTGCCAAGATAGCAAAAATGAAATAAGATTTTGAAGATGTCATTGAGTTGTTAAACTGTTCAGACACAACCTTTATTGATGTCCAAGTGTTTGTTTGGAACATTGACAAAGTCTATAATAATAATAATAATAATTTTAATGTTTCTATAGCGCAAAAATTCATTATAAAGTATATGATCTAATGCGCTTTATAAAATTTACAATTTACAACATGAAAAATCCTAACTAAGCTAAACTATACTACAATATTTATAAGATATTCAAGCTCTACTTTACATTTTAAATATTTACATTGATTGAATAAAAATTAGTTTAAATATATAATAGGACAAAATAGAAATAGTTGTCAAACAAAACAAAAAGTTCCAGAAAAAGCAGAATAATAAATAAACAGGTTCCCATTTAAATCTGTACTTTTCAGTTTAAATCTGTACTTATGCAAATTGTGTTCATGTGTGCTAAACACACAGATCAACCAATCAGAGTATATTATTTCTGAAGTGAACTTCTCTTATTGGTTGATCTGTGTGTTTAGCACACATAAACACAATTTGCATAAGTACAGTTTTAAATGGGAAAGTACAGATTTAAATGGGAACCTGTTAATAATAAAACTATCTAAAAATATGCTTTCTTAAACAAATGAGTCTTTAATAGCTTCTTGAATGTTGTAATGCTGTTTGCAGACCTTACACTAAGAGGGAGTTCATTCCATAATATTGGAGCTGCGACCTTGAAGGCCCGGTCTCCCGTTGTCTTGCCTGATTTGATTTCAGGTCTAGCTAAAAGGTTGTTACTTATGGATCTAAGGTTATACCGAGAATGTTTAAAATATATCAGATTATTTAAATATGTAGGTGCGGTACCATGCATAGCCTTAAAAATAAATAAAATAACTTTGTAAATAATTCTAAATTTCACAGGAAGCCAATGTAATTCTATCATTACTGGAGTAATGTGAGAAAAGCGTGGCGTATTTGTGATAAGTCTATCACTGTTATAAAGAGTGTTTTTACTATCCTAGGTACAGCCAGCCCAACTATTCTATCTGAGGATTTTTTTAATGACAATAAAGTTATTTTCTACTGTGCGCCGAGCACCATATTGGAAAAAGTCCAATCTTTTGTTAATCATTGAGCGCACAGGTGGGATTCCTGTAATGTATTAATTTGAATGTGTGCAGATGGGATTCCTGTGGCTTTTCGCACATCAAAGTTGTGTGGTCTCGAACAGGGTAGTATATTAATACAACTCTCTTTGCTTTCTGTTGTGAGTGAGAAAGTCACATACGATTCTAGATTCCACACGACAAACTAACCACCACAGGAAGCCCACCTGTGCGATCAAGTCAATTAGCAAAGGAGGGAAGTACTTTTTTTTTTTTCAAAAAAAAATATTACTCACTTTAAAAAAAATCCTCAGATAGACTCGTTGGGCTGCCTGTGTCCTGGGTGTTGTTTGTTGACCAAGAATAACTGTGTTGTGTTTGTTGGTAGATTATGACCCCCCGTTAGATGAATCACCTCCTCCAAGTAAAATAGCAAGAACAGACAGTACAAATGATGATCCTATAGAACCACCTGACGTAAGTTTCTATTATTAAAATCATTGCATTGGGTTAATAGACAGGTCCAGTTGTTCCTTCCTTCTTTCCTTGCTTGCTTGCTTGCTTGCTTGCTTGCTTGCTTGCTTGCTTGCTTGCTTGCTTGCTTGCTTGCTTGCTTGCTTGCTTGCTTGCTTGCTTGCTTGCTTGCTTGCTTGCTTGCTTGCTTGCTTGCTTGCTTGCTTGCTTGCTTGCTTGCTTGCTTGCTTGCTTGCTTGCTTGCTTGCTTGCTTGCTTGCTTGCTTGCTTGCTTGCTTGCTTGCTTGCTTGCTTGCTTGCTTAGTTGCTTGCTTGCTTGCTTGCTTGCTTGCTTGCTTGCTTAGTTGCTTAGTTGCTTGCTTGCTTGCTTGCATGCTTGCTTGCTTAGTTGCTTGCTTAGTTGCTTCCTTCCTTCCTTCCTTCCTTCCTTCCTTCTCTTAGTCCTCCCTTTCTGTCTTGCTATCATTTGCATGTTAATTGATTAATTGATTTATATATTCCTCTATTTCTGTCATTAATTGTCTTTGTTGTCCTTAAAGCCTGAAGAGTTAATTAAGGCTTTACAAGAACTAGAACAGTCTGCTTCACAAGATGCTCTAGTCAGAGAAAAGATAGCCAACTTACCGGCAGAAGTACAGGACGTATCCCTTTTAGATAAGATAGAAGGTAACATCACATGTACCTTGTAGTTGAAATTATAATAATAATAACTTTATTTAGTTTCCGACAAAGTCTCGAACCACTTACAAAATTAATAATTACACTTATAAAATTAATTAATTAATTAATTAGCTAATATTTAGAAATATACACATTTATATATTACAAGGTAGAATAAAATATTCGATAAATGAAATATATGATATGTATAAAATATAATAGAATAAATATATTATTTATCCTCAAAAGCTGACTTGAAATGAAAATGTTTTTAAATTTGACCTAAATTGTTCAAGTTTTTCGCTTTTTCTAACAAATTATGTCATATGCAGGGCTCGTATTTGGCTTAAAATGTTTGGAATATACTGTACAAAATTACTTGATTCTGATTGGATGAGAGGAGTTCAATTAAATTGTTAATTGGCCAATACCAAAATGAGTAGAGGACTGGGTACTAGTTTCCCTGTAACAGTATGTTATAATATTATAAATAAAATATCACACGATCATCTTGAACTTGTATTAAAGTAATTATGATGTTTTGAAAGTTATCAAATTGTCCAAATTTGAAAACTTTCAAAACATTACTAGTACATATTAATTACAAATTGTACTCAAGATTGTGTGATTCCTATACAAAATAGCTGTACATGTAGTACTAATATATTTTTTGACTGAATGTTTTGATATCAGATAAAGAGACGGGAGAACGACTGACACAGATAGTTGATAAAGCCTGTGTGTTGCTGGCTGAATACAATGGCAGACTGTCAGCCGAGCTAGAGGACCGTATTACGTTATCGAAAATGCTGTCATCGTTTCTTGGTGTGCAAAAAGAAAAACTTTCAGAAACAGAGCAGCGATTGCAGGTACTACTTTTCATCCCACTAGTATTTTTAGATTTGTTCCAATCGAAATTAGATAAACGCAGTGTCTTACAGTGATTCTTATTGTAAATTGAAGGGGTCAAAATGAAAACGTCCTAAGTGACTTTCTTAGCTAATTTACAAACCTTGCACAAATCATCCCTCTCCTGGGAATAGTTGCAAGTCAAGAATTGAATTAATTATGAAAAATCTGATCAAAATATATACTGTTGACTCTCTCCTAACGACCACTCTCGTAAGCGACCATCTCCCGTAAGCGCCCACTATTTCAATTTGCCGTTTTGTTTGCCATGAAAACTCTTGTAAGCGACCACGACCACCTTTAGGGTTCAAGTTTTGGACTTTTTCATTGTTTTTCCTCTCTTGTAAGCGACCACCCCATGACAGATCCTTTCAATAAACACAAAATGTTGAATTTCAACATCATTTTACTTTCTCCTGATCCCTGGGTGGTCGCTTACAAGAGCTTTTAGATGCTTTTTGCTTTTAATAGCTTTGATATGAATATGTATTTCATAATTATTGTATTTACTATCTAGAATCTAATTGGTTAAGAGAATGCAAATTATTTCCACAATCAGACAACCAACCATCTAGCCAACTAATCTGCAATGCAATATTCGTCAAAAATGCTAGACACGATGCAACAATTATTGCTTTAACTAAATATTATTAATTTTTCTTCCAGGAATTCCGAGGAAAATTGGACAAAGTAACAATGGTACGGAAAGAGCTCAAATCACATCTTGATAACCTCCCTGATCTATCCAAACTACCTGTAATTGAAGGGGGGCTACCTCCTTTACCATCAGCAGGGGATTTATTTGCCTCCTCCTCTGGACACAGATCCTGACAGTTATATAATAGTACTTTTTAACTTAGCAATAGACATCAATCATTTATGGCAATGTTATCCCAGTACCAGACCCTCTTTGGAGAAAGGCTATTCACTTGCCTCAATGTTATATCAGTACAAGACCCTCTTTGGAGAAAGGCTATTCACTTGCCTCAATGTTATCCCAGTACAAGACCCTCTTTGGAGAAAGGCTATTCACTTGCCTCAATGTTATATCAGTACAAGACCCTCTTTGGAGAAAGGCTATTCACTTGCCTCAATGTTATCCCAGTACAAGACCCTCTTTGGAGAAAGGCTATTCACTTGCCTCAATGTTATATCAGTACAAGACCCTCTTTGGAGAAAGGCTATTCACTTGCCTCAATGTTATATCAGTACAAGACCCTCTTTGGATAAAGGCTATTCACTTGCCTCAATGTTTTCCATTTACAAAACCCTCTTTGGAGACAAAGCATATTCACTTGCCTCAATGTTTTCTCAGTACCAGACCCTCTTTGGAGACAAAGCTTATTTGCTTGCCTCAATGTTTTCTCAGTACCAGACCCTCTTTGGAGACAAAGCTTATTTGCTTGCCTCAATGTTTTCTCAGTACCAGACCCTCTTTGGAGACAAAGCTTATTTGCTTGCCTCATTGTTTTCCCAGAAAAGGACCCTCTTTGGAGACAAAGGTTTTTCACTTGCCTCAATGTTTTCCCATTTACACCTTAGTTACTTGCCTAAATGTTTTCCCAGAACAACTCATAGGATATAATGGCTTGCGTCCATGTTATCCCAATACAATCCTCTTTAGGAAAGACCTTGTTCAATTGCCTCTGTTATCCCTTAATATTCCTCTTGTGGATAGACCTTATTTGCTTGCGTCAATGTTTTCCCAGTACAATCCTCTTGGGAGATGGACCTTATTTACTTCCGTCAATGTTTTCCCAGTACAATCCTTTGAGGATACACCTTATTTGCTTGCGTCAATGTTTTCCCTGTACAATCCTCTTGGGAGATGGACCTTATTTACTTCCGTCAATGTTTTCCCAGTACAATCCTTTGAGGATAGACCTTATTTACTTCCGTCAATGTTTTTCCAGTACAATCCTTTGAGGATACACCTTATTTGCTTGCGTCAATGTTTTCCCTGTACAATCCTCTTGGGAGATGGACCTTATTTACTTCCGTCAATGTTTTCCCAGTACAGTCCTTTGAGGATAGACCTTATTTACTTCCGTCAATGTTTTTCCAGTACAATCCTTTGAGGATAGACCTTAGATATATTTGCTTGCGTCAATATTTTCCCAGTACAATCCTCTTGGGAGATGGACCTTATTTGCTTGCGTCAATGTTTTCCCAGTACAGTCCTTTGAGGATAGACCTTATTCGCTTGCTTCAATGTTTTTACTTTAGATCAATTCTTGCTAAATAACAAAACAGATATCTTGGGAGTAAAACAGGCTTTTTAAAGAGTGCCCATAAGGCCTCTGTCATATCCAGGGCGTCATTTCTTTTCCATGAGAGACTGCTAGTTAGGGAGGGGACGGGGAGGGTTGGAAGTTATTTAAAAAATCTCAATGAGAACATCACAGAAAATAGTATCTTTGTTTAGTTAGAAACGATTAAAATTTTACTGTGTTTGTCGCGCAACAAGAGCTGCGATTTCAATGGCAATTTTATCGCAGATTTGCCAACGCTACTTTGAACATGCTCGAAATTTAGTGCAATTTGCTGCGACTTTCTGTCTAAATTCGAGCGTATCCGAAATTGCGGCGACAAAGCTGCGATAAGATCACAGCTTTTGTCGCGCGACAAAATTGCTAGTGTAAACGGGTCATTACATTTGTGTGTGTGTGTGTGTTGTACATTACAAGTGTAGAAATACAATGTAAAGTATGGGTTTAAAACTCCAGTTATAAATCCTCTCCTGTTTCACTATTACTGTCAATAGGAACATCTTCATTGAGTACAACTAATTGAAAGGTTTTTCAGACATTTTTAGACAAATAAATTTACTGAATTAATAAATCTTTGTGTGGTGTTTATCTTGGAAGGATCGTTTGCAATGAGAGGGGGAGGCAACTCGAACTATTTCATTATTTGTTAATGATTTATTCTACATCTCATTGTATTTACATTATTTTCTATTTTACAATTCAATTCTAAAGACTGTACAGTCAATATTATTACCATTGTCTATCTCTCAAGTTTATCTCAGAATTACGTGGAGATAAAGACCTAATCGGTTAACGCGTTGCTATGTACGTTTCCACCCAATTTAAAACCTCTGGGAATAAAAACTTTTGTTCCAAATATTTTCCACGTGACATTGAAATACATAAGACAAAGAATCTTATTCCCAAAAGATTTGAATTGGCTGGAAACGTACAATATAGCAACGCGATAGCCGATTAGGTCTATGGTCAAACCGATGCAGCTCAAGCTCCCGGGGGGGAGGGTCTCCTTTTGTCTAAGTGGTAGGGGTGATCGGTGATCGATTTTGAAATTGAGGACTGTCAAAGCCTCGTTGATTTCAACCCCTACAAGGTACGACTGTGCGACGTTCTTGGCAAATGAGCATATTTTCTAAAAATATTCGTCAAAAAAGAGTTTGCACAGCAGGCTAGCCCATTACAGGCACGAAGACATTTTATGTAAATTGCTTTTGATCCAGAACTTAGCTAAAAGGTACGCAAAGCAAATATTTGCAACCGTTATTGCGGGTTTCGTCTTTCTGCGAACTCAGACATTCCAACGTCTAGTTGTGAAATACTTTTTTGTCTGCTGCTTATTACTCGGCACCTTTTATGTTTTTGATTGACGGCAACCAAAAACGTATTTCACAACTAACCGTTGGAGTGTCTGAGTTCGCACAGAAAGTCGAAAACCGCAGTAAAGGAGCGTCAATTGGCCCTACCACTTCGGAAGAGGAATTTCTCCCCCGGGAGTTGAGAACATGGTTAGTGAACGCCGTTAAGAGCGCGCGAGTAAGATTCCTTTTACATGGACAACTGTACTGTACTGGTATAGAGTACCCAAGTGTGACGTCACAATTTTATTTTTATCTTTTCCTATTCAAATAATTTTCATCATAGAATGCTAGTCAAAAAATAGGCTGCCCGAAAATTTGGGATCATTTGAGTGTGAAACGGCTGAGATATGATTTTTTGAATGTAAAATTTTCTCCCTACTTAGTCTCTTATTTTGCCCCAAATTTTCGGCGGGCAGCCTATATTTTGACTAGCATTCTATGATGAAAGTAGTCTGAATACGAAAAGATAAAAAAACAAAAAAAATTGTGACGTCATCACATCGGTACTCTATTCTAGTTATTAATTCTTATTAACATCAGTCACGTGATCTAGACCACGTGATCTAGACTAGTCGTAGTAGTAGTGCTAGTAACCCTAGACTAGTTAAACTAATCCTGTTGGTCCTTGACGACCGAGATATGACGACGTCGTCTTCGATCTTCTTATAAATAATTACAATACGATTTTTGTGTTTAGTTGCTTTCGTTTGATTGGTAGGTTGCGCCCCGGCATCCTTTGCGTTGGTAGGATCGCTATGCATGATGGGTGTAGACTTTGAAGGTCTTATCGTGTGGGATTCCTGTGGCGGTCGTGTTGATGGAATAATCGAATCACTGATGTTGCCTGAAGTACAGACTGGAAGAGAAAACATAACGTCACTGGATGGAGTTTGGGGTTTCTGTGGAAAGGTATTTTGCGCAAGGCATGGATCGAGCGCGTGTCAAATAGTGAGGCAGGAGAAATTGTTAGAATAGCAAGAGATAAAAAATAGTGAAAATATGTGATTCATTATTAGAATAATTGGCTGTAATAACTTTATCAAGACCATCGTCATCTTCATACACGTCACAGCATCGCAACCATTCTCATCACCAGTATTATCGCCAGTATCATCATCATTACAATTATCGATCATTATCCAAATGGCATCACCATCATCATCATCACTATCGTCACCATCATCAATATCACCATCATTACCACCATCGTCACCTCCATCATCACCACCATCACCATCACCATCATCATTATCACCACCATCACCTCCATCATCACCTCCATCATCACCACCATCATCACCTCCATCATCACCACCATCATCACCATCATTATCATTATCGTCACCACCATCATCACCATTATCACCACCATCATCACCTCCATCATCACCATCATCACCTCCATCATCACCACCATCATCACCACCATCATCACCACCATCATCCCATCATTATCATCATCACCACCATCATCACCATTATCACCACCATCACCACCATCATCACCATTATCACCACCATCACCACCATCATCACCTCCATCATCACCTCCATATCATCACCTCCATCATCACCACCATCATCCCATCATTATCATTATCACCATTATCACCACCATCATCGTCATTATCACCATCACCAAAATCATCACCACCACCATCGTCACCATCATCACCCTCATCATCACCACCATCGTCACCATCATCATCGGCACCACCATCACCACCATCACCATCATCACCACCACCATCATCGTTATCATCATCATCATCATCATTATCACCAATCATAAGGGTTGCTGTGTATTACCTTGTGATCCAGTACATCCATAAAGTTCCATTCGTAGACATATATTACCCAGTCGATTCCATGTCACCGGTCTTAACCGTACATATCTCGTTGTGATTGGTGTTTCTAAATGATACTTGACAGTGCTTTGTCCGTCAGTATTGGCTTTGAAAACCTTGAAAATACAACAGTACTAGTTATTTCCATATATATACACCTGTTTCAAGAATCGTTGTCGCAGCCGAAGCTATAGTCCACACTCTAAAGCCTACAAAGAATGTTAACCGACATGGACATAATTTGTGATTTATTACACGTTTTATTACACGTTTTTGTAAAAGCAAATACCGCACACCGAAGACATTTACATCACCGCAACACTGCATCACAATATCTCTCACCAAACACTACGAAAACCACAGCTTTAAAATTCACCGCACACCGCAGCTTTGGAAAAGCAAATACCGCACACCGAAGACATTTACATCACCGAAACACCGCACTTTGATTTTTCACCGCAAATAATATTCATTAAGACCGCAACACCACAAGCCCCTACGTCCCCCTTCATAATAGATAGCAACTTCACAGAGATGAACACGGCGTATGTCAGACAGCTACAGAGTGGCAGATATAAACCTTGCTAGCTTCTTTTAGAAAGACTCGAGTATTTCATTTTATGTACTGTGTGTTAGTTTGCATAAAATATATAATATTCGATAATATTCTAGTGACAATGGTAACTGACGTTTAGGACCTTAATCGTTCATTGGAGCTAGATGGTATCTTAATTATACACAGTATAAAAAGGAGTGTTACTCACTGACGTTTATGACATAAATCGTTGGTTGGAGTTAAACGCCGTATAAAATGGGGTGTTACCTACTGACGTTTAGGACGTTAATCGTTAGTTGGAGTTAAATGGTAACTTACACACCGTATAACTGATAGGGTGTTACCTAGCTATTGACGTTTAGGACGTTAATCGTTAGTTGGAGTTAAATGGTATCTTATACGCCGTATAAAGAAGGAGTCAGTGTTACTTACTTACGTTTAGTATGTTTATTCTTGTTCGGAGCAAAAATAGATAGCTATCTTATGCCTGTATAAATATTTACAAGAAAGGCGCTGTATTGTTACTTACAGTGTGTTTTCCATGGTTTCCATAGAAGAACCAATCAGTACCATTACAACTGTAGCTTAGTGTATAGCTAGATACCCAATTGCCTTCTGGGACGGCCATCCCTTGTGTTGCTATAGCGACAATAGCCGTTGGTCTGAGTAGATCTATTTGCAGGTATTGATTGCTGTCGGCCGACAATGCGCACCACGACCCAAAGGACATGTGTTTTTTCCTTTGAAACCAATAGACAACAAACCAGAAAGACACATTACTAGGTGATTACAGTAGTATCTCTATTAAGCGGTCACTCTCGGGACTTTCCAAAGTGGCCGCTTAATAGAGGTTGGCCGCTGAATAGAGGTATAGAATAGGTATAGGAATAGATTTGGGACTTTTTAGTTTGGCCGCCTAATAGAGGGTGACCGCTTAAGGGTGACCGCTTAATAGAGATACCACTGTATTCATGAAGACGAATTACTGCTATTAATATAATCATTATTAATGTCATCATGATTATCGCCATCTTCACCATCATAACTATCCTTTACCATCACCATCTTCATCATTATTACCATCATCATTATCATCACCATTACCACCATCACATCATATCATTATCACCATCATCATCATCATCATTACTATCATCATAATTATAACCATCATAATTACCATCATCATTACCATTACCATCATCATCCACTATCATCACTTTCATCATCTTTCTGCTATCATCATGAACATCATAGCCTGCACGACTACCAATGTGATCATCGTTATCATCAAACAGTACTGTAATACCAACAACTTTATAATTACCACTATTATTGTGATTAGCGCCATGATTTACGTATAGTTTAGTCAACGAGCAGGAGTGTTTTATCAGGATTTAAACCACGCGGTTTTTTGTAAAAAAGAATCAAGGATTTATGAAAGTTTATTAGATAAAATTCAGGTTGAAGTATATGTAAATTAGGGTGAATCTTTATCAGGATTTACACCACTCGTCATATGGTTACGATTTCTTTTGTAAATTTGGACAAAATAGCCATTAATTATTCATGAATGTTTTACTAATAGTTAACCAACAATAGTTGTTTGCTAACCTGTTATTGAGTCTTGCGGCCGATGGCTTGGTGAGGAAGGTATTAAATGACGACGCTGTGATCTGTGAATCTTTGATTCGATTATCTTCCATTCCAAGAGAAGACATGCAAGCTTTGATAAAATATGATAAATACGTATAAATAACTATGATTAACAATAATAATTTATCCGATAATTACCAATATTTACATTATCATCATCACCTCTGTCGATATCAATATCATGTCATTATATCATCATCGATATCATTATCATCATCAACATCGTCTTCAGCAGGATCAACATCAACACGATTGACATCGTCGTTGTCATCGTCCTTGTCGACATTTTTATCAACATACTCATTATCATCATCTTCTTCATCATCACCTTTAGCACCTCACCCCACTATTATCACCACAAATATCATCTCTGCCTCCATCATCACATCAACTACCATCATCACCATCATCATCACTACCTTCATATCATCATCATCACCATCACCATCATCACTATCATCACCATCATAATCACTATCATAATCACTATCATCATCACTAACTTCATCACATCAATTATCACCACCAACATCATAATCATAATCACTATCATTATCATCATAATCACCATCATAATTACTACTTTCATATCATCATCATATCACTATCATAATCACTATCATCATCATAATCACTATCATTATCACCATCACCATCATAATCACTATCATCATCATCACCATCATCATCACTATCATCATCATCATCATCATCATCATCATCATCACTATCATTATCACCATCATAATCACTATCATCATCACCATCATCATCATCATCACTATCATCATCACCATCATAATCACTATCATCATCACCATCATAATCACTATCATCATCATCATAATCACTATCATCATCATCATCATAATCACTATCATCATCACCATCATCATCATCATCACTATCATCATCACCATCATAATCACTATCATCATCACCATCATAATCACTATCATCATCACCATCATAATCACTATCATCACCATCATAATCACTATCATTATCACTATCATCATCACCATCATAATCACTACTTTCATATCATCATCATATCACTATCATCATCACCATCACCATCATCATCACTATCATTATCACCATCATAATCACTATCATCATCATCATCATAATCACTATCATCATCATCACCATCATAATCACTATCATTATCACCATCATAATCACTATCATCATCACCATCATCATCACCATCATCATCACCATCATAATCACTATCATCATCACCATCATAATCACTATCATAATCACTATCATCATCACCATCATAATCACTATCATCATCACCATCATAATCACTATCATCATCACCATCATAATCACTATCATAATCACTATCATCATCACCATCATAATCACTATCATCATCACCATCATAATCACTATCATCATCACCATCATAATCACTATCATCATCACCATCATAATCACTATCATCATCACCATCATAATCACTATCATCATCATCGTTATCAAATAACATCACAGTAACATCTTCCACATCGTCAGTACCTAACATCATCAGTATTTTATTGTCACCACTATATTCTTTTCTATTTCCAAAACCCGTTAACGTCACAAACACACTAACTTACATGGTGTAGTAGGCAGCGCTTGTGTTGTTGTCTGTTCGGTCGTCATAGCAACCGGTAGACTAATTGTTGAGGGGCTTCTATCTTGTGTAGGAGTATCACGCAACCTTGTACTTGGTAACGCTGTCGTTGGTAACGCAGTCGGACGACAAACTAAGCAAACAAGACAAGGATCATAAGGTTGAATAGTAGAAACTCTTATACAATATCCATCAACACCTATTTCAAAATCGTTGTCGCAAACAAAGCCACAGTCCACATTTTTACACAGTCTGCAAAGGATGTCGGTATTTCTTCTCTTGTTATCGATTTATGCATAGCATATTTTGGTTGTACGTGTTTGTGTTATAGGACCATAACACGTTGTTGCAGTGGTGGATGATGAAACAAATATTTCTGTAAAGGATGTCGGTATTTCTTCTCTTGTTATCGATTTATTCATAGTATATTTTGGTTGTTCAAGTTTGTGTTATAGGACCATAACAAGTTGTTGCAGTGGTAAATGATGGAACAAATATTTCTGTAAAGGATGTCGGTATTTCTTCTCTTGTTATCGATTTATTCATAGTATATTTTGGTTGTTCAAGTTTGTGTTATAGGACCATAACAAGTTGTTGCAGTGGTAAATGATGGAACAAATATTTCTTTACAAAACATGCAGTGACAATTTTGACGGCATGATTGTAGCTTATTTCGTTTATTAATTGATTGGACGAATAAGGTAGCTTTACCTTGGTTTGATTGACAGCCATGAATGTCTACTCTCATACAGATCAAGTTCAAATAGTTCCACGTGATTGGATGGATTCGTATCACACGGGCAATAATCGGTGTAGGTAGAATATTGCGTCTGACTGAATCTGTATCGTTATTGCCATTAAATATCTACGATGAAAATATAGTGTCAGGTTGACGAGCATTCTGGAAAGATATAAGTCTTAGCTGTTTTTGTTAGGTTAAACTAGATTATGCTGGGTAAAACACAGATTAGAAATAGTACATGATGACGACGATAACATTAATAAGATGATGATGATGATGATGATGATGGTTAGGGTGGTGATGGTCGTTGTGGTGGTGGTGACGGTGATGATGGTGATAGCGGTGATGATGATGGTGACGATGATGATGATGGTGGTGATGATGATGATGATGAAGACGATGATGATAATGATGATGGTAATGGCGTAGATGGTCGTTGTAGTGGTGGTGACGGTGATGATGTTGATGGTGGTGGTGGTGATGCATACAATGATTACCGTAATGATGATGACAATAATGTTGTCATTGTTGATGTTATGATCATAATGATAGTGAACTTAATAATAACAACGAGCAAAAGTACGGTTGCGTTTTGGTGATGACAATGATGATAAAGATCATGGAAGTATGAAATAACTAATACAGTTTAAATATCGTGTGTCACATTTATTGTGGCATTTTTTAATTATAAATTGTGTGTGTATATGTGTTATAGTTATTAATAATAACTAGACGCCATCTGGGAGATCACTCGGGCTTCAAATGAGACATGATGTCATTGTTCCTAGGAACGCCTGGGACCTGACCCTCCAATTTGATGACCAAGACGACGACGACGACGAAAAGAAAGAACCGTTTGCATTTTTAGACTTCGGCTTTTCCGTACACGGAAGCCCGAGTAATAATAATAAAAAATACAGTTATAAATTATGAGATACCTTAGGAATTGCCCCGATTAAATATGGCATCCATAATCTGCCATCACAGCTGTAGCTAATCGAGTAGGATGATACCCAGTTATCACCAGGCAACTGTAGACCCTGACTGGAAATACCAGTAATGTTCTTGACGCTTAGCAGGTCAATTAGTAGATACTGGTGCAGATCTTTCTTCTTAGCACACCATGCACCGAAAGATATAGGGGAATTAGACCTGCAATATTAATAATAATAATAATAATAATAATAATAATAATAATAATAATAAGGATGATGATGATGATGATGATGATGATGATGATGATGATGATAATAGTAAGTTCTTGTTAAACGCATTATATATATATACGGGGTCTCAATACGTTTTACGAGGGTGGCCAAGGGGGGACTTCATCACGTTTCACGAATCGATATTAATGATATTCACGCCGCATCACGTACAAATTTAAGTCACGTTCAACATAGTATTCACGTACAACAACTAAATTGTTTGTTATTTTCACCAATCACGCACTTATTTTAGCCTTTATCACGCGTCACGCGTTACCCCTATGATACCCTATTTTACAGTACAGATGTTTCGTGTTTCTTGACAATGACAGTGTTTTTAGTTAAGACTTGAAACTTGAAAAGATAGAATGTTTAATCACAGATATTCCATATGATTTTAACATCAGACTTTTATTTGGTGCGTCAAATTATATGGTCGCGTTGCCTACATCATTTATATGTCGTCATCGTAATTGTCCTTATCTTCGTCATCATCATTGTGGTCATCATCGTTACCATCATCACCATCACATTATTATCATTGTCATAATCATAACCATCATCACCATCATTACCATCACCATCATTACCATCACCATCATTACCATCACTATCATTACCATCACCATCATTACCATCACCATCATTACCATCACTATCATTACCATCACTATCATTACCATGACCATCATCACCATGACCATGACCATCATTACCATGACCATCATTACCATGGCCATCATTACCATCAACATCATTACCATCACCATCATTACCATCACCATCATTACCATCACCATCATTACCATCACCATCATTACCATCACCATCATTACCATCACCATCATTACCATCGCCATCATTACCATCACCATCATTACCATCACCATTATTACCATGACCATGACCATCATTACCATGACCATCATTACCATGACCATCATTACCATCAACATCATTACCATCACCATCATTACTATCACCATCATTACCATCACCATCATTACCATCGCCATCATTACCATCGCCATCATTACCATCACCATCATTACCATGACCATGACCATCATTACCATGACCATCATTACCATGGCCATCATTACCATCAACATCATTACCATCACCATCATTACCATCGCCATCATTACCATCACCATCATTACCATGACCATGACCATCATTACCATGACCATCATTACCATGGCCATCATTACCATCAACATCATTACCATCACCATCATTACCATCACCATCATTACCATCACCATGACCATCATTACCATGACCATCATTACCATGACCATCATTACCATGACCATGACCATCATTAACATGACCATCATTACCATGACCATCATTACCATCAACATCATTACCATCACCATCATTACTATCACCATCATTACCATTACCATCACCATCATTACCATCGCCATCATTACCATCGCCATCATTACCATCACCATCATTACCATGACCATGACCATCATTACCATGACCATCATTACCATGGCCATCATTACCATCACCATCATTACCATCACCATCATTACCATCACCATCATTACCATCACCATAATTGTCATAATCATTACCATAATCGTCGTTATCGTAATCATCATATCACCATCATCGCCGCCACCGCCACCATCGTCGTCATCATCAATATCATCATTATCAGCATCATGATGTGATATCGTCATCATCATTATCATCCGGCATTATCACCATCATGATATGATATCGTCATCATCATTATCATCATTATCATAACCATGATATGATATCGTCATCATCGATAATGGTATACAATAATGGCTGTGTTTTTACCTTGTATTAAAGAGTCTTCCAGAATGAGGAGGAGTGTACTGTAGCGATGAGGAGGCGAGTATTTGAGAGTTGTTGATCGTACCTGATTGCATACCAAGAGATAGATTGCACCCTGAAAGAGCACAAGTCATCAGCATACTTGTCATTGTTATCATCATCATAAGCATCAGCATCAACACCAACATCATCAATTATCATCACTGTCATCATAAACAACATCATCATCATCATTGGCATCATGACTACCACCACCACCTCCATCGTCATCATTATCATCTCTATCATCATCATTACCACCATCATCATCGTCATCATTACCATCGCCGCCATCACCATCATCGTCATCATTACCATCACCGCCATCATGACTACCACCACCATCATTGTTATCTTCATCATCATCATCATCATTGTCATCTCTATCGCTATCATAATCCTAATCATCATCATCATCATCTCCATTATTACCATGGCAACTATTATCCCTGTCATTGTCATCATCATAACAAATGGCAATCATTATCATAGAATAGTGTAAAAGTAGGAACTACAAACATCACACAGCGATCAGTAAACGTCTGACTGTGTGACCATTTAATGATTAGCCCGATTATAAAACAATTATATATTTTTGGATTATTGTTTGAGCTAGGTTTACGCATGTAAAATCGTGTTGTACGCATGTAAAAATCGTGTTGTTGACTCGGTGAATTTTTATCTTTTTCAGAAAAGAAACCGAGTCATATAGTTGGGAGTTTAACCAGTTCTTTCTCATATAAACTGATGTTTTTTCTCCAAGCACTGTAAAGTATCATCAACAATGACATGCTTTAGGTTGAAAGTTCTATCATCAAAAAAGCTTAATTCGGTCCAGACGCTTCAATAAGTGCTTAGGCCATTGACCCTTTGAGATAACATGTAAAAACACACGGCAAACGTACAGGCTTTGACACTAATTGAAAAAACCGAGACTATAAGATAAACCTCTTCACTAAGATTACATGCAAAGGTCAACCAAACATTGGTGAGAGGTTGGCGGGCAGGCGTTAAGCTTCTCTCTATTAAATAATACTTGTTAATATAACACGCTACAGGGCGTTTTTTTATTATAGCCATATCTTTAATATTAGAAAATGGTTATATCGTTTTTAACCCATCGCCTGATGAAGACTAGCAGTAGCAGTCGAAACGTCGTGAGACAAACGAATAGGTTTTTTCTTATCCTGTATTAAATCCATGCCATTTTTGTTGTCTATTGCTTGTCTGGAGTTGATGTATATGCGTTAATTTGAACTAATAGAGCACGAATAGTACATTCAAGAAATACAAATCAAATTGCTACGTACAGTTTAATAGTTTATATTCTAATAGTTTGTACTAGTTCATAAAGAACAGAAGAAAGCAATGGATCTTCAGTTAGTCTACTACTAACTATTACATTGACTATTCTTTCACGCGCGAAGAAAATTCACAAAAACTCGTTTTACGAATTCCAAACTATCCTAATATGGGACAAGAACTCGTCAGTTCCAAGTGGTACTTATAGCTCTTCAATTGTTATTTTTAAGCAAACCACGCCAAAGAAAACTACCGACATATGAATCATTGATAGTTCGAGCCAGGCATTTCCGTACATTTGACGTTTCTGATGTTTACTGATTTGTTTGCTGGGTATATCCACAAGCAACCATCACAATTGTTATCTATAATTACTTATACTGAGCAAAAGTTTAGTAGAAAAATGCTGATAGTTCTGATGAGTGTAGTTGGGTTTCTCAAGTATAAGATCTTCAAACAATGTCTTCTTTATCTAATTACAAAAGTTTTTATGTTCAGTATGTTGCGAGATTATCCCATTCTGCTTTTACCGCGCTAAAAATGATATGGATTAACTCTGTCCTTTACCTAAAACCCTCTTTTATACGATGGAAAAGTTAGTTTTGGCTAATTTGAAATTGTTTTCAGAGAAATTGTTCGATTTGTTGCTTTCCATCGAGAAATACTAGGGACTTTTTAAAGTAGATTTAACTTTACTATCCCGTTTGCAAATATGTTGCGTCAGAGATGAAGTTGACGGATGATATGACAATGATATGTTAGTCTATTTGACATAGTGTGGCGAGTTCGTCCTACTAAAAGAATGTAAGTTATTTAGCCATGGCTCCTGTTTGTCTTTGCTTTCCTACCTTACCTAACAAACTAGGATTAATCGTTGCCAAAAAATAACACACAAAAATACCCAACGAAAAAGAGCAACAAAACTACACATAGGAAAAGTTTGACGATGAACAATTTGCGTCCGATTTTCGTTTAATTTTTATGGATAACATAAATTAATTTCTTGGTATGTGCGCTTGACCACATCAGTATCTTAATATGGCTAAAGTGTATTACTTTTAGGGTATTTTAATAGTGATATTTGTTAGAGCACGCTGATATCTCTCGAGTAAATATTACACCTTGAATGTGGTAATTCGATTAACACCTAATAACTCACTGTCTTTCTGGTTTTAAAAGCGAATCGTTTGCCATATTAATTCTGGCTATATTCCATGAACTTTTAATGTAGACCATCCCCGCTCTTTATCACAAGACTTTCTTTGCTGTATGGAATCCAAGATTTCAACGCTTTGATCGTGTGGATCGTGTGTTAGCCGATTTACAACTTTACAGCTATTAGAACACTTGAAGCGGTGTAAGATTCTTCCCCCCGCGCGCGGCTTTTTCTTAACTGACAACGATTACTTAATTCAACAATCTTTTCTTTAACTTATTCATTGGTTTTAAACGTTGGACCAAAATAAATAACTTGTGAGTTAAGACTTTTTGATAGAGCAATGTTATTAAACACTTAAAGTTCATTATCGGGCGGGCGAAATTCTATATCTCAATCATGTACAAATTAGTACTCAATTTATGTACAGCCGCTCGCTCTAACACATCGTGGACTTTCTAGTATACTATTAATAATGTAACAGTACAATAGGACAGGGAAATGTTGGTTTGAATATATTCAAGAGTGTTTATCCTTACCGATTAGTCTACTAGCCATTACTTCCTCTATGGTCTTTAGAGTAAGAATTACTAGTAGACATCGACGAAGCCACGAGTTGCTGCTGTACATACTGTACTAAGGTCTGTATCGTTCTGAGAGTTAAAGAAGATGCAACACTTCAAAATCTTCCTTTCTTGATGACTGTACTTGTGTTGAGCTCTAAGATCTCTTAGTAGTTGTTGTATTATAACTCCAGTCTCTCTGGTTAAGTGTGGCTTTCAAGACAATCCCCCAAATCCGTAACAATTCACAGTTTTTCACAATATCCAGCGTCAATCCGCCACCTCAAAATCCTCTCAGGGTTTCCCGGTTCTTCACAGCTCTGTATGGCAATGAATCCAGCAAGCAACTGAGTTTTATTATAGCAAAGGTGACTAAATAGGATTACGGGCCTCGAGGTTCACAAGTCGAGATAATAAATCTTCCATTTTGACAGCATCACATGGTAAGGGTTTCCAGAAGGTCTCTCAACCACCTTGGAACATTACGCACAACTATTGATACAAATCTTAACTGCACTGTTTCTTGATCGACTTGGTACGAGATATTCAATTGATGTTATTGGCATCAATTTGTTTTGCGTATTAATCTCTCAATAAGTCTAGTAATATGAGTCTGTTTGAGTAAGAATCATAGTAATGCCCTTGATTCCGCTAATACTCGAAACACTTCCGCTAGTCCGGAAAGGCGTCACCACCGACATCCAAGCCAGGACAATAGGTAAAGTACACTCACTCTGTCTTCATCGATCATTGTCATGCGTCTACCATACAACGCTAAGGAATACAGCACTATGACAGCGGCCTGACAGGAGAGTTGTAGTTGTGTTGATGGTACGTGAACACCAAGAATCTCGGTCGTGCTGTGATAGATCTGTTGCGGCCAGATAAAGACAAGCAGGTGGGTTATACTTGTTTGGTGTGGTTACAAAGTAATCATAAATCATGTACAACATGTCGTGTGTGATTCTACTGAGATTTGTTCATTGATCGCCTCTAGCGCTGTTAACTTGTCTATATGAACTTGTTGGCCTTTCTGTTATTTTTGTCCTCTTGTAAGTGTTAATGAGTGATATTGAAAACAAGTAGGGAGTGATGGTAAAGGTTTTTATAGTGCGTTAGTATATTTATTTTCAATATTGAATATTTTAGACTGCGCTATAATGCGTATAGAAACCTTTTACTCCGACAAAGGGCTAAAGCTTGAAACGTCAGTAAAGTTAAGTCAACATTTTTTACGGTGTTACACATTTCATTCTATTACCTATTGCTTATATCAAACACCGACGCAGCATATACTAGTTTACTCGCTAGTTTCCATTCGGTTAACTGTTAACTAGCCGTGAGGTTTAGTCAGGTTAGTTTTAGGGTATATAAGGAACTAATATTTTGATATGAGCTCCTCCCAGGGAGATCCCTAAAACCCCTGGCAGGGGCTTTGATATATTTAAAACTAAGCTGATGATAATTTCGTACGTGTTTGTATTTGGGTATACATTGGGACCCCTCTATACCGAACCCTCAAAAAACCAAATCCTCTCTACACCGGCCACATATCAGTCAACTCACAAATTTTCCCATCATTTTTACCATCTTGAAAAAATGTCAAACGAAATTTGATTGCAAAGAAATGATTACAATAATTCACTTATAAAGTGCAAAATATCAATTGGTGAATCTTCAAATCGGACAGTATTCTTGGTCCCTGTCCAGTACAGAGGGGTTTCAAACTTATGGACCTTGAATACTTGAGGAGAATATCACAGTAATACCACAGTGACAAGATTTCAAAATCACTCTGATATGTTTGTCCGGAACGTCAGACACAAACAACAACAGCCTTTTTCAAGACTAGGTAATATAATGAAATTTGCAACACCGTAAAATTAATGTTGACTTAACTTTACTGACGTTTCGAGCTTTAGCCCTTCGTCGGAGTAAAAGGACGACGAAGGGCTAAAGCTCGAAACGTCAGTAAAGTTAGGTCAACATTTTTTACGGTGTTACAAATTTCATTATAAATTATTCCCTATCATTTATATCAAACACCGACGCAGCCTATATTAGTTTACTCGCTAGCATCAGAATCCACCAGCATTTCAAAATCAACTTCGAAATACCCTTATAATCAATTTAACGTTATATCGACAAATAATATGCAATCACCTTTTTGTATATTTTTATTCCATAGATTAACATCCAGAAGTCCAGTCCTTACTTATCCATCCAGATATAATTTTCCTATCGTTCTTCACACGTGACCCCATGATCCTCCGCGTTTACACGCGGCAAAATCAAAATGGCGGATGTTATGGTTGGAAAATGTGATCGAATTTTAGCTCTTTGCATGGTAAGTACAGCTACTTGCTCACAAAAATATCATAACAATGTATATAAGAGCTGTTTTGGTATTTCTAGATGCATTTTAGTTGTTGTCATGTTTTATAAAGTGCGTTTTTGAGACATTTTGAATTCGAGCATTGCATGTCAATTTCACCATGTGGTCTGACTTCACTCTTCGAAAACATTTTCCTCTGCTTATTCTATAATAAGATAACATTTACTTGTTTGCATTCGCTTTATTTGCACATATGTACTATTTTTGCAAGTATTTAGAGACTTGTTTTCAAACTTTGCTTGTTTTTGTTTTGCAGAGACTGAGTTCCGTCTGGAGGTCAATTACGACTGAAAGTATGCAACCATTCGATGGAAAAACTCCAAGTTTGGAGAGATTTTCCAGCTGAATACCATCCTAGACAACTGAGAAAGAGACTAAACAAAGTGGTAAGCTACAAAACAGGGCTGTATATGTGTGTGGTGTTGGTGAGTACATGAAGTATTTTATGGCTGTTTTGTGTTTGCTTTTGCTCAGTTGTTTAACTGTAGGACTATAAAAATAGACCATTCTGTCAAGGACGTTTTGCTTTTTGTATTCTCTGGGAATAGTTTAGCTTTACGTAGAATACAATAGGTCTAATAATTGATATTAACTATTTAAGATAAAGTTAGTTCATTAATGCATAAACAGATGTAATATTTATATACCTAACACTGACCATTGCATAGTGGAAAACATGGATTTATTGGTTTACTTATAGTGTTTAATGATAAAAATGATGATTAAAAGCATATTCATTTGACTGGTTAGACATTCTTGCATAGGGACAATTAATAAAAGTACATTTCTCTGCAAAACTACATATCCTGCATCGGAGTGACGCTAAAGAACCCACACAACTATTCGGGTAGAGTAGGCCAGGAAGTTGCCGGTGTGTGTGGTGTGACCTGTCTGGACTACAGGGTCCACTGTTAATTGGCACTGTAAGCTATTGTGGTGTCCCTGCCTTCATATGAAGGAAAAGTAAAACAAACAAAAACAATATAATAATTTATTGAACTAATGTAAAAAGATTTCACACTATATGAATGATAAATATAGTACAAATGATATGATATACCTTATAAATAATTAATATAAAATAAACATCCTAGTAATAAAATAAATGAAACAAATAAAATTTTATGATTAAAACTAAATAACCAAAAATGATATGAAGTTGCAAATGTTATAAAAGTTGAAAAGTTGCTATTTCTCAATATTTCAAATGTGCATAATGTCTGCACATGGTTTAATTGTATCAAGTCCTCTTTGTGAATAAAACAAACAACAAGTGAACAGTCCTCAAAGATATGAACAGATGCCATCTGTTGCTGCTTAATCACTATATGGTGCAACACAACCAAGGCTGTACTGAAAACAATAACAAAAAGATATGATATGCTACAAACAGCTAATGATTCACTAAAAGAGGACATTTTATATGCATTTACAATAAAAGAACATTGATTTGCTGAAAAAAAACCCATTGATTTGCTACAAAAGAACATTGATTAGCTGCAAAAGAACAGTTATCTGCTACAAGAGGACATAGATTTGCTGGGGAAAAAAACATCTATGTGTTAAAAGAACATTGATTTGCTACGAGATGACATTGATTTGCTGAAAAAGAACATATTTGCTACAAAAGAACATTTATAATTTGCTGCACAAGAACATTGATATGCTACAAAAGAACATTGATTTGCTACAAAAGAATGTTTATCTGTTACAAGAGGACATTGATTTGCTGAAAAAGAACATTGATAATGCTGTTACAAGAGGACATTGATTTGCTACAAAAGAACATTGATTTGCTCCAAAAGGACATGGATTTGCTGAAAATGAACATGGATTTGCTCCAGAAGAACATTTGATAATTTGCTACAAAAGAACATTGATTTGCTCCAAGAGGACATTGATAATTTGATACAAAAGAACATTGATTTGCTCCAAGAGGACATTGATAATTTGATACAAAAGAACATTGATTTGCTACAAAAGAACATTGATTTGCTGCAAGAGGACATTGATTTGCTACAAGAGGACATTGATTTGCTGCCAGAGAACATTGATTTGCTGCAAGAGGACATTGATTTGCTACAAAAGAACATTGATTTGCTACAAAAGAACATTGATTTGCTGCAAGAGAACATTGATTTGCTACAAAAGAACATTGATTTGCTACAAAAGAACATTGATTTGCTACAAAAGAACATTGATTTGCTACAAAAGAACATTGATTTGCTGCAAGAGAACATTGATTTGCTACAAAAGAACATTGATTTGCTCCAAGAAGACATTGATAATTTGCTACAAAAGAACACTGATTTGCTACAAAAGAACATCGATTTGCCCCAGAAAGTTACAAGATCATATACGGGGTTGTCAAGTCCCAGTGGCAATGTCCTGTGGCCTCATGCACTAGCTGTGGTTGGGAAAATGATGACAATCATGATGGTGGTGATGATGATAGTGATGTTGGTGATAGTGATAATCATTATAATGATGGTGATGATGAAGACAATAGTAACCATGGTGATGTTGATGACCAAAGTAGTGATGACAATGATGGTTATGATGATGATGACATGAAAATTGATTGAAGACAAAAATGTTGATGACAATGATGAGGATGATGATGATAATTTTGACAGGCTTCAATGACGTCTAAATCTTTAAAAGTCTTTCAGAGTAGTTGATGAGTTTGATTTTGAATTTTCTTCCCTATTCAAGTACATCTTTCACAGGATGAGTAATGATATCATTCAGAGTCTGTATGAGATCTCTTTAATCTTTCAACAAGATTCCTTCACCATTTCTATCATTCTTCAAGTATATCTTGAAGAAAATGGGTAAAAATATTTCAATCTATTCATTCTAGTCATTTTGATTCTTCATTAGTATTTGTTGCAACAAGATTGCTTAATTCACTATGATTTCTGTCATTCTTCAAGTCTTATTATCTTCAATAGTGTTGATAACACTGTTTCAATCTATTCCATTCTTGACGTCTATTTGTTGCAACAAGATTGCTTCACTATTTCTACCGTTCTTCAAGTCTTATTATCTTCAAAAGTGTTGATAACAATCTATTCAACTCTGAGTATTTGTTGCAACAAGATTGCTTGACTATTTCTACCATTCTTCAAGTATTATCTTGCAGAAAAAAATCATTTTGATTCTACATCTAATGGAGGCAACAAGTTTGCTCCACAAGTTTTACTGTTCTTCAAGTATATTGTCCTCAGGGTTGGTAACAATATATCAATTATATTCAACTCTTACAATCTTTTTGACAGAGGTTGTCGTAAGGAGAACAGATACCATCACAGAAAATGGCAAGAGTCATGGCACATTGCCAAGAATAAGGAAACGCTATCAAATAGAGATAGTGGTAGAATCTTACCACAACAATACCGTCCACTTATTCATAAATTATAACATGAACATTTTATATTTTGATTCTTATTCATTTTTATGTTTTATTTTAATCAAACACATGTAAAATTCCCTTTATTTCGATAGCTTTATTTGTTTTGATTTTATATGCGTGCGCTATAGATAGCGCTCGCATTTTTATTAATTTTTTGGCAGTTGTAATGACGATATCAAACATTCTATAACATCCCTGAAGATGGGCGCTTAGCCCGAAACGTCGGATTAAATAATCTAAAAAAGGTTGATGGCTCTTACTTCTTTATACAATGATGCCAACCTACAAACCTACACTAGAGCAACAAAACTGTTGAACTGTATCTGTTCTTCACATAATGTTACAACATCTTTTATTTCTGGGCAAATATTTTATATATACAACTAGCCTATCCTTGTCTAAATAGGCATTAACAATTTGTTTTCATTTTGTCAAAGCCATTTTGATTATAACTCTAAAGAGTTTGTTTCTTCAAGTTCACAATAATGTATATTCTAAGAATTGGTTTGTTTGTCTATTGTCTGCCTAGCAGTATAAACTGAGGTTTTGGGACAGTCAGCCTTTACAAGAGAAACAAAAACTGCCGTAATAGATATGTCAGAAATCTAATGATAACAGTCTCTGAAAGAACAGATATGTGGTTATTTGATATGGATTTTTCAAGACTATTTTTGGGCAGATATTATCATCAGAAACATGTGTTTTGTTTTCGTTTTATTTCATTTTTGTCAAGATCATTTCAAATATGATTGGAGATATTTGTTGTATTTCCTAATCTATTGGGCACATTGTAACCTAGCTACTGTAGTAGGCTGTTTTAACACTCATCTTGTTTGCTGACCAGCATTCACTTGTATTCTTACACCTTGACCTACAGCCATGAATACCAGGTACATAGGACAAAGGTCTTTCTTCAGTTTTGATATACGTTTTTACAGCTATTTGTTAATTTTTTGTTATCTATTGGGCACGTTCTAACCTACATGTAGTAGGCAGTTTTCACAGTCATTGTGTTTGCTGACCAGCATTCACTAATGTATTATTACACCTTGACCTACAGTCAGGAATACCAGCTATAACAAGGGTCTTCCTTCAGTTTTGAGATTACTTTTCACAATAAAATATTTCATTTTCCCTGATTTTAAACATCAGCAAAGCAAGAATAAAGAAACAACATAATCAATATATATTAAACATAAATTATATTAGATACCTAATAAACATACACAATGTAAACATTATATATTAGATACCTAATAAATAAACACAATATAAATATTATATATTAAGAATATATATAGGTAAAGAATAAACTCATTCAAATGAAAAAAGTTATATTTTATTAAAACAGAGATTGCCGTAACACCTACTAATTAAAATTACTTACTAATTTGTGATGGTTCACTATTGCAGGTCAGTTTTGGGTATTGCAATTGGCTCTTTACTTGTGTTTAACTTTATTTTAAATATTTGATATCAATTGTTAGATTTACTGTATTCTATTTAAAGATGAACCATTCCTAGTTAATGTAGGAAGTAAAACTTCCTTGAAGGAATGGTCCATTTTATAGTTTTACAGTTCAACAGCCGTGCAACAGCAAATGCAAAACAGCCATAAAATACTTCATGTACTCACCAACACCACACACATATACAGCACTGTTTTGTAGCTTACTACTTTGTTTAGTCTCTTTCTCAGTTGTCTAGGATGGTATTCAGCTGGAAAATCTCTCCAAACTTGCAAGTTTTCTCCTAGAAATATTTGTAAGCCTTCAGTAGTTGGTGCTTCCTTATCGTGGCTCTGTGTTGTGCAAAGAAGCTGATCTCCACAAGAGGACCATGTATGCACAGTTGATGGCTTTATTGTGGAGGAGGTCAACCCTGGTATTATGTAAAGTAAGTCATTGTTTAGTATATTTTGTCATTAGTATGGAGCGATGGTGATAAACTTGGGGCCAGTTGTACGAAGCCTGGATAAAGTTATTCAGGCTTCGTACAACCATCTACTGTAGAATCACGGGTGCCAGAGTATCATTTGGGTTTGTATTTGTTTGTAATCTCCATGTATTTATAGTTATCACCAATCATGTATTACTTTGCTTTGGTATAAGATTGACCTTTTGTAATAATGTGTAGCTCCTATTTCAATCTCTTCATATTAGTCTATCTGGTAGTAGAAACGATTTTATGTCACTCGGAATAAATCAGTAACTTCTTTAACAACCCTCAAAGGTATATCAGATACCTTATTACTTTGCTTTGGTATACGATTGACCTTTTGTATGTGTAGCTCCTATTTCAATCTCTTTATTTTAGTCTATCTGGTAGTAGAAACGATTTTATGTCACTCGGAATAAATCAGTAACTTCTTTAACAACCCTCAAAGATATATCAGATACCTTATTACTTTGCTTTGGTATACGATTGACCTTTTGTATGTGTAGCTCCTATTTCAATCTCTCTATTTTAGTCTATCTGGTAGTAGAAACGATTGTATGTCACTCGGAATAAATCAGCAACTTCTTTAACAACCCTCAAAGGTATATCAGATACCTTACATGTATATACGGTATCTTATATACCTTCTGGGGCCGTTAAAGAAGTTACTGATTAATTCTGTGATATACGATTGCTTTTAATACTAGATAGACCAAATGACGAGATTGAAATAGGAGCTACACATAATATGACGAAGGGTCAATGGAATAACAATTAAAAGCAAACTAATACATGTCTGTTGCTAACTATAAAAACAAAAAGATTACAAGTGGATACAAACGTGAACTATACTCTGGCCCGGTGGTAGAATAGTGGGTAGACTCTAGTAGACAGTATAGTTGTCTGATCTATTTATCAACATATTTTATTTCACAGGTTTTATTTTTACAGGTTTTCATTCCAATAAAACTATTAACAAGTCTTAACAAGGTTTCGAAGGATGTTCATTTTGTACTCATACAATATAATAATTCTAAATCTTAACTCAGTGAATTTTCATTTTCAGATCATAACATGACAAAAGCCAGCCTAGACTGTGCTACACTACATGCCATGTCAAGCTAGACACAAGATGGCTTGTACCTTACCCATACTTGGTGGGAGGATCTACAAGGAGAGACAGAGAGGAGCAAATGGTTATCATCATTTGTAATACAAATGGTGTGTGGTGGTCTGACCTATCTGAGCCCCACTGGGAATTGGAGTTAAGCTGTTGTGGTGTCTTGCCTTCCCAAGAAAGAAAAGAGAAACAATACAAATCTACATAGAGAATCAGAGGTAAAAGATACAAGCTTTGTAAGTATGTACTTACATTAGTAGTAATGTATGTTAGATGAAAGGATAATTCTAATTGAATTAAAAGACAATGAACAGGTTCCCATTTAAATCTGTACTTATGCAAATTTTGTTGATGTGTGCTAAACACACAGATCAACCAATCAGAGAAGTTCACTTCAGAAATAAAATACTCTGATTGGTTAATCTGTGTGTTTAGCACACATCAACACAATTTGCATAAGTACAGATTTAAATGGGAAAGTACAGATTTAAATGGGAACCTGTTAATGACAGATTGAATGAATGAAAGAAAAAAGAATTAAAAAGAATAATGAAATAAAATAATGAAACATGAAACGAATGAGTGAATAAGGAGATACATTGGGTGACTGTAACCATAACAACACATGATCACTTACCAGCATGCTTTGCATTGTTTATTTTGATTTAAAGGACATACATGGGTGACTGTAACCATAGCAACACATGATCACTTACCAGCATGCTTTGCATTGTTTATTTTGATTTAAAGGACATACATGGGTGACTGTAACCATAGCAACACATGATCACTTACCAGCATGCTTTGCATTGTTTATTTTGATTTAAAGGACATACATGGGTGACTGTAACCATAGCAACACATGATCACTTACCAGCATGCTTTGCATTGTTTATTTTGATTTAAAGGAGATACATTGGGTGACTGTAACCATAACGACCCATGCTCACTTACCAGCATGCTTTGCATTGTTTATTTTGATTTAAAGGAGATACATGGGTGACTGTAACCATAACAACCCATGATTCACTTACCAGCATGCTTTGCATTGTTTATTTTGATTTAAAGGAGATACATTGGGTGACTGTAACCATAACAACCCATGATCACTTACCAGCATGCTTTGCATTGTTTATTTTGATTTAAAGGAGATACATGGGTGACTGTAACCATAACAACCCATGATCACTTACCAGCATGCTTTGCATTGTTTATTTTGATTTAAAGGAGATACATGGGTGACTGTAACCATAACAACCCATGATCACTTACCAGCATGCTTTGCATTGTTTATTTTGATTTGATTGTTATAATTCATTTGCAGTCAGTTTACTATGAGAAAAACGATTGAAAATAACTTGTAGAATAATTTTTATCAAAATGTCTGAATGTGTGACTTTCATGGTCCACAAAATTCAGTCAGCGGTACATGCTGGTAAGGGTCTTTTACATATTGATGGATGAAAAGACTGCAATATGTTTTTGGCTAAGAGAGGTGTGATGGTCTAGTGGTCAGGGTATCAAATTCCAAGCCTAAGGGACTGGTCATAAAGTACAGGGGTGGGTGGGCTGGTAAAATCAGGGGGTGGGCCATTTGTTTTTCTGCTTCAAAAAAGGGTGGGCTATGTACAAAATGAGTATGACTTAGGGGTGGGCCATGTTAAAATGAAAATAGAAAAAAAGTAGAGAAAAAAATAAACACTGTCAAGAGAAAAAAATATATTTAATCATAAACATGCATCACAAACTCCACCTTCATTTAAGCAACATCATCAAAATCATTTATGTCACTCTCATTTTCACTATCAGTATTTTCATCTTCAGCCTCATCCTCATCGTCAGAATCAAACACCAATAACCGGATGTCTTCTTTTAATAGTGTCTTTATTTTTGCTAAAGCATCAATGGAAAATCTTCCTTCTTTGATGAGTAGTTTCAGCCATTTAGCATTTTTTTTACTTACAGATTTGACAGAATCAACTTTCAATACTTCAGATGATATCTGTTTGTCAGGGCTTAACTCATCTTGCTCCAGTAAAACAATTTCTTTCATTAGCTGGCTGCAGTTCTTTGGGGCAAATTTTCTTTTCTTAGACTTTGCTTTATTTTCTTTTTGTCTCCTTTTCTTGGTTGTGTAGACTTCTTTGGCAAATGGAAACATCTTTTTGTGCTTTTTTAGAATTGTTTCAAGTTCATCAACTGATTTTTCAATCTTTTTGCTCAAATCAATAAGCTTACTTATTGAGTTTTCTTGAAATTTGAAGTGGGACTACAGAGATCCTATTGGGAATCTTAGCGACAATGAGCTGGCGAATATTTCCATTCAGGAAATAACTTTGCTTGAGGAAACCGCAATGGAAACGAACGCATGGCTTGTTGCCGACGAAGTAAAAAACAGGATCCAAGATGAACCAGGCCCATCAGGAGACTTTATGAAGGCTTACGTGACATCAAAAAAGGAATCACAATTCTTTTTTAATAGCACAGAGCTTCATTTATGGACAGCTTCATCAGAAACTAAGCAAGCAACCATGCCTGGGCATTTTTACTTCAAGAAAATTCAATTATTCATTAAACGCCACGTGGAAGTAGGGGAGCTCTACATGGAGTTCTTGAAGGGTTCTTGCAGTTCAAGATCCAGCAATATGTGCGAATTCTGTGAGAAGTATCCCAAGCTCTCAATTCAATTGAACGTGTTCCAAGGTCCAAACCCGATGAAGCTGCTCTTCCGAGTCTTAAGTATTTGCCATACGATAAGACACCGATAGTCAAGGAAGATGGTATTCAAAGGGATGTTGATGACTATCAACCTAGAGCACAGCTCCGAAAGTGTTTCGAAAATGAAAACATATCCTTAGATGACACCGAATCTATTAAAGAATTCTCGAAGAAATTTGCAGTTAGGGAGGATCTGGTCAAGAAATACTTAGAGCATTTGCAATATCTAAAAGTTAAAAGAATTAAGAGGGCACAAGAGGGGCAAAAAAAACAAAGTTACTGAATCGTCAAAAGTGTATGAAGATTACAACTGGAAAGAAATGCAAGAAACGGGAACACTTAAAAAACTCAAAGTGTCAGTCCTAGATCTCTTTCTCAAGAAGCACAATCTGCTGAAGCCTAGAATGAAGAAAAATGAGAAAGTCCTTGCTATTAACGCATGGCTTTCGATGCAGTTTCTGAACGCTACTACAAATACATCTACAGAGCAGACTGAGGAGATCGATCATAATAGGTTGGAGGACACAGATGAATATACTGATGAAAGTGATGAGGAAAGAAATGACATTGTCATTCACGAAATTGGATTTTCGGGAGCAGTGAAGATGATACTGAAAGCAATGAAGAAAATGAGATTATAGATGGAAATCAAGATGCCATGCCAGCTAAAATCACAAGAAGTGGAAGACAAGTGATCCAGAGAAAATTATTTTGGCAGTTGTGACTGGTTGGTGAGTCGGGTATATTACTTAAGGTTGGGGTGGGCCATTTATATTTATGACCTTGGATTTGAGTGGGCCATTGTATTTTCAGCTTTTTTTAAGGTTGGGTCATTAGTAAACAAGTCCAATCGATTTGGGTTTTACCAGCCCACCCCCCCCCTGTACTTTATGACCAGTCCCTAATGGTCTGGGTTTGATAACCGGTCCAGGCAAATGGGGTTGGGTCCTTGGGCAAGACACTTCACTCTCTCAGTGCCTCGTAAAACCGGAGGTCCTGTCTGCCTTCACTCTAATTCCTATATAAGGTGGACGTAAAAGATCCTGTTGTGCTCTTCGAAAAAAGCAGGGGATTGTCTCCCGGCACAACAGTCAGGTTTCAGCATACTACAGGGCCCACAGTAATTGGCGTAAGCTGTTGTGGTGTCCCTGCCTGCGTATGAAGGAAAAAGCTAATAAAATATATATTCTTTTTGACTGTGTTTTACAAAGTCTTTAATATTAGAACAGATTTGATGACACAAGATAGCCTTGTGGACACATGTACATCTAACACAGCAAAATACCAAGAACTGATTCCTCCAGTAGCAGCTAAAACAGATTGGTAATATGATGACACAAGATAGCCTGGTGGACAATGTCTGTAGCTGACTCACTGTCATAGTAAAATACCAAGAACTGATTCCCACATAAACACAAGCATGTCACAGCTACAACAGATCGTGTGATGACACAAGTTAGTCCTTTGGACAATGTTTATAGCTGACTAACTGTTGCCACTGGAAGTAAAATACTGAAGCATCCAAGATAAGACAAGACTACAAGCCACAACACTTTACTTGATGCAGTAAAAATAATAAAAACCCTTGTCCAGAATGGAACCATTGACTTTGGAGATCATAGCTTACACACACGGTATTGTATATCCTAAGGGTGGTGAATATACACTATTTACAACAAAGCTTGTTTATTCAACATTCAAAGTTAATTCCAACTGTTCACTTACAAATGATAAAAGGTTATTTGTTTCTTGGATGTGACTCAAAAGATCTTGCTCAATTTTGCAAGAATTGTTTTCACAAGATTGATGTGATCAAAGACTTTCATGTTATAACACAAGTCATTTATTATGCTTGAGTAATAGCAAGATAAAGCATTCACCACCCCTAGAGTAGAAACATAAGGTTTATTTAAAAATGATGTGTTATTTATTGTATAACATTTGTATGGAGTTCCAAGTACTTTTCAGCCTTTAAAGGACATGGTGTTAGTGACACAGTAAACAAACTGAATCAAGTCAACAAGATCTACTGGTACAGCAATGGTATTAGACAGTGATGATATTGTATCAAGTCAGCAATGGTAATGTATTTGTTATGGTGTATGTACTTAAAGATAGCTTGCCTTAATGTTATCATACATGCAGGGATGTAGGTTATAACCATGTCAAAAACAAACCTTTTAGTGTCATTATTATGGATTTAGAACTTAGACTATATTTCCTACCTGAGCTTGATCTACATCCCATGTATTACAGATCAATCAACTTATCAATCAATCAATCAATCAATTGGTCAGCCAGTCAGTCAGTCAGTCGATCAATCAATCAATCAATCAATCAATCAATCAATCAATCAATCAATCAATCATGACCAAGCAATAAAAATGAACAGAGAACAAAATTGCAGCCAACTGCATTATTCAAATAGTGCATAACAGGGGCAGACAGAGGGGGGTGAACTGGGTGACTTTTCACCCCCACCCCCTTTTTGTAGTAAAGTCCCGTTTTAGTAAAGAAAAGCGGGCACATTACGATCTCTGCACTCTTGTGTCTGCCGTTATCTGCCAAAAGGATATCAAAGTTCACCCACTTGTCAAATTTCTGGATCCACCCCTGCATAAATACAAAACATTGCTGTACATCTGCTATGACAAGAGTTGTTTATCAAACAATATGCATTACAATGTCTGTACATTAACATGATAAAAGATAACATTAAGGCAAGCTGGGAGATATTGTACATAATGAATACTGTACATGTATTGGCTACTATGTAAACTAACAATGTCATGAGTTATTAATGTTGACAGGTTTGAAAACCAATGAAATAACAGCTCATTATGATGTGAGAGAGAAGTTGAAATCCCAGCGATGGTAATGTATTTGGTATGGTGTATGTACTTAAAGATAGCTTGCCTTAATGTTATCATACATGCAGGGATGTAGGTTATAACCGTGTCAAAATCAAAGATTTTAGTGTCATTATTATGGTTTGTGAGCTTAGACTTTATTGTTGCTTTCTCCTGAGCTTGATCTACATCCCATGTATTACAGATCAAGCAACTAATCAATCAATCAATCAATTGGTAAATCAGTCAATCAATCAATCAATCAATTGGTAAATCAGTCAATCAATCAGTCAGCCAATCAATTATGATCGAGCAATAAACAAGAACAGAGAACAAAATTTCAGCAAACTGCATTATTCAAATATCTGTCATGACAAGAGCTGTTTATCAAACAATATGCAATAACAATGTCTGTACATTAACATGATAAAAGATAACATTAAGGCAAGCTGGGGGATATTGTACACAATGAATACTGTATTGGCTACAATATAAACTAACAATGTCATGAGTAATTAATGTTGACAGGTTTGCAGAACCAATGAAATAACAGCCCATTATGATGTGAGAGAGAAGTTGAAATCCCAGCAATGGTAATGTATTTGGTATGGTGTATGTACTTAAAGATAGCTTGCCTTAATGTTATCATACATGCAGGGATGTAGGTTATAACCATGTCAAAAACAAAGATTTTAGTGTCATTATTATGGTTTGTGAGCTTAGACTATTGTTGCCTAACTGAGCTTGATCTACATCCCATGTATTACAGATCAACCAATCCGCTAGCCAATCAATCAATCAATCAATCAATCAATCAATCAATCAATCAATCAATCAATCAATCAATCAATCAATCAATCAATCAATCAATCATTCAATCAATCAATCAATCAATCAATCATTTAGCCTGTCAATCATGAACAAGAACAAAATAGCAGAAAACTGCATTACTCAAATAGTGCATAAATACAGAACATTGCTGTACATCTGTCATGACAAGAGTTGTTTATCAAACAATATGCAATTACAATGTCTGTATATTAACATGATAAAAGATAACATTAAGGCAAGCTGGGAGATATTGTACACAATGAATACTGTATTGGCTACAATATAAACTAACAATGTCATAAGTTATTAATATTGACAGGTTTGAAAACCAATGAAATAACAGCCCATTATGATGTGAGAGAAGAAGCAGCAGGATGGATAAATATTTCACCCCCATACCCTGGGTATCCTCATACGCAGTTATTATGTGTTAGCATACCATATAGAATCCTGTGGATACCCCCTGTGAGTCATGATTCCGAGGTAATAATCTATTACACAATTAAAATACCTGTGGGTGTTGCGACAGTGATTTAAAAAAATGACAAAGTTTCAATGATTTCTTATGGTGGAGCATAATTGAAAAGATTGATAATTGACATCTTGAAATATGGAAAGGGGAAACAATTGATGGAAGTGTACACTTAAAGTCAAATGGCAAACCAACATTTAAAAGTGATTGATTGACGTATAAGACTAAGGAAACAACTACAATGTTCCTAAAAATACATTAGAGGGTACCCATTATCCACAGGATTCTATGGTATTGCTGCACAAATTCATGTTGATAATAAACTACACAATGCACACACAAAAACAAACCTTGTCTGAATGAGTCCATTACACAAGTGTAAGGTAAACCCAGTTACAACTGACATAATATTAAGGTGACTTCATGTGTGATACAAACATAGAACATCAAGAACAACAAAGTTTGTTGTGATATATTGCTTGTTTAACATATAACACTGACTAAATTGTTGGACATTTTTTACCAGCTGAGTTTCAATGATGTGAACAGCTGTCTGTAATATGCATTCAATGATTATAACAAGACGGTGTCTGTCATTTGAAGTAAATCATTATTTGAAAACGAGCAATTTGATTTCAAAATATTCAAGTCAGTTGTAACTGGGTTTACCATATTGTTGTTGTTGGGAAGGGGAGGAAGATATTACACCATACTGAGAAAGATGGAGACCTGCACAGTTAGACTGCTGATGTCACCGTCAAGAACTTGGATTTGCTCTTACACTATCTTGCATGATTTGCAATGATTTGCATGATTGTTTTGTTAAGAGAAAAAGCTAAAGCTTTCTCTGACGATTGAAAGAATGGAGACAAATCTGCCAATTCATTATTAGCAAATCTGGTGTGATTCAGCCATCAATAAATCTGTTACTTAAATGGATTAACCCAGTGTAAACCTACATGTCAGCAAATCTCTGGTGAATCAACATCGACAAAGCAAAGTCTAACTGTGCAGGGATACGTTTGTCTATTTTGTTTGTTTTGAACACTTAGTATGCATTCTGTATACATATTTTTGACAACGGTTGTGATAGAGTTAAGGCACTTGATCGGTGACAAGTCTGATATACACTTGTATATATTTGACTATATTTTTGTCTTTATTTGTTTCACTTTATTTGACCTTTAAAAATGAATCATTAAATTGTTTTTGACTAAGTGCCTTGACTCTACCATCTTTCTCAGTATGGTGACTTTGGGGTGGGTGGGGGTATGCTTCTTGGGTTGGGGAGGGTTTTCACTTATAGGGTGGGGAGGGAATTCACTTATAGGGTGGGGAGGGTTTTCACTTATAGGGTGGGGAGGGAATTAAACTTATGGGTTTGGGGAGGGACTTCATTGAAGTTTTTCTGTCTTTGAAATTTGTGCCCCACCTGTCTTAGGGTGCCGACTTAGAAGTTTGTGTGGAGTTAGAATTTTTTCACTTGTAAGTTTTTTGGTCTTTGTTTATTTTCTACTTCTGTTATTACTGCCGTGTTGTCTTTGTTATTTGCGTGCAATAAAGTTTGACTCTGAAATTTTGTGTTTTTTTTTTTAATGTATTCCATAACTATAGGGTACACACCCATTTGACTTTTAAAAAAATACCTCCCCGAGGCCCCACCAGCACCAAGTCTCACCACCCCACAGGCCAGATCCTTTAGTAGGCCCACTGCCCCGACTAGAGCCATGTTATAAGGCCAAGACCAGCAAACTTTAGACTGCCCTGATACTGAAGACTGACTGCATAAGTGCCAAACCTCCACTCACTACAGACCCCATGGGGGAACTCTGTTGTCATCCAAGCCAGCACTTAGGTGAGGGTCAATGTGAATGCGAGTTGCAAGTGATCCTACCCCACCACCCACTGGTTATGCATGACAGTGATGCGCTGTGTAATCAATAGGCCCGTTGCTTAGCAACATTCAGACCCCTCTGCATTAAGTATTGATTATCAAATCTGACACCTAGGAAGACTAACAAGTATTTCTGAGATAACAAATTGGGATAAGTGTGAAGGTCGAATCTGATAAGGCACATCTACCACCATGCAATTCAATTGGAAAAACCCTAAAGCCGCAATATTTAGTTAACTTTCTTTTGCCACCATTTTGAATCTTAAGTTTAAGTCTTAAATTATTTAGCCTAGTTGCCATCTTGAATATGATTAGCCTGGCAGCCATTTTGAATAACTTCACCTTGACGCCATTTTGAATCGATTAACCAAGGTGTCATTTTGAATAACTTGGACACCATTTTGAATTGATTAGCCTATATGCCATCTTGAATAAATTAAACAAGACACCATTTTGAATTGATTAAAAGCCAATTTGAATTTTAAATGACTTTAAGATGGCTGCCATAAGCATGTTACATAGTGCAATATAAGGCATCAAATAATAATGAAAATAACAAAGCCAATTCTTGAAAATCTCGCTGCAGTTTACCGTCTCTGTTAGGAGACGATTTGCAAGTGAATTGCACCATGTAACATGCAAAAAAATTCTAAAATGCTGAAGTTTGTTTAGTAGAAATGGTGGCAAAATGTAGAAAAAAGTTAAAGGTTATTTTAAATTTATCCTAAGATAAGTTTTTTCACCAGCAAAGAATCCGCAATTATAAATAAATTTTGTAAAGCCGTAATAAATGATTTAATAAGGCCGCAATAAATGTTATGTGTAAGGCCATAATTAATGTTTTCACGCGGCCATATAATTTTGTAAACATTTTTTGGCAGTGTGCATAAATTTGTACAGAAACTCAGATGGCTTTTCGAAGTACTGTATAATTTGTAGTTGTTATAGTGCATTTTGTATTTCAAGCAATTAATTCTAAGAGGTATAGTCTTTCATCTCTTGTTGTATAGTATTCAGAGGTTTGGTGTTTCTACCCTTTCTTTCACAGGTCACCTTTTACCTCTCATAATTGCATGTTGTTTTTTCACTAAGTTGATTAATTTTTCTGAAATATTTAAGCCATCTATAGTATCATCGGCTGATAAAGAATAATTTTTGATTTCGTTTGTTTTGATAATCATTGAAATAATCAATAAAGACTATTCTTTATTGAATAAATATGTGGCCGTTTCAATTAATATTCAGTTGCGAATTTCAATATAATTTTTGAAGACCTCAGTTAAAAGTTTGATATCTCCAATTGTTTAGACAGAATTACGGAATTATTTGCACATTCTTAACGAGAGAGTGGAAAGTTTTTCGTAGTAGAAGTACAAGTTGTGTTCTGTAATCGGAGATCATGACAGTAAATTTTTATCAATTTGTGTCATGAGAATCAAATCAGTTTTAAATAATTCTGTACTTTCATTTCAATAATTTTTCTTCAATCAAGTGTCATATAGTTTTCTATTGTAAACTTTGTAATGGTATCAAATATTCCTATGGAGTGTAGTTTCAAATGTTAAACGGAATTTAAACAGTGTTAAGTTTAGTAGTTAAGGAACTGAGGTCTTCTCTTTGCTGGTGAAAAAACTTCAATTGAATTGCAATCCTGCGATAGAGGCCGTTTTACCAGTTGCCAACAACACCGCACCGACAAAGTTATCCCAGAAAAGGTTCAAGTTAGTCTTCCATGTCAGTTTGATAATCACTTATATTAGAGAAGTCTGAATGGAGCATCAC
This sequence comes from Metridium senile, assembly GCA_949775045.1. Classification (NCBI taxonomy): domain Eukaryota; kingdom Metazoa; phylum Cnidaria; class Anthozoa; order Actiniaria; family Metridiidae; genus Metridium; species Metridium senile. The sequence goes on along the minus strand of OX459100.1, from coordinate 19,415,667 downwards.
TTTAAGCCTACCAATTACCCAGCCTATCACTGCCATACACACCAGTGAATGGTGGGCAGGATCACCCGAGACTCACATTCACATTGACCCTCACCTTTTTTGGCTGACTTGGATGACATCAGAGTTCCTCCATGGAGTCTGCAGTGAGCAAAGGTCTGGCACTCATACAGTCAGTCTTCAGTATCAGGGCAGTCCTCATTTAGCTGGTCAAGGCCAAATGTCTAGGCTCTGCCAGGAACAGTGGGACCTACCGTTTTTGGATCTTTATTGGCCTGTTGTGGGGTGGCTCCTCTTCTGGTGCTGGCAGGACCTCGTGGGAGGTATGAAGTTTATTTCAATTTTGTTTCCTAGAACAATAGATACAGGAGAGTGTCCTGAGACTCAGATACAAATATCTGAGCATCTAACCTACATCATCCAAACAGAGTCTAGCCACAGAAACCACAAGGCTTTCATAAAGCTAGAACACTTGCACTAAATCCTAGTAGGACACTCTCCTGTATCTATTGTTGGGGCTGGAGAGCTGGAATCTGTGAAAAAGATTGATTCCTTTTACTGGAGCATTTGCTCCAAGGAATTTGTAAGACTATCTGCATCTTGTAATCCCCCTACTAGGGAAAATCTTAACCTGACCTAAACAAACCAGCCCTCCAGCCCAAAATATAAATATTTGTTTTCTTTTTTCATTTTCTCTCAATTTCATTTTTTCACACTTTTTTCTTTCTCTCATTTCTAGTCTTGGTGCTGGTCTTCTTTGCATCTGGTGGGATTTGGTGACAGGCCATCTGTAAACACAGAATATATGATGTTAGGAAAGCTATTTTTATATGTAATGTACAACATACATGAGAAACTATTATTACCATAGACCGAATCGAAATATGGCGTACTGACTGTCTAGCCTCGTGTTCACGTTGGAAAACAATAGAGTTTTCACATGTATGCGAGACTGGACAGTCAAGAAGAATTGTTATTTAAATTGGTTGCCATATTTCGATTCAGTGTATTGTGTAGTTCCAGAAAATATCCATACCCCCCCCACGGAGGGTCACAGAAATTCCGAGGGGTAGGGGGGTCTAAAAGTGGAAAATTTCCGAGGGAGAGGGGGGTATAAAAACGTATTTTTCCAGAGGGTTACAAGAGATACGTATAGTACCGTAATTCACTATCGGTAGCAGGAAACTAAACCAAAGAAATACTCTTGCTATTAAAGTGCATCTGAAATTGCTTGTTGTAAAGCTTCCAAGATTTTCCAGGCATTTATTTCAACACTTTGTCTCTCTAAGTTGCATTTCTTGCTTCGAGCAAGACAAAATGGCGGCCAAGTCGTTCCCAGTCCCTCTAATTGCGCCTTACCGTTCACGTGTCAAATGTCACGTAACGCACCAGTGTAGTGTTGTTTAGCTCGCAAAAGGACCCAAAAGCACTGTAAAAGCATGACATTTTAACTGTTAAAAAAGGCAAGAACATATTCTGAAAGTATTTAACCGTTTTTTGCTATAAATCGCGATCTCTGATGTAAGTTTGTGACACATAAACTGTGCTCGTGTGAGACCCACGGCGGCGGCGCCAGGACGCTTTTCACGATATTTTCAAAAATAAACTGGCTAAATTTGCAAGATTTATCTTCAAACTGGTTGGTACCTCCAAGAAAATAATCATGCACAGTAACTTACAAAATCAGAAGCCGAAAATCAAATGTTTTTTACTTTTTTGTGGCTACGTAATAACAACAAAAATTGTACCATTAATTAACGCCTTTGTCCGCGAATTATAGACATAAAAAGCGTTTTAGGTATAAATTTGAGGTTTTCCAAGGGGTATTAAAGCAAGTGGGAAAATTATGGAAATTCCAGGGGGTAGGGGGGTCTTTTGAAGACCCTCTGGAATGGAAATTCCAGGGGGTAGGGGGGTCTAAAAATAAAAAACCCTCCGTGGGGGGGGGGGGGGGGGGGTATGGATATTTTCTGGAACTACACATTATCTTTGAAATATGGCTGTGAAAATTGTGACACTTAAAATCAGGACAGTTTTCAAAGTCACACTTCAATGATAATGGTAACAAGAATGTACAAGTGTTACTTACAAGTCTGTCACATTGTGAACAGCCACTTGCTTGACCATAACATTGGTTGCAATATTTCTGTCAAGCTGTTGAAAATAAAGAATATAGTGGTTAAAATATGCTCATTAAACACAGAAAGATTGAATAAAAATAAAGACAACAATCCTGTGTGAGTGTTGTGTGAATAAGAAGTGGCTGGAAGGGCAGATGGTGATATTACATAGTGCATAAATACCTACCTATTTTGCCATTTAGGCAAGTCCATTATATGACCATTGTAGCCACATCATACAGCATGGCTAGCATTGTGGTATTATAGGTCATGGTTAGTCAATTGACAATCATTGCAAAGGCAAATGATGATTGTCATTCTGCATGGTTTGTCATTCTGCATGGGTTGTCATTTGCATGGGTTGTCATTCTCCATGGGTTGTCATTCTGCATGGGTTGTCATTTGCATGGGTTGTCATTCTCCATGGGTTGTCATTCTCCATGGGTTGTCATTCTGCATGGGTTGTCATTCTGCATGGGTTATCATTCTGCATGGGTTGTCATTCTGCTGCCATTTTCGTACAACTGAAAGTCTGGTATATGACACACAGTGTACATCTTCAATATCTGTAACAAGCAAAAACAATAACAATGCATTTAATTTGTGGTAACAACAAGCAAAAGGGAATGTAAAGCTAACATTTGGCAGTACTTTTCGTCTTCGATGTTCCGACTTATAATTGCAACGAGTGTCAAGACAATAGACCGTCTATCGACCCTTCTGGTAAGCCATACAAACACAGTTTTACAACACTGACTGCTCTTAAAATCACCATACAACATCTCTAGATCCAGAAGAACAAGTAATAAGCAAGGAAAACAATTTAGGAAGCCATTTGAATGCTAAAATGTTGCAGAAATCAAGACAATAGAACGATTTCACATAAGCGTTTTTAACATGCAAATATATTTTGTCGAGTATTTAATATGCAAATGAGCTGTCACCTCGATATCTGAGGCAAGTGCACGCGGGTAGCTTCACGGCTCATTGACTTGGGTACGATTCTCGTTGAAAAAAAAAGCACTAATGATCAGATTCAACTATCTTTTAGTGCAAAATTGCGTAGCCGCTAAAACGAAATTTAATATACTTCTTGCACATAGTTATATCGCATGGAACCGGTAGAGTAAAAACACTAAAAGTGTGCAACATAAGTACCACTAAATACTGCTAAATTATGCAAATTCCTTTGTTCTCTATTGTTTATTTAAATAGTACAAAATGTTGCACACTTTTAGTGGTTGTACTCTATGTATTACAATAGTTATAAAAGGTTAGCAATTAAGGTGTCAATTCAACTAAGGTGACAACTCATTTGCATATTAAATACTGGACAAAACATATTTGCATGTTAAAAACGCTTATGTGAAATCGTTCTAATAGACAAGTCTATCGGCACGTTTGGGAGCCATACAAACACAGTTTAACAACACTGACTGTTCTAAAAATCACCATACAACATCTCTAGACGCAGAAGAACAAGTAATAAGCAAGGAAAGCAATTTAGGAAGCCATTTGAATACTAAACTGTTGCAGAAATCAAGACAATAGACCGTCTATCGGCACTTTTGGGAGCCATACAAACACAATTTTACAACACTGACTGCTCTAAAAATCATCATACGACATCTCTAGACCCAGAAGAACAAGTAATAAGCAAGGAAAACGATTCAGGAAGCCATTTGAATGCTAGAATGTTGCAGAAATCACGTAATATCAGCAGAATACAACCGCGACACAAAACATGGCTCAAAACATGCCAATTTGTTCGTTTTTCTTACCATTTTTGGCTCCAAAACGTTCCTTAGACACTTAGCTACTGTTTTAGCTAGTATTTAGATCGATTTTTGCTTTAAAAAGTGAAAAATAAAGCCATTTTTGCAGCACTTCCAATGTTATGACTTGTCTTGCACGTGCAGACCGTGTCAACTTATCACGTGGTAAATGGACTGGGCCCTAGTAGCGCGCACATCTCGCGCGTCGTCCCGCGATCATTTCTCTCTACATCTTCATATATATTTATACTCTATTTCACAACCAAACTGATCGATCAGTTCAATTTTATCCAACCAACCCAACCAACCCAACATCTGAACACACAATATCAATTTTTACTCAATATTTTATTTTTCAAATAACACATGATGAAAATACACAAACAATTTTTTAATAATTCTTAAATTTAACGTTTACAACTGATTTTTCATGAACTGCAAATCTCTTGCCTATTACAACGAGGTGTCTTGTATCATATGCCACCACTATAACTCGACAGCTCAGAGACTGCAAACACATTTACCTCATATTTTCGACATATTTTTTTGTGTCATTTGATGTGTGCTTAAAAAGCGCATTTCACATCATCTCAAAGCGCTTTATAATCAACTACATATACGGACAATTATTCTTAAAATTTGGGTTTCCTTAAATTAGGATTTAGTGTTTTTCACATCTCGCATCATCTCTGCAGTGTTGCTTATTCCCTGGTTTCAATGTCCAACAGCAGATCTGTAATACCTGTAAGTAAAGTAAAAATCACATTTTCAGTACAATCATTCGTGTAAATTGTGAATGATTTTTGTCAGTAAGTTACCGTAATTTGCATCATCTCTGTAGAGTTGCTTATTCCCTGGTTTCGATGTCCAACAGCAGATCTGTAATACCTGTAAGTAAAGTAAAAATCAAATTTTCAGTACAATTATTCGTGTAAATTATGAATGATTTTTTGTCAGTAAGTTAGCGTGATTCGCATCATCTCTGTAGTGTTGTTTATTCCCTGGTTTCGATCTCCAACTGCAGATCTATAATACCTGTAAGTAAAACAAAAGTCTAATTCCGTAACATCATTTCTGTAAGCAGTGGGTGACATTTTTTCAGCAATTCTAAACAAATCAATTTTTTTCAGGATTATGTTTTTTTTCCTGACAAACTGTAGATCTAGAATCTCTGTAGGTGAAATTCAATCGGTCAGGAAAATCATGGTTCTGGTGCAATCTAAGGTGGATAATTGTTTTAGTATAAACACACAAGTGACTTTTTCAAAAAGTAAAAATAACCAGCTTTTTTGAAGAAAAACTGACCTTCAATTCTCATTTCTAAAAGCGCGCGAAACGCTTAGGAGACAATCGAGAAATAATGTGAATTTCTAGACCAATCACCGCGCGCGATTTTCGGCTATAATCACTTGTGTATTTCTACTAAATGCTATGACTACTGTAATGATATCGTATAAACTATTGGGATTCCTGTGGTTTTCCATAACCACTAGCGCATGTAAAGTTTGTTTGTTTTTGTTAAATCAATAATTGATTGTAATTAGAAAATGCTCGTTCTTGTCCGTCATACTTCGCGTAAAAATGACGATTTCTTTCAGTCGAACGACGCGCTCATAGCTTATAATATAACGCTTATTTAGAGCGTGGTGATTAGGTATTTAGGTGGTATAAATGTAACTTACTTTGAGGGATTTCGTCGTCCATCAAACATGGTCAAAAGAGGCCTTATTTGAATTTCAAAATAGTAATTAGTAGTTCGTTAGCGCATTGGTGCGTTATTTCCAAAGGGTATTGAATATGATGATCTGATTGGTTAATCAATTGAATAGGCTATCCCATTGGAATAAGAACAATACTATTAGCATAACAATAAAACTTCGCTGAATAGACTAGAAGTTTTTCGATGTTATATATCGATAGTTGCTTATTTAGCGCAAAAGGGTTTACAGTCTTGAGAGGTTGATATTGTCTTACGGTTGAGAGTTCGAGCCATACAGCAAGCATGTTTTTTTATTTGCTTCGTATGTGCTATTTTGTTTAATTTTTTTTTTCTTGAATAATATCAATAATAATATAGTAAAATGATAACAGCATTGAAAATGATATATAATTATATAATATATTGGCAATAATAGCAAAAACTCCAACTTTGTTGACGCGATAGGGATTCCTGTGTTGAAATATTTGTCAGGGAAGAATTGCCTCTCCCCGGGCTACCCCGCTCGTTTTCTTTTCTCCTCGCCACAGGAAGCCCGATGAAAAGAGATATAAGAGATGCCTGCAGAGGAGGCTAAGCAATAACGATAAAAGATTTAATATAAATATTAAAAACTTACGCGCACATCATTTCTTGACAAATTTATAATAAAGACATATGATGGGATCCCCGTGCTTACGTCATCCCGTCACGTGGTTCCAATATATATTTTGAGAGATTCTTCTGAGGGGAAAATAGGTTCCTAGGCAACGAACTAGCGTTGAGATGATGTAATTAAAATAAGATGGAAAAATATATTGTTTAAAAATAAAATACTGGGCATTATAAGAAACGCGCGCTTGATTGGATGATATAAAGAACCGATATAACGCATGCTGTGATTGACTGAGCACAAAACACTAGTGAAAAGGTGACTGATATAACGCGCGTTCTGATTGGATGGATTGAAAGCGAGTTTGGATGACGTGAGCTCTGATTGGCCGAGTGCCTGGGTAACAGCAGTTACAGAAAAGAGTCCGGAAAGAATTTCTACATGAAGCACAACTCATTAATTAAAATGTTTACAGTCATTTATATTCATCGTTATATTAAATGTTTTAATTAAGTGTTTGAAGAGCGTAAAATAGGATTGAACGTTTACACCTGAGGCCTAGTGCAAACATTGCATCTCACATGTGACTGAATCTAAAGCAAATGAATTGATTTGGATTTGATTCTGCACATATGAGAAGCGACGTTTGAACTAGGCCTTACTTCTAGTATATCTTCTATTCTGGATTAGTAACAATGACTATAAACCTGACAAATGAATTGTACTTCTTACGGTAACAATTTAACAATAAATAATACATAATCACTCAATAAAGAATCACGGTAATAGTTTATAGTATTAACTTACCTTGGAGATAAATAACTTTTATTCTTCATGAAAGTATTGAGGAAAAACTCAAACCTTTCAACTCAAACTCTATATATTTATTATCTTTATTGCAATACTGTAAATACTGTAAGCTGTGGTTACACTGCTGTTAAATTGTCATACTTTAATTATTCAAAAATAATTGTCATTCTTTTCCCGCCAAAATGACGACGTAGCGCGCGCGCGGGTTTGGTTTAACGCTTTTTTGTTTTATATTATCTCAAAAAATGAAATTTTAAATTCTAGCATTATTTTTTTATTAAATATTTATAACTTTGTCTTCGTATATTTGAATTATTCAGAAATAATTTCTCACCAGACTAAAAGCGACGACGCGCCTGCTTTTGTGCTCATACACTTGGACAGTGTAGTTGAAATCAACTATTACCTTTCCTTTCTTCTTTGATTTTCACCCATAAAAGTTGCATGGTTCCCTGACTTACATTTTCGTTTAAACCTATCAACCGTTGATGAATTAGTCTACAAAGTGTGGCAATTTCGGTTTTATTTCGCAATTATTTTGGACTAATTGCGAATACGTGCTGGTCGAGTAATTGCCAACGATCTTGCACAAATCTTTAAATCGCCGCTTTAAATGAATTAATCTATTCCAGCAAGTAAACCAAAGCACCTATCAATCACAAGTTGACGCGTTCCGTTGGGAGATAAGCTATAAGAATCACGGCTTGTGTATTAACTATATAACTAAGATATATTATGTCTAAAACCGACCACTTTTTACCTGATAGCCGAAATAAACCCGCTGCAATGCTTTCGTGTTAAGGAAAAAGAGAAGGCTTTCCCTGGACAACAATGGATTCTTTTGTGTTAACGAGTAACTTCAGCGCATCAAGTAGATCCAGATTGTATGCTTGATATGAGTTAAGACGATAGCATAGCAAAAAACCGTATGTTTTTCACGATTTCACGTTAACTGACGGTTTAAGTTGTGGTATGTGTGTGTGTTGTAAGCATTGCGTGAGGTTCATGTTCATCAAATAACACAATGTTTAGAGTGAATAAACTATGTTTTTTTTAACTTTACTTGTTGTTATACATAGAATCCGTAAATTAAGTATATTAACAATTGAATAGATATAGTACATCGACACTTATTTCTTGAGTTCAAATGTATACTTACCCACTACATACAAAGAAACAACTACATTTAAGGCAGAATAAATCTGCATGTCTATAAATGTCTTTACTTAAAGCTCCTTCAATGAAACTTGTAAGTGAAAAGTGTTTGTTTCTTCCAATAAAAAAAAGTATATTGCTGTAAGTCTTTTAGTAGGCTGAAGATTCAGTATAGCCTTTGTCTATCATATCTCGTCTTGAGCGATATCTTTTACCAACTAGTCGATAAAAGGTTTTCAAAAAGGCAGTTCTAAACTCGCGGTTGAAGCATGAGTATATAATTGGATTAGCTGCAGAGTTAAATACCGGTAAAACAAGCACAAATACATTGAGTAAGGACATTTTGGCCTGTCTTGAAAGTCTACCATCAAAGCACTCATTACCGCAATACTGGAAAGTCAGGAAGATGACGAAAAACGGAAACCACGAAATGATAAACACACCGACGACAATGGCCAGCGTTTTGGTTGCTTTCAGTTGTTTCATGATGTTAAAAGTAGAAGCCGTTGATTTTCGACTTCTACCAGGATAGCCATTATGCTGCTTTGAGCCTGTTCTTTCTCCGTGTTTTAGGTGAAGATATGGTGAATTTGTGTCTGAGACACCATCATCAACAATCTCTTGGTTTCCGTTTGGCTCCATGGAAAAGTTGACGGCGATTGATTCCTTTTCGCGTTGTAGTTCTAGGGCATGCCTTATTGCCACATGAAGTACAAGTCCGTAGCAAACAACGACGATCGATAGAGGACAGAAGAATGCAGCAAATGAGATGATAGTAATGTAGGTTCTTGCAATGATCCCACACTGTGGTGCGTAAGCGATGCTATCAATTCCTCCCCATTCAACGAACGATAAAGACGCACCGAAAAAAGCATACACCCAGACAAAAGCAATAATGACCAAAGCCTTTTTACTCGTCATTACTTCTCGATACCGTAAAGGTCTTTTGATGGCTAGAAGTCTATCTACACTTATTCCAGCCAGGTTAACAATCGATGCCCCACAACATAACATGTCGATCCATATCCAAAACTGACAACCCTCACGGCCGAGATTTGCTGGCCAAGTTTGGTGGTTGAGCGTTTGCGCCAACCGAAATGGTAGAGACAGAATTCCGACCAGGAAATCTGACACAGCTAGAGAGACGATGAGATAGTTGGTAGGACTGCGTAAACGACGGTAATACAACACACAAAAACAAACCAAAGAGTTACCCAAGATTGTAAGTAACATTACCAGCACAAGGAAACTGACAGTGGCGATGGCTGAGGCATCGAGAGGGCCTCTCTGGATGAATGTCGATGTAGTGTTGGAAGAGTTATTGAACACCATCATATTGAACAAACCAACTGCTAGATCTGGTCTTTGTCTGGCTTTATATATTGATCCCCCAAGCAAAACGGTGTTCGGTACAGCACAATTGACTGAGCTTTTAATCAATTAGATTCCTGTGAAAATACAAGAAAGAGAACATATGTGATTTACGAAAACCTCCATAGCATTATTATTGTGCGATGACTTCGCTCAGCAATTATCGATTGAGTTATACCTGTGCGCTTGACGTCAATCAATAACCGTCCGTTTTCTAATAAACCCAAGGAGCTTTAAGGGTAATAGGGGCATTCAAATCAAAACAGCAAACATACCATTTTCCACCTGATTTTCACGGAGAACTTACTCACATCACAAAATCACGGACTAACACTTCGCTTATGCAAATATCAACGGAATGCAAAATGATTACGCAAAGCATTCAAGTGAAAACCCTTTTGTTTTTAAGGCGCTGTATTTCCCCCTGGGACCCACAAGTGCTCTGTCCCGGTGTTCTTAGCACTATGCTATCGAGATATCTGATTGGCTAGGGACAAACATAATAAAAAATATTGGTCGATCATAAGCTGGTGGTGATTATATTCCACTGTTTTGACAAAGGCTAAAGGCGACCAAGAATTCAAAGCCAGCACTCATTAACGGACTTCATTGACCCGGAAACAAAAGACGAAAAAGAGCTAGATGTTTACTACACATTCACAAACAAACCGCCTTATCAATTCACACTTTTAAAACCTTTAGATAAACTATCGTCGAAAAGTATTTACACTAGTAATCTCTTAGCAAATAAGAAATGTCTGGAGATATTTATAGTTTGATGTTAATTATCTAGAGCGCGTTCCTCTATATACTACTGGTGGTTTGTAGTAACACCATTGAACATTATGGCACTCTTGTGGCTGTTTATACGACACCATTAGTAAAGTGTGTGACCATCGTATACATACATAATAGTAAGATATTGTCACCTTTAGCTACCATTTACAATTCAAACACCAGCGAAGTATAGGGCTTATCTAAAAACACAAATTATAGCTAAGTAAACTCACGTACTGTTAGCACGAAAATGAAAATACAAACTATATCGTGTCTTCATAGCTTGAAATAATTCGTATCCTTTCAAAACCACAAGCCACAGCTAATAGAGGTCCCCTCTATTAACTATGCACAAGCAAAACAGTTAAAGTATATCTAAAAATAGTCGTCAACCAAAACAATACTATGGCAGATGTAAACAATTAGTTGCTATGGTGATGTTTAGCAGCATCCTTTTCGGCAGTAATCAGTCAAATATTGTTATTAAAATGATGTTATTGTTGTCATATTTATTAAGGGTATTTTTATATATTATATTATTAACATACTCTCCATATTCTTAACTTAATAATACAAATTATTAGTCCATTGGTAATCAGATCATCATCATTTTCACAGGCATGAAACATCATCACCATCTTCACCATCATAATCATTATCTTTACCACAAACCGCTATTACATCACCATTATCTTCACCACCACAACGTACCATCATGATCATGATCATCATCATCATCACTATTAACAACATCATCATCTTTGCCACCATCCCACCACCATCATCAACCATGATCAGCATCTGCATCATCAACACCACCATCATAGTCATCATTACCACAAACACCATCATCATCATTACCATCACCATCATCACCATGATCATTACCACAACCACCACCACCATCATTACCACAACCACCACCACCATCATTACCATCACCATCATCAACCATGATCATCATCATTACCATCACCATCATCAACCATGATCATCATCATTACCATCACCATCATCAACCATGATCATCATCATTACCATCACCATCATCAACCATGATCATCATCATTAACATCACCATCATCAACCATGATCATCATCATTGCCATCACCATCATCAACCATGATCATCATCATTACCATCACCATCATCAACCATGATCATCATCATTACCATCACCATCATCAACCATGATCATCATCATTACCATCACCATCATCAACCATGATCATCATCATTACCATCACCATCATCACCATGATCATTACCACAACCACCACCACCATCATTACCACAACCACCACCACCATCATTACCATCACCATCATCAACCATGATCATCATCATTACCATCACCATCATCAACCATGATCATCATCATTGCCATCACCAACCATGATCATCATCATTACCATCACCATCATCAACCATGATCATCATCATTACCATCACCATCATCAACCATGATCATCATCATTGCCATCACCATCATCAACCATGATCATCATCATTACCATCACCATCATCAACCATGATCATCATCATTACCATCACCATCATCAACCATGATCATCATCATTGCCATCACCATCATCAACCATGATCATCATCATTACCATCACCATCATCAACCATGATCATCATCATTAACATCACCATCATCAACCATGATCATCATCATTGCCATCACCATCATCAACCATGATCATCATCATTACCATCACCATCATCAACCATGATCATCATCATTACCATCACCATCATCAACCATGATCATCATCATTACCATCACCATCATCAACCATGATCATCATCATTACCATCACCATCATCAACCATGATCATCATCATTACCATCACCATCATCACCATGATCATTACCACAACCACCACCACCATCATTACCACAACCACCACCACCATCATTACCATCACCATCATCAACCATGATCATCATCATTACCATCACCATCATCAACCATGATCATCATCATTGCCATCACCATCATCAACCATGATCATCATCATTACCATCACCATCATCAACCATGATCATCATCATTACCATCACCATCATCAACCATGATCATCATCATTGCCATCACCATCATCAACCATGATCATCATCATTACCATCACCATCATCAACCATGATCATCATCATTACCATCACCATCATCAACCATGATCATCATCATTACCATCACCATCATCAACCATGATCATCATCATTACCATCACCATCATCAACCATGATCATCATCATTACCATCACCATCATCAACCATGATCATCATCATTACCATCACCATCATCAACCATGATCATGATCATCATTTCATCGTCCGTAACACCTCAAAATCAATAATCAATAAATAATCAATAATCTAAAATCATTCGAATGCATTCCTTCCGTACTATAAAGCTGCCCCGGTCAGTTAACGTGTTGGTATGATGTCATTGGTATCACGCACATGACGTCACATCTATTGTTTCTATTGGACGAGATTGACGTCATAGTCGTACGTCATTCAGGATATATATGATGTAGACTCATTGTGTGGTGCTTAGGGATGCAACATTATATATTGTTTCCCTCGAGGAAGTGCAGTTTTTTTGTTCAGCCTTGCACGATATCTTTTTCAGTTTTTTGTTGTTGTGCACGATATATCTTTTTTCAAGGTTTGAGCTATATTCGATATTTTTTGGAAAGAATACAGCAACCCCCCGTATCAATACCTAATGACCTAATGGTTTTATAACTGTACAAAATGCAAAACGACCCAGTAGATACTGAACAGCGTAAAAAGATTATATTACTTATTCATTTATTTATATATTTATTTATTTATCTATATACTTATTTATTTATTTATCTATATACTTATTTATCTATATACTTATTTATTTATTTATACATTTGTTTATTTATTTATTTATCTATATACTTATTTATTTATTTATTTATCTATATACTTATTTATCTATATACTTATTTATTTATTTATTTATACATTTGTTTATTTATTTATTTATCTATATACTTGTTTATTTATTTATTTATCTATATACTTATTTATTTATTTATTTATCTATATACTTGTTTATTTATTTATTTATCTATATACTTATTTATTTATTTATTTATCTATATACTTATTTATCTATATACTTATTTATTTATTTATACATTTGTTTATTTATTTATTTATCTATATACTTGTTTATTTATTTATTTATCTATATACTTATTTATTTATTTATTTATCTATATACTTATTTATTTATTTATTTATTTATCTATATACTTATTTATTTATTTATTTATCTATATACTTATTTATTTATTTATACATTTGTTTATTTATTTATTTATCTATATACTTGTTTATTTATTTATTTATCTATATACTTATTTATTTATTTATTTATCTATATACTTATTTATCTATATACTTATTTATTTATTTATACATTTGTTTATTTATTTATTTATCTATATACTTATTTATTTATTTATTTATCTATATACTTATTTATTTATTTATTTATCTATATACTTATTTATTTATTTATTTATCTATATACTTATTTATCTATATACTTATTTATTTATTTATACATTTGTTTATTTATTTATTTATCTATATACTTGTTTATTTATTTATTTATCTATATACTTATTTATTTATTTATTTATCTATATACTTATTTATTTATTTATTTATCTATATACTTATTTATTTATTTATTTATCTATATACTTATTTGTTTATTTATTTATTTATCTATATACTTGTTTATTTATTTATTTATCTATATACTTATTTATTTATTTATTTATCTATATACTTGTTTATTTATTTATTTATCTATATACTTATTTATTTATTTATTTATCTATATACTTATTTATCTATATACTTATTTATTTATTTATACATTTGTTTATTTATTTATTTATCTATATACTTGTTTATTTATTTATTTATCTATATACTTATTTATTTATTTATTTATCTATATACTTATTTATTTATTTATTTATCTATATACTTATTTATTTATTTATTTATCTATATACTTATTTATTTATTTATTTATCTATATACTTATTTATTTATTTATCTATATACTTATTTATTTATTTATTTATCTATATACTTATTTATTTATTTATTTATCTATATACTTATTTATTTATCTATATACTTATTTATTTATCTATATACTTGTTTATCTATTTATCTATATACTTATTTATTTATTTATCTATATACTTATTTATTTATTTATTTATCTATATACTTATTTATTTATTTATTTATCTATATACTTGTTTATCTATTTATCTATATACTTATTTATTTATTTATCTATATACTTATTTATTTATTTATTTATCTATATACTTATTTATTTATTTATTTATCTATATACTTATTTATTTATTTATTTATCTATATACTTATTTATTTATTTATTTATCTATATACTTGTTTATCTATTTATCTATATACTTATTTATTTATTTATTTATCTATATACTTATTTATTTATTTATTTATCTATATACTTATTTATTTATCTATATACTTATTTATTTATTTGTATATTTATCTGTGTATTTACTTATCTATTTATTTATCAATGGAAACTAGCGAGTAAACTAGTATAGGCTGCGTCGGTGTTTGATATAAACGATAGGTAATAGAATGAAACTAGCGAGTAAACTAGTATAGGCTGCGTCGGTGTTTGATATAAACGATAGGTAATAGAATGAAACTAGCGAGTAAACTAGTATAGGCTGCGTCGGTGTTTGATATAAACAAAGGGCTAACGCTCGAAACGTCAAGAAAGTTAATATTTTTTTACGGTGCTGCAAATTTCATTATATATTAATAACCTATTATTTATTTATCAAATTATCTATTTTATTTATTTATTTATCTATCTATTTATTTATCTATTTATTTATCTATTTATTTATCTATTTATTTATCTATTTATTTTGTTATATATTTCTATTCTGGATGGTTCAGTCAACGATGCCATTCACGAATAAAACTATAAACAAATTACGCTAAATTCTAATTTTACTGATTGGAAAGCCTCATTAAAAAATTACCAAACCACTATAAAAGACGGTTATTTAAAAGCATTAGAAATCTATATGCCAAATATTTTTTATAATTTTATCAAAATATACATCAATTGTTCACAAAATGAGTGCATGATCAAGCTCACGCAAATATATTTTTAAATAAATAAGAAAGACGGAAATGAGCTACAGGATAATGAATCCAAACTTACTTTGCTTGTCGTAGGACACTAGTCCATCGTGCAACGTCACAGTTAACAAATGTGCTTGCGATGTAGATGTATACTTATTACTTGAATGGTCTTGAATTGTGTCACTATCGAAGTCACTATCTCCGCTAAACATGGCGGCATTGACCCTCACAAATGGTTAATGAATTCCACTAACTACGTTAATTAATATGTCCAGAAATTACTGGAAAACTTCGCTAACGCAAGTCAAGGTGACGTATTCTTTGACGGAGAAAAAGCCGCTCAATGTTAATTATACAGAAAGCACTTTTTTGTCCAGGCAATACTTGAAACATATTGCGCAAACTACGTAATTATGTCCAGAAAATATCTGGAGAGTTCCTATCAGACCTATCATACTTTGTAGAAAATTAGGGTCAAGTTTTCCCCACAAAAATTACACGAATCTACACGAATTTAAAACGGAACTTTTACAAGCCAGGTAGTAAAGCCAGGTGGTAAACTAGACCTTCAGATTAAAAGTATCAATATTTTCCAGAAAGTACGTAGTTTTGTACAAGGGATCTCCAAAACATTTGATATGTTATTTGACATTGGTATTCCAGGTTCTCTTGACCTTTAACGATGGTAATTCAAATTTGATAGCTATAGATACGGCATGTTATTGTGACCAACAAATAAAGGATTTAATGCGTCATGCCAACACTACTTATGTCATAAAGGATTTGTTACTATTATGTCAACCACAACTGTCTTTATCTTATCTTTGTATGAGCAAAACTAGAGTGAGCTGCACGTAACGTTAACTACTGAACAATAGCAAAGCTAGAATAGCTCGCACTGGCTTCTGGTTGTTGAGCTACTTGTTAGGGCTTGCTTAAGGTCCTTATATTCCACGTGATTGTTGAGCTACGTGCGCTGGCTTGCTTAAGGTCCCTATTCTACGTTGTTGAGCTACATGCTAGGGCTTGCTTTAGGTCCCTATTCTACAGTTGTTGAGCTACGTACGCTGGCTTGCTTAGGGTCCCTATTCTACGTTGTTGAGCTACATGCTGCTTGCTTAAGGTTCCTATTCTACGTTGTTGAGCTACGTGCGCTGGCTTGCTTAGGGTCCCTATTCTACGTTGTTGAGCTACGTATGCGCTGGCTTGCTTAAGGTCCCTATTCTACGTTGTTGAGCTACGTGCGCTTGGGGCTTGCTTAGGGTCCCTATTTTACGTACGTTGTTGAGCTACGTATATATACGCTGGCTTGCTTAAGGTCACTATTCTACGTTGTTGAGCTACGTATGCGCTGGCTTGCTTAAGGTCACTATTCTACGTTGTTGAGCTACGTGTGCTGGCTTGCTTAAGGTCACTATTCTACGTTGTTGAGCTACGTGCACTGGCTTGCTTAAGGTCACTATTCTACGTTGTTGAGCTACGTGTGCTGGCTTGCTTAAGGTCCCTATTCTACGTTGTTCTGTTGTTGAGCTACGTGTGCTGGCTTGCTTAAGATCCCTATTCTACGTTGTTGAGCTACGTGTACTGAAACAAATCACATTGTGAATCGAGTTTTATGTTGTAAATATTGAATGTAGTGGTAGCGAGTGTGAGCGAACGTCACCGAAGAGCCCCGATGGGGAGTGATGGTTATTTTTCATTCGTAGCCTCTATTCTACATGTTGCGTTACGCGCGAAGGTTCTCAATATTGCTATAGCAATAGATAATCATGTGCAAGCATGAGTAATTAATAGGATCCTAGTTTAGCATTTCTTTCGGTGAATAGAAGAAGTATTGTCGGAATAAAACGCATTGATTTAAGTCTACAAATATAGTTCAATCCGTGGTTAAGTATATTGAGTAGAGTTGTTATATTGAATAAAGTTGGTATATTGTGTATTTGTGTTTTTTTGATTACATGAAACCAAAATACCCGACGTGCAACTTATTAAGTATTGACTGCGGCTAAAACAAACGATTAAAATGAACGCAAAGAGTTATATTTTCTAGTATAGTATAGTATAGTATAGAAAACCAAAAATATCTTTCTTGGATTCTCTTCACTGTTCATAAATTTAAGCAATAGATCCAAGGCTGGAGTGAATGTATAGATTTATCCAATCCAGCTTGGACTAGATTCCATTGTTTTATGATCAGTAGTGAAGCTAATTCGGGAAAGGTTTTTTAAAAGAATACAAAAACAGCTTTTTAAAGAAATATATCATAAAAGTTTCGATAAAAATAAATGGCCAAAACATCCAACACCACTTTTCAAGCAAGTTTGTTTTGGAATATGACAAAAGGGGAAATTCGTGTGCGTTTTTAAGATTGAAAAGAAGATATGAGTTGGAGATTTAATCATCGATAAATCATCCTAATGATGAGCATTTATCAATTAAGTAAACCGTTAGGCCAGGATATTTTCCAAAATAATTGGTTTGGAAAACAAGTAAATGACCAAATTGATTTAAAGAGATAGTTATACCATTAGAAAAAACGAAATATCACCAGGGGCGAAATTATCATACTAATTGCCAAATCAAAATTATAAACAACAACCATCCTAGGAACACGAATTTGAACAAAGCAAACATATTGTATTAAATTTAAAAGATTGAATCAAAAAGATTTCAATTAGAGCCAACATGTTATTTTAAGCAAATTTTAATTGGTTATAACGTTCAATGACTTCGACTGCTCAAACAGGCTGCATTAATGCTATAATATAATGACTTTTTAATGACAACTAGCTAAAAAAAATACTCAAATCTTACGCTTTGAATATCCTTAATTTCACTCTATTCCAAACTGATTTAAGGACGCCTCTCACTTTGTTAAAACCGTCCGTCACACCTCCATTTAAAATCTCTATTTTGTCTTTGTTGCAAGACAATTTAACATTGAAAAGTTCCCATTGAATCATAAGCTGTCCGGTTTTGACTCTCTAGAAATCCGCGCTAAAGGCAGCCATATTGAAAAACACAGAAATAAAACAAACCTTTTATAACATATTAAGATGCTAAATAGTTTATATTAATAGTTTTATGGGTTTCAAAGTAAAACAAAGATCGACAAATTAAATCTGCATTTTAACCACTCTACTGTTGCAAAAAAATTGGCTGCATTTAAAGGAAAATAGAACGGTAATAATATTTTGAAAAACTGCATAATTGGGTTTCCAGATTTTTCAAATATGATAATTTTCAGTTTTCGCAAAGGCGGCCATAATATAGATTTCGATTGACTTAAATATATCCATGAAATAGAACTCAACATATGCTAAAAACTGCAGTATTTTAAACCGAAATATGTTTGCAAAACTGTGAAATCAAGAACGGTACATTTTCAACAATCCTTTGTACAAAAATACTTCAATCTGACAAAAAGATTGATGTCCAGATTTTACCTGGTAAATCAGATATATCCTGGAATAGGAAGAAAGCCAACATATATACCTGGAATTGTGTAGATTCTTTTGCAAGGAAGAAGCATTCAAGTAAATTGTTGTAAATGATCAGACTACCATGGTCTTGTCATCGGTAAAAGAATAACACAATTAACATAACAAAATCCTTTTGAAAATGTTGATGTTTTAAATGTTAATTGCGGGCGAAGTGTAAATTGGCAATGCAAACGTATTGAAATTATTGAAATCCATATTAATAAAGAAATGGCGTTCACCTCACAAAAAGACTAGAGTAAAATTGTACCGCAAAAATGAGTTATTCATTATAAAAATGGTATAATTTACACCTTTAAAAGAGTGTGTTACTTACTGTAAAAATTGGTAACTTATACACGGTAAAAAGAGAGTGTTACTGCAAAAATTTACTGAACTTATGCATCGTAAAAAGATTGTTACTTACTGTAAAAATGGTGAGTTATACACCGTAAAAAAGAGAGTGTTACTTACTGTAAAAATGGTAACGTACATACCGTATAAAAGAGAGTGTTACTGTAGAAATGGTAACTTATACACCGTAAAAAGAGAGTGTTACTCACTGTAAAAATGGTAACTTATACACCGTAAAAAGAGTGTTACTTACTGTAAAAATGGTAACGTACATACCGTATAAAAGAGAGTGTTACTGTAGAAATGGTAACTTATACACCGTAAAAAGAGAGTGTTACTCACTGTAAAAATGGTAACTTATACACCGTAAAAAGAGTGTTACTTACTGTAAAAATGGTAACTTATACACCGTAAAAGAAAATGTTACTTACTGTAAAAATGGTTAAAAAGCGAGTGTTACTTACTGACGTTTAGGAATACAATTCTTCGGACAAATGACCATAAGTATATAGTGTTCTTCAGTTTAAACGATGTAAACCTGAAGTGATTATTTTAAACTCTAATTGTTTCCTTAGAAACGCCGACGCATCCCACTGCCAAAATACTTATTAATCTATTTTTATTCTAATCTACCAACACAAATGCTTCATTCAATCCTTGCCTAGGCAGCCTTTCTTTAAATGAACGCTGTTTATTCTGTGTAGAAGCGTACGTGACCAGAACAGTTTCCAAATGAAACTTTTGTGCACTTATCATAATAGAGCAGTAATCACATGGAGAGAGGATCTGAAGAATCAACACCATTATTCACGAACACTACGCCATGAGTGGCCGCCATGTTGATGACGTCATAAATAGATACTCAGACGGACAGACAGATTGATGAATACTGATGGCAGCCATCTTAATGACGTCATAAATAAATACTCAGACGGGCAGGCAGACAATTTACATAGTAAATGATAGTTAATTGTAAAGCGCATTGACACGATGTGAAATGCGCCATATAAGCACACATTACATAGTAAATGATAGTTAATTGTAAAGCACATTGAGACGATGTGAAATGCGCCATATAAGCACACATTACATAATAAATGATAGTTAATTGTAAAGCACATTGAGACGATGTGAAATGCGCTATATAAGCACACATTACATAGTAAATGATAGTTAATTGTAAAGCACATTGAGACGATGTGGAATGCACTATATAAGCACACATTGCATACTAGTAAATGATAGTTAATTGTAAAGCGCATCAGGACGATGTGGAATGCACTATATAAGCACACATTGCATAGTAAATGATAGTTAATTGTAAAGCACATTGAGACGATCTGAAATGCGCCATATAAGCACACATTACATAGTAAATGATAGTTAATTGTAAAGTGCATTGGGACGATGTGAAATGCGCCATATAAGCACACATTACATAGTAAATGATAGTTAATTGTAAAGCGCATTGAGACGATGTGAAATGCGCTATATAAGCACACATTACATAGTAAATGATAGTTTATTGTAAAGTGCATTGAGACGATGTGAAATGCGCTATATATAAGCACACATTACATAGTAAATGATAGTTAATTGTAAAGCGCATTGAGACGATGTGAAATGCGCTATATAAGCACACTTTAGATTACGTTGATTGTTAATAAAATTATGTCTTGAGAAACATGGCCGCTGACAAGGGCTTAACTCTCACTGATAAGGCGGCCCGGGCAAACGGCTTCAACATGTGCTTCAACATTCGGTTCGATTTTGTTGAATGACAATGTTGAAGTCCTTTGCCGTGCTCCGTTCAACATTGTTGAGTACACCAATGCGCATTTAGTATTCCTTCCAATACGTAACACGTTTCAACAATATTGAAAGGGGTTGGCAAACGGTTTCAACATTATCATTCAACAAAATCGAACAGCTGATGTTGAAGCAAATGTTGAAACCATTTGCCCGGGCCTTAACGGATATGCAGTGAATATTTATCGCACGGTTAAAAACAATATGATCGATGATTTCAGATCTAGTCTGAAAACTGCTTTGAGGACCAATATAAAACTATCATTTATCATTTGCCTTGAGACGAAATATGACAGACTGCCTTGCAATCTCAAGTGCCATTTTGTGTTGCGATGACTTTCAGAAGTCGTGTCACAAAAACCTTGTCAAACTTGATTGAAAAATGGCTCCAAAAATACTGAGGGGAAAAATTAAACTATATTGCTAAATAAAATATATACGTTCAGAACTGAGCTAGTTCAAGTACACATTCATAATCGAACCACGTACATCGTGTTTGACACGTACATCGCACTTTTTCACTCTAGAGAACGGACCCTGGGGGGTACTCCCTTTGTCCAAGTGCTAAGGATAATCGGAGGTCCTTTTAGTGTTGAAAATATTTCCTTTGCCTACGTTTTAGGGTTCTGGCTCAAAAGTCAATACGTTACTTCAGTTGATTCCGTATTATCTCTAAGAATCATAAATAGAAAATAGCGAGTAAACTAGTATAGGCTGCGTCGGTGTTTGATATAAACGATAGGTAATATAATGAAATTTGTAACAACGTAAAAAAATGTTGACTTAACTTTACTGACGTTTCGAGCTTTAGCCCTTCGTCGGAGTAAAAGGGAATCATGTGTACTTGGATTTGTTACTAAACTTAAGCTTAGCTGCCAAGAACATCGCACAGTCGTACCTTTTAGGGATTGAAATCAACGAGGCTTGAACACCAGACGACTTGTCCGTCATAAGACTATTTGTCCGTCGTCTAGAAGAGTCTTCTAGTTTGAAAATTGCTATCATTTAAGAAATAGATTGATATACGATAGGTAATATAATGAAATTTGTAACACCATAAAAAATAGAAATAGAAACTAGCGAGTAAACTAGTATAGCATGCGTCAGTGTTTGATATATACGATAGGTAATAGAATGAAATTTGTAACACCGTAAAAAATAGAAATAGAAACTAGCGAGTAAACTAGTATAGGCTGCGTCGGTGTTTGATATAAACGATAGGTAATATAGTGAAATTTGTAACAACGTAAAAAATGTTGACTTAACTTTACTGACGTTTCGAGCTTTAGCCCTTCGTCGGAGTAAAAGGATATTTTGATATTTTTTGAAATTACCTTGTTGGCGTGTATCAACAATCCTCTAAATTCGCACTCGTTGGCTTCACATGTACAGAACGAATGTTTTAAGTAGTTATACCTAATTTAAAATAGTCAATAATTGATAAACACATGAAAATGATATCTATTTATCGCAATATTTACCTTAACTAACGAGCACTCCTATGGCTTCAGATAATAGCAATTACTCAGCTTGATTAGTTTCACTATTCTTAGTAGCTATTCATTTTATCTTGGTATGACCTTTATATTTATTTGATCGTCTACCACCGCAACAACTTGTTATGGTCATATAACACAAACATGTACAACCAAAATATGCTATAAAAATCGATAACAAGAGAAGAAATACCGACATCCTTTGCAGACTTCACCACTTTTAAAAATCGTAGTCGCAGTAAAAGCTACAGTCCTCACTCTGAAGCCTGCAAAGGTTGTCGGTATTTCTTCTCTTGTTATCGATTTATTCATAGCATATTTTGGTTGTATGTGTTTGTGTTATATGCCATAACAAGTTGCTGCAGTACTAGATAATAAAACAATATTTCTTGTAATAAATTGTAACAAATTAAATCAACAAGATATGTTCATATAACCGACATCCTTTGCAGGCTTTAGAGTGTGAACTGTAGCTTTGGCTGCGACAACGATTTTTGAAACAGTAAATATATTCATTTATTTCTGTAATGAACTATGCAATATTTGGTCATAAAGTCTGCCTGAATATGCTAGAACAGTAATCTTCGATCGCATCAGTTTCGAAGTCTAAATGATACATTAGTTTTTGAAAAGCTATTTCTGCAACGATCGAGCGATGCTATATTCCAAAACTGTCTGTCAGTAATCTTCGACCGCATTTGTTTTGATATCTAAATGATACACTGGTTTAACATGTTTATATTTGACCAATAATGAAATTATTGAAATTTGATGTGATTGGATCAGCTAGCTCAGTTGAATCGAATGATTACCTACTTTAATGATCAAAAGGAGGCACATAGTCTGTTGTTTTGAGTTTTCGGCACTAAAAGCAAAACACATTAAGTACTACTGAGACTAACAGATCGCAAATTAAATTACACAACATATGGAGGAATCGGTAAACAGGAAATTAAACTTCGAGAATCGAACGACAAAAAAATATAAATAAAATAACATGGATGAAGTTAAATCCAACATTGGAATATGATAATGAAGAGGAAAAAAGTGGCTGAAAAAGACGAAAGGAAAGAAGGAAACAGAAAAAGGAATGCAATTAGAGAAGAGTGTAAATTGGAAGAATGGAGGAGATATATAAAAGAGAAGGGAAATAAAATGAGCGAAGGAAAAAATACATATGGAAAAAGTAGGTTAGTAAGTAAGTAAGCAAAAAAGTTAGTAAGTAAGTTAGTGATTAAGTAAGTAAGTAAGTAAGTAAGTAAGTAAGTAAGTAAGCAAGTAAATAGGTAAGTAAGTAAGTAAGTAAGAACGTAAGCAAGTAAATAAATAATTAGGTAAGTCTGAAATAAATAAGTAAGTAAGCAAGTATGTATGTAAGTACGTGAGCAAGTAAATGAATAAGTAAATAAATAAGTAAGTAAATATGTAAGTACGTAAATAAATAAGTAAATAAATAAGTAAGTAAATATGTAAGTACGTAAATAAATAAGTAAATAAATAAGTAAGTAAATATGTAAGTACGTAAATAAATAAGTAAATAAATAAGTAAGTAAATATGTAAGTACGTAAATAAATAAGTAAATAAATAAGTAAGTAAATATGTAAGTACGTAAATAAATAAGTAAATAAATAAGTAAGTAAATATGTAAGTACGTAAATAAATAAGTAAATAAATAAGTAAGTAAATATGTAAGTACGTAAATAAATAAGTAAATAAATAAGTAAGTAAATATGTAAGTACGTAAATAAATAAGTAAATAAATAAGTAAGTAAATATGTAAGTACGTAAATAAATAAGTAAATAAATAAGTAAGTAAATATGTAAGTACGTAAATAAATAAGTAAATAAATAAGTAAGTAAATATGTAAGTACGTAAATAAATAAGTAAATAAATAAGTAAGTAAATATGTAAGTACGTAAATAAATAAGTAAATAAATAAGTAAGTAAATATGTAAGTACGTAAATAAATAAGTAAATAAATAAGTAAGTAAATATGTAAGTACGTAAATAAATAAGTAAATAAATAAGTAAGTAAATATGTAAGTACGTAAATAAATAAGTAAATAAATAAATAAGTAAATAAATAAGTAAGTAAATATGTAAGTACGTAAATAAATATGTAAGTACGTAAATAAATATGTAAGTACGTAAATAAATATGTAAGTACGTAAATAAATATGTAAGTACGTAAATAAATATGTAAGTACGTAAATAAATATGTAAGTACGTAAATAAATATGTAAGTACGTAAATAAATATGTAAGTACGTAAATAAATATGTAAGTACGTAAATAAATATGTAAGTACGTAAATAAATATGTAAGTACGTAAATAAATATGTAAGTACGTAAATAAATATGTAAGTACGTAAATAAATATGTAAGTACGTAAATAAATATGTAAGTACGTAAATAAATATGTAAGTACGTAAATAAATATGTAAGTACGTAAATAAATATGTAAGTACGTAAATAAATATGTAAGTACGTAAATAAATATGTAAGTACGTAAATAAATATGTAAGTACGTAAATAAATATGTAAGTACGTAAATAAATATGTAAGTACGTTAATAAATATGTAAGTACGTAAATAAATATGTAAGTACGTAAATAAATATGTAAGTACGTAAATAAATATGTAAGTACGTAAATAAATATGTAAGTACGTACGTACGTCAGTAAGTAAATAGGCAAATAAGTAAGTATATAGATAAGCAATAATAATAATAATAATAATAATAATAATAATAATAATAATAATAATAATAATAATAATAATAATAATACATTTCTTATATAGGGCACCCCATAAAATCTCGGTGCGCTTTACAAAAATAATACGGAAAATAAAAATTGCCAAGAGTCAAAAAGAAATGTAATATAAGGGGTGGTAGTAAATATATAGTTAAACAAATTATATAAGTAAGTAAGTAGGTAAGTAAACAAGCAATCATGCAAGTAGCTTAGTAAGTAAATAAGTAAGTAAGTAAGTAAATAGAACGTAGCTTGATAAATCAGGTATGATATTCAAGTGACGCAGTAATTACCTTGCAAAGATTAAAACTACATGTAAAAGTGTACCTGAACACTCTGTCCAAACACACAACTGAGGAAATTACAGAGAAAGAAACATCCACATAAATCTGTCGACACTAAACTCAAACTAACTAAACCCTTAAAAGGAACAGGAATTTAAAACTATTCCCTGAGAAAAAGCCCAAAGACACATGTGTAGAAGTTTGCATTTATAGTTTAAAATCCGATCACAATTGTAAATTGGCGCTCAAGTGAAAGACAAAAGCCCACAAGCCAAGATTTCCGTCACCACATCACTTTTCCTAATGGCACCACTTGTAACGCGACGTTGTGGGGCCGCTACACTGGTGGTTGCTCTTTGATAAACGTTTTCTAGCGTGATTTAAGAATGCTTACACTTATCAGTGATATTAGTGATCATGGAAGTTCATCGGTTAAATGTTTATATCCATTTCTCTATATATGATTGTCGTTTAGGAACGTTTAATAAAACCTTTTTTTTTTTGGTTTAAAGACTCGTCTATCTTGATCTCGTCCAGATCTCGTCTTAAATGTCTAATCCTACTGTAGAAATGGTGACTTATACACCTTAAAAAGAGAGTGTTACTTACTGTAAAAACGGTACCTTATACACCGGAAAAAGCCTTTTTAACTCGGGGTGTTATTAACTGTAAAAATGGTAACTTATACACCATAAAAAGAGTGTTTCTTACTGTAAAATTGTAACTTATACACCGTAAAAAGAGTGTTACTTACTGTGAAATGGTAACTTATACACCGTAAAAAGAGAGTGTTACTTACTGTAAAAATGGTAACTTATACACCGTAAAAAGAGAGTGTTACTTACTGTAAAAATGGTAACTTATACACCGCATAAAAAGGGTGTTGCTTACTGTAAAATGGTAACTTATACACCGTAAAAAGAGAGTGCTTCTTATTGTAAAATGGTAACTTGTACACCTTAAAGAGAGTGTTATTAACTGTAAAAATGGTAACTTATACACCATAAAAAGAGTGTTTCTTACTGTTAAATGGTAACTTATACACCGCAAAAAGAGAGTGTTTCTTACTGTAAAAATGGTAACTTATACACCGTATAAAAAGGGTGTTGCTTACTGGAAAATGGTAACTTATACACCTTAAAGAGAGTGTTACTTACTGTAAAAATGGTAACTTATACACCATAAAAAGAGAGTGTTACTTACTGTAAAAATGGTAACTTATACACCATAAAAAGAGAGTGTTACTTACTGTAAAAATGGTAACTTGTACACCGTAAAACGAATGTTAGTACTTACTAACGTTTGAAGCGTTAATCCTTGGTCCGTCTTGACAACCTCCTTAAGTTAGTCTTCTTACAGCTTCTTATACTTCAACACCTCATACGTTGTAAATATAGTTTTTTCCCATTTGATTCACTATTAAAACAATTAGCATGTAGCCCTGCAGTTCAAATGTATCTAAATTAGTTGACGGAAATATGTATGCCGGCTGGTTATCGCTGGCGCACAGTATTCGAACAAACTTTAATACTATCGATGTTGAATGACAACAAGCTATATCCGCGGAAGTACATTATAGTGCACGCTGGCAGGAAATGTTTCTATCTTTCTGGAAATGTTTATAAAATAATACGGAAATAGACATCATTTACTTAGTCGATCAACTGGTTACCTAATGGGTTGTTCGTCCAAACAGCCGGTATTAAAACGCTTCCAGTTAGTTCATCTCCTGTTCAACAACGTTGCTGATCCTGGCTTCTTTACAGCCATGTTGAATCACAGTTTTCCAAAAGGTTGTCCAATGTGATAGATCATTTCAAAAGGAATAATGCACATACTTTTAAAAAAAAAGGTTGTCCAATGTAATGGGAAACAATTGTGGGCATACACCTTTTTTTAAAAGGTTGCCCAATGCAATGGGAAACAATTATGGACATATAACTATTTTTATATGGTTGCCCAAGGTCTTCCGAAACAATTATGGGCATATAATTATTTTTAAAAGGTTGTCTAGGCTTATAGAAAAAAATATGGGCATACACCTATTTTCAGAAGGTCGTCCAATGTAATGGGAAACAATTGTGGGCATATAACTATTTCTATAAGGTTGAAATTACAGAATGGAAAGGAATTATAGGCATACACCGAATAAAAGAATGTTTGTCCATGACATGGCTTCATCGATTATAATACAAGGGGTGCTGAATAGTCCCTGCTGAATTTCAGGGTCTCGGAATTGAGACTCACCTTTTTATATGCGTCTCGAAGTCTCGTGTCTTTCGTGTTTTCGATGTCTCGGAGTCTCGGATTTTTAAATACAGTAAATATATGAGCTGATATACTTCTAGAGACTCGGGCTCGGATTTTAAAATGCAAGTCTCGGTGTCTTTCCGAGTCTCGGTTTGACCATTCGCTACCCCTAACTATACACATATCTAAAGATATCTCAACAACAACCTACCATGGCCCTTCAGTTTTCGACAACCCCGCAGACAATGTGTAGAAATGATGATATATTACGTCATAATATTTCGAAGTGTTGCTAAGCAACGTGCGACAATAAATCTCACGATCTAACTTCCTTGGAAATGTCCTTAAATGAGCCATGAGTGACTGGATGATTTGATAAATTGCATGCAGGCGGTCAACGAGCGTAGACATTATATATACCTTAAACTTATACTGGTGATGTTACAATGTATGTCTGTTCAGTCGAGTAATTTATTGCCATCGGCCGAACACTCGATGGGAAAACTTTAAGCCCTTGAGTAAAGGCTTGTTTATTATTTATGACTTGACTGCATTATAAGGTGATTAGCTGAACAAAGCGAAGGACGTCAATGACTGATTAAAGAGGGCCTGATGTTAGACCCTACAGTATGGGAATAAGTGCCTTAGACCATCTGCCACTGAATGGGAAGGAAATTAAACAACGATAGCAATAGAATGGATAGGAAAGGAAATAAAAGAAGAGAAGAGAAGAGAAGAGAAGAGAAGAGAAGAGAAGAGAAGAGAAGAGAAGAGAAGAGAAGAGAAGAGAAGAGAAGAGAAGAGAAGAGAAGAGAAGAGAAGAGAAGAGAAGAGAAGAGAAGAGAAGAATGAGAAGAAAAGAGAAGAGATGAGAAGAGAACAGAAGATAATATACTTGTGTTAAACACCATCCTCGGGAACCTTCGCTCGTTTCTCGCTCCCACAACAGAAGATTACCCCTGGGTTCCCGAGGATGGTTAAACACAGGAATTCAAAAATTTTCTAAAATGGCGACAGTTTGTCTTGTCATCTAGAAGGATTAAAAAATGTTATCAGAGAAATTACACCGGAAAAAACAATAACCAACATGGAACTCCAGCAAGCGTGCACGCGAACCAAAGAAACGGCGAAATGGAAAATAAAATAGAAATATAGTAGTACGACTAATAAAATACGAAATCAATCTTAAGAGCGAAACAACAAAACAGCGAAATTACGAAATCGAGCGAAACAAGAGCGAAACAACAAAACAGCGAAATTACGAAATCGAGCGAAACGACAAAACAGCGAAATTAAACATCAAAATTGAGCACAAACGATGGAGAGGGGACGAAATTATATTACGAAATCCATAATGACGCAATCAAATTTGCATCAAGATAGTTAAACTGCAAAATTTGAAACTGAGCCGAAAAAGGGGACAACGGAATGGACGAAAATAGTCAAAATAAAAGAACGTTGCAGTTTATATCGAGATAGACCACTTTCATAAATACCATAATATGTACCGGGAAATGATTTTTCAAGTAAACAGATATTTTAATATTTTAGCACTGTCATATGAAAGAACCACCTGAAATAGGCATGTTTGGAAGGTTTTGATGCTCTGGCTAAAATACCAAAGAAGTACGTTATGCTCAATGAAAAATGTAGAGATTTGTATGTAATTTTCTGCTGTAATTTTCTGCTCTTATAGCTTCTTGCAAATTTAATCGTTTTTTCTCAAACTTTCACAAGTTATTGTTATGGTGAATGTCTATCATATGACAGCTTTCTTTTTCTTAAATTATGATAATTAGTGGCGGCCATTTATGGAAGTCGTAAAGTAATTTTTAAACATCCAAAATATGGATTCGTTTAAATAATGAGATATATTGGAATGGTCGCCTGTCAAGAATATTACACTAGAACCCAAGCCCCCTGCTTAACCCAAGCCCCCTGCTTCATGATATTTGACTGTGATACTGGACTATATCTAACAGTATACACATTGGTAAAGTTAGCATATAGAATTGATTGCAGAGGTTTATGATACGTTAAGAATGGAAACTAGCGGGTAAACTAGTATAGGCTGCGTCGGTGTTTGATATAAACGATAGGTAATAAAATGAAATTTGTAACACCGTAAAAAATAGAAATAGAAACTAGCGAGTAAACTAGTATAGGCTGCGTCGGTGTTTGATATAAACGATAGGTAATAGAATGAAATTTCTAACATTGAAAAATGTTGCCTTAACTTTACTGACGTTACGAGCTTTAGCCCTTCGTCGGAGTAAAAGCCATTAAGAATATTGATTTCTTTGGTTAGAAATGCTATGGCTAATATGGACGATAACCCAGCTAATTAGAGACAATTTGATGATGTTTAAACATAGGATCACGCCTGCTCGCATTCCAAGAAAATGACGCCAACGATGTCGATCGTAGTAATGGTGGTGATGATGATGATGATGATGATGATGATGATGATGATGATGATGATGATGATGATGATGATGATGATGATGATGATGATGATGATGGTAGTAATGGTAGTGGTGGGGAAGATAGTAATGGTGGTGGTGATGATGATAGTAATGGTGGTGGTGATGATAGTAATGGTGGTGGTGATGATGATGATAATAATGGTGGTGGTGATGATGATGATAGTAATGGTGGTGGTGATGATGATGATGATGATGATGGTGGTAGTAATGGTGGTGGTGGTGAAGATAGTAATGGTGGTGATGATGATGATAGTAATGGTGGTGGTGGTGATGATGATGATGATGATGGTAGTAATGGTGGTGGTGGTGAAGATAGTAATGGTGGTGGTGGTGAAGATAGTAATGGTGGTGATGATGATGATAGTAATGGTGGTGGTGATGATGATAATGGTGATAATTATGATGATAGAAATAGTAATGATAGTGATGACGGATGATAGTAATGGTGGTGGTGATGTCGCTGATGATAATGATGATAATTATGATGATAGAAATAGTGATGATAGTGATGACGGATGATAGCAATGGTGGTGGTGATGATGATAATGAAGATAATTATGATGATAGAAATAGTGATGATAGTGATGATGATAATAACAATACCTATAAAATTCCTGAAGATTCCTAAAGACACAATATGATGACCTTAATTGACATTGCCTATGCCAGGGTTCAAACGAGAACAATATACCAACAACCAGAGAAGAGCCGTCCTAACTAAGCAATTTACAACGTCAAAAGAATGTCCACAGCATTTTAGTAAGCGTTATTCCATCCGGTTTCATGCGAAGTAAAACACATGTTTCCAAGAAAACAATAGTTATTTTTTACTGGAAATAAATTATATGACAGGAAAAGGATTCGATTGGCGTGAAACATGAAAACAATAAAAACAAAATAGAATTATTGATCGACTTGTTCGTTTCTTATTTTTTACATCCACTTAGTTGTTCATCAATTAAACTGAAAAACAATTAAAATCTATTCGTTCGTAAGTCTATTTGATTGTTTATTCATCCATCCATCCATTTATTCATTCATTCATTTATGTATCCATTCATTCATTCATCCATTTATTTATCCATCCATTTATTCATCCATTCATTTATTCATTCATTCATTTATGTATCCATTTATTCATTCATCCATCCATTTATTTATTCATCCATTTATTCATCCATCCATCCATCCATTCATTCATCCATCTATTCATTCATTCATTCATCCATCCATTTATTTATTCATTTATTCATTCATCCATCCATTTATTTATTCATCCATTTATTTATTTGTCCATTTATTCATTCATCGTTCCTTTCATTTAATAATTCCACTAAACCAATCATATCTCTATCTATTCATTCATTCATACCTACATTCCTTTAAATTTTTATCATTATTATTATGAGCTTTCACACAGTGGCCATGTTTATTCCCATGAGAGCGAAAACCTTTGTTTGGAACGTTCTGAAACACATGGAAGCGAGAGCAAGGGGACCCAAGGGATTCAAAACTTATTAGTTTCAACCAATATGACGGCCCGTGATAGACGCGAGTTGTACAAAAATATTAATATCACTAACGTTAGTGATTACGAATAAACTGTCAGTTATATCAGATAATTGACAAATAAGCCCAATCATCCTATCAAGGGGAATGTCGACCTTCTAATCCAGGATATAGCATATCATACATATGATAAATGATGATTTTATCCATCGATCCAATACTGGCTTAAGAGCCAATCCTATATACCTTATGCTTACAAATATCGAAATACCTTTTAGACCGACGAAGGGCTAAAGCTCGAAATTTACGGTGTTAGAAATTTCATTCTATTACCTATCGTTTATATCAAACACCGACGCAGCCTAGACTAGTTTACACGCCGGCTAGTTTCCATTTAAGTAAAGTTAAATCAACATTTTTTACGGTGTTACAAATTTCATTCTATTACCTATCGTTTATATCAAACACCGACGCAGCCTATACTAGTTTACTCGTACTCGCTAGTTTCCATTTAAGTAAAGTTAAGTCAACGTTTTTCACGGTGTTACAAGTTTCATTCTATTACCTATCGTTAATATGAAACACCGACGCAGCCTATACTAGTTTACTCGCTAGTTTCCATGATGATTTTATCCATTGATCCAATACTGACATAAGAGCTAATCCTTTATACCTTATGCTTACAAATATCTAAATACGATCGTTGATTATTGCTGTAATAACAGCCGTTTTCAAACTAGAAGACGGTCAAATCGTCTGGACGGACAAATCGTCTTAAGGCCGATTTACACGGCACGATTGTCGTGTGCGACTTGTAGTATACGACCCAAATGAGCTCCAAGTCGTGCCGTGTAAATGCCCCTACGACTTGCCTACGACTGACGCGCGCGACCTACAACTTGTAGTAGGATCTTGAACCAAGGATCAAAACCCTACGACTTGTCGTAGGAAAATGACGTGATTTGTCCCATATTAGGAATGGATCTAGTATTTCGTCCAATCACTCACGATTTTAGCAATGGCGTATACGAATCGTATACGACTAGTCGTGCGCGTGTGAATGATACCTACTACATGTTGCAGGCAAATCGTATACTACAGTCGTAGGTCAAAATCGTATCGTGTAAATCGGCCTTTATGACGGACAAATCGTCTTATAACGTACAAATCGTCTTATGACGGACAAATCGTCTTATGACGGACAAATGTCATAATTCGTCCCTCTGACTGGTACCGTGGACCCCCTCTGGACCATAGCCAAGTTAAGGCCCGGGTAAACGGTTTCAACATTTGCTTCAACATCCGTTCGATTTTGTTGAATGACAATGTTTATACGCTTTTAAACTCTTTCAACATTGTTGAAACGTGTTGAATAGATGTTGAATTGATGTCGAAAGAGTTTAAAACCGTTGAAACATTGCCATTCAACAAAATTGAACGGATGTTGAAGCAAATGTTGAAGCCGTTTGCCCGGGCCTTTAGACGATTCGTCCGTCGAGATGATTTGTCGGTCTTTTAGGGTGAAAGGGGCCAATCACACAACCGTACAGCCGATCAATCACAACACAGGAAAACTACCAAAGCAGATATATAATTGGACTACGTTAATATAATGATTTAGTTATAGTGTTATTCGTTTTACTCCGACGAAGGGCTAAAGCTCGAAACGTCAGTAAAGTTAAGCCAACATTTTTTACGGTGTTACAAATTTCATTCTATTACCTATCGTTCATATCAAACACCGACGCAGCCTATACTAGTTTACTCGCTAGTTTCTATTTCTATTTTTACGGTGTTACAAATTTCATTCTATTACCTATCGTTCATATCAAACACCGACGCAGCCAATACTAGTTTACTCGCTTGTTTCCATTTAAATAATCATACTAAATAACACAAAAATGGTATCTTTTTCTAAGAAAATAAATCTAAATTTCACCGCCCTTTCTAAGAAAACTCTTACAACACATCCGGGACACAAGGTTCGATCTTCAGTTCCGAGGATGAGATATTGGTGAACTTGAAACTAGTCAGCTATCAAGTAATGTGATTAATACAGTTTTCTCTTGATAAGCAATATATAATGTTGTTGTATTACTATAAACACTACTCAACCAGCCCGTACGTTGTAGCTAAAGCTTATGCAAATTTGATGAAGTTAGCACTCAAATCAATGCTATTGATTTATGGACGAAGTGTTCTGCCCAAGTTAATTTTTGATAAACTCAACGCTCTCTTGTCTATTTACTCACAAGATTGAACAAATAAAATAGCGATGTAGAGTTACAAGTAATTTGTATTTTGCAGAGTTCTGCTCAAGTTAATTTTTGATAAATTCAACGTTTCCTCATCCATTTACTCACGATTGAGCAAATAATATAGCAATGTGGTGACACAAGCAATTTGTATTTTGCAGAGTTCTGCTCAAGTTAATTTTTTATAAACTTCACGTTCTCTCGTTTATTTACTCACAAGATTTAACAAATAAAATAGCGATGTGGAGTTACAAGTAATTTGTATTTTGCAGAGTTCTGCTCAAGTTAATTTTTGATAAACTCAATGATATTCTCTCGCCCATCTACTCACAATATTGAGCAAATAAAATAGCGATCGATGTGGTGTTCGAAGAAATTTGTATTTTGCAGTATTTTGTATTTTAAAAATGACATGCCTTCTAGCATTCCTCTTTATTATCAAATTGTATGCCCAAGAAAACATATTTTGCAGTTCCGTTGATTCGGAGAAAATTGAACTGCAATATTTAGCACAAGTGTCAATGCTATTTTTTACGTTATAATCGCCCTTTAAAAACAAGAACCATAAAATTCATAAATGCTTCTACTCCTAAAATACATCTAGTTTTCAGAGTCACTTTAATGGAATTAATGTATTTACTGTACTAAAAATACTCTGCTTAAAAGATGAGAGTTTTGAAGAAACTGGAAGAATTAAAACTATCGAAAAAAAACAACAGTAATTTACGATTATGATCAGTTGTGATATACAAGAACAAAAGATGTTACATTTGCAAATGGTAGAAAAGTCGAACTGAAACCATACAATCAGCAAATTAAAAAAAACATGAATTACTCTGTTGGAAGCAAAGGTTGAAATAATAATTCCAGAACATTAACAACATTCTAACTTACATTTTATCGGTAGAAACTCCTTCAAATTCAGACTATAGTTGTTCTATGGATGTGAAAATTCTCAGAGCAGAGAGCGCGCGCTTAATCAGAAGCACCATGAAGTAAGCAATGATGAGCGTTGATATCATTCATATGCATATAAAAACGTCATTATTTTAACCAATCATAGTGTCGCTAGCAAGAAGCAGTTTTTTGAGGATGGTGTCGATGGCGACAGCATCATAAATTTTTGTTTTTAACACCAAAATTCCAGTTTCAATTACCAAAGCAACGAATAGAAACTGGGGTTGTACTTAGGATGTGTCTATTAAATGACGTGACTTTCTCACGCCGCGGACTGACAACATTTTCCTTTTTTAATTACTAAATAATTACGTTTTTTAGTCATAGAAGGAACGCAAAGTTTCGATCATAAAAGGAGGAAAAACGACATATTTCACATTGTCACAAGTTGGTGAAATATATACATACACAACATTTTTTGTATGGAAATTCTAAAAACGTTTTGGGGTTTAAAAATAATGATTAAAATTCAGCAGAAACGCAGCCCACAAACTGCAATAAATAACATTTGGAAATAAAATGTGTTCTTTAAAGTAATGATTTTCTAATAGACGAATTTAACGGTTTGTTTTGAAGTTGCTACTTGAGTTTTATATTTTAAAACATCGTTCATTTTTCGATTATCTTCAGAGCAATGAGTAAATAAGACAAGACCTACTTAGCTTGAGAAGCGTTCTTGAAAATTAATGGTTTTAAGGGTGGCATTTTTGAAGAATTCTGTTTTGTAAGTCGTTAACGATTAACTGAACGTGAAATTATCGAACGAATGGGTGGATGGATGGATGGATGGATGAATGAATGGATTGCTGAACGAATAATGAAATGAATGAATGAATGAATGAATGAATGAATGAATGATTGAATAAATAAATAAATGAATGAATAAATAAACAAATGAATGATTTATGAATGAATGAATGAATCGATTTATGAATGGATGGATGGATTTATGAATGAATGAATGGATGGATGAATAATTAAATGA
The DNA here is from genome assembly GCA_949775045.1 of Metridium senile. Classification (NCBI taxonomy): domain Eukaryota; kingdom Metazoa; phylum Cnidaria; class Anthozoa; order Actiniaria; family Metridiidae; genus Metridium; species Metridium senile. The sequence continues at coordinate 19,379,497 of OX459100.1, read as the reverse complement.
TTGAATGAATGAATGAATGAATAAACGAATGAATAAATGAATGAGTCAATGGATTTATGAACGACAGAATGAATGATTGAATGAATGAATAAAAAAATTATGTGAAACAATTCAAGGACAATTATTTTCCTACAAAACTATATTACTATCTAGTTTTATGTTCAATTAAGCCTTGAATTTCTTCCTATGAATAATCAAGATATCAAGAATAAACAAATCAGTGAGAAATAGTTTGAAATAATAGGATGCGTTTTGGAAAAGTGACAATTTTCATTTTGGGAAGTGTGAATCTCTAAAACATGTTGAAAACGAATCATTGCTGATATTCCAATCACAAAAGCGATTCATTAACGCCTCAAAAACAAATCATGATTTTTGAAAATAGGAAATCTTTTCTGAGAAAAAAGGAAATCTCCAAGAAAACTGTTTTAAAACAAAAATGTGTTTCCTTTCTCTAAATGGACGCTTCGACCTCCGGAAATTGAAACGCTCCGAGAAAATGATTTTTGAAGAAAACGTTTATATCAAACACGTCAGTTTTCAACAAATGACATTGTAAATACTACCCTATTTTAGGTTTATTTACCATTAATTTATGTTTATTATCATAATATGTCTAATTTTGAAATGATATATTTGTGGGGCGAATATTCGTTGTTTTTCAGAGCAAAAAATGAACAATGTTTTGATCTTGCCCTTGTGCTATTTCCGCATCGGAGATTAGTATGTGAGCTTACAACAATACCTAAAAGGGAGCAAATGGGAAATAGGAAGAAAATGAATAATGGGAAATGAAAATGAAAAAATGAAATAAAGGAAAATGAACATTGAAAAAATAGAATAATGGGAAATGAAAATCGCAAAAATGAAATAATGGGAAATAAAAAATGAAACAATGGGGAATAAAATTGAAAAATGAAATATTGGGAATTGAAAATTGAAAAAATGATATAAAGGGAAATGAAAATTGAAAAAATGAAATAAAGGGAAACGGGAAAAAAAAACAATAAAGAATAACAAGCGGGTAAGCTACAGTGAAAATACAAAAGAAGTTCGTAGTTCGTGTTTACAGTGAGGATACTCGAACCGTGAACACTTGACTTTTTTCATGTTACTATTTTCTGAGCCTTGTACTGCTCCAAAACCTCTAAAAATGAAGCAGTGAGTTCCAATACACTAAGTGTTCATAATACATCTTATTTCTAATCTATTCGGATGTAGGTTAAAAAAGTAACACAAAAAACTGAAAGTGTTCATGGTTCGAGTATCCTCTCTGTAACGCTTCACAATACTTCCAATAATTTTATTCACTGAGGTTTCGAGCTAACTTATTCTTCTTCAGGGAAGACGATTATGACAAATAATACGAAAATCACGTATTTAAAATGTTGGATATGGAATTACCATTAATCCGGATCCGTAAGTACGTAAGTCATACAATCTCTTAGGACCATTTCCTAATCAATGACAATCGTTCATGTATATTCTAATTATACGTGTAGTGTACTTCTTTAAACAATGTTAGCTGCACGGTTTCCAGAAGTTTCCACTGGATTAGCAAATATCTCATTTATCTAGATGACCGTGTGTTCCTGGACTCCGTATATTTAAGCTCCGTTGAAATGGTATTAGTTATTTATCTATTTTTTACGCAACGTTAGCTATAGATTTAAGCTACTTTTGGAAAATAGTCTAACACAGCCACCGGAAACGTTCCTATTGGCAAGATTATCCCTTTAATACATCGATGAAGTCCACACTAGTTTCACCATAAGTTATCCTACATTTGTACTCCAATTGTTTCCTAATAAACATCGACGCAGTCTACACTAGTTTAACCATAAGTTATCGTACATTTTTACTCCAATTGTTTCCTAATAAACATCGACGCAGTCCACACTAGTTTAACCGCTAGTTATCGTACATGTTTACTACAATTGTTTGCTTAGAAACATCGATGCAGTCCACATTAGTTCAACCGCTAATTATCGTACATTTTGACTACAACTATTTTCATAGAAACATCGACGCAGTCCACACTAGTTTAACCGCTAGTTATCGTACATTTTGACTACGACCATTTTCATAGTAACATCGACGCAGTCCACACTAGTTTGACCGCTAGTTATCCTACATTTTGACTACGACCATTTTCATAGTAACATCGACGCAGTCCACACTAGTTGGACTGTAAGTTTTTCTACATTAAAGTGTTGATTGTATCTTGGTGCCAGGAACGGCTTTGCAAGTTTCATAATAGCCGAGGGCTGTTTACGTAAACTCTGCTACAATTTGGACGACAACAAAGGCTCGGTTCTCATCTCAAAGTTAATTACCAAAAGACGGTGTTTTGAAATGGAATACTCGATCAACACTGGAAATGGCATCTTATAGTTTTGAATAAATATTCATAAAAACATACATTGACCTGGACATGTTTATCAAAATATTGAATAATATTGAAAAGTACATTTTGTTTTCGAATGAAAATTGCTTTAAGGTTAGAGAAAATAAAGTCCGAGTTTATTAAACCCGTGAAACAATGAAATAGAATAACAATACCACAGAAGATAAGCAACCTGCGGCGGTGTTTCTGAGTTAAAATCTACGAATACAATGGATTAAATTAGTGTGGACTGCGTCGATGTTTCTGAGAGAAAAATGGGAGTAAAAATGTACGAAAACAAGCGGTTAAACTAGTGTGGGCTGCGTCGGTGTTTCTGAGGAAACAATTGGAGTAAAAATGTACGATAACTATCGGTTAAACTAGTTAGGGTTGGGCTGTGGCGGTGTTTCTAAGGAAACAATTTAGTCGGAGTAAAAATGTATGATGACTAGCGGCTTAACTAGAAAACAATCTAAACTTTATTCGTTCTTTCTACGTAAAATCTCGGAATTGAACAAACTAACTCTCTTGTTTATCAAAAACATTTATGCTAAAGGCGGTCAAAGTTTTTCAAAGAAATGATAATGAGGTTATAAATTATGGAACGGTGATAGCATAAGGCGCCAGTAAATGAGGCGCTTTTCTCAAAACACGTTTCACGTAAAATAAATTATCGGGTAAATTTGCACGCTATCGTAAGATACAATTTAAGATACAAGTTGTTCAAAATATTATATATTGACACTAATAAACTTGGAACTGTGAAGAAACTATGGAGTTCTGTTGTGTAATTGCAATTGTGGATAAATTTGTTGGCTATCGCATGGTACAATTTAAGATACAAATTGCTCAAAATATTATCTATTGACACTGATAAACTAGAAACTGTGGAAAAAGTATGGAGTTTTGTTGTGTAATTGCAATTGTGGATAAATTTGTTGGCTATCGCATGGTACAATTTAAGAAATAAATTGTTCAAAATATTATGTATTGAGACTACAATAAACTTGAAACCGAGAAAAAACTATGGAGTTTTGTTGTGTAATTGCAATTGTGGATAAATTCACACGATATCGTATAAGACACAGATTGTTCATAATAGTATCTACTTGGTAACGTGAAAAAACCTACGGAGTTTTGTTGTATTTTATCAAAGTTTGACTGAATGTTTGATTGTCATAAGTACCCTTCAGCAAGAACCACTTAACGATGGTAGGAATAACATGCTGCATATACCAAACTGATCAAAAGAAAGAATAGGGAAGCGGTATTTTATCGTTTGTGCAAAAACATGAAAAAGTCCGACGCATCACGTTTGGTAAGTCACATCAGCGTCATGTGCTAATAGCAAACACCCTTACATTGCTATTATTATATGTCTAATTGGACAAATACTTTATTTTTCTTCCTGGAAGAACCCGACTCATATTCGAAGATTCTTGTTAGCTTTAGGCTAGTTTTTTCTGCAGGTGTTCAACGCAAAAATAGAGTACGTTTTGCAAGGGAGGACATACAAACTAAGATAAGAACAGTTTACTTGCTGAGAACACTTGAGAAAGGAAGAGAAAAATAGAGCGAAGTAGCGTCTTTTTCGAAAGGAGAGAAAGTAATTTCATTGAGCCACATGTCACAAATGCCATTGAATTAGTATTACACCAATACATAAAACAGAGACTCAGATAAGAGAACTAAAGATCTCTCTAGTCTGTAATCTGATCACAGGGAAGACAAAGACCAACGATAAGAGGTTTACTATGTAAGATGCTTATACCAAAAACTACCTGGATTAACATACCCATTATACAGCTCGCTAAAGATCGTCTTCGATCTTGTGCAAACAAATTTAAAAACATCACGAAATTAGAACTAATTTCCCTAGATCTAAAATACCACCATTGCTGATTTCTGGAAATCGTTGTGTTTGACCATGAATTATAAATTGTAAATATTTTTGTTACCACAATTGTTACTTGATATTTCTCTATAAATTGTAAAATTAATATATATGAGAAAATAAACAAATATTACTATTACTATTACCAGGAAAAGTATTTAGCAAAAAGATGTGATAGAAATGTACAAAGTCATGAAATGTACTGACTAGCTCAAGTAACGTAGTGAGTGACGGCATATACACACAAAAATGGCGTAGACGAAAGATTACTACATAAATCTACATAAACAAACGTTTCTAACCTGTTTGTAATTTCCCAGCTAGTAACTGCGCTTGCTATTTCGTCTTTACGTCTTGGCGAGGACGGTGAGTCTTATTCCTTACGCACTGCTAACGCAAAATGGCGCGTGTCAGTGAGTTGATGTGCTAATTACAGTTTAGCACCGCTAAGTGTATTCAGACTTGTCCACCGCGCCTTCAACGTAGTGACGTCTAACGGAAAGACTTTCCGTGTCAGTGACAGTGTCAATTGGCTTCGTCATGATATCTGACTTTCGAATTAAGATTAGCTGAACTTATTTGATATGAAAAATCTACTTTTACGTATTTGATACGTGATGTTCTCCATACATCTTCTTGACTCCGACGAAGGGCTAAAGCTCGAAACGTCAGTAAAGTTTAGTTAACAGTTTTTACGGTGTTACAAATTTCATTCTATTACCTATCGTTTATATCAAACACCGACGCAGCCTATACTAGTTTACTCGCTAGTTTAAAGTAAAGTAAAGTAACCTTATTTAACGTCGGTATAACTCGTGACAGTCATAGACTGATAAACTTGAGGCCGACGGTGCGCTCATTTTACTCCCCTCTCTCCATCAGTGCTCCGTTTTACGGGTATTTAAAGCTACTTAAAGCTACACGGAAAGGAGAGAAGTCGAAACAAGGATGTGAGGTCACTGGGAATCGAACTCGGGACCTCTCGCACAGAATGCCGCGCACTAACCAACTGTGCCATCCTTGCTCCGTTTCGATTTATTCTTCAACATCAGTCAAGATAATAGACTACATTCAGATTTTATCCTACTTTCACGCAACGGCTGCGCAATGGACACATCTGCTTTGATTAGCTTTATTTCAGGCTTTGCGAATATGAACCAACGACTGACACGTAAAGACTACGTAATGATAGTTTTGTAACGATAGTTTTTTTAAAATCCGACGAAGGGCTAAAGCTCGAAACGTCAGTAAAGTTAAGTCAACATTTTTTACGGTGTTACAAATTTCATTCTATTACCTATCGTTTATATCAAACACCGACACAACCTATACTAGTTTACTCGCTAGTTTCTATTTCTATTTTTTACGGTGTTACAAATTTCATTCTATTACCTATCGTTTATATCAAACACCGACACAACCTATACTAGTTTACTCGCTAGTTTCTATTTATAAAAAGTACCCTTACGTTTTAAGAACTGGTACACAGGAACAGATGTCATTTAAACCGTTACGTGTACATTGATTTGTACTTTTGCGTGTACTATGACGTAATTTGATCTTTTACGTGCACCCTGACATGATTTGAGCTTTAACGCTAGAATTAAGCTATACATACCTTTACTTACGGCTCTACGTTATTTGTACATCAACGTGTATTTTTATGTTATTTGTACTTCCGAGCGCTCTTACGCTATTTGTAATTTGACCCCATTTTTCATTAAGTTTCACCCTTACGTTATTTTTACTTTTACATTTTAACTTACGGTTCTGTCTTCACTCCCACGTAAGATTAAGTTTCGCCCTTACGTTATTTGTACATTACGTGTACCCTTACGTTATTTGTATGTTACGTTTACCATTACGTTATTAGTACATTACGTGTACCCTTACGTTATTTGTATGTTACGTTTACCATTACGTTATTAGTACATTACTTGTACCCTTACGTTATTTGTACATTACGTGTACACTTACGTTATTTTTACTTTTATATTTTACCTTGCGGTTCTCTGTAGTTCTGTCTTCACTCCCACGTAAGATTAAGTTCCACCCTTACGTTATTTGTACATTACGTGTACCCTTACGTTACGTGTACCCTTACGTTATTTGTACATTACGTGTACCCTATCACGTTATTGTTACTTTTATATTTTACCTTCAGGTTTTCTGTTGTTCGTCTTCACTCCCCCACGTTAGAATGTAGTGTATTATACATCTTTAATTGAGTGTGGCAGTTTTAAATCCGTTGGTTAATACCCATTTTAATACCATTATTGGTTGCAAAACGCCAACGCACCTAACACACATGGCATGGTTGAGGTAGAAGATTCCGGACCTTAAACACCGTCACCAAACTAATTGCTTTAGGTGTATCATTTTTTTAAAATAAATCAATGGTAAGCTAGCAAAAAAAATGAGAACTTTACTTACTGCAAAGATGTTTACTTATACACCGCAAAAAGAGTGTTACTCACTGTAAAAATAGTAACTTGTACCTGTAACAAGTGTTTCTTGCTGACGTTTCCGATTCGCATTGATGTAAGTACTTTGCACGTATTGTATATACATATATATATACATGTGGTCAGGTATTGTATACTAATAAAAGGTTATATTGTAATTAAAAAAAAACAAAAAAAAACAAGAAAACACGATGAAATGCCGATGAAACGCTCACTTTCTAGTTTCAAATGCTACATAATAAAGAGCCTTCACGGAGGCTACATCGCGTATTGTCTGTATTTTGAATCAAGGTAAAGTCCGTAAGACGATTAAAACAAATCTTTGGAACATGGGAAACATTAATAGTTAGCCTCAAAATAAGCAAAATACTGAAAATATACGACTTGTTGCATGCCTGCCATCTACCGATTACTATGTTATTGAAATCGTATAATGTATCGATAAAATATTTTAGCTTACATTTATCATTCATCAGTTTCTCTTGAAAAGTGTATTTATGCAGGTCTACATCGGCCTTTCAGTTGCTGACTTTAACAAAAACCCGCTTTGTCAAATAAAGAATATTATTGAATCTGTTACATGTAGTGTATTTTGTCCAAAGTTTTTGTTTTTTGTTCTCCAGTTTAAGCGATTCAGACGAGATAAAAAATTAAAAGATTAATCTGGGTCTTTTATCTGAGCATCTCTTGAAATGGTATTTTTTTTTTTTTTTTAAAAAAAAGCGAGATTTATAACTTGTTTTCGGTGTACTATGAGGTCTTGAACAGCAATATAAAGAACTCGACCACGACCTGACGTCATCAGACCACGTGACAAAATCACAGGAAGCCCATAACATGTTTTCATCGAAATTAAAATTGCATTTTCGTTGGGAAAAATTTTTTTTATGGAAATTTTGATAATGTTTTTGAAATCAGCATTATTTTTTACATGAAATAAGTTCAAGTCGAAAAGTATCTGAGGGTCCCTTTAATGTTCTGAACAACTTCACATGAACTTAAATCATATAAAAATAACATATTCCAAATTTAGAGGGATGTTTTTGGTAAAAACAATGGAGCTGTGCTCTTAAGATAACTGAAATCCTTTGTCATTCAAACACTTTCTTTTGTACTTGCCTACAAACATGGCTGCCATGAAATCCCTCTATCATGATAACAGCATGTGATTTTTTGTTTTCAAAGTGATGTTATCAAAACATATGGTAACAAAAACAGAAAACCTCTATTTAGTTAATGTTATACATTAGTTAAACAAACCCAAATATAAACAATATTTTCGTCCTATTAAAAGGTACGTGATTTTCGTTAAGTAACTACAAGATAAACATGGACAAAAAGCGTCCGTGTTTGGAAAACAACGGGAAACGAATGTCGTTTATTTCCTGCGTTGTACTAGGCCGTCGGGCACTTTGAAATATGACCGCTTTATAAACTAGCAACAAACTACAGGCTAAATATAGAGTTTTGTCTGTGGTAAGATTGGGAACTCTTTATATCAAATGTAGAGAAAACCTGGTAACTACAAGATTCCTCTTGTATAGTAACGATTGGGAACCCTTTGGTTTTAAGAAGGGGAAACCTGGTAATGACGAGACTCCGTGATTGGGAGCCCTTTGGTTTTGAGAAAGGGAAAACCTGGTAATGACGAGACTCCGTGATTGGGAGCCCTTTGGTTTTGAGAAAGAGAAAACCTGGTAACGCCGACTAGACTCCTCGATTGGGAACCCTTTGGTTTCGAAAAAGAGAAAAAACCTGGCAACGACAAGACTCCGAACTCGAATCAGTATTAAGTGAAATACCTTTGGTATTCAGTAAAAGAGAAAGCCTGGTGATGACGAACTTACAACCGAGTTTTCCAATTGGGATTCCTTTGGTATTGAAAGAATTAAGACTGGTACCTAGTATTTATAATTATAATAGCTTGTTAAGTTTTGATTTGAATGACCCATGTGGGTTCTAAGTTCATTCGCACTACATTGACCATGCGCAGTTTTAAATATTCTAATTGTATATATAACTCGTCATACCTTTAAAGCTGTCACGTGATCAGTGTAAATCTTGCCCGTGTGAGACGTGCTTTAAAAGGACTTGTTTCTGAAAAAAAGATTAAAATAGGATTAAAATATGTAATGTGTGCTTATATAGCGCATTTCACTGCACATCGTCCCAATGCGCTTTAAAATTAACTATCATTTACTATGTAATGTGTGCTTATATAGCGCATTTCACATCGTCTCAATGCGCTTTAAAATTAACTATTATTTACTATGTAATGTGTGCTTATATAGCGCATTTCAGATCGTCCCAGTGCGCTTTACAATTAACTATCATTTACTATGTAATGTGTGCTTATATAGCGCATTTCAGATCGTCCCAGTGCGCTTTACAATTAACTATCATTTACTATGTAATGTGTGCTTATATAGCGTATTTCACATCGTCTCAGTGCGCTTTACAATGTGTGCTTAAATAGCGTATTTCACATCGTCCCAGTGCGCTTTACAATGTGTGCTTATATAGCGCATTTCACATCGTCCCAGTGCGCTTTACAATGTGTGCTTATATAGCGTATTTCACATCGTCCCAGTGCGCTTTACAATGTGTGCTTATATAGCGTATTTCACATCGTCCCAGTGCGCTTTACAATGTGTGCTTATATAGCGTATTTCACATCGTCTCAGTGCGCTTTACAATGTGTGCTTATATAGCGTATTTCACATCGTCCCAGTGCGCTTTACAATGTGTGCTTAAATAGCGTATTTCACATCGTCCCAGAGCGCTTTACAATGTGTGCTTAAATAGCGTATTTCACATCGTCCCAGTGCGCTTTACAATGTGTGCTTATATAGCGCATTTCACATCGTCCCAGTGCGCTTTACAATGTGTGCTTATATAGCGTATTTCACATCGTCCCAGTGCGCTTTACAATGTGTGCTTATATAGCGTATTTCACATCGTCCCTATCATTTACAATGCGAACGTGCTTTGCAACGGCCTTGGCTTTTTGACAGCCGGTAGAATCAAGAGTTGTTCAGTTGTAGCGACAGTAATGTAGATAACCTCTATAACATCCATATTAGACCTATTAGCCTGCGCTATCGTGATAAGAAGATCAGCTTAGAAGCGTCGCCACAAGAGGGCTTAGGCGCTAGTTATTATTAGAATTGAGTAAACAGCTACATTAAAAAAAAAATGAAAAAAAAACTAGACTTGTGGAAGAACAGTAAAAGCACCGAGAGAGATGGTTGGAAGGAATGATATAGCGCGATGAAAAATGATGTTATTAATGGTAATTCATTTTGTAATCTTTTAATCAGACGAAGGGCTAAAGCTCGAAACGCCAGTAAAGTTAAGTCAACATCTTTTACGGGTTTACAAATTGCATTTTATTACCTATCGTTTATATCAAACACCGACGCAGCCTATATTAGTTTACTCGCTAGTTTCCATTTATACTCTAGTTTAAACAGTCAGTTAGAAATTTCATTCTATTGCCTATCGTATATATCAAACACCGACGCAGCCTATACTAATTTACTCTCTAGTTCCCATTAATAATATATATCAATCATTATAAATCTGGGATTTCGAAAGGAGGTTTTACAATCTGTTCCCCATTTAAAAGTTTTAAATTAACCAGCCACTTTCGAAGAATTCTATATCTGTCTAGCTTTGTTGTAGAGGAGCGTCAAATGCTCAGGGCGATTACCGCAAAAAAAAGGCCAAAGTTATCAACCAATCAGCGCGCGCGATTTTCACCTGCGTTCCTATATCGAAATAGAAATACTTTATAGTTTTGATATCGTTGTATCGAATCTGTAGAAACTTACAATCCCTGTACTATATGATACACAAATTCATAACTGTTTGATATTATAATGAAGTGTATATAACCAGAAGTTTGACTATCAAGTTATTATAAAAACATTAGCCCACACAAACATATTTCTGATATTACAACAAAACACCAACCGTCAATAATGGTATAATTTTTAAAAATTAATACTGCCCACTTGTATGATATTAATCTTCAAGTAGCTTATTTCAACTATAAACAGTAGAAGCTAAATTCAACAGTCAAAAAGGAGAATTTTTAATAGTCAATTCTTTGAAAAAGAAAAATCGGAAAATATAAAAGTTCTAATAAGAAATGAGTTACGAAAATAACGATGTTGTGCAATCACTCTTTTTACATGAAAGCAGTTCAGCTTGTTTCGTTTCGTTTTTACATCAAAGCTTCAACTTTTTGCTGCCTAATGTTCAGGTGAAATATTTGACATCAAAGTTAACTCTGTCCTTGACATTAATATATATCTAAGTATATATTAAAACAGGATTAGACATTCCTTGCTAGTATAGCAAAGGCTATCTCTTCCACCGTACTGGAGAGAAACGTCTTTTCTTTCTGAAAAAACTGATTAACCTCTGCTCGCGCGCAGAGAAAAGTCCTATAAGTTACAAGTGAATTTACCATAATACTGTGCAGCAATGAAGTGCTGGATATACCTTCAATTGTAAGACAAGTCTGTGAAATATGTGACTAGAAAACTAACCTGTTTAATTCGCTATGAGTACTCACACTAGAGTAAGTGAGTAGTCGAGTAAGTGCTATACGTTACAAGTGAATTTACCACAATACTGTGTCAGTAGTAATGGAGTGCTGACTATACCTTGAATTGTAAGACAATTTGTTGAAATATGGGACTAGAAAACTAACCTGTTTCGCTATGAGCACTCACACTAGAGTGATTGCAGTCGAGTTGAACATTAAATACGAACAGTGTAATGTGGAGTGCAGTAATGCAAAAACGACTTTCCTTTGCGAATGTGAGACCACAACACAGCACGCTTGACCTCTTATTAAGAGTTAGAACTATTCTGTAGCAAATAAACAATTAACAATGTTATCTGAGATAAGATAAAAAAACAATTACAAAACATGCTATGTTCAACCGCACACCCCAGCAATTGAGCGCAGCAAATTAACGATCGTCACAACGCCTACGCGAAGCGAATTGTTTTGATGATTGATTTAGATCAAGGCCGACGTTAAAACAGCACTGTCTATTAATAATCCTTTAATATGAATGTTTGTGGCGAACTAACTTAATGAATACAGTGGACCTGGTGGGGGAGATTATTTAGATGATGTTGGTAATGAATGAGGTGGATGTTAGAGACGACGATCTTGATGATATTGATCATGAAGACGATGATGATGATGATGATGGTGATGATAATGATAATGGTGGTGATAACGATGATAATGGTAAAGTGTGTTAGTCATTTATTATTATTTTATTATAACAATGTTTAAGCAGGAGGCTCTCATCACCGAGGTGTTTTTCAGAAAGGTCCTGCAAATCCATCTCACGTCAAGTCATTGAGAAAACATATCAATTCTAACATTGCTGATGATGACGATGATGATGATGATGATGATAATGGTGGCGATAACGGTGGTAATGGTAAGGGTGTTAGTTGTTGAGAAACATGCATTAATTCTAACGCTGCTGCTGCTGCTGCTGCTGATGATGATGATGATGGTAATGGTGGTGATAACGATGGTAATGGTAAAGGTGTTAGTTGTTGCGAAACATATATTAATTCTAACGCTGCTGATGATGACGATGATGATGATGATGATGGTAATGGTGTAATGGTGGTGATAATGATGATAAAGGTAAAGGTGTTAGTTGTTGAGAAACAGATATTAATTCCAACGCGTTCTGATGACGATGATGTTGTTTGGCGTCCATTATGTTCCTAATATTAAACTGCGCCGTTACAATAGCCATGTCTATATCTAATCCTCTAATTTCAGCACCAAGGTAAACTCGAGCTAATGAATAAGCTAGGTTACAAGCTATAACGAAAATCATAATTATTGTTGTAGTAATAATGTAGGCGAGTAGTTCCGACGTGAGATGGCTTTGTGGTAAGAGTGGCGACACGTTGGTTAATGTGAGTGTCAATTAGATGCGATCATAAACCCTTTATAATAGAGTATAATATATTGTAATAAATGGGTGCACATATCGAAACTGACATGATGAATGGTACAGTATTATGAAAAGGAAGAGTAGCATTGATGGAAACATCGGTGTGGATGGTTAATAAATAGGATGAATGGGAAATGTGTTAAATTATAAAGAGAGAGTTTTACTTACTCTGAAAATGGTAACTTATACACCGTAAAAATGTTACTTATTGTAAAAATGGTAACTTATACACCGTAGAAAAGAGAGTGTTACTTACTGTGAAAATGGTAACTTATACACCGTAAAAAGAGAGTGTTACTTACTGTAAAAATGGTAACTTATACACCGTAAAAAGAGAGTGTTACTTACTGTAAAAATGGTAACTTATACACCGTAAAAAGAGAGTGTTACTTACTGTGAAAATGGTAACTTATACACTGTAAAAAGAGTGTTACTTACTGTCAAAATGGTGACTTATACACCGTAAAAAGAGAGTGTTATTAACTGTAAAAATGGTAACTTATACATCGTAAAAAGAGAGTGTTACTTACTGTAAAAATAACGGTAAATTTTACATCGTAAAAGGTTTTATTGCCAAAATGGTAACTTTAATATACATCGTGAAAATAAAGCTATTTAGTGTAAAAAAAAAACACCGCTAAAATGCATGTGTTTTTATTAGTGCAAACATTCACGTATATCATGCCAACTGCATTTTTGTAAACACCCCTCCAAGCTCTCTAATGAAAACCACTTGAAAACCACTCGAATATAGAAATAGTTTTACCTATCACGTACTCGTTCTTAAATGCCTGCAGTTATCTGTAGTTTAGCAGTAGCACACTGCGTGCTTTCAGTGCGATAATTACTTCGATCACGTTGTGATCGTGATCACAGTTTCACATACAGGAAATAACAATTGTCCACTGATTGAGGCCGGTCTCTAATTGGACATCACAACATGATCTCGTCAACTAAAACACGATTTACAGAAAAATGACTTTAAAAGGAGCGAAAAAGTGTAGAAATTCGACGTTCATTTGTTTGCCTCTATGTTAATTGCTCTGCAGAGTAATGAAGAGCTACACGATTTAATACAACATGATCTCGTCAACTAAAACACGATTTACTCAGGCAGAAAAATGACTTTAAAAGAAGCGAAAAAGTGTAGAAACTCGATGCCATTTGTTTGCCTCTATGTCAATTGCTCTGCAGAGTAATGAAGAGCTACACGATTTAACACAACACGATCTCGTCAACTAAAACACGATTTACTCAGGCAGAAAAATAACTTTAAAAGGAGCGAAAAAGTGCTGAAATTCGACGTTCATTTGTGTACTTCTATGCTCTGCGGAGCTCAGCCACACGAGGAATGGCTTAAGAAATAATTGAAAAGACTGCGGTTTCTGCTTGGAGCTGAAGCCAGAGTTTTTGTTTGTTTGCTTTGTCTGTTTGTTTGTTTAATTCAGTGATTTTTTGTTTGTTTGTTTAATTCAGTGGTTCTTTGTTTGTTTGTTTGTTTAATTGTTTAATTCAGTGATTTTTTGTTTGTTTGTTTAATTCATTGGTTCTTTGTTTGTTTGTTTGTTTGTTTGTTTGTTTAATTCAGTGATTGTTTGTTTGTTTGTTTGCTTGTTTGTTTGTTTGTTTGTTCAAATCAGTGTTTACTTTGTTCTGTTTATTTGTTTCTTCAAGGTTTGCTTGTTCGTTTGTTTTGTTTGTCTGTATGTTTGCTCGTTTATATTTTCATTGGCTTCCAAGTTTATTGTTCTGAGGAGTCTACAAAAGATATTATTTTATCTGGTTCGCCTTAGACAAAGTTCAAGTTTAATGTTGTTTCATTTCCATTGTCTTCTAAGTTGATTGTTCTGAGGAGACTACAAAAAGATATTATTTTATCTGGTTCGCCTTAGACAAAGTTCAAGTTTAAATGTTGTTTCATTGACTTGCTGTTTATTGTTTTAAGGTAATCGTTAGGCACATGTGATGATGGATTTTCAAAGCAGTGAAACACGTCCTGATAACATTTAGCCTTGGAAACGTTTTCTGGACTAGTCGTGCACTTGTGATAACATAAAATATATAGGCACCTGTTTTAGATTCATTCAATAATAATAATAATAATAATAATAATAATAACAACAACAACAACAACAACAACAACAACAATAATAATAATAATAATAATAATAATAATAATAATAATAATAATAATAATAATAATTTTATTTATATAGCGCTAATTCACTAATTGTCCTAAGCTAATTATTCATATGACATATTTTGGTTGTTGTATGACCATAACAAGTTGTTGCAGTTGTATATTTTGGTTGTACGTGTTTGTGTTATATGACCATAACAAGTTGTTGCAGTGGCATATTTTGGTTGTACCTATTTGTGTGATATGACCATCACAAGTTGTTGCAGTGGTAGATGATGAAACATTGAAACTGGCTTTCTTGAAATAAATCAGAATTATCCTTTGCAGGCATTAGAGTGTACTGTAGCTTCGGCTGCGACAACGATTGTGTATGGTAACAAACAACCTTGGACAACGTTTTTAAACCAGCAGTATAACAATGTCATGCTCTGATGAGAACGTGAGATATCATATACATACTATTTTTCTTTCTTGGAACAACCTATCACCTTTGAGGTTTCGTTGGAGGTTGTTGCAACAATACTTAAATGATAGTATGATATATAAACATGAACTTAATATTTTTCCTTCTTGGAACAACCTATCACCTTTAACAACGTTTTTGGAATTAGTTGCAACAACACTTATAATATGATAACGTTAGATATATATCCATCATATTTTTCCTTCTTGGAACAACCTATCACCTTTGAGGTTTTGTTGGTGGTTGTTGCAACAATACTTAAATGATAGTATGATATATAAACATGAACTTAATATTTTTCCTTCTTGGAACAACCTATCGCCTTTGACAACGTTTTTGGAATTAGTTGCAACAACACTTCTACGATAACGTTAGATATTTATCCATAATGTCTTTCTGTCTTGGAATAATATTGGCTTCAAAAACATTTTGACATTTAATAGATGCGCAAGCACAAGTGTATATCTACAAAACATTTCTATGTTGAAACAACCTATAGGGCGAACACTAAAACCAAAATAGATACTCATAGTATTTATTTAACTTATTTAGTCACTATCACTGCACAATCTAAGAAACATGACATTCAAAGGAAACAAAACCTCATTACAACTTTACTTGTCTTTGATGGTGACTAATAGTCGCTAAATAAGAACTATTACACAGTAGCAATTTGATTGAGATATACTAGTGTTAAATCATCGCTAAAATGAAATTCGAATTCAAATAAAGTTGATGTATATGTATGTATATGTAAATCTTTTACTTCGACGAAGGGCTAAAGCTCGAAACGTCAGTAAAGTTAAGGCAACATTTTTTCAATGTTAGAAATTTCATTCTATTACCTATCGTTTATATCAAACACCGACGCAGCCTATACTAGTTTACTGGCGAGTTTCTATTTCTATTTTTTACGGTGTTACAAATTCCATTCTTTTACCTATCGTTTATATCTGACACCGACGCAGCCTATACTAGATTACTCGCTAGTTTCTATTTCTGTATTTTACGGTGTTACAAATTTCATTCTATTACCTATCGTTTATATCAAACACCGACGCAGCCTATACTAGTTTACTCTCTAGTTTCCATTTATGTATATCATTAATGGTATTACATGGAAATCATGTTTGTGCTACACCGCCTTCGACAACGTTTTGAAACTCGTAGTAGATTAAAAGACTTACGTGCGCTAGTGAGAGAGAGGTTTTTCTAGCCTGGAGTACTCGTAGTTTTATCAATGTCGTAGGAAGCTTCAAGGCAATGAAGATGTACATATCTTTTAATGGTAAAATGACTAACCAATTAGCCTAAGGAATTTAGCGTGAAACTATTTCTGTAATATCACGCAACGTGAATGTAATTTACTCTTGTGGTCGTTGTTGATAGAATAGCATTATAATAAGAACTCTTTATTCAATTGATTAAACACAAATCAAAGGTGCGCAAATCTAAGTATAAAAAGTATCAAGATATAATACACTAAAAATATCTAAAAAATTAATCTATTTGAAAAACTATTTTTAAATCTATCCGTAGCATAATATAAACCGCACGTGAGGTTTTAACAAAAGTGCCTCTTTTTTTTACGATGTCTATTATAACTTTGTCACTATCTAACTTATTCCTTGTAATTCGGATTTCTTATACACAACTTACAATTTTGACTACTTAACCCTGTTTTAACGGGGCCAATAATTTGGAGCAACATTGTTGGACGATGTTGGATGGAGGTCGTTCAAACGAACCCATTTTAACTGTACTTTATGATTGTGTTGGATTACTTACGATTCTGATTGCTTATAATTGCGATTTCTGATGTTATTTGATTTTACCTTACGTATATATATGCTAATCTATATCATGCAATGTTTATCATATATGTAGGGTTGATAAAATAATGCTTTTACTGTTATTGTTATTGTAATTGTTGTTTTTGATTAGCCTATACAGTTGTCTATAAACTTACATATAAAAAAGCACACGAGGTTTATGGTGGCAATGAGGAGGAGTATGAGGAGAAATGACGATGATGATGATAAAGATGATGTTGCGAAGACGTTAATGATGACGATGACAATAACAATGATGTTGATGATGATAATAACAATGATGTTGGTGATTATGAAAATGATGATGATGACGATGACGTTGATGATTATGAAAATGATGATCATGACTTTATGATTATAATGATGATTGTGATTATGACGACGATGGCGGCGACGAAGATGAATCAAAAACGATCATTCGGAAATCAACTCACCAAAATTTGCTTTTCCTTTTTATGTAGTTTAAAAACATCTCCCTACATGGAAAGACGGTCTCGAGAGAAGTGACAAAGTTGTCAATAACAGTGATCAAACCACGTATTCTCACATCCACTATGCTATTTTCATAGTATTCTGTCACTATCTCACTATCTCACCTTATCAGATCCCACAAGGAAGAAACATGCCTAAAAATAAATAAAAATACACACACAAAAATCTACAGGCGTCCTTAATGGGCGAAACGTCACATCAAAGCCTGCAAATGTGCAAAATACATCTCTGTAAAACCCCATAGTGTGGGTTATTTATCCAAAATATGCGTTATTTACACAAAATGTCAAGTTAATCTCTAGCGGCGACGGGATTCTTGCGCTGTGTTTTCTACAGTGGTTCCTAGATAGTGGTCTACAACTGAACACATGGTACATGACCCTAATAGTAGACACTGGCTAGTTCTGATATCAATGAATAGCATCGCATAGGCTAGATTATTAACCTCATGGCGATAACAATCACTAGACGAACAAAGAACAGCCGAGTGGTCGTGAAAACGTATATCAAATATGATAATCCCCTACATGTCTCCGATATTGAAGCTTCCTTCTTGCATAATTCTAAATAGCTCTCTTTGAACTTTTAATTCATTTAAAAGAGAATTAGAAATCAAAATTGAGGTATGTCAATGGCTATTTAAATCATCGTCTTTAATATACCGGGCGAATACTGACCAATACTGGGTACATTTACGCTTATCTAGTCTAGAATTAAAATCTCGTTAGAAAATCAAAATTAACTATTTAATTGACTCACGCGCTACAAATTGCTCCAGTTAGAAATCCGAGATTTTCAACACAATGAGTTTAAAGCAAGTTCTGTTTTCATTTGCTTATTTTTTTGAGGAATTCCGATGTAAATAATGCGGTAAAGAAACACTAATGGGCCGGTGAGGAAAGCATAAAGCGGCCGACAAAGAATTCGGTGAAATACAAATCGAAACTGATCACTAAATAATTACAGAAGGAAAAAAATATTGTAATCTATACGAAAATAGCTTTTTTTGCTCTATTTTCTGCTTCAAGGAAGAAATTTTGCCGGATCGGAATAAAAGGTGTGATAGCGCTACAAAATAATGAGGATTTGCAGTTTTTATTGCGGTAAAGAAAATTTTTAATGGCGCGATTTTTTTTAATCAAACACGGTGACCTTTAATGGACTCTGTTGAGCAAAGGATTAAAAAAAACGCTAACATCAAAATAATGATAAAAAATCTAAAAAAAGTATTAAAAACGAAAGGAAATTTTAAAATCTAGCCCTGTAATCGTAAGTAAGTCCTCTTGAACAAGTGTTAATGAAAAAAAAAGGTTTAACTGAACACAACGCGAACCCTCAAATATAAATGTAAGTTATTAAAAGCGAAATTTCAACCTTAACTGTTGTGGCGACAAAACTTTCCTTCCCTTTTCCGTTTTTTTTCCTGTGTAAAAGTCGATATAGTTTGTTCGCTTGTTGATGCAATATTGTTAATGCAATACTGTGTGATATATATAAAGACCATTATCTAACGTAGGTTTTACTACAATACAAGTCAATCTATGTTTGTCGCTCCCCTTTTGTCCGTCACAAAAAATATGACGGATTAAAGAGCTTTTTTACAATACGCACTCAAGATAACAAGTTACTCGCGTTGAAATTGTCAACTCTGTGGTAGAGATCTTTTTGTTATGTGCAAAGCATTTTCAAGATTAGATATTATTGAAAAAACGTGTGGTAATTACTGGGTTAAAGCTACGTTAAACACAATGTGGTGGTTATAATCACGATATCTATTAAAGGAACAAAACTATGCAAGAAATGTAGACAAAATCACGAGATATTTATCAGTAGTTACAATCCTATCTTTCATGAAGATTCGGTGCTCAAAACAACGACAAATCCAACGAGTCTTGTCCAAAATGCGCAAAATTGAAGTAACAAGTTATTAGGTAGTACCTATGCGTGCATTATAGCGAAGTATAGATGGCTTAAATTGTGATAATATACTACAAAAGAGACCCACTTACACGATTACGATGACATAGAACGAGATCTTTCCTCATCTAAGTGGAGCGTGAAGTGTTGTGGATGTAAAGAGGTTCTTCCTTAACCTTTGAGTACATTAAAGCATTTTTGGGGTTTATTTACTTAAGAGATAACACTAGTTCGTTATCTCGTAAATATTCATTTACTGAGTTATCTTTCTGCCTTCGCACGGAGACTCCAAATTCATTAAAAGATAACATCCCTAATGTGAAATGCCTCGCGTTGTTGGCGTAATTTGAACACTTGCGCCCATTAACCGAAGAGGGTGCTATCGAAAACCACAAAAAATCGACGCAAAAACAGCCACTGGGGATTTGCTCAGGAATTAATAATAGTTAAAAATGAATAATTAATTTTAAGAGAAGGTAAAAACAAATTAGCGAAATCGTTAAAAAAATAAAAAATCTTTAGAAAAAGTCATGCAATTTTTTTAGTTTTTTAGTTTTTTTATGTTTTTAGTTTTTTAAAAATAATATTTAAACAGGTTGCCCAATTCAGCATAACTGGTTTAAATGGGGACCTATAAACTAGTGAAACTATAAAGATTTGAAGAGGATCGAAAAAATGAAAGCATTATAGGTAAAGGAAAATTACAACTGACAGACTGAGAATGAACTTAAATATGTCGCATAAATTTCAACAAATTAGAAAAAAAAATACATTTAGCACTCATCAGGATCAAAGAAAAATGACAAAAGCCAATACATGAATCGTGAAAGAATATTAGGACATCATCAAAAATGATGAAAAAAAGCTCAAGAGATTTGTAATAAATTAGCTGCTTTAAGATAAGAAAAAGCGCACAATATCTTATCAGGTAAAATCATTGCCATAATATCATGGAATTGAAAAACCGTGAACCAAATCACATGAATGGAGCATCAACCAACAAAATCACAGTTAAAAAGCACAAAAATCTCATCAGAAAGGATATAAAAAATAACAATATCAGAGTTAGTAGTAAGCTAATTACTTACGCCGTTTATAAACTCGTACCAAATTAGCGAACGAAAATAAAATTGATCCAGAAAAGTGCACACAAGACATGGATAAGAATGAGCTTGAAAATAGATTGTTTAATTATTACAGAATTTTATTTCCGTCGCAGTTCCTTGCTAAAGATCTCATCGGTAAAAACGAACTGCATAGACATAATTCTTATATATATATTGTGTCTATACATAGCTGAAACTAATTATATACCTATGGCCACAGATGTCCCGACTCACACGTGCTGTGACAGAGATCGATAAACAAGCCGTTTGATATACACCTGTTTTTAAAGATGTTGCTCAAGCAAGGTAGCTTAGTCCAAGACCGAATGGAATCATATCATTTGTATTCTCCAAGCACAGAGATGAACAAGCCGTTTGATATACACCTGTTTTTAAAGAGGTTGCTAAAGGCGTAGCTTAGTACAAGACTGCATGGAATCATGGATATTCATCAAGCACAGAGATAAACAGGCCGTTTGATATACACCTGTTTTTAAAGAGGTTGCTCAAGGCGTAGCTTAGTCCAAGACCGAATGGAATCATGGGTATTTCTTCAAACTTTAGAAATCAAACGATTTTTATTGGCTAGAAGCCATATTGAATATCTCAACAATCTCTTGTTCGCCTTGGATAGCCTTTTTGAAATTGGTGTATGCCTATAATTCCTTTTCGTCTTAGAATGACCTATCACCTTGGACAACCTTTTTGAAATAGGTGTATGCCTAAAATTCCTTTCCGTCTTGGAATGACCTATCACCTTGGACAACCATTTTTAAAGGTATATGCCTAGAATTCCTTTCCGTCTCGGAATGACCTATCACCTTGGACAACCTTTCTAATAGGTGTAAGCCTAGAATTCCTTTTCTTCTTAGATTGACCCATCGCCATGGACAACCTTTTTGAAATAGGTGTAAGCCTAGAATTCCTTTCCTTCTTAGATTGACCCATCGCCATGGACAACCTTTTTGAAATAGGTGTAAGCCTAGAATTCCTTTCCTTCTTAGATTGACCCATCGCCATGGACAACCTTTTTGAAATAGGTGTAAGCCTAGAATTCCTTTCCATCTTGGAATGACCTATCGGCTTGTACAACCTTTTTGAAATAGGTGTATGCTTTCTGTCTTGGAATGACCTATTATTACCTTGGACAACCTTTTTAATTAATTAGGTGCATGTAATGACCTTTCTTAATCAGGATTTGAAATATTAGATGTAAAAAATCATTGTCAGTTCTAAAAATATAGGGGCACACATATATATAGAATACATAATATATAAAGAGCGCAATTCCAAAGCTTACAGCTATAAATTAATTGGGCTGCGAAAAGTGTACGACATTCTAAATCTGAGAGCACATTTTTCAGCTTGAAGACAAAGGCTTTTGACCGAGTCGTAGTCGGCACGCCGATAATAAGGCGGCTAAAAGACTAAGACAATTTCCTCATTATTTTGGGAAATCTGTCTATCGCCATCCTGTGTTTGCAATTCAGAGGAAATAAACTATCCCTCAGTCTCGGTCATTATGGAAACCTCTAGCTATTTTGGAGCTAAAGTGCTTTGATCTAACAAGTAAAACTCATTTCCTATGCCTGCAATTTTATCCGAGATTTCTATATTCATGTATTCGTCATAGTTTAAGTTAAGATAAAGGTATTGCTTTGATTCTTTTTAGAATCATTCGTTGATTATTTTAAATATCCAATAAGTAAAACACATCTCCTATGCCTGCAATTTTATCCCAGAAAAGTGGATTTCTATATATATTCATGTATTCATAGTTTAAGTTAAGTTAAGATAAAGGTATTGCTTTGATTCATTTTAGAAACATTTTTTGATTATTTTAAATATCCAACAAGTAAAACTCATTTCCCATGCGTGCAATTTTATCCCAGAAAAGTGAATTTCTATATTCATGTATTCATAGTTTAAGGTAGTTCGGGCGTCATAGATTCTATCGTTAGATCTTTTTGAAACTTCTCATGTAAAAAGAGCAAACTAAGTTAAGTTCAAAACTAAAATAAAAATAATGGGTCACCGTGCTCGTTTCGGAGATAAGGGCGGTAGACTGGGGCCCATTTTGGTCATTTTTTGTGACAAAAATTGTCGGAATTTGAAACATAAAACGCTAATTATTCTATTTTTCCCGATAACAAACTTTTTAACAAGCATTTGCAAAAGAAAGACACTTTCCTAACAAACATATTATTTGTCATGTTTTACTCAAGAAAATCCTTTGGGCAAAAAAATACTGCGAAAAGTACGTGCATGTCGAGAATTTTGATGCAAAAATAAACTCAAAATGTGAAAAATACCACATTTTGCGCTCGAAAACTATATCATTTTTATTTCACGGAATGAAGAGTTCTGATAAGGGAAATCCATCTATAAAATAAAAATGGGGTGACACCGCGCTCTTTTCCGAGTTATAGCACGAAAACCCTTTAAAATGTATATTTCGTGAACCTGTTTTTTGTCCGTGCGGGACTGGTAACTAGTTCCCTATTAGATTATCGAAACAAACTTTATCATTTTTTGGTCCGCTAATATCTTTAGAATCGATGTAAAGCTAATTATGACCAGTTTAATTCGTAATTCTTGCCCAAAACACTAATTTATGTGACGCATTATAGTTCCAAAAATCGACACTAAAACGACGCCGATTTGAACGCGAAAAAATCATGAATTTAACGAAAAATCTTGATTTCTCGTGAATGCGGGTCTAAATTCAGGAGATTTTTTGCTGAGATGATATGCTTGTCTTGTGAATGCATAACGTTCCCATGATTTTCAAATCGGAAAATATTAAAAGCTAAAAAACGAAATTATGTGATTACGGCTGGGTCCCGAACTACCTTAAGTTAAGATAAAGGTATTGCTTTGATTCATTTTAGAAACACTTTTTGATTATTTTTCAATATCCAACAACTCATTTCCTATGCGTGCAATTTTATCCCAGAAAAGTGAATTTCTATATTCATGTATTCATAGTTTAAGTTAAGATAAAGGTATTGCTTTGATTCATTTTAGAAACACTTTTTGATTATTTTTCAATATCCAACAACTCATTTCCTATGCCTGCAATTCTATCCCAGAAAAGTGGATTTCTATATTCATGTATTCATAGTTTAAGTTAAGATAAAGGTATTGCTTTGATTTTTTTTAGATACATTTTTTGGTTACTTTAAATATAGATTTTGTTTTGATTTTTCTTTTTTTTTTTCGGTTCAATTATAGATGTCTAGATAGGAGTTGTGTTTATGCTATGAATCAATCTAATTACGGAACCATATTTAAAAGATTACAAAACATCGATTAGCAAGACAGATATCACAAATACCGAGCCACGAGAACTTGTTGGGAGGGCGCGAAAAAAAAGGCGGGAAAAAATTCGCCGCGAGCGTTTTGACTGGAGAAATGCACCCAACGGTAATCCAATCACAGAGCTTTTTAATGAGTTATGAATCGTATCGTTAACCAATCAGATTTTAGATATTAAAAACACGCAATGTTAGCTTTTCGGCGGGAAAATGTGTGAAAGATTTGGACGCGTGCGCGCACATGAAAACCGTGGAACTTCGAAATATGTCGTCTAAGTTGAACACTTCAAGACTAACTGGCGTCATTTTAACGTTTACCGCACACAATATATTTTTACACGAATGAGAGGCTAGTCAGTCCAGAAATTAACGTTTAAATACAATAGATTTTTACACGAATGAGAGGCTAGTCAGTCCAGAAATTAACGTTTAAATACAATATATTTTTACACGAATGAGAGGCTAGTCAGTCCAGAAATTAACGTTTAAATACAATAGATTTTTACACGAATGAGATGCTAGTCAGTCCAGAAATTAACGTTTAAATACAATAGATTTTTACACGAATGAGAGGCTAGTCAGTCCAGAAAAATGGCGTTTTACTGACTAGCCCGTTTGGCCAGTTTGAAACACACTGAATGGGGATTTTACACGAGCGACTAGTAATAATACATATTGTTATTTATTACCTGTTTTTTTTTAAACATACACGTTTTACGAATTGATTTTAGTTGACAATTGCTTTCTGTTCATTAACAGTATTACCGCGTTAAGACCATCTAATTTTGGCCGTTGTTTAATCATCGGATTATCGAAATTCATTTTCGCGTTGGAGCGATTAGGTTTGTTATTGCGTTTGTTATCGGTGGCTAAAAGACAGAGATTTACACAGACAAGAGTTGTAATTATTGAAATACGGGGAAACATCTTTGAGATAAAGGCTATTTCAAAAATCGTTGTCGCAATCAAAACTAGAAATCACACTCTGAAGCCTAGGTATGTCGGTAATATCAGCATAATTTGAGATTTATTAGACGTATTTTCAAGATATATTTGTTTCATCATCTACCACTGCAAGAGCTTGCTTTGGTGATATAACACAAACACGTACAACCAAAATATGCTATGAATACATCGATAATATAAGAAGAATTACCGACATACTTTGTAGGCTTCAGAGTGTGATTTCTAGTTTTGATTGCGACAATGATAGGTGTATGGAGAGTGTGTTATAACGAATGGTGAAAGAAGATGAGAAACTTAGACGATAGTGAATATAATGGCGAAGATGGTGATGATGATGATGATGGTGGTGATGGTGATGATGGTGGTGATGGAGGTGGTCGTGGTGGTGATGATGGTGGTTGTGATAATAATGATTATGATGGTGATGATGGTGATGATGGTGATGATGATGATGATGATGATGATGGTGATGATGGTGATGATGGAGGTGGTCGTGGTGGTGATGATGGTTGTGATAATAATGATGATGATGATGGTGATGATGATGATGATGATGATGATGGTTGTGATAATAATGATGATGATGATGATGGTGATGGTGATGATTATGATGGTGATGATGATGATGGTGATGATGGTGGTGATGATGGTTGTGATAATAATGATGATGATGATGATGATGATGATGATGATGATGATGATGATGATGATGATGATGATGATGATGGAGGTGGTCGTGGTGGTGATGATGGTTGTGATAATAATAATTATGATGATGATATTGTTGGTGCTGGTGCTGATGATAATCATGAACATGATGACGATGGTGGTGATGATAGTGATGAAGATGCTGCTCTTGCTGATGATGTTGGTGATGGTGATGCTGATTAATGGTGATGGTGATGATAATGATGATGATGATGATGATGATGATGATGATGATGATGATGATGGTGCTGCTTATGATGGTGCTGCATGATGATGTTAATATTGATGGCGATGATGTTTATGATAATGATGATGGTGCTGATGATGATGATGATAATGATGATGGTGCTGATGATGATGATGATGATGATGATGATGATGATGATGATGATGATGATGATGATGATGATGATGATGATGATGATGATGATATTGGTGATGATGATGGCTAACGATCGAGGTAGTGGCTAATACTGAGTACTCTATATATAGCCTATCGTGATAAATGATTCCAACAATTATAATACAAGAGGGAAATCCACTTAAGCATTTCCCAGACTTAATCTCACAGCAAATGGAAACAGGACAACTGACAAATGTGTCAAAATCATTTGCTTCTGCACCGTCAAAACTTTACAAAATCCTCGCTCACAATTATCCTGCAGCTTTAGAGGAACATCAGGCAATCAAACAATTTACTCAAAAAAACCTTACTCATATAACACAAACACACTTCTAGATGTAAATTGTTCTTACTTTCTTCCGGCAAAGTTTGTATTCGAGATTGTGTGTTACGGTGTTACAAATTTCATTCTATTACCTTTCACTTATATCAAACACCGACGCAGCCTATACTAGTTTACTCGCTAGTTTCTATTTCTATTTTATACGGTATTATAAATTTCATTATATTACCTATCATTTATATCAAACACGGACGCAGCCTATACTAGTTTACTCGCTAGTTTCTATTTCTATTTAATACGGTGTTACAAATTTATCAAACACCGACGCAACCTATACTAGTTTACTCGCTAGTTTCTATTTCTATTTTATACGGTGTTACAAATTTATCAAACACCGACGCAACCTATACTAGTTTACTCGCTAGTTTCTATTTCTATTTTTTACGGTGTTACAAATTTCATTATATTACCTATCGTTTATATCAAACACCGACGCAGCCTATACTAGTTTACTCGCTAGTTTCTATTTCTATTTTATACGGTGTTACAAATTTCATTATATTACCTATCGTTTATATCAAACACGGACGCAGCCTATACTAGTTTACTCGCTAGTTTCTATTTCTATTTTATACGGTGTTACAAATTTCATTATATTACCTATCATTTATATCAAACACGGACGCAGCCTATACTAGTTTACTCGCTAGTTTCGATTTCTATTTTATACGGTGTTACAAATTTCATTCTATTACCTATCGTTTATATCAAGCACGGACGCAGCCTATACTAGTTTACTCGCTAGTTTCCAATTATAATTATATCAAACGTAATAAACATCCCAGTAATTAATTACCTGGTCGGCGATCACACTACATAAGGATTGAAACAGTTTTCCCCCGATTAGCGGTAAACTACATCGACTACTTAAACATGTATATAAGAACGATGAAAAAACTGTTTTCGGCGAGTTATGATTTTCGCGCCGCCAGTCTGTCGACAAATTGCTTAAGTTTGACAGGATTTTTAGATGCGGGGGATTTGATCCAACTTTTCTTGTCTTAGATTTTAATTGAATCTTGAAATGAGTTGTATTATTAGTGTGTTATGGTAGAGTTAAGTCAATACTTTGCCAGATGGCTGCACTGTGGATACTCAGTGAATAAACCGCTATTATTGAACACTTTGGTGACTATATAGCTAGTTCTAAACAAGGTTACACCTTGTATACTAAAGGTTATTTTCTACTTGCTTTAGCGTTTGTAAAACCAATACAGACGTACAAATGATAAATACAAATACTAGATCAAGAAACCCTCTAGTTTCTAGGGTAAGGTTACTCTGAATTCTAGAGGTTTTTTTCTGCTTGCTTTGACGTTTGTAAATCTGATGGTTTGTGAATCAACGAATAAAGACTTAAAAATGATGACTGGAATAAAAATACTAGATCAAGAAACACTCTGGTTCCAGGGTATCTCTACTAACAAACACAGTCGTACAAATGATAAATACAAATACTAGATCAAGAAATACTCTGGTTTTTAGGGTAAAACAATATCGACTGCCAAGGCAAGTATTCACCGCCAGATTGTAGTATTTTAGTTCCATATGGAACATCACCAACCCGAAATACCTACCCGAAATAGATTGTGCTATTTTGATATCGTTATACGAACGGAATTATTCTTAAATAAAAACAGTTTTTTATGCAATGTGGTATTTTCGTTCAATATGGAACATCAAGGTGAAATACATAATGGTTTCTAAATTGACACGAATCGAACGGAGTTTCATTACACAAAAACAACTGAGCATGTTATTGGATATCTATAGTTATTGCATTATTAATGATTGAAAAGTTAATCGCTTCATTGAGGCACGAAAGTCATTAGAAGGACCGCGACGTTTCGACGACTGTTACTACTATGGTGCTTATTATTATTATCATCATCATCATCATCATCATGATTATTATTATTATTATCATGATTATTATTATTATTATCATTAATATTATTATTATTATTATTATTATTATATCATTATCATTATTATTATTATTATTATTATTATTATTATTATTATTATATCATTATTATTATCATCATCATCATCATCATCACCACCACAATCACCATCATCACCAGCATCATCATCATCACCATCAACACCACAATCACCATCTTCATCACAACCACCACTACCACAATCATCATCATCACCACCACCACCACCACCACAATCACCATCCTCATTAATATCACCACAATCACTATCATCATCACCACAATCACCACCATCTTCATCACAACCACCACTACAACAATCATCACCACCACCACGTACCACCATCATCATCACCACCGCCGCCACCACCACCATCATCACCAGAATGACCATCACCACCATCACCATCACCATCATCGTTATCATACAGTTTTTAAATCAATTCCCCGGTGTTTAAACCTCTAATCTTAAATAATCTTAATTCACCAATATATTGGTTAAGACTGTAAATCCCACCGATTATCTCCGTATCATATCGACATAAAAACAAGACACACCCATCTTATATCAGAAGACATCAGCACTATTGATACCGATATTAGAGTACGCACGCTTGTCGACTCAAGCAAAGCAGCTGTTGAGCAATCTGCGCAAGGCTTTTGAAGTCGCTAACATTCGCTATTTAGTTAGTCATGAGTATTAAATTAGTAATTGGTACGTCTTGTGCAGAACAGCGTGCTATCTCATCACTAGTGTCTATATATTATAAATACTATATATACAATAGAAAGAAGGTGTGTCTTGTGTAGAATAGCGTGCTATCTCATCACTAGTGTCTTTATATTATAGATACTATATATATAATAAAAAGATGTGGCTAGTGCAAAATAGCATGCTATCTCATCACTAGTGTCTTTATATCATCATTATAAAATTCATGAATAATTAATGAGCAATTGACAAAAGAATTCACGTCCGTGACGGAGGTTGTAAATCTCATACAGATTTCGTCCTGATTTGCATAAGTTTCAACTAGAATTTTCTCGGCCAGATTTACATTTATTTTGACAATTTTAGTAAAATATGAAAGAACTAACGTTGGACTTTCATAAGTTCTATACAATATTCGCGTCCGATCTGTATCCGATATACAACGGCTCGTCTTCGACTCGCCGTTGTATATCGGATACAGATCGGCCGCTCATATTGTATATATTACATAGTAATCTAGACCTCAAGCGAGCATGCCTACATAGCTTAACACTGTGTAAGGCTTTTGAAGTCGCTAACATTCGCTCTTTAGCTAGTGAGTATTAGTAATTGGTACGTAAAAAGAAGGTGTGGCTAGTGCAGAACATAGTGTTATCTCATCACTAGTGTCTTTATATCATCACTAGTGATCTAGAACCTTAAGCTCAACAACGTATAATTTACGCGAGCGTCGTATACAACGTTCCATTCACTCTCTCAACTCTGTAGAAAGCGGTTAGAGTGAAGGCATGAAATAGAAATTGCTTGCTAAAGTGTAATAGTCAAATAGACACAAAAGAAAACAATGGAATTAGGGTCTACTAAAGGGTGTTAGTCTTATACCTTAAACCACGGGTTTAATGACCTCACTCTAGTACGATGAACTCGAGGGCTGACGATGAAACGCGCATAAATTACTTTATATAGCTATGTCCGTAGCCTCCTCCCGGCAGGCAACCAACCGGACTTCAGACTTCCTTCCTAAAAAAGCAAAGAAGCGCGGAAAAAGCAAGAAATTGCCTGCGAGGAGGCTACTTTGTGCGCAGACTTGTTCCGATGTCTAATGAGAGAGCATGCTATTCTCCACAAGCCACACCTATTTGTAATATACCACTTGCTAATACTCATTGAAAGAGCGCATGTGATTGATTTCAAAAGCACGATAGCAATGATATTCATGGATAGCTTTGGTGACAAAACAGTAGCGCATTTCACATCGTCTCAACGCGCTTTACAATTAACTATCATTTATTATGTAATGGCTGCTTCCATAACGCATTCCACATCGTCTCAATGCGCTTTATAATTAACTATCATTTATTATGTAATGGCTGCTTCCATAACGCATTCCACATCGTCTCAATGCAATTTACAATTAACTATCATTTACTATGTAATGGCAGCTTCCATAACGCATTCCACATCATCTCAATGCACTTTACAATTAACTATCATTTACTATGTAATGTGTGCTTATATAGCGCATTTCACATCGTCCCAGTGCGCTTTACAATTAACTATCATTTACTATGTAATGTGTGCTTATATAACGCATTTCACATCGTCTCAATGCACTTTACAATTAACTATCATTGACTATGTAATGTGTGCTTATATAGCGCATTTCACATCGTCTCAATGCACTTTACAATTAACTATCATTGACTATGTAATGTGTGCTTATATAGCGCATTTCACATCGTCTCAATGCACTTTACAATTAACTATCATTTACTATGTAATGTGTGCTTATATAGCGCATTTCACATCGTCTCAATGTGCTTTACAATCAACTATCATTTACTGTGTAATGTCTGCTTATATAATGTGTAATGTGTGTGCTTATATAGCGCATTTCACATCGTCTCAATGCACTTTACAATTAACTATCATTTACTATGTAATGTGTGCTTATATAACGCATTTCAGATCGTCTCAATGTGCTTTACAATCAACTATCATTTACTGTGTAATGTCTGCTTATATAATGTGTAATGTGTGTGCTTATATAGCGCATTTCACATCGTCTCAATGCACTTTACAATCAACTATCATTTACTATGGGGCTGTTTATATGATGGCGAGTTGTCCCTGCTAGCCGGGATAACTCTATTGTTTTATATTCCCCTGGGGACACAAAACAATAGAGTTATCCCGGCTATCAGGGACAACTGGCCTTCATATAAACAGCCCCTATGTAATGTGTGCTTAGAGCGCGTCATCGTCAGATAGCGGCAAAACCATGTCTATGAATCGTTTAAGTTTCTAATAACTCATTTCTGCATCACAACGAAGAATATCTCGTTGAGACTAGTAGATTACAAAGCCCATTCCTTCTAATTATCAGATCACCAGTTGCAAATCGTGAATCACATTTTTTCCTGTCGCGAATATCGGAACAGACCTAACAATTTATCGACTTAAAAAAGTGTATCTCGCATTAAAATATATACATGAGAATGTTGGAGAAGTATTTTAGAATTTAATAAACTTATTTACTAAATATGAATCTTAGTTAAACTTGAAACTTCCTAAATATATTATACATAAATACATATTATATTTAGCATCGAGTTTTATATTTTTTTTACATTTAACAGTATCTTACAAGCTTATAGATGTTAGCTTCCTACAATAACCAATACGGGCTAGCCAAGCTTAATATCTTATTAAAATATTGCTCAAGCGTTGTAGAAGCGACATTAAAAATACTGTAAGTATGTGTAAGTATGTGTATGCATTAATAAGCTCATTTATACGATAAATATATACGCTATTTTAGTATACATACATATATATAATATGTAAATCACTTACCGAGAGAGGTTTTCCTTCCACGTCTGCAACGAGTAGCCTTGTAGCGCACTGCAATGAAGGAGAGCGACAGACTGCTTTATATACTGACAGTAAACTCCATACCAGACAGTTTAAATGCTCTAGTTTAATATGTTAGCTCTTTGTTGTCATTAGAACGCGTATTTCCTGAACAAGGTTCAAATTAATAACTCGAGTTTGACTTGTGCGCGTCAGTTACACAAACTCATTTATAATGGCTAGTACGTTTCGCTCAATCAATGTGATTTTTTCCATCCTATAGTCGTATTTGCTTTTCATTTGCGTCAGTTTTGGCGAGCGGCAAGGATTTCACAAGTTTTCATCAGCAAGTCAGTTTAATTAGCACCAAGTTCTCCTGTGTAAACATAGAGAAAGTATTTCTTACACGTCCCAATGGTCTGGGTTCATGAACAATAATTAATATATGTGCTTTACTGTGACCGCGAGATTAGCAGAAGAGAAAATTAACCGTGACATTGGAGCACTTTAATATTATACAGTTGTTTTGACAAATCGATAAAATGTTATAAAAATAGCCGATATATTTTGAAAATATCGAAGATTGTTTTAAATATAGATTGATATATCATTTAAAGTATAAATCGAGAAAATGTCATAAAAATAACCGATATGTTTTTAAAATATCGAAAATTATTTTAAATATAAAATGATATATTGTTTTAAGTATAAATCGATAAATTGTTCCAAAAATCGATAAATTGTTCCAAAAATCGATAAATTGTTCCAAAAATCGATAAATTGTTCCAAAAAACGATAAAATGTTACAAAATTCGATAAAATGTTACAAAATTCGATATATTGTTTTGAATATAAATTGATATATTGTTTTAAATATAAATCGATAAATTGTTCCAAAAATCGATAAATTGTTCCAAAACTCGATAAATTGTTCCAAAAAACGATAAAATGTTACAAAATTCGATATATTGTTTTGAACATAAATTGATTTATTATTTTAAGTATAAATCGATAAATTGTTCCAAAAATCGATAAATTGTTCCAAAAATCGATAAAATGTTACAAAATTTGATATATTGTTTTGAATATAAATTGATAATTTGCTATAAAATTCCATATATATAATTGTTCCAAAAATCGATCAATTGTTATAAAAATCGCGGATAAATTGTTAAATAAACCACAGTGTTTCTTACCCGTCTCTGGTTCAGTATTCGGCTTGTATTTGTCGCTACCGTCGCTAAGAATCTCAATTATTAAAATAAAATCGATCAATCTATTTGTTGAAATTTGTATATTTGTTGAAATGCTAAGAGAAACCGATCTTATAATACACGTATTTCAAAAAAACTTGTCCCAGCTTTAGTAACAAGCATCAAGTGATCAAGACAGAAATGAATTCTGTTTTTTACATTTAAAATGCATAGAAATTAGATTTTAGATTTGTTTTCTAAATATCTGATAACAAAATGTAGATATTACCACTTGTTTGTTATTGTATTACAATCAATTCTGCTGAAAACAATGCAATATTTCAATACATTACCAACACAAAATCAGCATTCATTTCGATCTTGGCTTGATGCTTGTTGATCAAAGCTACGACAACGTTGTTCTTAAATTGTTGATATTAAATTGATGAAGACTTCTTTTGGTAGAGACGAAATGTGAATTTTGAATTACCTACAAGTCAGTAAGAAGGAATAAGAAGCAAAATAATTTAATTACAAATGCGAATACACCTGACTGCGACAAAATACCTTCAGCTAAACACACAATGAAAATGATTTCAATTAAATCGAAAATACGTTTTTTCCTTTTTTTTGTATCTTAAAAATGTTCAAATGATTCTGTATTTTGTTTCAAAATGTTATTATATATTAGAAATCTGAAAAAAATTTCCTGGTATTTCAATTGTCACAAAATTAATTGCACTTAATTTTCCGACCAGGAAATGACTGAAAAGTTCGATGTTCGCTGCTACATGCATGAATATGATTTGCAAAGTGTTTCTGTTTTAATAATAATAAGGTTTATTAAAAAGTACTTGAATGGCAATATAAATTGAAAAAACTCAAGCTTATATGTAAAAAAGATAATAAGTTACTTTTCCTTATATATACAATATATGCAAATATATATTTAAAACGATTTACCGGGAGGAATTTCCAGATATGTGATGAAATTACCAGGACACGAAATCGCTGTTTTACCAGGTTTGTTGGTATATGTATGGTTTGCATTACAAGTATTTCTGTTTTAAAACGATTCACCAATAGAGATTTTCAGATATTTGTCTTTTTAACAATGATAAAATTACCAGGACATGAAAAAGTTTGCTGTTTTACCAGATTTGTTGGTATATGTATGGTTTCCAATACGGTATTTCTGTTTTAAAACGATTCACCAACAAAAATTTCCAGATATTTGTCTTTTTTCACAATGATAAAATTACCAGGACACGAAAAAGTTCGCTGTTTTGCCAGGTTTGCTGGTATATGTATGGTTTCCAATATAAGTATTTCTGTATCGATTTACCAAGAGAGATTTTCAGATATTTGTCTTTTCACAAGGATAAAATTACCAGGACACGAAAAAATCGCTGTTTAACCAGGTTTCTTGGTTTATGTATGGTTTGCAATACAAGTATTTCTGTATTAAAACGATTTACCAAGAGAAATTTTCAGATATTTATCTTTTTAACAATGATAAAATTACCAAGACATGAAAACGTTCTCTGTTTTACCAGGTTTGCTGGTTTGTGTGGTTTCCAATACAAGTATTTCTGTTTCGATTTACCAAGAGAGATTTTCAGATATTTATCTTTTTAACAACGATAAAATTACCAGGACATGAAAAAGTTCGCTGTTTTACCAGGTTTGTTGGTATATGTAATAATAATAATAATATGTTTTAGGAGCATATAACTATTGTCTCTATGCTCTTACAATGAAATAAAACGATAAATAAAACGATTTAGATGAGAGAATGAAGGCTTATAAAAGACAAGAAGCAATTTAAGCAAATACATATACAAGACTGTCACCAGTCATTTATATTTGCCAATACAAATATTTCTGTTTTAAAACGATTTACCAAGAGAGATTTTCAGATATTTGTCTTTTTACAATGATAAAATTACCAAGACATAAAAATGTTCGCTGTTTTACCAGGTTTGCTGGATCATGTATGGTTTGCAATACAAGAGTTTAAAACGATTTGCCAAGAGAGATTTTAAGATATATATTTGACTTTTTACAATGATGAAATTACCAGGGCATGACAA
Source organism: Metridium senile (assembly GCA_949775045.1). Classification (NCBI taxonomy): domain Eukaryota; kingdom Metazoa; phylum Cnidaria; class Anthozoa; order Actiniaria; family Metridiidae; genus Metridium; species Metridium senile. Next base: position 19,344,263 of record OX459100.1, on the reverse strand, counting down.
AGGCATTGCTTTTGGTATTCCAAGTAGTCAATCAAACAACACAAAACGGATTTATTCAGTATTGTAAGCAAAGGATGTTTGCGCTATTTGCCTTTTTGTACCATGACATGTTTTAACAGCTTTGCTAATCTTCCTGGTACATGCGTAGTTCGTTAGATATTTCTATGTCCTGTAAGCACCTGCTTTTTTCCAGAAAACCCAATTTCTCAGTAGTCTAATTCGTTCTTCTTTAGAATTAAAAACGCACGTCAGGGGGGCAGATAACAATGGTTATTATGAAGAACCCAGCCTTAATTTCGTACCTTTGTGGCCCTCAATCAGACCGCTAAACAATCATGTGGGTCGTAATGTCTGGGTTTGCAAGTTTGGTTTATTTCATGAACATATGGTGCACGGAAAAGAGTAATTTGTAGATCAATGAAACATATGAAAGTTAAACAGACACAAAGGGGAACGAAAAAAGGAGAAATGTGCAGCTGATATCGACACTGACCGCTCTACTAGTATATACACCTAATTCAAATAAGGTTGACGGGGCTAACGGCGATTGGCGATTGCACGACCGGAAGGAACTATGGGTAATACGAATTCCTTCTTATTCGTTTCTAAATTACCCCCAAAACGTACGCCTCCACCGTTCAGCGAAACCTTCGAGACACCCATCTAAGGTCATGGCTGAACGGTGTTTGGGTAATTTAGAATGGAATAAGAAGAATTCCGTATTATCCACAGTCCTTTTCGGTCGTGCAATCGCCAAACGCCGTTCGCCCCGTCAACCTTTTTGGAATTATAGGTAATATAATGAAAGTTGTAACACCGTAAAATATGTTGACTTAACTTTACTGACGTTTCGAGCTTTAGCCCTTCGTCAGAGTAAAATATATATTTTTTTCTTTTTTGAATCAATGTGTATATTTAACAATTATTCGCCGAAGTGAATATCGTAGCCTGCATGCAGAGCAGGCGTTCTTTTTGGCTTTTTGGAGAATTTAGGATCTTGGTCTTCCTGTTTTTTTTTTTTGACCGCGCGAAATATGGAACTTCGTTTTTGCTCGCCCGTTCAACACAGGAAGCCCAAAACCCGATTTCCCCCAAAAACCCGAAAGAACGCCTGTTTTGCAGGCTATGAATATCGGTGAATAATTACCGAGACGGAGTCAAGAGGTGGATAATAGGTGGATAATTGTTTTAGCATAAATTCACAAGCAATTATTTTAAAAAGTACAAAATAGCCAGCATTTTTTAAAGAAAAAACCCTGTTCATTTCTTATTTCCAAAAGCCCGCAAAACGCTTTAGGTGATTATCGAGAAATAGTGTGAATTTGTAGACCAATCACTTTTCCACAATCACTTGTGTATTTATACTAAGATATATTATTATAGCAACTGATGTAATAGCAATAACGATGTAGATGAATAACGTTACCGTTGATGATGATGTGATGATGATGATAATATCAATAATACTGACGACACTGATAATATGGTGGTGGTGGTGGTGGTAATGATGATGATTATAACGACGATGAATAACTCCATGATGATGGGAATGATGATGATAACAACCATTCTGATGAAGATCATGGCTAACGATGATGGGGATAGTGAAGACAAAAATAATTACCATGATATGCAGTTATGATTGCAAACACTAAAAGTGTGCAACATAAATACCACTAAATACTGCTATATTATGCAAATTCTTTTGTTCTCTATTAATAGTACAAAGTATTGCACACTTTTAGTGTTTGTACTAGCTCTAATAAGGTAGCGATAATAGGTGATAGTTATTTATGATTACCTATGATGTTGCTGTATTTCATCTTGCTTTGAGACGAAGCCATCTTGAAACCTGAACAGAAACCATAGGAGAGATTCAGTCATGTGATTAACTACTACTGGATCACTTGATATACTCTTGATGAACTGTTGTATCATTTACTAAATAGGCACAATGATGGTGATGATGAGAATGCTGAGAATGAGAATGGTGATAATGATAATGAAGAAGAAATGATGATGACGATGATGATGACTATGATGACGATGATGATAATGAAGATATGATGTTGATGATAATAATAGTAATAATAATATTAATAATAATAATAGTAACGATAATACTGTTAGTGATATACTGTTATAAATAATATCTATAATGTTGTATTTGCATTTCTTATCCCGGAATGCTGGGTTTCCTGTGCCATGTTAATCCCGAAGAGGATTGGTAACGGTTCAGATACACAGGAAACCCATGTTCGCACGAAAATGCACCGAGCGAAAAGCAAAGCGTTTACAGATTTTTTTGCAAAGTTACAAGCTACATTAAAATTGTTGTTATTGCGTTTATATGAATATGTGAGCCCCTCCTAGGGGGAGGGGAAGTGGGGGGAGTGGTGGTGCATGTTCCCATGATCTTTTTGCATGTTCTCCCTTGTTCCCCATAAGTAAAATAACTGTTTCACTAAAATGTTTTACCTTATGTTCCCATAATCCCAAAAAACTATTGTTTTATCATATTTTGTTCCGTTGTTCCCTGCAAATAATTTGGCAGTATCCCTTGTTCCCTTCAAATAAATGCGCTTGTTTCCTTGTTCCCTAAAACCCCTGGTAAGGGCCCATATGTTTTCAAACAATGATTCGTGTCACGACTCTTGGGCAAAAACAAGCACTTAGCCCCAAAGCCCCAACTTGGATCAATTGTTCAAAGTCATTTGCATATAACTGTTACTCTCGAAATGTTTGGCATATTCTACTTAGAAGTCTAAACATACCATTTACTTAAAGTAACATATTGTGAAACCATTGATTAGTTAAATCGACCACACGGATCGCATGCATTGATATCAAACTATTATCAACATTTACTCGACAAAACAGCACAGAAATAGCGCGCGAATGGCACACAAAATGCGCGCGTGTGCTGCGTCTACAAAACAGCACATATAATTATTGCGCGAATGGCACCCAAAATGTGCGCGCGTCCTACGTGTACAATTCTAGTATGGATTCACGGGAATATTTGTCTCGACCGGAAAAATATCGACCACGATAAATGACCCCAGAGTCGATCAGGTTGGAGCCGTATTTTCCAAAATTACACTGAGTTCGACTTCCATCAATTTTGGCAGGAATATAAGAATTGATCAGATAAATTGAATTTGATAATTTCTAGCGTTATTCTGACCTGTAACCGATTAACACTGCTGTAACCCAATAATATCGCCCTGGGACCCCCCACAGTTGCCCTATACTACTTTGTCCGGCTGCGTATCCAGCGTGGTTAATAGTCCTTGTGGTGTTTGGCTAACAAATCGGTCTAGAAAGCCGAAACCATGGGGTTTAATTCCCGCCAAGGGCATATGATATTTTTCTCATGTATCTGTACTTCTGTAACCCGTTATGCATAGTACGATTAGGACTTATCCAGGATTAATTAGGCCTGTAAGTTTTACGAGTTAAAACAAGATAAGCATACTATCCCAAGGCCAGCGCTGGTTGTGCAAAGTTCGATTAGTACTAATCCAGGATTAACTTTGTATGTTTTAGTATTTTTATTATTATTACTTCTTAATAGGATTAGTTGATAAATCGGCTTTGAGTAACCGCTATCAGTGATAATGATACGCGAATGGTGCGTGTGTCGGTAAGCTCCATCCTACCTTTCTGATTTAATCTCTATTTACAAACGCTAAAGATGCCTTCGCTCGTCAAATGAACTATTACTCAAACGTTTTAAGTATTGTATGAAGTCTTATGGTAGTCGATGTTTTTCCGTCTCTGCATGCTCCAGAACTATGGAATTCACTCCCTTCATCTTTAAGGCCGAATTACACGGCACAACTTTTTCCTAGAACTGTCGCATGCAACTCGCTTAAACGAGACTTAAGTCAGATTATACTATTGTTAGCACCAAAGTTGTGCCGTGTAAATCAAGTTGTAAGCAAGTTGCATGCGTTAGTTGTAGGCAAAAGTTGTGCCGTGTAAATCTGCCTTTACGTACTTTAACTTCATTAGGTTCATTCAAATCCGCACTAAAAACTTACCTATTCAAAACCGTTTATTTTTCCTAATCACTTATTTATACGTATTCTCTTTTTGTGTATTATTATAATTATTACTTTTTTATATTGTAAACAGCGCCTAGAGCAGTTTCCTGGATATGCGCTTTATAAATATTACTATTACTATTATTATTAATCTTGCAGTAGTGAAAGTCGATTATGTCGGCATTGTCTTAGGCGTTCTACTCATATACACCTATTTTAAAAACGTTGTTGCAGCTAAAGCAACAAGCATCAAGCCAAGACAGAAATGAATGTTAATTTTTGGGCTGGTAATGTATTGATATCAAATTTATTATCAACATAATTTAATTGGTTGGAATACAACAATAACTGAAAGTGAAGTTTCAGCACAAATTACCACAACTGATTACCAGCACAAAACCCCAGCATTCATTCTTCGCTTGATGCTTATTAAAAGATGCGACAACGGTTTTTGAAATATGTATATATTAAAGCATCATCGAAAAGGGGTTAATTTTTGGAATGAGGATGTTTAGCGGCCCAATACTACGAGAAGCGCGCGCAAGCACCTTAAGTAGTCTCAATTCCGAGTACTTTTAATAAATACTGTAGCGAATGAATTCAGAGATATGATTGGTCGATTACTAGTGAGGTATCAGATTACGAAACGCACCGGCTACAACGCGCATTTTAAACGCGCAACGCACGCGTGTAATATGTTGAATTCAGAGATATAATTGGTTGATTACTAGTGAGGTATAAGATTACGAAACGCACCACAACGCGCGATTTAAACGCGCAACGCACGCGCGTAATGAGTTGAATACCGACCGTCATTAGGAAGCGATACCAATGTGATAAATGAAATCGTGTGTGTCATCAATGTTATCACTGCGAAATGAGATCGATAATTGCTTGTTGCTCAGCCTTGATAACATCAATTATTTTAATTAAACATTGCCTATATATCTGTTCTTTCGAACTCCGACGAAGGAACGTCAGTAAAGTTAAGTCACCATTTTTGACGGTGTTACAAATGTCATTCTATTACCTATCGTTTATATCAAACACCGACGCAGCCTATACTAGTTTACTCGCTAGTTTCTATTTCTATTTTCATTTGTCTATGATCAATAATGACTTGATAACATCGACTATTTTAATTAAACACTGACTATCTATCTGTTCATTTATAGACTATAACGGCTAACATTTTAGTTAATAGAAACTAACGAGTAAACTAGTATTGGCTGCGTCGGTGTTTGATATACACGATAGGTAATAGAATGAAATTTGTAACACCGTATAAAATGTCGTCATTTTGAGTTTTAAACCCTTCGTTGGAGTAAAAGAGTTAGACTAAGAGAGTACTATAAGCATAGATATGATAACATCGACTATTTTAATTAAACACTATCTATCTGTGGATTTGTTTATGATCGATAATTACTTGATGTACACCCTTGATAACATCGACTATTTTGATTAAAGATTGCTTCTTTATCTGTTCATTTGTTCATTTGTTTATGCATAATAGTTAACGTTTTAGTAGTAAAGTATTTTATAACACATTAAGGATTGATATCCGTGTGATGAAGCCGTGAATAAAAGAATGTGAATAAAAGAATGAAGCCGTATAAATACATTTTACAAGGAGACTGACTCGCTCGCAAAGCCTCGCTCGTTCTCAATATGATTCCAAAATCTCGTGAATGAAAACGATATCAAGCTCTTATAACATGTAACAATCTCTATATATTGCACGTATCTGTTTATAAGTAAAATAAACTTGTAATTAATTACTTCAGAAAGACAACTGTTCCTGTAGTAGGGCCGTTCAATAATCCCCTTCACAGTTCCCTACGTTACGCCATCTTGAAAGGCGACCAGGCCTTTGCATCGAAGCAAGACGAACGTTGAGCTTGCAATGATAGAGGGGTTTTAGGAAAAAAGGGAACAAGCAGATTTATTTTAAGGGAACAAGGGATACTGCCAAATTCTTTTCAGGTGACAACGGAACAAAATTTAGGGAAACAGTTTTTTAACTTATGGGGAATAATATAAGGGAGAAAATGCAAAAAGATCAAGGGAACATGGAAACATGCACCCCCCCCCCCCCCCCTCCCCCACTACTGGGAGGGACTCTTTAAAAAAACCGTAAAAAATGTTGACTTAACTTTTACTTAAATGAAAACTAGCGAGTAATCTAGTATAGGCTGCGTCGGTGTTTGATATAAATGATAGGTAATAGAATGAAATTTGTAACACCGTAAAAAATGTTAACTTAACTTCACTTAAATGGAAACTAGAGAGTAAACTAGTATAGGCTGCGTCGGTGTTTGGTATAAATGATAGGTAATAGAATGTTACAAATTTCATTAGTTACCTATCGTTTATAACAAACACCGACGCAGCCTATACTAGTTTACTCGCTAGTTTCCATTTAAGTAAAGTTAAGTCAACATTTTTTACGGTGTTACAAATTTCATTCTATTACCTATCGTTTATAACAAACACCGACGCTTCCTATACTAGTTTTCTCGCTTGTTTCTATTTCTATCTTTTACGGTGTTACAAATTTCATTCTATTACCTATCGTTTACAACTATACTACTTCTGCGACTACTTGGTCAGCGGAGTAAAGCGAGAGTAGGAACTTCATCGTCCTCAATTACGTTCACAGGCTCATTTAATACTCATCCGGCGTACATGGTGCTCGCTTGTTATTATTAGATCTAATACGAGATTGATTGGGAGAGTAGTTGTCATGATCACTAATACGACGAGATATCGTGGCTTGCGGCTCATTTCCTTTCTTTATAACAATCTCTTAGGAAATCAGCAAATCGTATGACGACAATCGCGTATATTTACATGCAGCGTATCAAAGAGCGTTACTTAATGACCATTCGCACGTCCACTTGTAGGAGCAAAATAGTGGCTTATATATCATAAAAAGAGAGTGTTACTTACTGTAAAAATGGTGACTTATACACCGTAAAAAGAGAGTGTTACTTACTGTAAAAATGGTAACTTATACACCGTAAAAAGAGAGTGTTACTTACTGTAAAAATGGTAACTTATACACGGTAAAAAGAGTGTTATTGTAAAAATGGTAACTTATACACCGTAAAAAGAGAGTGTTACTTACTGTAAAAATGGCGACTTATACACAGTAAAAAGAGAGTGTTACTGTAAAAATGGTAACTTATACACCGTAAAAAGAGTGTTATTTACTGTAAAAATGGTAGCTTATACACCGCATCAAGGTGCTACTTACTGACGTTTAGGACGTTAATCCTTCATTAGAGTAATAATGGTTACATATTCACCGAAAAAAAACAGATTTTTCATCGGATTAAAAAGGCAGTCTTAATGATATTTCCGACATCCTTTCTTCCGTTGTAGTTAAAACGACAGTCTTACTGACGTTTAGGACGTTAATGCTATGTCTATATTACAGAGAGTGTTACTGACGTGTAGTCTGTCTTTGGTCGCAGTAAATAGAGTTAATATATGCATGTCATGTCTGCAATTCTGTCATTGATGGATTATTTGTTCGAGTCTAAGTAGCTTTTGTTGTACTTAACTTTTTTAATTAATCATTTGTTAGCTTTCGATGCTCTTAGGTCTGACCTTAAGGCGTGCGAGCCTAACCTCGGCGATACAATATACCTTAAAAAACTCATAAAGATGCTTTAAAGTTACTCACAAACTGCCTACAACTGACTAGCAGAAATAGCCCAGTTAGGTTTTCTGTGTAAATATCCACGCATCTCGCGTGGAGCTCGCGAGTAGATATCACCTGACTAAACCAAACAAATGTGTTAATGTTGACTAGGAGATTAAGGGGGCAACGCTCTTAGAGATATCGCCTTATGATAACAAATAGCTATGACACAGAACGAATAAACAGGCATCACAACTACTCCCCTATATTGGGAAAGAAACAAGCTATTTTGCGTGTTTTAGTACAAAAAGCAACGATTTGTCGCCGTGGTTTCGCACAACAAACATGTCTCCGTTGTTGAGTGTGTTGTCAGTTTCGCCGCCATTCCGTCTCATCACTGTTCAAATAGATACGCCATCAGCGATATTATTAGTCAACTTTAGATTGATGTATTTATAGAATCGTTCTCTTTGGGAGATCAGTCGTGACAAGGTTGAAATAGTATGAAGTGTTGAAAGGTTTGTTAATTAATGTTGTGTAGTTTACTGTAAAGGAATGTGCAAGAATACAAATTAAATATAAGCTAAATTAAGGTTGAAAGGAAAATGAGAAATTGAAAAATTATATAAATGAGAAATTTGATTTAAATAGTATGAAGTGTTGAAAGGTTTGTCAATTAATGTTGTTGCTATTGTTAGGTAGATTCCTGTAAAGGAATGTGCAAGAAAAGAAATTTTTTAAATATAAGGTAAAAGAAAATGAGAAATTGAAAAATTATATAAATGAGAAATTTGATTTAAATAGTATGAAATGTTGAAAGGTTTGTCAATTAATGTTGTTGCATTGTTATGTAGTTTATTGTATAGGAATGTGCAAGAATACAAATTAAATGAAAGGTTGAAAGGAAAATGAAAAATAGAAAATGAAATAAATGAGAAATTTAAATTACACAGGTACTGTTAGTTTTGTTAATAGGTGTTGTTGCATTGTTACGAAATTTACTGTATAGGAATGTGCAAGAAAAGAAATTAAATGTGATCAGGTTGAAAGAAAAATGAGAAAATGAAACTGAAATGAGAAATATCTGGCCATTTTTTGTAATAATCAATTCCAAAGTTAGTAAGTGATGCGTTGAGAGTTTTATTAATTCATACTGTTATATTGTTAAATAGCTTAATGTAGATGAATGTATATGAATAAATTTATATTTTTAATGTATTTAGATTAGAATTGCCTTTCTGTAGTTATTACATTTGTTTCTGTAAAACGCATTGAGACTTGTGTATAATGCGTTCCATAGACGACTTTCATAAATGGCCGCCACTAATTATCGTAATTTTTAAAATTGATGTTTTAAGAAAAAGATATGATAGGTATTCAACATAACAATAACTTGTGAAAGTTTGAGAAAAAACGATTAAATTTGCAAGAAGCTATAAGAATTTGAAAAATCAGAAGAAAAAAACGAGGCATCAAAGGCCTCAGTAGAAAATAACATACACATCTCTACATTTTTCATTTAGCATAACTTCTTCTGAATAAATTTTTATATTATATTATTATTATGTACAATAACAGACATAGAATTGAAAAAAATGAAAAACATTATCAGTGGAAATAGAAAATGACAAAACATTAGAATATGAATCAGCAAGGTATTGATAGATGTTAGTTTAATCAAATATTTTATTATTATGTATTTAAAAGTACAGGAATATGCGAAAACAGAATGTGCAAGAACAGACATGTTGAAAAGAGTATTTATAATCTGATAGTACTGATAAATTTAAGAGACATTTAAATCTTTTTTTTATTAAATAATGATATTTATATTTTAATATTTTTCTTTTTTTGTTTAGACAATGTAATTTTATATAATAACAGGAAATAACTGTAATATCTTTGTAAGGGGTGGACCATTTGACTTTTTGGGGGGGGGGGGGGGGGGGGGGGGAATGATTTGGTCCGTGCAGGAATTTTTTTTTGCCCGCTTCCATGAGCACAAAAATTATTTGATCAAAAAATGCAAAGATTTGAGTGGCGATTTTGGCTTGCAGGAAATTTATTTTCAAAATCATCCACCCCCCTCCTCAAAAGTCAAATGGTCCACCCCTAAAAGTAGTAGTAATAATAATAATAATTGTTTCACAGCAGCAAATCTACATATTTTGTGGTTCTTCATCTGCTGGCACTCACACTCACTACCTCTACATGAAATATTTGTCATACATCACACCTTACATGTTGATTTTTGTTGAGGGAGGAAAAATTGGAATACCCGGCCGGAGAAAACCCCTATAAATGCAACTATGTGGTGGCCATGTATAATAGCTTTGGAATGCATAGCAATTTAAACAATAATGAACAATATCATTTATAAAAAGATATGATAGTGAAAATAGAAAAACTGGGAAATTGGAAAAGAGGATGGAATAGAATAGAAATATCAAATGAACATACTACAGGGCCCACAGTAATTGGCGTAAGCTGTTGTGGTGTCCCTGCCTTCGTATAAAGGAAAAAGCTAATAAAACAAAAAAAAATAAAAAGTTTGTTTTTGGCGTATTAAAATGCATGTGAATGAAAAAAGAAACGAATGAAATATAATCGAAAATGAAAATGAGAAATACGAAATAGAGGGTGTTGCTTGGACTGTGCATAGAAATGGATGGTAAAGAAATGAAATCAAATCAAATGTTAAAAACAACATTAAAAAGTTTCGAAACAAATACGTATTATAAAGGAGAGTCTAAGTAGGAATCGTCCTTTTAAAAAATAAATGGAAACTAGCGAGTAAACTAGTATAGGCTGCGTCAGTGTTTAATATAAACGATAGATAATAGAATTAAATTTTTAACAACGTGAAAAATGTTGACAACTTTACTGACGTTTCGAGCTTTAGCCCTTTGTCGGAGTCCGTCTCTTTTACTCCGACGAAAGGCTAAAGCTCGAAACGTCAGTAAAGTTAAGTCAACATTTTCTACGGTGTTACAACTTTCATTATATTACTGTACCTATCTTTTTAAAAATATATCATTTGTATCGACTACGTACGTTAGGAATGTATTAATAAGCCCAGCTTACGAACAAATCGTCCATGTTCATTGATAAGAACAGAAGATAACGCCGCGCGAACTAGTCTGAGAAAACAGCGTTCTTTCGCTCCTCTTCCCCAAAACGAGCTATTTCGAGAGTAATTAATTAAAGCAATTATCTATATCGAACACCGTGTACGATAACTACTGGATCCAATTATGTTTGACATGTACTTGACAAAGAGACTGTCATGGGCGATAAGCAAGTTGACCTGATGTACCGATTTACAACATACTTTTGAAAGTAAATACCTATTTAATTGATAAAAGACATTAAAGTAGTGTTTTGTAGTCTAAAAGGAGTAAATAGGTAGCAAGTAATAAAGCAGATGCTGGCTTTGGTATTACACTATGATCTGATGATCGGCACATGCGGTTACATCCGGGAAAGGTTATGGATGAATAGAAATATGGCGAACAGATTGAATATTAATAGTCTAGTCTCTAATACATATTCAATGTTTGAATAGCTATTGTCCTGGATTGACTAGCTTTTCATATATGAAATACGGTGATTTTTTGATTCAGGGTACATGTATGAGAGGCTAGTCAGTCAAGACCAATGGTTAAATTGGTCACCAGATTTTGATTCAGTGTACATGTATGTGAGGCTAGTCAGTCAACAGTCAAGACCAATGGTTAAATTGGTCGCCATATTTAGATTCAGTGTACATGTGAGGCTAGTCAGTCCAGGACAATAGATATCCAATACAGTCGGTATTGATCTAAACTAAAGAACGACTAGATAGTACTATCTTGCAGGGCTGCCCTTGCTACGTTCTTTATCAGTGGTTATTTTAAATTGAATTAACATGATGAATTATTGTATACCAATCACTACATGATCCTGATGATAGACTCATTGCCTACAGCAAAAGGTCGAAACAGTTAATATTGCATCAAAGCTGATATACACATGTTAAAATTATAAATATACGTTGGACTGTGTGAACCAGATAGAGATAGTTGGATACATTTGTGTGTGAAAATATTGTGTTAAACTTACTGACACTTACGCAATGAATGGTATGTTATGTAGAGGGGGGTGTAAGGGTTTGCGGTGATGCGGTTTTGCGGTATTTTTGGTGCGGTTTTGCGTTTTTTTTTTCTTCACTTATATCTACGGTTTTGCGGTTTTACAAATCTTGCGGTTGCGGTTTTGAGCAAATTTTGTTACGATTGTGCGGTTTTTGTCAATTTCTTTGTGCGGTTTTGCGGTTTCAAGCCCCCCCCCCCCCCCCCCCCCCAATCCACCTCCCCCCCTCAAGTGGAGACGTATGCAAATCAGGACGATTTTGTATCTAAAATACATAATAAGATAACCATTTCCAGATCCTGACGAGATTAGTCGGTTTTGTGTTCGACTGAGCGCAGGCTATTAAATCTGGGACGAATCTGTATGAGATTTAACACACTCGTCACGGATAGACCCGTGAAACAAAATTAAACAGTCAAGGTGTAATAGTCAAATAGACACAAAAGAAAACAATGGAATTAGAGACTGCTAAGGTGTATTAGTCTAATATCTATTTCACGGGTTAAATGACTTCACTCTATGCTGATTTCTTTTGTCAAATTCTCACTTATTATTCATGGTTTTAAACGTTGATGATGATAATTGGTACTTAACTTATTCGCCACTTTAAGATCTGGAAATGGTTATATTTATATGACCCTTATGACTGGAAATGTTACAACTATTTATCACCTTTTAATTAAGAGGCGATACAAGAAGTTTCTAAGTGGGACATACATTGAAGATGTCAGTGGTGATTATCCGTGTCAGGATCTGGAAATGGTACTTGATATAACCCTTATCAGTTGGAAAATGGTTTCGTCATTTGTCATTTTAATGGCAAAACCTATTAATAAATAGCTATCATTCTGACAGACAACATATGTTTCTATGCATTACCATGGCCTTCCAGTTAAGACCTGGAAACAGTAATTCTTGCCATTGTCTAACTTAATTGAGTCACAGTAATGAGGTGAAGTGGTTTATTTTCATTGAGGGAAATGGAAATGGTATTTTAAGCCTAATAAATGGTGCCATCTTTAATTAAATGATTCAGGCCTAAGCTAAGTGCATGATGTGGTCACAAAATTGGTATTCGGTCCAGGATCTGGAAATGGTATTTTAAGACTGGTAAATGGTGCTGCGATTCGTTATCTTTAATTAAATGATTCAGGGCTAAGTGTATGATGTGATCACTAAATTGATATTCGGTCTAGGAACTGGAAATGGTATTTTAAGCCTGGTAAATGGTGCTGACATTCGTTATCTTCATCTTAATGATTCAGGCCTAAGAGCATGATGTGGTCACTAAATTGATATTCGGTCCAGTATCTGGAGATGGTATTTTAAGCCTGGTAAATGGTGCTGTCATTCGTTACCTTAATGATTCAGGCCTAAGTGTATGATGTGGTAATTGATTGATATTATATCCAGGGACTTGAATTTTATGCCTGGTAAATGGTGCTGCGATTCGTTATCTTCACCTTAATGATTCAGGCCTAAGTGTATGATGTGATAAGTAATTGATTTTCCATCAAGGGTCTGGAAATGGTATCGTGACGCCATCATCAATATTGTGTTAACTACCTGTTAAGTGTTAAAATAATGACTTAAAACAATAAAGTGTAATTACATTAACTGCATGCATGAGGTAATTCAATCTCAAATCCTCAATCACTTCACACGCAACAGACTGAATTTGTAGAAAATGTACATGTTCTCCTCCGATCAAGTGTTCTTAAAATGAATATGTTCTATCTCGATCAAAGCTTCTTAAATGATCATATCTAACATTACTGAAATAACATATTCTACTATAAATCTACTATGATTAAAGCTTCCTGAAATAGACAAGTTCTATTATAATCAAAGCCACCTGAAATAAACATGTTCTATTTCAATTAAAGCTTCCCGAATTAAATAAATATGCATGTTCTTTAAATACGATCAAAGCTTCCAGACGGAATTTGTAGGAAATAAATATATAACAGTTCTATCGCGATCAAAGCTTCTTATATGATCATATCAAACTGTACTGAAATAAACATGCTCTACGTTGATTAGCTTCCCGAAATAAACACATTCTAGTAAGATTAAACCTTCCTGAAATTAACATGTTCTATTATAATCAAAACCTCCTGAAATAAACACGTTCTATTTCGATCAAAGCTTCCAGAAAAACATGTTATCTCGATCAGTTGTTCTATTATGAAAACATTTTCTGATTTTTGAGACTATCCATTTGAATAATAATTATTAATAATATAACTATACGATACGTAATAAAGCATAGCGTTTGAGGTCGTGTGAAATCTACCTACTACCCCAGCCATGCAAACCGTTTGTCTAATGTTAAAAATTATAATCGTGACTGCACACAAAATGTCGTCCAATATATATCTTTGAAAAATCTTTTCCAACAAGTGCGTCCTGGCAAAGGCTCGCCTACCTGGGAGGTAGTACAGTTATTCGATTCAAGTCTATATTATCAAGTAGTTCTAAGTTAGTGTTATATTATGAGGTGGTCTACCTGGAAGAGATAAATCATCTCCCATCATAGATTATACCATTTGCCAGAAAGATCATATCATTTCCCAGGTATATCATACCATTTCTCAGGTATAACATACCATTTTCAGGGTATAACATTTTTCGGGTTATATCTGCCTGCTTGTTGATCTACCTGGGAAATGGTATGATAAACCTGGGAAATTATATGTTCTAGCTCAGTGGAAAATGGCATATATGATCTATGCTGGAGGCCGATTTTATATGGCTCAAGTAAAATCAATTGTAAATACAATGGTACATCTATTAAGCAGTCACCCTCTATTAGGCGGCCACAATAAAAAGTCCAAAATCTATTCCTATACCTATTCTATACTTCTATTCCTATACCTATTCTATACTTCTATTCAGCGGCCAACCTCTATTAAGTGGCCACTTTGAAAAGTCCCTAGGATAACCGCTTAATAGAGGTACCACTGTATTAAACAATGGTATTGTCTACCTGGAATTAGTATGCACTATCTGGGAGGTTGTGTAACTATGTACCAGGAAATATCAATATTGGTTGTTACCTAATACTACTGACAGCTTAGAAAAAGTATTGATTATCTGCAAATGGTATTGACAAACTGGAAAATAGTATCGTGAAAATATTGAAGTAACAAAGTAATATCAGTATGGATATGACAATTAATTATTCATCTTTCCATAACCATAACCAGCTCCTGGAAATATTGGGGGGGGGGAATTAATCACTTTTTTAACGTTTCAATCTTCTAGCTGGACATAGTGCGCCTTACTAATCGGGGAGACTCACTCACACTCACTACCTCTACGTTAAATATTTTGCACACAACTCGGCTCACATGTTCATTTTTGCTGAGAAAACTGACAAATATCTAAAATATCTATTATATTACTTTCTCGTCTGTGGATGTTAGCAGAATCTCGGTCAAGAAAATGACTTTATATTCTCAAAGGTAGTATAAGTTATTATCCCTCGCGCGTGGATGGTCACTCTCGTTCCACGAGATGAACAATCCTTTAGAATACATTCACATTATACACAATTATTTGAAATTTTTATCAAAAATGTTTTATCTGAAGTCACAAAACAAACAAAACAAAATATACAATAATAGGTTTCTAGCTATATAGTACTATGGTTACAGCTCTGTCAGAGACAGTTTTAAAGAGACGAAACCTACAAGTAATAGGTTTCTATGAAGTAAACATGTGGTTAGTCTGTCAGAGCAGAGTTAATAGAGTCAGAGATAGTGATAGTGAGTTCAACTCCAATTAAGACTGCGTTTTCGGTCTGCGAGTATAAAAACACATCTCTACATTAATGTTTCTGGAAGCAATTTGAGTTGACAGAATGTCATTTTCAGAAAAAAACCCTTGTCAATTTTAAGAGCTAATTTTGGTCGACGAATGACAGAATGTTATAAAAATGCCATTTTTGGGAGTAATTGTCTATGGCATTTCCATCTGTGGCCGCGAGGGAGGGAGGGAGTCAATGATGTTTTCATTTAGTCTATAAACAGTTTCTTGTAAAGATTGGACATGATGCTTGAAAGTGTGTATATAGACATTCTTTTATAAAGAACAAAGGGTTGTATATACGACCAGTATGATGAGGAAGATGAAGAATCGGGAAAATAATCAAATCGATTATAGGAAAACAGGGAAACAATGAAAATAATAAAAACCCATAACACAATAACTATCATGGCTTATTACAAAGGCCTCTATTCAACATACGTACAAGACTTAGTCATGATAGAGTCGAAACAGAGGGATATATAAGACCTCCGAATCAGCCATAGATAGACAGCTGAATGAAATATATGTGGAATACTAAGCACGACAATTACATTACAGAGAAGCTAGAAGTTAGACTTGATGCAAAAGATCAACCAGACAAAACAAATTAAATTAGCGTGGACTTTAATTAGGATTTATTATAATTATGTAGTTGTTATTATAAATTAAATTATTATTGTAAATTAACGAAGAATAGCCTGTTTATATGTTAATAAAGTTTGTATTCAGTATATAGTGCAGCCAAAAAGTAATAAAAATGCACGCAGAATACTTGGTATAATTAGGACATGTCAGAGTCAAAGTAATTCGAAAGAGCTTATCGAAAAGGCAATTGAATTTCAAAGGCGAAGGTTACTCTCAAGTAAGGTTGTTGTAGACGACCCAAGAGGTAGTGTTAACAATGTTGTATTACGAGTGCTATGAACTTGACTTTTTATGAAGACGTGAAAAACATGACTCACAAGAAAGGTAAAAATGGCTGAGTGGAAATGGAGAGAAACGTGAAAGAGAAAAGGGAGAGGAATTAGAAAAATATTAATAAAACGATAGAAGGAAGGAAGGAAGGAAGGAAGGAAGGAAGCAAGCAAGCAAGCACTGCAAGCAAGCAAGCAAGCAAGCAAGCAAGCAAGCAAGCAAGCAAGCAAGCAAGCAAGCAAGCAAGCAAGCAAGCAAGCAAGCAAGCAAGCAAGCAAGCAAGCAAGCAAGCAAGCAAGCAAGCAAGCAAGCAAGCAAGCAAGCAAGCAAGCAAGCAAGCAAGCAAGCAAGCAAGCAACGAAATAACTTTGCATTGTAATGGAACAAAATGGTGTCGAATAACATAGACCATACAATAATCATAATATATTACTATGAAGTGCATGAATCTGAAAGCTGTTGTTTTTACTTAATGAGGGTAGATTGTTAAAGTGAATACATTTAACAAAATCTCTTTTCTACGGTGTATAAGTTACCATTTTCACAATAACACTTTTTACGATGTATAAGTTACCATTTTTACAATGACACTTTTTACGGTGTACAAGTTACCATTTTTACAGTGACACTTTTTTCGGTGTATAAGTTACCATTTTTACAGTAAGTAACACTCTCTTTTTACGGTGTATAAGTTACCATTTT
This sequence comes from Metridium senile, assembly GCA_949775045.1. Classification (NCBI taxonomy): domain Eukaryota; kingdom Metazoa; phylum Cnidaria; class Anthozoa; order Actiniaria; family Metridiidae; genus Metridium; species Metridium senile. The sequence goes on along the minus strand of OX459100.1, from coordinate 19,327,004 downwards.
CACAGAAACAGTGTATAAGCTACCCTTTTTACAGCAAGCTGGTAACACTCATTTTTAGCTGCCCTTTTTACACTGTAATCGTTAACTTTGTGCTGCATATGGCAACACTGGGATTATAAAGGCGAACATACAAAGAAAAGAACCAGGGGAGATCATCCGGATTATGGCCATTACGATAGTATAATTGCATTAAACCTATTATTTACCATGGGATTTTAATCAGTGAAGGGTCGAACTCTATTAGAAAAACCTTTTGTTCGTTGGAAGTTTAACAATAAGGCTGTGACGCAGCCTTCGAAATTGAATTCGTATTTATATATATATATTTTTTTTCCTTTTACTCCGACGAAGGGCTAAAGCTCGAAACGTAAGTAAAGTTAAGTCAACATTTTTGACGGTGTTACAAATTTCATTATATTACCTATCGCTTATATCAAACACCAACGCAGCCTATACTGGTTTACTCGCTAGTTTCTATTTATATATCTAGGTATTCAGCTATCTACCTAGGTAGGTTTTTACGCGACTAAAAAGCGAGGAAAACCATTTCGTTTTGTTCAAATATCACGCATTGAAATACAAACAGGAATATTTACTCAAGTCTAAGCGCTCGAGATTGTTTGGTCGTTATGGAAACACGTTTCAAAAAAATCGTCGTTTGCCCCCTTAAATTTACCTGTTTCTCAGTTCATTTATGAAGTGAAACTATTGCGAAGAAAATCATTAAAATGCTAGGGTGTTTTTTAAAGAGAAAGGAATTGAATAATCAGGTATAGCCTTTAGCGAGATAAGCCTTTGCTTCAAGTAGTTGTGACACTGTCAATGATGTTGTTTAAACAGCTAAAAGAGATGTAAACCAAATTGAAAATCAAAAGCCCACGGCAAATCCATTGAAGAAAAAGACATGTCACTGCCGATGAAGTGGCATTGAACGTGAGACCCAACGCGCAAATCCAAACAAGAAGCCTTTACAAGTAGCATCTCTTAATCAACTTTAATACCATTTACAGAGAGTGTACTTGCTGAAGTTAAGCGTTTCAATCGACTCAGCCTTGATAGACTAAAAATAGTCAGTCAATAATCCTATACAGCCTTTCAAGTTAATTAGTTTTAGCGGCGAAATGTGTTTGTTGATGCCTGGGGTGGCAGAATTGAACAAAAAGGGACATTTTGTCGAGAATGATCTGTTTTGATTTGGCCTCACACTGGGAGAGGGTAAACTTTACGTTCAACGAGAGATCGTACTTAAAAAACTGCACGTCACACAAAGAGAGTTTATTTACATAGTATTTTCGTTTCTCTATTAAATAGCGTCTGATTCAACTCACAAGATACCGCGTTGTTCAGTGTCTAGCATAACAACTGAGAATGCAGTAATAGTAATTTAATTCTTTAGCGTCTAAAACTAAAAAGTATTCCTCAAATTTTAAGTAGTGAACGGAATTGAATATCACATCTAAAAACTAGTGTTTCAAACGAGAACTGAAAAGTGTCTAGTATAACTGAAAATGCAGTAATATTAGTTTAATTCTTTAGCGTCTAAAACTGAATAGTATTCCTAAGATTTTAAGAAGTGAACGGAATTGAATATCACATCTAAAAACTAGTATTTCAAACGAGAACCAAATAGTATATCTAAAAGCTACAGTGTTTCAAACGGAAAAGTAACTTCAATTTCTTCCTGTAAGCAACTGACCAGTATAGATGATTATTCAGTGTCTAAACCATTATAAAAACACCAATTCCAAAGCCATAGATGGCGAATTATAGACAACAGATAAAAAATAATACGATGGAAACCATTCACTACGCTTATCAAGGGTATTATCCGTGTTTATGGGGTTGTTCATACAACAGATAACGATCCTGATAAAGGGCTCAGCTAAACACGGATATAATCTGACTTGCAATAATATTATCATGATCCCAAGTTATAAATATGTACTTCTATCACGTCCGTTCGTTTTAATATGTCTCGCAGAGACACTGAAAAGACACAGTAAAAATCCTTATATTCACACTGGTTAAAAGTGAGAAATACACTGTAAAAATCCTTACATTCACACGGGTTAAAAGAAGAGATACGCTGTAAAAATTCCAAATGGAAACTAGCGAGTAAACTAGTATAGGCTGCGTCGGTGTTTGATATCAAACGATAGGTAATATAATGAAATTTGTAACACCGTCAAAAATGTTGACTTAACTTTACTGACGTTTCGAGCTTTAGCCCTTCGTCGGAGTAAAAGGAAAACAAATCCATATATTCACGCAGAGATGGGAGATTTCACTACTTTATTATACCAAATTTGAGACGGAAATCAAAACTATAATCTAATATGATTATAGAACATTCGACACGGAAGAAAATTGTTTACAAATTATGTCTAGTATAATAAACAATAATAATAAATTGCGCCTTTTGTTTTGGTTTGGTCGTGTTTTTATAGCCTTTAAGGCGCCCGGAAACACGCATAAATCCAGAGTCGTTCTTCATACAATAAGAACGCCGTGCGATATGATATATACACGGGGTAATTTCTGATGACAGGAGTACTCCAGTAGTCCAAAAACTTTGACGGTCGATGTGTAGTATATAGAAAACGCCGCAACACCGCTTCTGTAGTTCAGATTCGTCCCGCAAATGACCGGTGCAAAATTACTTCCGCGAATATAACACTTAGACTAGGTGCAATGAGATCGGTTTCGCTTGTAGGTATACATGGCCGCACACATGAGATGAACGAATATAGAACCAAAGCAAAGAGGCGGCGAGGCATTGTTAGTGTTACTTTACAAAGAATTGAAGTGAAAATAGTAACTTATACCATATTTTTAATAGCACTCTTTTTACGGTGTATTAGTAACCATTTTTACAGTAAGCAACACTCTTTTTTACGATGTATAAGTTACCATTTTCACAATATGGTGTATAAGTTACCATTTTTACAGTAAGTAACAATCTTTTTATGGTGTATAAGTTACCATTTTTACAGTAAGTAACAATCTTTTTTACGGTGTATAAGTTACCATTTTGTCTCGTAGTTTTACATATACTGCAGTACGTAGTAGAGCGGGACTACAGCGCCATGTTTTGTGATGGCAGGGCAGGTGCACTGAAAGTACAGATAGCCTGATCGGACCAATAAGCGCACACAACATTAATTCACTACACTTTTAATCTTCGCTTCTTACACAATTTATGCAAAGCTGATTTTGATTAAACTACACAAGTTTCGCTTGGCCAAACAACTGATTGCTCTGACGCAGTGGGTCTGTTGTTAAAACACAATACACAGCGCACCATCACAACAATGAACGACCATTTTAGTCTAATAAAACAATTACAGGATTTTAATGTATTGGACGACCCATCTATGTGTGGAATTACAAATAAAACTTGAAAAGTACACAGTAGGCTTTGTGGTCTAATGAAGAGTTCAACCCACCAAGTAACTAAAATAACATAATTATCTTATAGCCTAGGATATCATTCATTAATATATCGCTCTATTACTATATAAAGACCTTATGATAGATCACATAAGGGGTGTTTATTCCACACAGTTTTTTAACAATAGCTTTTGATGTTTACTTTGTTCGCTTTGGATATAAGACGAGCCGACAAATGAAAATACGCGCTCGGAGTTTCTACAACAAATCGACTTAAAACTTAAACTAGAACTTTCATTTGTAATGTTTACAAAAAGTGGGATTCGGAGAATCATTAGCTGGACAACAAAAAGCCTTTCATCCGTTCGAGATTTTGCCGACGAAAAAATCTAATTCCACAAACGCGCGCCCATTCTATTAGTGGGCCGGGATTAAGCTCTACTCTTTCAAAAATAACACTCCAGAATGAAATTGAAAAATAAGGATTACAGTTGATGCCGGAAGGCCTTTTCAACTGGTCATATTGAGGAGACATGGTCGACATGTGTGACTAGTCCATTTAATCTTACAAAGTATAGCCGCGCACTAGAGTAACGCAAAGCATACTCAATTTAGTTTTTTCAAAAACTAGGACAAAGCAACTGTAACAAGTACGCTTTTTCAGTCGCCTCGCGTTACGGACGAACTTCATGACAGTAGTGACTCCATTTTTCGTCGATATCTGCTACATTGGCACACAGTTTTTACAACTTTGAACCGTTCATGCTTGTCGTGCGTCGGTTGGAGTTAGAGTCGAACGTCGAACGTCGAAGGTTCGACGCCTCGGTGCACGAATACTCTTCTAAGTAATCCCCTCCTCGATGGCGTTTATTATGAAAGATAAGTTTCCTGAAGGCGTCCTTGAATTCTTTGTTGTATAAGCCATATATAATCGGGTTTATGGTACTGTTCAACACTGGCAGCACGAATACAAAGGGGATTCGTATAGCGAATGAAAACGCCCGGTACTTTTCAAAACTTGCAAAACACGGGCGACCGCACCACAGACTGATAAGCACGATAATGAAGAAGGGGAACCAGCAAATCACGAATGCACCAATCACAATAGCGATAGTCTTGGTGGCTTTGAGTTCGCGTACGCTGCGTTTGTGACCTCGTTTACTCGGGTCTTGAGCTACTAAGCTTTTAGATTGTGCAAGAGCAACTTTGAAGATGGATGCATACGTGATGACAATGATGAGTAGAGGTAGCACAAATGCGCATACGAACACACTGGTATAGTAGTTAGGGTCAAATTTGCCACAGCTTTGTTCCCCTGGATTTTTGATGAGCCAGTTAAAAGATGTTTCACCCGTGGTCCAGTTGACCAGACTTAAAAGTCCCCACAAACCAGCATAGCACCATACTATTGTGATCAAAGTAATGCAGACTTTTTTAGTCATTTTTTCTTGGTAAATAAACGGTTTCGTAATAGCAAGAAAGCGATCAATTGAGATAATAGCGAGGTTCAGGATGGACGCAGAGCTCCAGATATTATCAGTTGCGGCCCAGAACACACAAACACTGACCGGTAAGCACCAGTTGTTGTTGTGCGTCGACATGTCAATGCGTAGAGGCAGCATCATGACCGACACCAGTAGATCACTTATAGCAAGCGACACGATGAAGAAGTTGGAGACACGACGCAGTCTTGCGAACATAAAAACAGCTAGAACAACCAGGCCATTACCAAACAACGTACCAAGAAGAATTAGAACCAAAAAGATAGTATATACGATGAACCAAGGATTGGTCGGCTGTTGACACAAATCAGGCGAGCTTTCTGTGCCATTCATGATCGTTAGATGTTCAAGAATGCTCTTTACACAAGAAAAAAGTCCACCGTTGAATAGTTTGTTGTAGAAAAACCACAGTTAATAATAGACGACCAAACACAAGACTGTAATGATGGCAGTAGTAATCGTGTAATAGCCAGCCATTAATCAATATGATAAACAAACGGTGATCAGGTTAAATAGAAGAACGCAGTCACGGACGCATTGACGTTCAACGATGTTTTGGATTCAATGACAATCTGTTGAGTATATTACCATGCATTAGCATTTCATTCACGCGATGCGCGCGCGGGAATATCGACAGCTGTCATCAAGGATTCATTAAGGGGATCATAAGCACACACGAGTGGGGACTGCCAGTTACGTGTCACGCGCGTGGGAAGCGCGTACGTGTACGTGTGTGTGTGCTAAACCTTCAAAGAAGATTACTAGAATCTTCACAGAAGATCAAAGTTCAAAAAGTTTGACGAGGGAGTTGTTGTGAGGTGAAGATATTTCAAGATGAAGTGAGCTGACAGTTACAAGGAGCTCAAAGGAAAGCAGTTCAAAGACAAAGCATTGAAATACTCGAGCGTGTTCAAGTTGGGCCATTTTAGAGGGACTATCATGTTTAGTTTCCACTCAATGACGTGAAGCGAGCTGAGTTTTCAATCAATCACCCAAGTGTATGCAAATCAGCCTACTCGTGCGCTTGCCTAACAACCAGGCCGTGTAAACTAAACTATGTGATCACTCTACATGCGGTTCACCGTCTTCTATTGTTCTTCTACAAACTCAATAAGAACTTTGAAGGTGATTAGCCTCACGGTGCCGTACTTTACAAACGAGAATAAACAAAATGAAGCAATTTCATTACTTAAAATAAATCTCTTGAAAAGCCACTTTTTTCTCTTAAGCTATCGAATAATTACATTTTTTTGTTCAAAATTAATTTTATTATCTACAGCATAAGCTTACCTATTGTTTTCAAAGGATATGCCATAAAAAAAATATTTTATTATTTCTAATTCAATAAAGCCGATTTTTGTCGAACTGTTGAAAAAAAACGTACGAAAATGTCCGATTCTGTCGAATTGTGGAGAGAAATTCATGACGATTGTCAATTATTACCATGCAAAATTCAAGAATATTTAACTACAAGATAGTGCCAACGATCAGTCGAATAAATTTACAAAGAATAGCGCATCATATTTTAAAATGACACTACAACCACAACAAAATCAACTCAAAATAACAACAGCTAAACTCGAAAAACATCAATGACTATTACACCGTACCTTTAAACCTTTAAATGAAGTTGTTGCGGTTGAATTGTTGAAATGACTTTTGAATCGAATATTCTCTCAATCGCCGATTATTTGCAAACACTGGCTAACGTGGGACACCTGCCTCAGTGCTTGCCTTAACCCGGTTTCGAAATTCAGAGCGAGTATTGTAAAGTGAACACTTCAGTCCCTAGGTGTTCAAAGATCAATAACTAGTTGGTCAAGCCAACAGCGAGCTAATAGGCCAGTATCTGGCAGTTACAAAGTATCACTTACAGACCTATAGTAGTAGCCGCACAATTCCCCGCGACTCAATGAATAATAAAGAGCTATATCACATGCTTGTTTACAGAAACTACTCATGTTTTGAGTTTCGACATCGGGTTGCTTTTCAACTCTTCATCTTGTCAAGTGAAAATATTTTTCTACGGTGGAGGCAAGTGTTGAGGGGAAAGGAATATAAACAATTTTAGAAACTAAACAAGAACTGGGTATAGTTTAGATGTTTTAATTTGTGACATCCGTTGAATGATAAATTTACTCTTAGAGGGTAAAAAACGAGATATAATAATGGAAAGAATAGGCTACACATTGGCTGTAACTGTGCAAAAAGCAACGAAAACAATGAACACTAATTGATGAACGGATGTAAAAAGAGTTGGAATAATCATGCAAGAAAACACAACGATATGAATTAAAAATCAAGAAATATAAATATAAATACAGATTGGAATTTCGCAAAATAATTAAAAAACCTATCCAGAAAAAGATCTACAAAGATTTGAGCTGATGTACAAGGGAAAACAAACAACTTATGTATATATAAATATCAATGGAAACTAGCGAGTAAACTAGTATAGGCTGCGTCGGTGTTTGATAATGATAAACGATAGGTAATAGAATGAAATTTGTAACACGTAAAAAATGTTGACTTAACTTTACTGACGTTTCTTGCTTTAGCCCTTCGTCGGAGAAAAAAAAATTCTTTACTCCGACGAAGGGCTAAAGCTTGAAACGTCAGTAAAGTTAAGTCAACATTTTTTACGGTATATGTATAAATAAAGGTTGGAATTTCCCAAAATAATTAAAAATTTGAACTGATTTACGAGGGAAAAAAACAACTTATGTACTAGTAGGAAACACATGAGGAATAAAACAAGAGACAACATATAATAAGAACTGAAGAAAATTGACCTGAAAAATGTTGAAATGTAAAAGAAAATATATAATTTAAAAAAACAAAGCCTGCTCAACAAAATTTGAAATGTACTAAATACCTAAAAAGAAATATACTATGTACAATACCAAATGTACGAGAAATTAATCAAGAATAAAAAACAAAATAGCAAAGATGGATGTTGAAATATACAAGAAAAATATAAAATATAAAATTAAAAAAAAACTGCACAACAAAATTTGAAATATACAAAATTCACTTCTATGAAATGTATTGTGTACTATATATATAAGAAATACATGAGATATTAAGCAAAAAACAAAAACAAAATAGCAAAGAAATTGACCTGATAAAAGTTAATATGTACAAAATAAATATTAAACTGACGAAAAATGCACAAGAAAATTTGAAATGTACAAAATATACTACTATGAAATGTATTGTGTACTATAAGAGATACATGAGAAATTTATCGAGAAACAAAAAAATAGCAAAGAAATTGCCCTGATGAAATTTAAAATATACAAAAAAATATTAAACTGACGAAAAATGCACAAGAAAATTTGAAATGTACAAAATTCACTTCTATGAAATGTATTGTGTACTATAAGAGATACATGAGAAATTTATCGAGAAACAAAAAATAGCAAAGAAATTGCCCTGATGAAATTTAAAATGTACAAAACAAATATTAAACTGACGAAAAATGTACAAAAAAAATTGATATATACAAAATTCTCTTCTATGAAATTATTGTGTACTATAAGAAATACTTGAGCAATTAATCAAGAAACAAAAAACAAAATAACAAAGAAATTGACCCTATGAAATTTAAATCTACTTTAAATTTAAATCTATAGAAAAAAAATGACAAAAAAATTAAATTTACCACAAAAACATCAATTAAAAAAATACACGACCGTGAATAAGCTGGCCTTTAGAAAAAACGTGTAATATAAAACCACAGCAAATAACAGAAATGATTTCATTATAAAGACTTTTTGTTCAAAAGCTTCTTGTAATGGCTATTTTCCTCCAGGCGGTATACAGAAAAGTGCCAACCAATGGAAGCTCCAGTTAACAATACAATACTAAACACTATGTATAAACACAAATCTTTAACTTAACTTTTGTTAATCCCGCTTTATGTTGACGTAGAGGATTCGTATTTGCCTTTTTCATATCAAAGCTGAGTATAAAAGGACTTATAAAATAGAACAGGTTTAAATTGCCAACTTTATCTGTCCAAATGCCGGAATTCTCGGCCCAAGCCGACAGCTATTTCAAGAACATGCGAGTGTTCTTACTTAGATTTGGACAGTTGACGATTTTGACAAGCATCGTTGGAATGGACTAATTATTAGTGAGAAAAACCGACTAAAAGGGGCTGTCATTTCAAACAAAACAACACAAATTTTATATGGTATAATCAAGATTTTCTAACTTGGAAAACTCGGGATTGAAAGCTAAGTTTTAAAAGCAACAATATGTAAAAGGAATTGAAAATGAGATATGAAATCCGGAAGGGACTAGTCGAAATTGCGTCGAGGTGTGTAGTAATCGGTTGGAAAAACAATCGAAGACAACGAGATGTGTGATAAGATTGGTAATGCTAGACGTTCCCCGACGCGGAACTTAAAATGGATTGAATGAATTCAAAGAAAATTGACAAATGAAAAAGAGAAGGATGGAAAAATGTGGATGAGAGAAAGAAAAAAGAATGAAATTATATCTAAATGAGAATAAAAACGATGCACAATATAAATGATAAAAAAATAGTTAATTTTTAATTTATATGCAAGTTGATAAAAACTTGAAAATTACATATATTGGCCACCGAAAAAGAGAAAATGGTCGAATTCCCACAAGATCATAAAAAAACCTATTAAACCAGGGTATCAAACACGAATAAATTATGAATTTCTATTACTGTGTAAGACAAAAAGGGATAACACTAGCTTAATGGAATACATGGAAAAGAATTTTACAGGGGAAATGCAGGAGCCATCTTGGCGCCAAAATCAAAAAACTAAAAACCAGAAGAGCGATTTTTAAGCGATACGATGAAATTATAAAAATAACAGTTATTAAAATATGTTTAAAAAACGAAAAGCTAGGGAGAAAATGGATGAACCATCAAGATAGAAGAACATTGAAACAAAACTAGCTCCTCTTTCCCTACAGTTAAGCTAAGAAATGGAAATCAAAAAGGTGCATGGTGTGTGATTCGATGAAAGTTCATATGAACGAGCTCGAGAATGGTATCAAAAAGGCGCACAGCGCGCGCAACAACAATGAATAATGACATTCTTATTGCCGAGGAGGGAAAAAAAGCAAGAATAATGTATGATATTCCGTTGAAAAGAGGGTGGTTTAAATCTCAAGGCATGCCTTACCGTAACTGCGTACGTCCCTGACAATAGGTGGCGATAAAATGAGCACCAAGCCGCAACCGCTTTAAAGCATTTTCTCACAACCGAAATCCTCATTGGATATTGGTGGAGAGCGCCCGTTTCCGGCGTTATTGGAAGTCGTTTAATCTCGTATTTAGGACAAACTAGTTAAGTGTGCTTTAAGAATTAAAAACATCGATATTGCGCACTGCTTTCTCCATTAGCTTGCGAACACGAATGAAAAGTCCAGTGATATCTTACTGAGAACTACTCTTATGTTTTGGCAATAAAGGCTTGGTTTTTCTCGCCAAGTAGGCTCCCGTGGCGCCAAAACGCGCACTCTTACCACTTTCCTCAATATATCTTGAGAGTAAAGAGCAAGCGCGCGGCGGGAATATACTAGGCATAATTCCCGCGAAAAATAAACAGCGCTTCTACTGTAATTGAAGAGATATACAATCCTATTTAATAGACTCGATGATTCCTTTTAGACAATATTACTCAAAGCAATCCCGATCGAAACAAATATCAAAAAGTAAAATAGCCATGTATTTATTTTGGTGTCTGGTTTAATTAGGCTGTTAAATTAAACTAAGCTTCATATCTTCGAGATTTCGCTAATTTTCAAACACTATACGGAACAAGATGTTTACACATATGTGGCTAGCAAAACTTAATATAAAAAAATGTCAAAATGAGATGAATAATTCCTTGCTTTCGTTTAATTCTCATCCAACCTTCAACCATTCGCCTGCTCGAATCGTTTCCTAATCAAAAGACGATGTTTTTTGAAGTGAGGATTGCAAAGAAAACCCGCCGATTGTCAAATAAGCGCTTCGTGTCAATACTATTAAGCTAACACAGTATTCGTTAGAAAACATTGGCATATGTTGTATGTTTATATTAGCTGAGATACATATGAGAAAGTAAAGCATTCCCCATTGTCATTTAAATGAGAAAACTTTGATAAAACCGCGTATGGTTTATAATAAACGGCAACTTAAAATCTAAGTTAAACTTTCGACAATTGGAAATCTGGGAAATGTGCTGATACTTTGTAATGTTAATGAGTTTGAGTTTATGATAGCGAAATGAGGACAACAACCAAATTAGAAAGTGTCAAAAATAAGATTAATGAAATGTTTTACGATCTTTTGTTGGGAGAGTGCATGTTAGAAGTATTTATTTGTGGTTTATAAGAAAAGAAGGACAAGGATATGAAATAAAATTGAGAAAACAATATAGGAGAAAAACTATGAGAAATTGGAGATAATTATTTTACAATTTTGAACGAAAACAATTATTTAAAAACGATTATTTAAAAACGAATATTACAAACAGGTAACTGAGTTAGAAAATTAAGTCAAGTATGAATTTATTTTCTGTCAAATTAAAACTAATAGAAGAAAATGAGAAATGCAATATTAAAGTAGACTATATCAGAAATTATCACAAATATCAGTGAAGGTTAAACCCAACAGAGAAACCAAATTGCAAATCGGAGAATAAATCAAATATGGAACGAGCTAGAAAAACGAGAGTGTAATTAATAAAAATGGAAACTAGCGAGTAAACTAGTATAGGCTGTGTCGGTGTTTCATATAAACGATAGGTAGTAGAATGAAATTTGTAACACAGTAAAAAATGTTGACTTAACTTTACTTAAATGGAAACTAGCGAGTAAACTAGTATAGGCTGCGTCGGTGTTTGATATAAACGATAGGTAGTAGAATGAAATTTGTAATACAGTAAAAAATGTTGACACAACTTTACTGACGTTTCGAGCTTTAGCCCTTCGTCGGAGTAAAAGACGAAAAATAACAGAGTAAAAACTTTTGTTTAACGTTGTAAAAAGGAAAAGGGTTCACATAACATCAATGAAAATGACAAAATAGAGAATGAAATATCAAACAACATCAAATTGGAATGAGATTATAACGAATAAACTTTGCAGTGGAAGAAAAATGAAACGGAAAATAGGATGGACGAGCGATGAAATAATGAACAAATCAACTGACAATTTAAAACTATTAAAAACTGAAATTAAAAATTTGCTAAATTACAAATGGAAGGAGAGATTTAGGGATGCAGAAGGCAGGGAGTTGTGAGCGAATCAACTTTTAGAAAATTCAACTTTGAAACACAAGGGAATGTGAATAAAATGGAAGGAATGAAAACAATAGGGAAATTTATAAAAATCAAAAATCTCTTGTTTTTAGTAAAAAAAATTGGAATATCAATCGATTTACAAGAGCAAAAGGAACTTCTTTTCTAGTCAATCTATGAAAATGAACACAACTTTTTTCTATAGTCAACTGATAAAAATATGTAAAGTTTATGAAAAACAAAAATCCCTTATTTTTAGTAAAAAGAATGGAATATCAATCGATTTGCAAGAGCAAAAGGAACTTCTTTTCTAGTCAATCTAGGAAAATGAGCAACTTTGTTCTATAGTCAACTGATAAAAATATGTGAAAAATCCCTTATTTTTAGTAAAAAGAATGATACAGTAATCGATTTATAAGCGCAAAAGTAACTTCTTGTCTAGTCATTCTATGAAGATGAGCAACTATAGTCAACTGATAAAAATATGTAAAAAACCCTTATTTTTAGTAAAAAGAATGAATTGATTTACAAGAGAAAAAGTGACTTCTTTTCTAGTCAATCTATGAAAATGAAAACAATTTTTTTCTATAGTCAACTGATAAAAATATGTGAAGTTTTTCAAAACTAATCATGAATGTCAATTGAAAATCGTTTAACCTACCTCCCAAAAGCCTGAGTTAAAAAGAATGATAGCTAGTTCTCCTTGCCTTTAGCATTAGATTTAATCATTTCTATCTAGCCCTCTTACTGCAGCTTACATCATCACTGCCACTATCTTACTAGCTATCACTCTCATTTATAATATTAGGACTTCAGGCATCTTAGATATGAATGGAAATCCAATTTCTCTAAATAAAGGATCCTCTTTAGTTCGAAAGCAATTAGTCTTTATTCCTGTCATTTGTTATCTTGGATATCCAGAACGAAATAAGGTAATTGTAGATATGTTGACAGAATTAGAGTCTCACACAACAAAAATTATCGATACGATCAAAATAGGAAGTAAAGGGAATTATAAAAACAACGAAAAAAAAACAATTTGTAACATTGATTACAGAGTCAGTGTTGCTAATGTGTTACTATATCTTTTTTAACTCCGACAAAGGGCTAAAGCTCGAAACGTCAGTAAAGTTAAGTGAACAATTTTTACGGTTACAAATTTCATTCTATTACCTATCGTTTATATCAAACACCGACGCAGCCTATACTAGTTTACTCGCCAGTTTCTATTTCTATTTTTTACTGTGTTACAAATTTCATTCTATTACCTGTCGTTTATATCAAACACCGACGCAGCATATACTAGTTTACTCGCTAGTTTCTATTTCTATTTTTTACTGTGTTACAAATTTCATTCTATTACCTATCGTTTATATCAAACACCGACGCAGCCTATACTAGTTTACTCGCCAGTTTCTATTTCTATTTTTTACTGTGTTACAAATTTCATTCTATTACCTGTCGTTTATATCAAACACCGACGCAGCCTATACTAGTTTACTCGCTAGTTTCTATTTCTATTTTTTACTGTGTTACAAATTTCATTCTATTACCTATCGTTTATATCAAACACCGACGCAGCCTATACTAGTTTACTCGCCAGTTTCTATTTCTATTTTTTACTGTGTTACAAATTTCATTCTATTACCTGTCGTTTATATCAAACACCGACGCAGCCTATACTAGTTTACTCGCTAGTTTCTATTTCTATTTTTTACGGTGTTACAAATTTCATTCTATTACCTATCGTTTATATCAAACACCGACGCAGCCTATACTAGTATACTCGCTAGTTTCTATTTCTATTTTTTACGGTGTTACAAATTTCATTTTATTACCTATCGTTTATATGAAACACCGACGCAGCCAATACTAGTTTACTCGCTAGTTTCTATTTCTATTTTTTACGGTGTTACAAATTTCACTCTATTACCTATCGTTTATATCAAACACGGACGCAGCCTATACTAGTTTACTCGCTAGGTTCCATTTATTGTTATCATATAGCTAACTTTGTACACAGTTATCTTAGAGATCCAGATAGAAACAACTTTATTCTAGACTTGTTGACAGAAAGTCTCACACTACAAAAAACAACGATGAGATAAGGAAGGGAAGTAAAGGAAATTATAAAAACAACGCAAAAAAGAAATACACAAACTTTGTACAATTGGTTAAAAAGTGTGAACAAATAAAGTTCCATATCCCGAGGCTGGAGTAGTTGAATCTATATACATTCATTGTATTTTATCTACTCCAGCCTCGATTGGAATCTATTGTTTTATGAACTGTGAAGCGAATTAGGGAAAATGACTACTATAAAGACAACAAAAGAGAAAAAGTTACAGAAAAACGGGGGAACTTACGAAATCAAGGGGGAAGAAATAAGAAAAAATAAGACCGACACATCTTATACACGATCAATAACAGTAAAATCTACTTGTAGACGAGAAAGGAAGAAAAACTACTGGCAAAACCTGATATATAAACTCTTATCAAGAAACAGTAAAAAGACGAAAAACTGTTAATATAGAGGAAGAGCGAGAATGTGGTTCAAGGACCTGGTGCCACGCCCAAGGGATGAAGCAAAGTACATAACCACAGTTACATCGCTATCAAAGCAGTAAGAAAAATTGACTTCAATTGACTCAATAATAATAATAATTTATTACTTATATTGCGCATTTTCTATGCAATATTCAAATGCGCAAAAACTCTGATCAGAAAGCGATATTCTAAACAAAATTATTAAGCAAGATTTGCAATGAAAACAATGTCTTTCTGGAACTAACTTTTCTTAATCAAGGGCTGAACAACTACTTCAGTAGCCAATTCATGTTTCGTGACTCGCAAATTCTCTGTTCAGAGAGCGATATTCTAAACAAAACTAATACGAGAGATTTGCAACACAAACCATGTTTTTTTCTGGAACTAACTTTTCTTAATCAAGGGCTAAACAACCGTGTCAGTAGCCAAGTCATGTTTCATGACTCGCAAGTTCTCTCATCAGAAAGCGATATTCTAAACAAATAACCAAGGTTTGCAATGAAAACAACATTTTTCTGGAACTGACTTTTCTTAATCAAGGGCTAAACAACTGCGTCAGTAGCCAAATCATGTATCAAAAACTCTTCTTTGACACGCCCTGTATGTCAACCCTTCTTGGACTCGCTTTAAAACTATTGTACCTTTTGATTGGCTTTACTCCAACAAAGGGCTAAAGCTCGAATCGTCAGTAAAGTTAAGTCAACATTTTTTACGGTGTTACAAATTTCATTCTTTTACCTAACGTTTATATCAAACACGACGCAGCCTATACTAGTTTACTCGCTAGTTTCTATTTAAGTCAAGTCAAGTCAACATTTTTTTACGGTGTTACAAATTTCATTCTTTTACCTATCGTTTGTATCAAACATCAGCCTATACTAGTTTACTCGCTAGTTTCCATTTATGTTTTGAAAAGTTGATTTCGATTTAACATCTATAGTACATTAAAAAAGCAGAGTGCGTTCGTATAAGTGTAGATATTTCAAAGTCAAAAGGACTCGAAAGAGTAACGTTTTAAAACATCTTGAATGAATGATATTAAACGTGACTGCAATCAAGTTATCTGTGATAGTGATCAAACACGTATATAGAGAATATAATTGACTATTGAAGAGTTATAATTAGTGTCGTAACTTTTCAATAATACAATATAATATACTATCAAAGTAATGTATTTCTGAGAATCAAAAAGAATACTAAAACACGATTGACTATTTTAGAGTTATAATAAGTGGCGTAATTTTTCAATAATACAATATAATATACTATCAAACTAACGTATTTCTGAGAATCAAAACGAATACTAAAACACGATTGACTATTGAAGAGTTATCATTAGAACTATCAACGCAGTGTTCCATTGAGGGTCCCGAAGGGGGAATGGAATCCCATTTCCCAGTTGATATTTGGACCAAATCCCAGTCAAAAATCACATAATCCCATCAGTTTTGCTTCAGGTTTGCTTCAGTTTTCAATTCCATTCCCATTTTCTATTGTTCTTTTATTTGTAAATCACAGTCCCAGTGCATCAATCCCATTTTCCCAGTCAAAAATAAGGCCAATCCCAGCTCCCATTTTACCCCTTCAGGGCCCTCTTCATTAGAAAACAGTAATCAATGAACACAAATGACCGAATGTCCTACGGAAAGAAAAGCAAAATTTGGTGAATAGTGAACGCGTGAACTTTTAATTATAAAGTGGGCTGTCATAGCAATATGAGCAAGAAAAAAAAACACATTTTTTTTAGTTTTACATTATGAAAAATAAGTTAAGTGCAAAGTTAAACTGTGTCAACATAGCCAGGAGGATAGAAAAGATGAGTCTTGTGAATAGTTACTTCATGCAACCCTAAACTGTAATGTCATAGCCAGCAGCAAAGACAAGAGGAATCTAACGTTGTTAAAAGTGAGAGATGAAAAAGATGAAAATTTCCATTAAGAATAGTGAGCGCGTGCAACCCTAAACTGTAATGTCACAGCCAGCAGCAAATACGAGACGAATCTCACATTGTGAATATATATAGTTAGTGCAAAGTTAAACTGCGTCAACTTAGTCACGAATCACGAATCTCAATTAGAAATCACGAATCTCAATTATAAATACTTTGTGCATGCAATCCTAAACTGTGCTTTCATAGCCAGGAGCTAGAAGACACGAATCTTACATTGTTAATATATATAGTTAGTGTAAAGTTAAACTGCGTCAACATAGTCAGGAGAATAGAAATCACGAATCTCAATTATAAATACTTTGTGCATGCAATCCTAAACTGTGCTTTCATAGCCAGGAGCAAGAAGAGACGAATCTTACATTGTTAATATAGTTAGTGCAAAGTTAAACTGCCTCAACCTAGTCAGAAGAATAGAAAAGACTAATCTCAATTATGAATACTTGGTGCATGCAATCCGAAACTGTGCTGTCATAGCCAGGAGCAAGAAGAGACGAATCTTACATTGTTAATATAGTTAGTGCAAAGTTAAACTGCATCAACATAGTCAGAAGAATAGAAAAGACGAGTCTCAATTATGAATACTTGGTGCATGCAATCCTAAACTGTGCTGTCATAGCCAGGAGCAAGAAGAGACTAATCTTACGTTGTTAAAAGCGAGAGAAGATGAAAAGAAAAAAAAAAATTCCCATTGTGAAATGTAAAAAGCGCCAGTATACTTTACCTCGTGATACACTGCTCATCCAGACAAGTACTTTGAGCAAGTGATGCGTGGCGTTGTGAGCTACACGATGACTGTTCAGCATGACATTATATCTCGTGATATAAGCCGGACAAAGTTATGATTTGATTGTTTATTTACTAATGGTGATCAATAATTTGGCGAGGAAGATATGACCCTGACATTAATGAATGACACCAACATGACAGACTTGATTGTTTACAAACTCGCAAAAATAACGAACTACTTGATTCCATTTTGATTAGTATCTTATTTTGTCTCTTTGTTATTTATTTTCTGGGTTTTTTTTCTATAGTGTGTTCACTTGTTTTCCTGTTATTTCGTTCTATTCATTTTTCTCTCGTTATACTCCTCTGATGGCTTTTCTTTTTTCCTTTTCCCATCTCTTTTTTCTCGTTTTTTTCTTTTCTTAAATTTTCTTTTTTATCGTTCTCTTTATCCTTCTTAACTTCCTTTTTCTTTCCCACTTTTCTTCAGTCCTTTTCTCACAATTCCCATTCCAAACGTGGAGCAAAAAAGCCAGCCAAGTGCTCAAAGACCAGTAAAATTACAACAGGAAACAAGAAGCAATAAAAGCCAGTGAATAGCTCTAATAAAACCATTTAAATGCCACAAGAAATGCACGCTTAATTCTAAAATGATACGCAAATATGCTTTCAGATACAAATGGAAAAAGCACTTAAATGCAGCAAAAAAAAGCCACTAAAGTACTACAAAAGAAGCCATTAAGTGACACCCCAGTGTGTGTGAAGCGGTAATAGAAGGCTATTTACAAGCATGGTCGAAGAACTAACCGAAATCAGGGCAAATAAACCTTCACTTAGACACTAGAGCGGGTCTTTCGTAAGTTATTTCTAAATACACTGATTAAACAGGGGATAGCCGCAAAAACAAAAACATATTTAATTATGATAGTCTACCACAACAATTCAGTATCCAAAGTAAAGAAACACAGTTTTCAATTTGATATTTTAAAACGTTCAACTTAACTGCTTACTTTAAGATATAGTGAAAAAGTTCTCGCATATTCCTGTACTACAAGAATGTTCTTTTTTAATAATAATATTTATTTCACAGCAGTATATCCTCATATTTAGTGGTTCTTCATCTGCTGGCACTCACAGTCACTACCTCTAAATTAAATATTTGTCATACATCAATCCTGACGTGTTGATTTTTGTTTAGGGAGGAAAAACCGGAATTCTCGGAGAAAAACCATCGTAGGCATGGCAGAGAATGTTTCCATAATTGTGAAATACCGAGCCAGAAAGGGTCATAAAACTACTTTTTCAACTAAGACAATAACTCAGTTTCCTCTATTCAACTTCTGTAGAAACAATTTTTCATGGCCTTGAGAAAATATGTTTTTATAAAAATTGTAAAAAATAAATATAGCTAAAAAATAAAAACAAATAACAAAATTGTTTGGTTTTAATTCAAAATATTTTTCCATCGTGTTTCTTCTAGTTCAATTCGTCTAAATATCTTTAAATAAGGTACTTATGAAGGAGGCAACTTTCCAAAATATCTGTCAATTTATTAGAAAACCATTCGAGTGTTCCCCGCCATTTTGAGCGCGTTGTCGCCTTCATTAGAGTGTCGTCATCAAAATATTTGTCGCAAAACCCACGTTAAAATGTTATTTTTAACATTTGAAACACTTTTATTTAATATAGCGCTCAAAGATTGTAACTTTCCTATCAAACAGTAGTGTTTCCCACACAAAACACACTTGGCTATTGTTGTTCTATTTACAGGAAAGTTTACGCTTGCTAAGAAAACCACTTCAATGCCCCGTCGTTTTTTTCTTCTAGCAACTCCACCACAACAACAACTTAAAAACAAAAAAACTTGGAACCACCTACAAGATAAGCAGCATATTCCGTTGTCAAAATTTGAAACTGCGCTCAGAATCGAAAAACGTTCAAGTATGTCGAGAAGGCATTTTGATGGCTTACAATCACTTCATGCAACTTACAGTCCTTTCATCGCCCTCGAGAATAAAAAACTAAACTTATTTTACTCGTGAGCTTCGTTTAATTTACAAATGACGAGCGGTTCCTCAGAGAAATATTACGATAGCTTACAATCACTTCATTCAACTTACAGTCCTTTCATCGCCCTCGAGAATAAAAAAAACTAAACTTAATTATATTGTGAGCTTCGTTTAAAATCTACAGTTTACAAATGACGAGCAGTTCCTCAGAGAAAGATTACAATGGCTTACAATCACTTCACACAACTTACAGTCCTTTCTTCGCCCTCGAGAATAAAAAAACTAAACTTAATTATCTTGTGAGCTTCGTTTAAACTTTACAGTCTACAAATGACGAGCAGTTCCTCAGAGAAATATTACAATGGCTTAAAATCACTTCACGCAATTTACAGTCCTTTCATCACCCTCGAGAATAAAAAGCTAAACTTATTTTACTCGTGAGCTTCGTTTAATTTACAAATGAAGAGCAGTCCCTCAGAGAAACATTACGATAGCTTACACTGAAGTAGACCACCACAATGCTCTCTACACCCCTCAAAAACTATTGACAACCAACAATACACTGTTTGCCGGTCAGTTCAAATTATACCTAATCGAAACACATTTATAATGACGATGATAAGAAAAGATCATTTCGATGGCTTACGGCAAACTTGACATCACAACGCTCAATTAAAACCTGACTATCCGTCAAATGATAGGAGAAAACATGTATCCTATTTTGCTTAGTGGATGTTGAGCGTCTAACCAAGACCCGTGATTAACGCGAAGAATTGACAAGAACTAATTTAACCGCAGATTCACAAGCGTTAATTTAAGATAATGACAGAAATTATTACAATGTTTGGTGAACTTTGTGTGGGAATTGTTATGAAAGGTAGCGACTGTACATGGCATTGCCATCAGCTTATTTGGAGCAATTGATTCGATGCTTTTTTAAAAGCTCGGAAGTAAATTTGAGAAATATATAATTATTCTGGCCTATTTTCGTCCATTTTTTTAATAAAAAAAAATCATCAAAAACTACAAAGTTGGTGTTCAATTTCATCGCTTTTTGAAAAACGTTTGTGATTCTTAGCATTTTACAGGCCTTCGTGTCGTTGAAAATCTTTCAATCAACTGGGGATTTTTTTGAGTTGTTTTACCAATTTTTGTTGTTATAGAAATTCTTTCCCAGCACTCGATTGGCTTTTTTTGTCACTAAGTTGGCTTTAAGAAGCATTTTACTAGCTTTCTACGAACACTAAGGCTTTGAGTATCATTTGACTGGCTTTCTAAGACACTAAACTAGCTTTCGTGTCTGTTTTCGAAAATTTAACAAACACCGTTAAGTACTTTATGGGTCTTTGTACGCTAGTGAGAATGTTACGTTTAATTGCATATGGCTTTTAAAAGCAACATGTTACCACAAGTGGCTCTTAGAAGAAAACACAGTTTCATTAAGTAAAATTGACAACGACTAAACATGTCAATGGGTTTTCCCCATTTAGAACAATCAGTAAAACTAACAAGACGTGATCGAAATAGATAACATGAGTGTTGAATATGAATAGACTAAATCTAAGCTATCTACTTTTCGTGAA
Source organism: Metridium senile (assembly GCA_949775045.1). Lineage (NCBI taxonomy): Eukaryota > Metazoa > Cnidaria > Anthozoa > Actiniaria > Metridiidae > Metridium > Metridium senile. Next base: position 19,306,022 of record OX459100.1, on the reverse strand, counting down.
AAATCTAATCAATGGCTTTCAAAAGGAATTCTAAATATGCTAATCTTGAAAATGAATCGACTAATTTGAGAAATCCTACTTCTCATGAACAAGCGACACAAATCAAGTGACGAACATTTTTAAATATTAAAAATATTTATATAAAGATTTTTAAAAAACAGAATTCTCGACATAAGAATTACAAATTGTAAATTGTCAACAAATTCTCATTTTACAAAATTTCAACCATTACATCCAGATTTTTAAAAATGACACAAGTCTTGATTATGGATACACAAGATTTTCTCTCCACTAACATTTTCAGATTCAATTGTGACTAAAGCATGTCAATGGCTTCCAGAGGAAATTCTTATCGTATTTAGACCATTGATTATGGATACACAAGCATTTCTCTCCACTAACATTTTCAGATTCAATTGTGACTATAGCATGTCAATGGCTTCCAGAGGAAATTCTTATCGTATTTAGACCATTGATTATGGATACACAAGGTTTTCTCTCCACTAACATTTTCAGATTCAATTGTGACTATAGCATGTCAATGGCTTCCAGAGGAAATTCTTGTCGTATTTAGACTAAAAGTAACGAATAATTCATAAATAGATCTTTTAATCATATTTAGCCACCAAGATAAACGCATTATTTTAACGCCTTGGACATGAATAAAAACAGTTCAATGTATTTAGTAAAATAACGTACAAAAAAACAACGGTAATCTTGATGTACAAATTGACACTTGGGATGAGGACAGATGTCTGGCACTCAACTGGCTTCCCAAGGATTATCCGATTGGTTTGTTGCTAAACACACTTGAATGGTTTCCCGGCAGAGATTCTCCCCAAGATGTAAATAAACAAAATGAAAAATATAACATACGTGTAAATATATTCTCTTTTAATCCGACGAAGGGCTAAAGCTCGAAACGTCAGTGAAGTTAAGTCAACATTTTTCACGGTGTTTCAAATTTCATTATATTACCTATCGTTTATATGAAACACTGACGCAGCCTATACTAGTTTACTCGCTAGTTTCCATTTGTAAATATATTGATAAACGGTAGCGACTACTTAAAGTACCTGAGAGAAGTCGAGATTTACCGCCACAAATAACACGTCATTTAGCTCTAGTTATTGTTCTAAACACGGCTATTAAAAAGGGCTTGCGATATGCTTTCAAATGGCTTCCAGAGTCAACATTTTTAATACGAAGGAGCTAGGATCGTGAAAATGTATTATGTAAGGAAAACTAGAAAAAGAAACAGTTTTATAGAGTATTATTAATTGTATTAATGTAAAATAAAATACAAAAAAGGACCAAAATGATATACAAAATCTAATACAAAATGATAAAAAATCTAATACAAAATTAATTATAAAATGAAATACAAAATGGGAAACCAAATCAAAGGGAAACTAGAAAAGGAAAATTAACTAAACAATCGATAATAAAAATGCGAAATTAAAACAAAAATTGACAAGTTGTTGCACTGGTAGATGATGAAACAAATATTTATTATTGAAAAATAGTGTAATAAATCACATATTCTATTTGTATATTTCCGAAATCCTTTGCAGGCTTTAGAGTGTTACCTTTTAACAACAACAATTTTTGACGATAAGTTATTGTATTAATGTAAAATGAAATACAAAAACGAATGACAAAATGAAATACAAAATGGGAAATCAAATGAACGTGAAAATAAAAAAGGAAAATTGAATAATCAATAGTCATACAAAGTCATACAATCTCAAGTCATATGGTCTACGTTTTTTCTCCGTTGCTGCTCCTCTACTTTGAAACTCTACTTCCTTCAATTTTTTTATTTTAAGCGCTTAGAACAGACTTGTATAAGCGCTATACAAGCAATATTATTATTATTAATAATAATAATAAATAGAAGTTGTTGCACTGGTAGATGATGAATTAAACATTTATTAAAAAATAGTGCAATACATCACAAATCGTATTCGTACATTACCGTAATCCTTTGCAGGCTGTGACGATTTTTGAAATGGGTGTATATGAAAATGAAGATATAATATTTATACATGATATGAATGTTTTATGGATAATTTCATATATTCGTCTTCCATTAAACAATAAATAGAATTATGAGACTAAAAGGTAATAAAATAATCTAGGAGTTAATGGGCTCCAGAATAATCTTAATAGAAATAATGAAAACATACTGCAGATGTTACATATGTACCAGATTATATTACGAAATGGAATAAGAAATTATAAGAAATAATGAAAACATACTGCAGATGTTACATATGTTCCAGATTATATTACGAAATGGAATAAGAAATTGAAAACATGATGGAAAGTGTAAAATATTTCTTAGTGTAAAATGAAACGAAATAATACAAAATGAAATGTGAAAGATAATAAAACTATTAAGGTTATTCATCGTGGATTATAGATAAGTATAATGTTATTCATTTGTCTCACGAATGTCAAAGGTTTGGACCGCGACGTTTCGTCTGCTACTGCTAATCTTCATCAAGCGATGGGTAGACTGGAAAGGGTAGGTCTTAAGGCCCGTTTACACTAGCAATTTTGCCGCGCGATAAGAGCTGCGATTTCAATGGCGATTTTATCGCAGCTTTGTCGCCGCAATTTCGAATACGCTCGAATTTAGGAGATAGAAAGTCGCAGCAAATTGCACTAAATTTCGAGCATGTTCAAAGTAACGTTGACAAATCTGCGATAACTGAAAATCGCCATTGAAATCGCAGCTCTTGTCGCGCGACAAAATTGCTAGTGTAAACAAGTCTTTAGGCTCAGTTCAGACGTCGAACGTTTGCCGTGTCGAATGTAATACCTTTGAGTTCGTGCGCTGTTTTCCTCGAAACTAGTAGAAGTATGTAGACCAAACTTAACACACATCGTGTCCTGGCACTAAGCAAAAGAGCTGATATCTTATATGCTAGTTATCGGCCTTTTCTTAGCCGCTGGACTCAAAGAAAATTAGATTTGACGCGGCAAAAGTTCGACGTCTGAACTACGCCTAACCTACCGGTCATCGGAATCGTCGCGAACATTAATGTAAAACGAAATATATCGCAATGAAACAACTACATAATCATAAAAAGATTATTTCGTACACCATGAAAAAAATAGGACATTGTAATGAGCAAATACTAAGATCAAAGCGAATATGTGAGGAAATTTACAATACGAATGTGATTATACTCCGACATTTCATCGCCTAATTGAACACCAAAATGATATCTCTACAAACATTGCGAAGCAATCGTAATTTTAATCAATTGGTAAAATAAATAAACAAGTTTCCAATGAGCAGAGATATGAATATACGTGAGCGAGAAAACTAAACCTCGCGTAATAAAACACCAAAAATGTTGTCATTTCCGAATTCGTTCAGCTGATCAAACATTCGATCGTCGCTCACCTGTTTGTATCCAAGTATCACGCATTCAAAGATGATTTGCAGAGCTTTTCGCAGCCAAAGAAGAAACCGCACACGGGATCGCTTTGAAGTTCAAACATGCAAACATTGTGGGTATACTAGACAAACTTTCATCCGGTTTTCTGAAAAGAACAAGTTTTGGGTTGGAAACGCACCGATCACACGTTCTAGAACACATCAAGGTCAAATCATTGCTGAGTATTACACTAACACGACAATAGGAAACCAGTTGGCTCGAGGCACTTAAATCCGGTGACAAAATCGATTTCCACCAAAACGAGCACGAATGTGTCTATGTGTATCCTAAAGGAAAAATACTATTGATTATTGATTTAAAGTGTAAAAAGAGCGAGAAAAAAACGTTTTGGTCATTACTGCAAGCCGGGTGGCTCCAATATGTGCGCGTTCGATCAATAGTGGTCCGTACATGTGGTAAATTAAAGCGCATTGGGACGATGTGAAATGCGCTATATAAGCACACATTACATAGTAAATGAAAGTTAATTGTAAAGCGCATTGGGACGAGATGAAATGCGCTATATAAGCACACATGCATTACATAGAAAATTATAGTTAATTGTAAAGAACATTTGGACGATGTGAAATGCGCTATATGAGCACACATTACATAGTAAATGTTAGTTAATTGTAAAGCGCACTGAGGCAATGTGAAATGAGCTACACACATTACCCCTCCTGATTATAATACCCATGACAGCAACGTGTGCCTTAATTGTGGTCCATACATATAGTTGAGCTTTTTACAGATATCCACATTGCAGCTTTGTACAGCACCTTTACTCGTGTAAATTTTGTTTGTTTTTGTTTCCAATTGCTTTCAAGGTAGAAACGCAAGGTGTAAAACAGGGACGCTTTAATGAAAACGAACCCACGAAGTACTATTTTTTACGACATCTAAAACTTATGGTAGACCAATTCGGCTAACGCGTTGCCATGTTCGTTTTCACCAAATTCAAAATCTCTGGGAATAAAAACTTTTGTTCCAAATATTTTTCACGTGACATTGAAATACATAAGACAAAGAATCGTATTCCAAAAAGATTTGAATTGGCTGGAAACTTACACACCAACGCGTTAGCCGATTTGGTCTATTGAGAAATACAATTAACACAAACTGATTGAAAATTGAAACGTTAAAATTTTTAAAACTCCTCGTACGCAACTACTGTAAATTACGAACTTTAGGTTTGATAAGGTCTAACAAGAGACGAAACTAGTTCCTTAAAAGAGTTTTAAAAGTCTGACTTAGTGCGTTGAAAGAGTTTTTATGAACCACTTGAAACGAAACTTAGTAAATATTTTGACATCCGAGCGAAGGAAATATCAGCAGTTTGAAAATTGAAATTTGTAGTTCGACTGGAGACTGTGTACCGCCGTCCCCACCACTCCACCCTACGGGGAGAAACGAACTAGAGATTGGAGCCCCTCCTAGGGGGCGTGCATGCTCCCATGTTCCCTTGATCTTTTTGCATTTTCTCTCTTGTTCCCCATAAGTAATATAACTGTTTCCCTGAAATGTTTTACCTTATGATCCCATGATCTCCAAAAACTATTGTTTTTTATCATATTTTGTTCCCTTGTCCCCTGAAAATAATTTGGCAGTATCCCTTGTTCCGTTAAAATAAATGTGCTTGTTCCTTTGCTCCCTAAAACCCCTGGGAGGGACTCAGTTTGAGTAACTCAGAAATCAATAGCAGTAGTTTGAACAGGGAGGATAAAATTAAAGCAAAGCACATGTAACTGGATCGTTTTCGCTGCGACTTTGAAATGAGTTGTTGTTTAGTTAAGGTCTCGTTAATGAGATAAAAGTCAAAGTTACGAAATTACAAGAGTATATATTATAATTAATTAGTTTTGAGTTGCCAAAAGAACCGAGGACTCAATATTGTGTTTCGCGTTTAAATTGGATGCGTTGTTTGGTTTAGATTTGGTAATTGAGACGCGAAATGTTTTTTCAACAATAAAGAAGAGGATTAGGAAAAGAACAGAGAGGACATAGGTCAAGTTTAAAGGAGAGGAGGGAGGAAAGGAAGGAAGGAGAAAGAAAAATGGAAAGAAAAAGGAAAAGGAGGACATATTAGGTAAAGTATAAGGCAAGGAAGGAGGAAAGGAAGGAGGAAAGGAAGGAGGAAAGGAAGGAGAAACAAAAATGGAAATAGAAAAGAAAAGGGAGAACATAGATAAAGTATAAGGAAAGGAGGAATGGAAAGAAGGAAGGAGAAACAAAAATGGATAGAAATGAAAAGGGAGGTCATAGGTAAAGTATAAAGGAAGGAAGGAAGAAAGGAGAAAGAAAAAATGGCAATAGAAAAGAAAAGGGAGGACATAGGTCAAGTATAAAGAAAGAAAGACAGAAAGGAGAGAAGGAGAGAAGGAAGGAAGGAAGGAAGGATAAAGAAAAAAATGTCAATAGAAAGAAAAAGGGAGGACATAGGTAAAGTATAAGGAAAGGAGGGAAGGAAGGAAGGAGAAAGAAAAATGGCAATAGAAAAGAAAAAGGGAGCCATAGGTAAAGTATAAGGAAAGGAGGGAAGGAAGGAAGGAGAAAGAAAAATGGCAATAGAAAAGAAAAAGGGAAGACATAGGTAAAGTATAAGGAAAGGAGAGAAGGAAGGAAGGAGAAAGAAAAATGGAAATCCAAAGGATTGACTATATAGTCTCTAGATCCACCAATCATTACTCCAATTGACTCATCGAATCTAGACGATATATAGACCTTGATCTATCCCAACTGTTCAAACACTAACTCGTATACTCTCTATATACACCTTATTCAAAAAAGGTTGAAGGAGCAAACGGCGATTGGAGATTGTCACGACCGAAAGGAACTGTGGGAAATACGAATTTCTTGTTATTCCTTTCTAAATTACCCAAACAATGCCTCCATCGTTCAGCAAAACGTTCTAGACACCCATCTAAGGTCATCGCTGAAAGGTGGAGGCATTCTTTGGGTAATAGATCTAATAATCGGTTAACGCGTTGCTATGTACGTTTCCACCCAATTCAAAACCTCTAGGAATAAAAACTTTTGTTCCAAATATTTTCCACGTGACATTGAAATACATAAGACAAAGAATCTTATTCCCAAAAGATTTGAATTGGGTGGAAACGTACATAGCAACGCGTTAGCCGATTAGGTCTATTTCGAAAGGAATAAGAAGAAAATCGTATTATCCACAGTTCCTTTCGGTCGTGCAATCGCCGTTCGCCACTTCAACCTTTTTGGAATTAGTTGTATATACAACTACTTGCAGTAAGGTTGTCATACAAACATATACATTTGTTATAAAGAAAATATAACGTTTGTAATTTAGTACGATAGGAGTTGATTAAAAGACGAAAGAAGATCACTCAAGCTGAACTCTCTCTTTTGTCTTTTAATTAATTCCTTTCGCACTAAATCACAAATGTTCTATTTTCTTTGTGACAAATGTTCTATTTTGTATGACAACCTTACCGCAAGTAGGTGTATGAATATCAAAGTCTATAGTGATTGTTTATATGTTATATCTCATCAATGCCACACAGCCTATGGACTTGACAGCACCGAGAGATAAACCGACATATTGAACTAAGTGCTGTCTATAATCGATGCCGTTCCACTTTACAAGTAAACAAGACTAACTGATGATATACACCCATTTCAATTAACGTTGTCCATCTGGAATGGTTGATCTGAGACCGATAGGAATTGTGGGAGCTCGTTAAACTGCAAATACACTAATATAATCACGCTTGAATGGTGCTGAATTACCGATAATAGTATTTCAGAAGTAAACATTAATATTCAACGTGATTATAATAGTACATTTACAATTTATTGAGCTCCCACAATTCCTATCGGTCTCAGATCAACCATTCCAGATAGACAACGTTAATTGAAATAGGTGTATACTGTACTGTTTGTTGGAAGTTTTCGATTTAAGCAGAACAACGGCCGTCTCTGGTTGAGCGCGAAAATTAAAGGCCTCCTTAAGCAGAGATGTTTCGGAGTATGGTTTTGATGTTTTGAAATTGAAATTGATAGTACAATTTGTGGCAGTACGTTTTTTATTAAATGTCGTCGAGTTATCTTAAGCAGAGATGTTTCGGAGTTTTGATATTTTGAAATTGAAATGGAATGGTACAATTTGTGGCAGTTTTTTATTAAATGTCGTCGAGTTATCTTAAGCAGAGATGTTTCGGAGTTTTAATATATTAAAATTGAAATGGAATGGTATAGTACAATTTGTGGCAGTTTTTTACTTAAATCTCGTCGAGTTATCTTAAGCAGAGATGTTTCGGAGTTTTAATACAGCCAATCTTGAAAAGGTTGTCCACCTGAAATAGACATTTCCCATACAGTTTATATAGGAAATGTCTATTTCAGGTGGACAACCTTTTCAAGATCAGCTGTATATTGAAATTGAAATGGAATGGTACAATTTATGGCAGTTTTTTATTAAATGTCGTCGAGTTATCTTAGACAGAGATATTTTGAACTTTTAATATATTGAAATGGAAATTAAATTATAGTAAAATTTGTACCAGTTTTTTTATTTAAATCTCATCGACTATTCAATATATTGAAATTGAAATGACAATTTGTGGCAGTTTTTTATTCAAAAATCGTCGTGGAAAACGAATTTTTAAGCTATAATGTAACACCTAATCGATAATAGTACCCAGATAGTAGTTTGTTAGAAGATCTTGATTTATATATACATCGTCGAATTATCTTAAGTAGATATATTTTAATATATTATTGAAATGGAATAGTACAATTTGTGGCAGTTTTTTTTATTGAAATATCGTGGTGGAAAATGATTTTTGAAGCTATCTCGCAACACGTTATCTATAAAGTAATCAGGCTCATGGTAATATTTCAAGATATTTTAATATGTTATTGAAATGGAATAGTACAGTTTGTGGCAGTTTTCCATTTAATTAAATATCGTCGAAATAGTCGTGAAAAATGATTTTTTAAGCTATCTCGTAACACGTTATCTACAATAGAAGTAATCTCATGGCATTATTCTAGTTAATTGTGTAGGATTTTAATCCATCTATTTCGATTGATAACGACCGACAAGCCAACTCAATCTAAAAGAACCTCTTCCATTTTGTTTGCGTTTGTTCTTTAGTCGATCAATAGAGCCAAAAGCCTTTCGATTTTATTGCTTTTGGCTTGAACACTCTCTGTCGAATCGAGACTTATCTATTGTTGTGATTCGATTATATTGAAGTGATTGTTAAAAGAACTGATTGAATATATGGGCTTAAGAGATGAGAGCTTAAAGACGTCGATTGAGCTTCGTTTAATCTATTCATTTAACCGAGGCGTGGTACAAGTCAAAAACAGAAAGATATCGAAATGACACTAAAATGGAAAGACTTTGAATAGCAAGTGAAATGGGAAACAAAAAATAATAGAAATGAAAAAGGAAATACAAAAGGATGTATTAATAGAAAAAGAATAGGAATGAAAAGGAAATATAGAAAGGATGTATTTATAGAAAAAGTAATATGGGAAACAAAAAAAGAATAGCAATGAAAAAGGAAATACAAAAGAATGTATTAATAGAAAAAGAATAGGAATGAAAAGGAAATATAGAAAGGATGTATTTATAGAAAAAGTAATATGGGAAACAAAAAAAGAATAGCAATGAAAAAGGAAATACAAAAGAATGTATTAATAGAAAAAGAATAGGAATGAATAGGAAATATACAAAGGATGTATTTATAGAAAAAGTAATATGGGAAACAAAAAAAGAATAGCAATGAAAAAGGAAATACAAAAGAATGTATTAATAGAAAAAGAATAGGAATGAATAGGAAATATACAAAGGATGTATTTATAGAAAAAGTAATATGGGAAACAAAAAAAGAATAGCAATGAAAAAGGAAATACAAAAGAATGTATTAATAGAAAAAGAATAGGAATGAATAGGAAATATACAAAGGATGTATTTATAGAAAAAGTAATATGGGAAACAAAAAAAGAATAGCAATGAAAAAGGAAATACAAAAGAATGTATTAATAGAAAAAGAATTGAAAATTAGAACAGAAGACCATAAGGACAAATAATAATAAAATTTAATTATTAGCGCACCACATAAATGCTCCTACAATTAATATGGAAAATAAAGTAAATAATTACAATATGGAATATAATAATAGGAATAATAATTATATAAACAAAATAAATTATAAAGACATAATAGAACTGAGAAACAGTAATAGAAGTAGGAAATAAAAACTGAACAAAATTGATAGAAATGCATATAGAAAATAACAAAAGGAAATGGAAATGGAAAGAGAAATGAAAATATGGGGAATATGGAATATGAATGGAATAAGCATAAAATGAAGAAGATTGAGCATAGAATGAAATCAAAATGAATAAAAAAGCTTTTGAGTAAGACATCGAACAAATCAAAAGCTAGCAAATGAGCATAAGATTATATCAAAATGAATATAAAAGCTTATGAGTAAGAAACGAACAAATTGAAAGCTAGCAAATCAGTATAGCAAACAAACATGAACAATAGAATGATAAAAGCGACTGAATATGAAAAAATAATTAATCAAAAACATTTAAAAAGGAGATGAGAACTGGTTGGTTAATAAACGACTGTGATGAAACAAATGAGAAAAAAGAATACAAAAGGTTGTGAACAATAGAAAGAGGAAGACGAATGTCAGAAAGACAATGAGCTAAAATAGAATGGATTAAGAAACGAATGAATGAATGAATGAATGAATAAAAACCGAATGAACGGGAAACGAATGAGAAAAAAGAATACAAAAGATTGTGAATAATAGAAAGAGGAATAAAAAAGACGAATGGATCAGACAATGAGCAGAAATAGAATGGATTAGGAAACAAATTAATGAATGAGAAACGAACGAATGAAAAACGAACGAACGCGAACGGGAAATGAATAAATGAACGGGAAGCGAACGAAAGCAAGGAGTAATATTACAGGATGCACGCAGTATCTGGACAACAAAAACTCTCTCACAACTGGTTACCTTTCACGCGAGTGTCTTCAAGACTCGTTATAGTCCGCTGGACATGCAATAGGCCGCTGCAATCAAAACGCTACCAAATAATAGGCGGCGTCGAATATTACCTTATAAACAATCCCCCTTGGTGGCTTAACTATATTTTCACTGGGAAAACACGGGATGCAAGCAGTTGTAGAAGAACCTTTTGGTTGTTGATGGAACTAGATTGACAGGTTTAGTTCTGGATAGAACCAGACTGACAGGTTTGGTTGTGGTAATCGCGGATGGGACGAATTAAACCAATCCAGCTATGTTGGTATTCGTGGTTATGTTATCTCAATATTGTGTACTTTTCCAAACGGAATACAAAAAATCCTATTCATTCATTACAAAGCGGATGGAAAAAATTATGACAGCATTGTCTACCGGGGTAAGATAAGATGTGAAAATAATTAGGGGCTGGGAGAAATTATCTCTGACATCGAATTGAAAACATTGATGGCTTTAGAATGGGGTTTGATTGACACGTTGTCTTTTCTACTGATTGGCTGGCTTGCCTAGAGCCTAGTTATGAAATATTTCGAGTGTTTAGGGTGTATTAACTTAAATTGCTAGCAATGAACTGTCAAATGATTTAACACATTTGCTTCTGGGCTATAATTCAGTGTTCATTTGATGCCCTCTTCAACGCAATTTACCTCGCTTTAAGCAAAGGGAAATGACTAAATTGATCTTAAATGGGTAGCAAGTTTTTTTTACGGATCTAACCAAATGGAATCAATTAACGTGTCAGAAAGATTTCCATCTTGAAAACCTATCGTGGAAAACAAACCCAGTTTTATCGCAAACCTTACAAAAACAACCCTATCTGAAGTCGACTGTTCTGGATATATTTTTCAACGTAAAGGAGCATAAATACTAATTAAGGTTTTCGCGAAGAAAATTGATAAATTCAATAGAATAAAATAAACAGAAGTTTTAACATAAAAAAACGTATTGAGCTAATAGTTCTTCATTTCCCTTGAAAGATTCAGAGCAGAAAAAACGCATCGTGGAATATCCCCAGATGTGACAAAGACATTTGTCTCGAAAGAAAGAGACTATAAATACTGCAATAATCTTAGACAAAATACACTGATATTGATCGACAACGAAGCAACTTTGCTGGATTAACAAAGAAATTTTTCAAGTACAAGACTCTTGACAAAATATTCAAGTTAAGCGGCTTGAAAAAGCGCAACAAATCAAAACGGCGCGCCAAAATCTGCGTCCAACATCACAAGCGTATTTTCAAGAGAATATGCAATATCAATTTTCTGATTTGTAATGTAGGACGTCAATGAAGTTGCTAGAGTATTAACAAAACTTTTACTACACGACTGTTGACGAAATATCGAAGTAAGGAAAGAATCTACAAAAAGCGCATCGAATCAAAATGGCGCGCCAAAATCTGCGTCCAACATCACAAGCGTATTTTCGAGAGAATATACAATGATTGATTTTCTGATTTGTGTAATATAGGACGTCAATGAAGCTGCTAGATAATTTGCAAAAGTTTCACTACACGACCCTTGACGAAATATCGAAGTAAGGAAAGCATCTACAAAAAGCGCATCAACTCGAAATGGCGCGCAATTATCTGCGTTTAATTAAAATGATGAGTGTATTTTCATTAGAAAAGGTTTATGGTTTATGTTTTTATTAAATTACAAAAGTAGATTAAAAATAATGAAAAACCATGCTTCTTCGTTATATTCCCATTAACATTCGCACGGCATTTATTGACGATTGCACTTAAATCTATGAAAATAGAACGCTATACAATAAAAGAAAAACGAAAATTAAAAAAAAGCAAACAATTAAAACAAATTAAAGCACTTTTTCTGTCCTTTTTATGTTTCATTCCGAACTATTATTTTCAATTTGGATTTTTATTTTTTTCACTAACCGGTATGAAATGGGATTAGTGGTATATCTCCGGAAACCGGTAATATTTCTAAAAAGGTATTATTTAGAAAAGATAATATTACTTTTTGAACTTAGAATATGCGGTAAAAATCCAAGCACAACGAATCAAATGACATGAAAAACATGTTTGAAAAAGGAAAAATATGACTGCATGTAGATAATGTAGATTTGTACGTAACTCTTCGACAACGAACAGATAAACTAGCGAGAGCTTTCGCAATCTCATCTAGGATAAAACTGAATAATCGTAAAAATGAACTGATAAATTAAAATAAACTAAGCTAAGCTAAATAAAAATCTAAGAACAAAAAAGTCTAATAAAGTCTATTATTATATGGATAATAGTGTTTTATCGGAAACTAAAACACTCGTATTTTCCATATTTTCACTAGTGAAGATATGAAAAAGTTATGTACCAAATGTCCCGTATGTACGCGCGCGTCCTAAAATGTTTCTTTTTTGTCCATATAATAAAAAGAACATTACACGTTGGCTTGAAAATACGGTACAAAATAAAGCCATGTATTAACGTAATAGTGTGTGCGCATGCGAAATTAGATATATAAAAGCATATTGTTTTCAAACTGGTCGAGAATTCAAAGTTTTTTAAAAACTCAATGCGCTTACAAAATTGGATCAGTGTCAAAATATTCACGGAAGAGAAATGTTTTAAGTTCAGTTTTAAAATTAGTTGCAGTGTCTTTAGTTTTTACATGTTCAGGTAAGGTGTTCCACAGTTTTGGTGCAAAGTTTGAAAATGCACGGTCGCTATACGATACAGTTCTCGGAGGAGGCGATGGCTGTGTCAGAAGACATCGGGCAGAAGAACGCAGTTTACGGGCAGGGCGATGAAGGTTAATAAGTGAGCCCGATGTGCATCAAGGAATTCCAGTAGTAGGCTAAACGTCTTAGTTTTTCTATTTTAACAAATGTAATTATGTACTTATCATTTATATTATTCTCTTACTGTCATGCATTTACCTTATGATGGCGTCAGTATGACTCCGAAACCTCGTGAAATAAAACTTTTTTGTATTAATTTCATTATATTTTGCTTTACTAAATAATTATGCACAAGATCGTAAATTAACGCATGCAATAGAAAACACACTTCTACAAACGCAAACAGTTCGACAAAACATCGGCTTGAACATTTTATAATACTGAATTTACACTTTTGAGATTGATTGTAATAACATATGGAGACGCACGGAGGGTGGTCTAAGTAATGACACACAAGGATAGTGTTAGTAACAGTTTGTCACTTCCCATAAATTGGTCATCATAGAAATAGCATGTATTGACGCACGGAGGGTGGTCTAAGTAATGACACACAGGGATAGTGTTGGTAACCGTTTGTCGCTCCCCCATAGATCAGACAAATAGCATGTATTGACGCACGGGGGGTGGTCTAAGTAATGACACACAGGGATAGTGTTGGTAACAGTTTGTCGCTCCCCCATAAATTGTTCATCAGAGAAATGCCATATGGAGACGCACGGAGGGTGGTCTAAGTAATGACACACAGGGATAGTGTTGGTAACAGTTTGTCGCTCCCCCATAAATTGTTCATCAGAGAAATGCCATATGGAGACGCACGGAGGGTGGTCTAAGTAATGACACACAGGAATAGTGTTGGTAACAGTTTGTCGCTCCCTCATAAATAAGAGAAATCGCATGTATTGACGCACGGAGGGTGGTCTAAGTAATGACACACAGGGATAGTGTTAGTAACAGTTTGTCGCTGGTGGTCTAAGTAATGGCGTACGGGGGTAGAGTTGGTAGAAGTTTGATGCAGAATGTTTTGCCGGAAAATAAAAGTTTGCTATTTTGAAGTCTACTTTACAAGATGGTATTGCATGGTGTCACACAATATGTTTATGTCAAAAAGCATTATGTCACGCAATATGACCGCGTCACAGAGCCATTAACCGTTTCGTGATGTTGATGACAAGACACTCACGAATTGCCAAGAAAGCAAACATTCAAGTACAAATCCGATGATCGCATTAGCACATACACGTAATAAATATAATCCTACTAAAACTCAAGCCTTAAAGCACGCGATAAGAGAGAATTACAACGAAATCTCTTGTGAAAAAATAGGGCTGGTCGGTTTCGATGAGATACCGTGACAACCGTGACATTCTCCATGCAGAATTTCCTGATGAAACGGAGAAGGAATCCACAGAATTCACAATTCATGTCTTAACATGACTGATTCTGTCAGGATTTCCTTAGGATTGTGTGACAATAGTTTCACTATTACTAGAATGGATGCATTTGCAGTCAAACATTGCCTTAGGGAAATGAAGGAAAGCTGAATTCTTCAACAATTCATGTCTTGACATGACTGACTGAGATTGCGTGACAAAACGTTTCGGTCAGGATTTCCTTAGCATTGCGTGACAATAGTTTTACTATTACTAGACGGGATGCATCTACAGTCAAACGTTTCCTTAGGGAAATGAAGAAAGGCTGAATACTTCAACATAACCTTCACTTAGGAAGATACATAACAGGAGTGTCATTCCCATACAAGCGTGACAAGATGGAGACACATAAGTCATCTTCTTGTAATGGAGCCAAGCAAGAACCACAACGACATACACAACCAAATACACTACTTGAACCCAATCATCCACGGCCAGGTACCTTCACCATGGCAAAGCACTATGTACCACAAAGTGAGCCAGTCTTTCCACCAGGATATCGGCCATCTCAATCCTGTATCAACCCAGACGTCCCTTCCACGTTCTATGGAGAGTTTCCCATGTCGACGAAGTGCTCACAGTGTAGGGACACTGTCATTACGGACGTTACGTACAGACCAGGACGAGTAGCGTGTTTATTATCTGCGACATTGTTGATTATTGGATGTTGCTTGGCGCCATTTTGTGTGCGGCGATTTCAAGATGTAGTCCACTGGTGCCCAAACTGTGAAAACCACTTGGGAACATTTAAACGAGATTTGAAGCAACTACAACTATGACCCATGGTATTCATAGCTTTAATGATACTGATAAGAACTCAGGCCTCACCAGTCGTGATTTCAAGAAGTTATGGTGTCCGCAATGTCAACCACTTGGGAACATTTAAATAAGATTTGAAGCAACTACAACTATGACCCATGGTATTCATAGCTTTAAAGATACTGATAATAACTTTAATGTCTCGCCAGTCGTGATTTCAGCGATAGTGATTTTAGTGATAGTACATATTGTCTTTCAGTAATAAACGAGCAGTTTATCAGAGTGTTTTGTCAGGACCACCTTAAGAATAACTCAAGTTAGATTTTCTCAAGAACAGCATTCAGTATAGCTCTGATATATACTGCTTTTACTCCGACGAAGGGCTAAAGCTCGAAACGTCAGTAAAGATAAGTTAACATTTTTACGGTGTTACAAATTTCATTATATTACATACGTAATTAAAAGATACTGATACAAAATTTTACATCAATAAAGGCTGGTTTCGACTAGGCATAAGCACAAGCACAAGCACAAGCAAAAGATAGTTTCTTCTATTTTTCACTTGACATAAGTATAACCATAAGGAAACCAAACATGTTCGTTTTCTTGTGTTTAGCTTATGCTTATGCCTAGTGAAAACCAGCCTTAAATGTCACCACTTTATGGTCAAAATTCGGGCTATAGCCACCTTAAAATAATTGTATCAAAAAAACCCAAACTAGTTTGGCCTGTATAGCTTATTTATTAGGAATTAATTATGTAATGATATTCATGAGAATATTTCATATCTTATCGTACAAATGACCTAAAATTTTGACCTTAGAGATTTAAGAATTGCTGTCACTATGGAAACGTTGTAAGGCAGCTAGGATTTCATATCAAAATAACTTAATGTCTATTTTTATTATTTATTGTGCTGATATTATATTCGTTGATAAAAGCTTTAAATAAAATGAAATTTAGCACAAAATTGTGTTTTTTGTGATTAGGTAGACGTTCACGTAAAACTCATAACGCGGGCTTCCTGTGTCGCTGCAAAAGCAAGTCGAAATTTTACTATCCAGTTACTATAACCTCTATTTATCATTACTAATAATAATCTAATCATTTCTTTCAGATATTAAAAATATATATTTCACTAAAATATAATTTTAAACACGAAAAAATAGCAATGGTATGAAATGACGTAAACCTGGCACGCCCACGTAATGTTCGACCAGCGGTAACTACCAATTCAATATTTTCAAAATCTACAGATCAGATGACATTCAATTTCGCCGCTTCAAAAAAAATATTATCCTTCAAAATATGCCGTGAAAACTAGATTTGTGTAACCATGGAGTATTTTTCTAACTGTATGATGAAGGTTAGGTCAATAGACGATGAATTTAGGGTTATTTTCAAGAGATTTCTAAGCGAATTTTGAGTACGAGTAAACCAACAATATGGCTACTCTTTATGGGAATGGTGGTCGTCAGATGACCTACAGAAGACGAAATGCCTCTAGCAGGAATAAGAAGAATGTACAAGGAGAGGAAGGAATCATGGCACAGATGATGCAATACAGTGAGTAGTTTGGTTGTGTTGTGAGAGAGTATTGTACTGGATCATCACATATTCAGCGCCTATAAAGATGGTGGTGATGATGATGGTATGATAGTGGTGGTGAAGAGTGATTCATGATGGTTATTATGATGATGATAATGATTGGTGATGGCGATGATGATAACATAATGATTGCGATGATATAGTGTTGGTGAAAGAGGTGATAATGATGACAAGGATAATGATGAAAGATGACAATGATATTGAGGATACAATGATGATGGTAATGGAAGTGATAATGCTTTTAGTGGTAGTTATGATGATAGTGTTGATGAAGATAAAGATGACCAGTGTTGTAGGCAATACAAAGATGATAATGGTTACTATGATGATGGTGATGATGATGTAGGTGATAATGATGACGACAATAATGATAGTGTACGTTGATGATGATGATTATATGGAGGTGATGGTGGTGGTGTTGATGATTATAAAGATGGTGTTGAAGGCGATACAATGATGATAATGGTTACAATGATGATGGTAATGATTACAATGATGATGATGACAATGATTTAATGATGATGGTAATGATTACAATGATGATGATGACAATGATTTAATGATGATGGTAATGATTACAATGATGATGATGACAATGATTTAATGATGATGGTAATGATTACAATGATGATGATGACAATGATTTAATGATGATGGTAATGATTACAATGATGATGATGACAATGATTTAATGATGATGGTAATGATTACAATGATGATGATGACAATGATTTAATGATGATGGTGATGATTACAATGATGGTGATAATATCAATGTTGTAATGATGATGGTGATGATTATCATGTTAGTGATGATGTCAATGTTGTAATGATGATTGCCATTCCTTTTTTACTCAGTGTCTGAATCCAGATTACGAAGCAAGATTAGGAAAATAAATGAGGCACTTGAGGAAGATCCAGTTGATGTCCAGACCCTCAGAAACCTCGCCATCTCTCAAGATGGCCTGATAACTAATGATTTAAGACGGAGGGTATGGCCTAAGCTTGTTAACATCAACATTTTTGATGTGCCAATGTCATCATCAAAAAGTAAAAAAGGTAGGATAATTTGTATGAAAATAAAATAATTATTCATGCTCAAAACATTAGTCAGTTAAACTGTTTTAAAGGGTGTAAACCATCATTGTAACTCTAATTGTTTCCTTGGAAGTATTTTACAAACACTAAAAGCGTGCAACCTAAATAGTACTGAATAGTGAAAGTTTATGTTAACTGTTTCTATTCTTTTTGTTAGTACCGATTAATTAGAACTACTTGTTTCATGGGTATATTATTTGTACTTTATCTACTTATTTCACTAGTTTTCATCATTATGTGTACATTCTTGTATAACAAAGAAAATTATCTAGCATTTCTGTTTGAGTTACAACAGTTCTTGCATTTTTTCAGATATGTATATATGCAAAGTTTTATTCATTCATTTATTCGTCTCTTTTCAGATACTAACAATGAAGCTAGTCAGTTTCGTGGTAACAAATACTGGACTCAAGTTAACCTAGATGTCGACAGATCCCATCGGCGTTTTCCTCATGGTAACCCAACTTAGAAATGTGTTAAACATATCCAAAGAGATGACTTTCATCACTTCTAAGGGAGCGGTCATTAATTACTGGGTGGGGAGGGCCAGTAAGTTTAAGGGGGTCTAAGATTTTCTGGTCTTTGGTTTGGGGATCGAGGGCCACACTTTTTGGGGCTTAGATTTGGGGATCGAGGGACAAGAATTTTTGGGATGATGTTTTCGAAATTTTAACGGCCCTCCCCCTCCCCCCCAGTAATTTATGACTGCTCCCTAGCTAACTATTAAATATTTTGTTTGATGCCATATATTTTAGAAATGAGAGCATCTCGTCGTAAAGTCCTCCAATCACAACTAACCAAGACTATCATGAGAGTACTATGTAAAAATCCTCAACTACATTATTATCAGGTAATACAAAAATTATCAACATACTGTTGTTTTGCTCTGATAAATAAAAGTACTTTATTGGGCTTCCTGTGGTAACAACACAGGAAACCCAAACATTGTTATTTTTCCACAGGCAACCCAACTATATTATTTTGTATTGACAAATTACATAGGAAATCCAATTCTGAAAAAGTTGTGTTTTTAAAGGGATATCACGATATAGCTGTTACATTATTATTGGTCGTTGGAGAAGATCTTGCTACTGCTTTACTTGAAAAAATCTCACTTCATCAAATTAGGTAAGATATCTTATTAAATGATAGCTATTTTGAACTGATGATAATGATGGTGCTGAGAAAGATGGTTACGATAATACTAGCAATAGGCGTTTTTATCTCCGTATGCAAATTGCCCATTTCAGACCATGTGTCATTCCCTTGAGAACTGTTCTTTTATGATGAACGTGTTATATCATTTACATGTGAAAGAATCAACTCCCAAGGGAAGCATCACGTGGTCTGAAATGGGTAAACAAACCATGATATAAAGAGCTCTATTAAGACTGATGGCTATGATGATAATGATGATTATAATTTCTTTAAGGGATTACATGGATGTAACCATGGAGAAGACGACAAAGATGTTATCATTTATGCATCCCTTAATAGAAGAAGCTGATCCTGAACTAGAGAACTTCCTTCTAAAGTAAATGTTAACACCATGTTCATTTGTTGTTTAATAAACAAAATATTTGGAAATGTAATGAAATTTGTAATACCGTAAAAAATGTTGACTTAACTTTACTGACATTTCAAGCTATAGCCTTTCATCGGAGTAAAAGCTCCAACGAAGGGCTAAAGCTCGAAACGTCAGTAAAGTAAGTCAACATTTCATTCTATTACCTATCGTTTATATCAAACACCAACGCAGCCTATACTAGTTTACTTGCTAGTTTCCATTAATAAACAAAATAAATAAGTTTTGTATCATAATAAATCTACCTAATCCCTATTTAACTCGACAAAGGGCTAAAGCTCGAAATGTCAGTAAAAATATGTTGATATTTTTTAGTGTTACAAATAGCATTTTTCACGGTTACTAAAAATAGATATTGCAAAGCTTTGTGGGATGGAAATGCAGACAAACTTTGTAAAAATGCTTTGATTACAAGGAAAAGAAGTAGTTTTTCCATGAATTAGAAACAACAAGAAAAAAAAAACATAGTTGCAGCATATAAGTATGTATTTTAAGCTTGGCTTGTTAGCATTTCAATCCAATTCATCATGCATCATTGTGACATCATCTGTGGAAAGCACTATTTCAGTCTATTACCTATCCTAAATAATAATAAAACTATAATTATTCGATAAGGTTCAAATTAAAAATAATCAAGGTTCCCAGTATAAGGGAGTTAGTATAAGGAGAGGAAGCCATGGTATAATTTGTTAGTAAATGCTGTAATTTGTTGTCAGTAAAGTTAAGTCAACATTTTTTACGGTGTTACAAATTTCATTATATTACCTATCATCTATATCAAACACTGACACAGCCTATGCTAGTTACTCACTAGTTTTCGTATTAATTTGTTTTGTTTTTTTGTTTAGGTCAGAAGTTGGTCAGATGTTTGCCCTTAGTTGGAGCATAACATGGTACGGTCATGTCCTTAAAGACTTTGATACAATAGCAAGACTGTATGATTTTTTCTTAGCAACGCATCCACTTATGCCTGTCTACCTTGCAGCAGCTGTAAGTATCTAGTACACAAATACAGCTTAATATAAACCTTATTTCAAAAATCATTATCACAATCAAAGCTACAGTCCACACACTAAAGCCTGCAAAGGATGTCAACATTTCTACTTATGGTATCGATTTCTTCATAGCATATTATGGTTTTATCTCACACCATATAAAATACAGCCAATCAGAATGCTTAAAAGCTGTTGTATATTCGGTGGTATTAAACTGCCTCTTCCCATGATACATTGCAGGTTCTCTATTTTATATGGTGTGGGATAAAATAATTATACAATGTTTTCTTGTGACATACTGCGAATATCTCACTTGTAACTTGTATTTTCTTTGTATGCACACTCCCCCAAAGGCTTGTGTGTATACTAGAAAATAAAGTGACTTCCACAGTATGCTACTCAAAACCATTGTATAACTACAATCTTGGACATAAATAGTTGACACTCGCTGTAAATGCTTGATACTATCCATTTCACAACCATTTTCTCCCCTCCCTCCCCACCTCTGAACAATGTTGATATTCCTGATAAAGAAACACCTTCAGGGAACACAACATTGCATTGGGGGGAGGGGGTATCAAAATATGATCGTTCTAGTGATATTTAGCGACGAAAATGCAAAAAAATGCTTAAGTTTTCAAACAGTGTCAACATTTATGTCCAAGATTGTAGTATATGGTGCTACATGTTTGTGTTCTACGACAATATAGCAAGTTCTTGCAGCAAGGATTGTGACAAAGGTTTTTGAAATAGGTGTAGTTTCATATTAATGTTAAGTGTAGTGAACTTGAAGAGGAGTAGTGGAGTCACAAAGAAAAGCCATTGAAATAGGAAGAGTAAAGTAGGCCTACAAAAGGAACAAAAAAGAGTTAGTAAGAGGAAAAGGAAACGTTAGGGGTTATAGGGATTATGGGGTTAATAATACAATGAAAGATGTAGTGTTTTTTATAGATTACATTGTTGTTGTTATAGTTGTTACTGTTGTTGTCGTGAATTTATTGTTGTTACAGTTAAGTATTATTACTGCTTGACATAATTTTATATATAATCAACTATGGTAATCCTACATAATTTTCAATCTTTCTGCAATGAAAGATGTAGTGGGTTTTTTTATAGACTACATTGTTGTTATTATTGTTACTGTTGTTGTCATGAATTTATTGTTGTTACAGTTAAGTATTATTACTGCTTGACATAATTTTATATATAATCAACTATGGTAATCCTACATAATTTTCAATCTATTTACGTTCCAAATGCAATTTTTTTAAACTTTTATTAAGTTGCACAGAGAAAGTAAATACGTTCACAACTATATCTACTCTCTGTGTATGACAGAATATTTTTCACAAATGTGCCTAAGAGGTAAATGTATTTAGAAGTATTTCTGTATATAACATATATAGCTATAATATGTGTGTGAATAAAAAAAGAAATTCAACAGAATATTAGATTAACTATATTGTTGTCTTCTCCATGTAGTTGGTGATTGATAGGCGTGAGGAGATTCTACTTGGTGAATGTGAAATGAGCTTTGTACATCACATGTTATCAAAGATACCAGAAAACGTTCCTTATAGAGTAGAAGAATACATTATATCGGCAAATTTCTTATTTGATAAATATTCACCGGATAAACTAGCTGGCGCTGCAGATAAATATCTCCGAGAAAGGTAAGCACTACAACTAAACACTCATTACAATAATTTGAGAGATTTAGGATTTGGAGATTTTTTTATTACTTTGGATATTTTGCTGTTAACAGTTAACAAAAAGTGACAAGCATTCTCACATTTCTATTCATTATCAAACTGTATGCCCAAGTAAAAGTTAATGTATTCAAATTCAATATTACAGTCCTATTCTACGATATGTTAAAATGTTTTTTTCATAATATATATATTTTTTCAAGAAAGTTGTCATAATATGCAAAAAGAACATTAGTAATTTAGTAACAAAGGAATATCAGAAATAACAAAAGAAAGAGTTCAGCTTGAGTGATCTTCTTTTGTCTTTTAATCAATTCCTTTCCCACTAAATCACAAAAGCCAGGACAACGTTCTTGCAATTACCGGTAGGTGTATATATTTTCTTTCAATTTTTTTATACTTTGTTTCAGTACGGCTGTCAGTAAGCATTCTCAGTTCCTACAAGACCTGGGTGACCAAAGACCTGATTCAGTTCTCCGTGAAAGACGCATCAAACGATCAAAACACATGTATCCCAGTCCTGCACCAAGCATTCAGTCTACAAACCCTTACGTTAAAGTGGCAGTGTGGACTTTGACGGCATCGTTAGGAACTGTAGCATTATATGTATTAAGCTCAGCAAAACGATGGATATAATTTATATATATAAGCCTACTTCAGTGCAATAATAGATAATAATAATAGACCAACTATATTTAAGGAGCAAAGCTTTAACTCTGAGGTGGCAGTGACAAAGAATAGATCAACTGTCTTTAATATGAAAAGCTTTAACTCTGAGATGATAGTAACAACGTCATGGTCATCATTAAGAACTGTAGTTCTATATTTATTTGAATACATAGTTATTGTATTTTGCAATTGCAATTTGGATAGCGCCTATCCAATACCTCAATCTTATACTTAAAAGCTTGGTGTTGTACCAATGCACAATACTAATAATTATATTAACAACACCCTTACATCATTGTAAGTGGCAGTTTAGACACAGCATTATTAGGAACGGTAGCTTTAAATGTATTAAGCTCAACAAAATGATAGGTATTATAATTATGTATATAAATTATCTACCTTGTAAATACTAGATAAATAGTGTCTATACAATGGAGATTAGTAATACATGTACTATAATAACAACAATAGTAATAACAATGTCTGTGTTATACCATTAGCATTGTATATATATCTAGAACATCTGCTAAATTACACTACTTAGTAGATAGATACATAAAATTTATTAAATCATCTACAAAGCTGTATTAGAAACAATAAGTATGTACATGGCTCTACTGCAGACAAATACTTTTCTGGTATATCCATTGTATCATTGTTAAACTTAGTGCTTCTTGTATATTAAGTCAAAAAAACAGTCCAATTTATCAATCAAAGATAAATATATTATTGACGTAAGAAAAATAATATTTCTTTAAGTTAACAATATACATTCCACTTCGTGCATAATTATTATAATAAGTATCATGGCTTATTCACTCTGTAGTGATTTTTTTCTCTCTTGAAAATGACGCTTGATGCATCGAAACGTTGACTCTCGCTTATATTATTATTTCTTGACTTATGAAAAGGATTCACTATTTGATGTAGAAATAATTAGAAAAATAATATTTCTTGAAGTTAACAATACATTCCACTTAGTGCATAATTATTATAATAAGTATCATGGCTTATTCACTCTGTAGTTATTTTTTCTCTCTTGAACATGACGCTTGATGAGTCGAAACGTTGACTCGCACTTATATTTTTTTTTACTTTATTAGGGTGCTTAAACACATAAAGACCCTGAGGTCTTTTTTCCAATGTGGCCCTGGCCTATGAAAAGGATTCACTATTTGATGTAGAAATACTTAATCCAAGATATCATTACAATATATAAATTCAATCTGTAAACCAATAAAAGATGAAAGTAACACATTACTATGATATTGTGATTGTACCTCATTGTGTATAATGATTTCAATACTTTTGAAAATAATTATTGATCATTTATATTGTCCATATTATTTGATAGCACATGTACATGGTTATGAAACAACTAGTATCAATAAAGACAAAAAATATTCCACAACAAAAATAAAATAAAAAATAACAGCAACAAGATAAAAAAAAACTATTTTACAACCATCACTCCCCGTTGGAGCTCTTCCGTGAGGTTCCGTCACACTCACTACCACTACATTCCATATTTACAACACACAACTCTGCTCACATGTTGATTTTGGCAGAGGGAGGAAAACCGGATAACCCGGAGAAAAACCCTTGTGGCATGAGAGAGAACAACATAAACTCTATTCACTTGTTGCCCGAGCCAGGAATTGAACCCAGGTTACAGTGGTGAAAGGCCAGCGCTCTCACGATGAAGATAAAAGTATATGGTAACAAGGAAACTAAAACAACCATGTAAATGCTCTGGAATGTATTAAAATGAATATTGAAAGCACTGGGCTCCACAACAAAATACTGAACTCCACATAAAAGTTGAATAAATTCGGTAAAAAGCAAACTAAACTGGTCCATTACATTATGCAAATGTCAATCCTCTGAAATGTGAAGAAAATGAACATCGGAAGCACTAGTCTGAAGATGAACGTTTTCAATAATGGTTGCTAAATTGTGCTCTGGGTTTTCTTAACTTGTGCGAGCAGAATTGGATATTTAATATTGATAGCCTCAATTAATAATGTCTATCTACACAGAAAACACAGCGACTAAGTCAGTCATATTATTTTAAAAATGAAGTCACCGGCAGTTCAAAATATGGAAAGCCATGAACAAAAGGAATTCCTTGTTTTCATAAAATGTTGACATGAAAAGCACCACTAAGTTAGTTAAGCTTTAAGGTAAACTCTAAGTTAGTTTTACATTATATTATGAATAAAGGGAATTCCTTGTTTTCATAAAATTTTGACATGAAAATCACCTCCTCAGTTTAATTCTACGATATAATGTAATCAAAATGTACCTTATTTCCACAGATCATCTTCTTCATTGTGGTTGCTTTGTGTTAATTCACTTAGAGCCCATTTCTTATTGTCAATCTCTCTTAGCAGTAATGTGTAGTCCCGTACCAACTGATCAAAGCCCATGCCAACACTCTCATAGGCTTGTAGTGCTTGACTGGCTCTTTGTAATTCCTTGGTTTCTTCCTCCTCTGCATTTACAAGATGACCTCTGATATAGAACAGAAAATGAATACTTTAATTATATCTTGCTGGATGGTTAAATGAATGGATGGATGAGTGCATGATTGAATAAATGGATGGATTAATGAATGAATGGATAGACAAATGAATGGATGAATGAATGATTGAATAAATGGATGGATACATGTAAGTAGATGGTTAACTGAATGGATAGATTAGTGAATGAATGAATAAATGGATGAATAAATGGATGAGTAAATGAATAATCAATCAATTGGTTGAATGAATGAATGAATGAATGAGTCATTTTTTGAATGAATAGATGGATGGATGGATGGATGAATGAATAAATGAATGAATAGATGATTCAATAATAATAATAACTGGATGACTGATGAATAAGTGCATGAATAAATGGATGGGTGAATCAATCAATCAATTGGATTAATGAATGAAAAAGCTTGCAAATACTTTTTGAATAAATCAATAAATAGATTTAAATCCAACAAATTAATTTCATTACCTTATTTTTCTGAGAGCTGCGATTGCTCCCGGTGTATAAGTATCTTTTATAAGTTGGTTATGAAGCACCCTAGACAAGCAAACTATCATTATTGAAGAGGAAATGATTGTTGCACCACTATCAACCAATATGACCAAACCTAAACATTGCATCTCATTTTATCTACTATCTACCTCACATGTATGTGAGGCTAGCCAGTCAAGAACAATAGTTATGAAAATTACCTACACGTAGATGCCATATTTCAATTTTGTGTATGATTGTTGGAAATAAAAAGTACATAAAATTGTTTTTGAAGTTTTCAAGTTACATTTTATGCCAATTGTTTCATGTGAAACTAACAGAATGCGAATTTGCTGACACTAAATGCAGTTAGTATAAATAGGAAATCGCACGATCTTGAGTACAATTCGTAATTAATAGGTACGAGTGGTGTTTTCAAAGTTTTCCAAAATTGGACGAGCCTAGGCGAGTCCAATTTGATAACTTTCAAAATATCACAAGTATCTATTAATTACGGATTGTACGAGAATATCGTGCGATTTTGTATTAATAAAATACAGAAAAAAAATTATTCAAGCTATTTCCTCATGGGATATGATGCAAGCTCGCGCTCGCTATTTCTAAACTGATTTGAGCTTTTTCTAAAAATTCAAACGTGGTTGGCGTAAGGAGCGTGCACACAAACATAATGCCTGATCTAACACGCACTCCAATTGGTCAAAAACTGCCATTGCCATAGGAACTTAATTGGTACTCTGCAGAGTACAATTTATGATTAAATTGTACTCCTCTCGTCCAATCAGAATCGAGAAATTTTGTACACTATATTACTAAAAGGTAAACTTTGCACTGTATAAACAGTAAGTGAAAATGTGCTGGCATTTGCTATGTTTATAAATGGGAAAATAAACAAAATTAATGAAATCAATGAACAATTGCACTGTCTAGACCTTTCTCAAGAAGCAGCTAATGATATGCAAATGCCTGACATGCCTCGCTTTGACTTAAGGTGGCCCAGGGGTATTTATTTACGTAAAAACAATTTGTTTTGAACTTCAAATTTTGGTGCAAAGCCTTCTTCGATTGCTTTAAAAATCGGGATTATAACTTATCATTGTCTATAGTTTATAGATATTCAAACGTTATTTTAAAAATAATGATGTCTTAAGAGCAAAACGCTTGCAAACGCGAACTCGACTTTGAGATTTTATGGCTATTTCTAAAAATCTGAAAGACGAAACCACTCGATTTTGCGTCTATGGACTCATGTACTTCACTACTTTTACGTGATAAATGGCCAAATTAATCGAGACCATGCAAGCTTAGGAAATACGAGTACTCAAAATCGAACACACAAATGTATAGCTTATAAAGAATCGAACTGAGACGCACAATAAAATCATTGCTTTTGAAATCGTTACTCACCACTATGTTGTACAATGCTTTCCCAGTGCGAAGGCCAAATTTAAGTTAGATTGACGTACTGTGTGCAGCACTATCACGACTGATAAAAAACAAATTTATCGATGCATTATTCAAAATAAATAGATAATCTAATTTTTGCTCAGTATTAACTTAAATGGTAATTCCAGCAATTCTCAAAAACACAGGATGTAAACAAATCATTGTAAAAGTACCTTACAAAGTTTGAGCGTGTTACATTCATACAGTTTGGAGAAATGGAGAAGTAAAGTTGACCGTATATAAATCTTGGCGACAACGCCGAGTTGCAGTTGCAGTGAAAAGCCATCATATGCTTTTGTTGATGCATGAAAAATTTGCAATATTTTTTTTTAAAGTCCCGCGAGGGATATCCCGTTGGGACCAATTACTGAACTAATATAAGTTGAGAATATAATATTGCAAGAGCAAATAACAAATACTCGCTATACTATATAATGTGTCATTTCTATTTATTAATTCTTTCAACAGAAAGAGTGTTTGTAAATCCAAATATACACGAAAATCAAGCATAAACGATTCACATGCATATTTACAAACTAAATATCTTAGTTTTCTCGTATAGCGAGTATTAGTTATTTGCTCTTGCAATATTATATTCTAAACTTATATTAGTTCAGTAATTAGTCCCAATGGGATATCCCTCGCGAGAGAATATTGCAAATTTTTCATGCATCAACAAAAGCACATGATGGCTTTTCACTGCAACTGCAACTCGGCGTTGTCGCCAATATTTATATACGGTCAACTTTACTTCTCCATTTCTCCAAACCGTAGGAATGGAACACGCTCAAACTTTGTAAGGTACTTTAACAATGATTTGTTTACATCTTGTGTTTTTGAGAATTGCTAGAATTACCATTTAAGGTGGCCCGGTAGTATTGACTTTGCAGGATAAACATAATTTTGTAACGCATTATTTTGCATCTAAACTTTGTCCGATTTCTACGAAATTTACACATATAGATCTCAAAACTTTGAAGTTTGAGCTAGTCATATTTTAAGTGCGATTTGTGGAAACTATAAAGAGAAATAATGCTTTTTTAAAAAGCACACGCTTTACTTAAATTGTCAATAAATCAAAACTTAGAAGATGAATTTCTTTCTTTTTTTGAGAGAATATTATTTGGTTATATGGAAACATATTGTAGCAGTTTTATTCAAATATTGACCTTGGAAGTTTTTTTACAAACATTTTTAAATTTTTGCGCGCAAAATTAATATAAAAATTCCATTGCTCAAATCTCAATAAGAATTAAAACATAGTTACAAATTTACCTGTAGAAAGAAAGACCAATACCTCTTGTAACTTCTAATCACAAAATAGCGACTTTGAAGCCAACATTGCTAGCTCTGATTTCTTGAAGAGCTTGTCGACATATTGTTGTTCATTGCGTAGTGAGCATTTCGAAAATATATCTACTCTATTTCTTCAATTGTTGACCTTGAGTTTTCTATATAGCGTAGATACATGCTTAAGAGTCATAACTGTGAAATGTGGTCTTCTGTGCTGTTCTAAAAATGACAAAATTAGCGGCCAACGTACAGCAACCACGTTGCGCGTTCATTATACCTTGTTTGACTTCCAAGGAAAACCCTTCGCGTTATGTTTATTTACATCAACTTCACAACCTCATAATCCGTGAACACCGGTTCTGCACGAGGAATGTCTTTTTTGCGAATAGAAATAGAAAAAAGACGCAGTGTTTACGCCTGAATTGTCTCTGTATTTGCATAAAAAGACATTCCTCATGCAGAACCGGTGTTCACGGATTATGAGGTTGTGAAGTTGATGTAAATAAACATAACGCGAAGGGTTTTCCTTGGAAGTCAAACGAGGTATAATGAACGCGCAACGTGGTTGCTGTACGTTGGCCGCTAATTTTGTCATTTTTAGAACAGCACAGAAGACCACATTTCACAGTTATGACTCTTAAGCATGTATCTACGCTATATAGAAAACTCAAGGTCAACAATTGAAGAAATAGAGTAGATATATTTTCGAAATGCTCACTACACAGTGAACAACAATAAGTCGACAAGCTCTTCAAGAAATCAGAGCTAGCAATGTTGGCTTCAAAGTCGCTATTTTGTGATTAGAAGTTACAAGAGGTATTGGTCTTTCTTTCTACAGGTAAATTTGTAACTATGTTTTAATTCTTATTGAGATTTGAGCAATAGAATTTTTATATTAATTTTGCACGCAAAAATTTAAAAACATGTGTAAAAAAACTTCCAAGGTCAATATTTGAATAAAACTGCTACAATATGTTTCCATATAACCAAATAATATTCTCTCAAAAAAAGAAAGAAATTCATCTTCTAAGTTTTGATTTATTGACAATTTAAGTAAAGCGTGTGCTTTTTAAAAAAGCATTATTTCTCTTTATAGTTTCCACAAATCGCACTTAAAATATGACTAGCTCAAACTTCAACGTTTTGAGATCTATATGTGTAAATTTCGTAGAAATCGGACAAAGTTTAGATGCAAAATAATGCGTTACAAAATTATGTTTATCCTGCAAAGTCAATACTACCGGGCCACCTTAAGTTAATACTGAGCAAAAATTAGATTATCTATTTATTTTGAATAATGCATCGATAAATAAGTTTTTTATCAGTCGTGATATTGCTGCACACAGTACGTCAATCTAACTTAAATTTGGCCTTCAGACTGGGAAAGCATTGTACAACATAGTGGTGAGTAACGATTTCGAAAGCAATGATTTTATTGTGCGTCTCTGTTCGATTCTTTATAAGCTATGCATTTGTGTGTTCGATTTTGAGTACTCGTATTTCCTAAGCTTGCATGGTCTCGATTAATTTGGCCATTTATCACGTAAAAGTAGTGAAGTACATGAGTCCATAGACGCAAAATCGAGTGGTTTCGTCTTTCAGATTTTTAGAAATAGCCATAAAATCCAAAAGTCGAGTTCGCGTTTGCAAGTGCATTGCTCTTACGACATCAGTATTTTTAAAATAACGTTTAAATATCTATAAACTAGAGACAATGATAACTTATAATCCCGATTTTTAAAGCAATCGAAGAAGGCTTTGCACCAAAATTTGAAGTTCAAAAAAAATTGTTTTTACGTAAATAAATACCCCTGGGCCACCTTAATAATACAAAAAAACATGAGCCATTATGTTAAGCTGCTTTGTAAGCAAGGTCTATAAAACCATGAAACACACTTTAGTGTATCACTCTTTAATGCACCTTAATTCCATTGTCAGTGTGTTCTTTTTTTGTTATTTGACTATCACACTTTACCTAATACACTCTGTTTCATGGGTTAATGAGAACAACTCTAGTAACATCAACCCAGTCAAACTAATTATGTTACCTAATCTTCAAGCACATAGCATCACATTTAGCTGACAGCCAGTTGGTAGTAGTCTTGTCATATTCCATCTGTGCATGTAGACGATGCTTGCTGATCAACTGTTCTAGAGTCTGTAGACATTGCATCAGCGCCTAAGGTACAATATTAAGGACTTATCAAACTCTAATTGACAAGAAAAATACAATGAATAAGATGGCTAAATATAAACATGTGTCAGTAAAGTTAAGTCAACATTTTTTACAGTGTTACAAATTTCATTCTATTACCTATCGTTTATATCAAACACCGATGCAGCCTATACTAGTTTACTCGCTAGTTTCATTCTATTACCAAGTATCGTTTATATCAAACACAGATGCAGCCTATACTAGTTTACTTGCTAGTTTCATTCTATTACCAAGTATCGTTTATATCAAACACCAACGCAGCCTATACTAGTTTACTCACTAGTTTCATTCTATTACCTATCGTTTATATCAAACACTGATGCAGCCTATACTAGTTTACTCGCTAGTTTCATTCTATTACCTATCGTTTATATCAAACACCGATGCAGCCTTATACTAGTTTACTCGCTAGCTTCCATTTAGAATAGATCTGACTATTTTTACCTTGTAGTATTGTCTGAACTGTTGATCTATCTTGACATGGTCTTGTTTTAGGAGTTTCTTTTCATCATCTAGTGTTTTCTTCTCCTTTGCAAGTAATGCTGGTAGTTGCCCAGCTTTGGCAAATGATAAACCACCACTATCTACATACAAACACAAGCATGTTAGACACTATGTACATAATTATGTATATCTTTGACAGCAACAACAATGACAGCAGAAACAATGACAGCAGAAACAAAGCAAGCAACAACAATGACAGCAACAACAATGACAGCAACAACAATGACAGCAACAACAACAACAGCAATGACAGCAACAACAATGACAGCAACAACAACAATGACAGCAACAACAATGACAGCAACAACAACAGCAGCAACAACAATGACAGCAACAACAACAATAGCAGCAACAACAATGACAACAACAATGACAGCAACAACAACAACAGCAACAACAACAACAGCAACAACAACAACAACAGCAGCAACAACAATGACAGCAACAACAATGACAGCAACAACAACAGCAGCAACAACAATAACAGCAACAACAATGACAGCAACAACAACAGCAGCAACAACAATAACAGCAACAACAATGACAGCAACAACAACAACAACAGCAACAACAATGACAGCAACAACAATGACAGCAACAACAACAGCAGCAACAACAATGACAGCAACAACAATGACAGCAACAACAACAGCAGCAACAACAATAACAGCAACAACAATGACAGCAACAACAACAACAACAGCAACAACAATGACAGCAACAACAATGACAGCAACAACAATCTTTCTCTTCAAGGCTTATATATGCTCTGGTTTGAGACCTGACTGCTGTGCCGGGAGACAATCCCCTGCTCTTTTCGAAGAGCACAGCAGGATCTTTTACATCCACCTTATATACATTGTAGGAAGTTAGAGTGAAGGCGGACAGGATTTCCAGCTTTACGTCCTTATCCGAGAAGACGAGGCACATAGAGAGTAAAGTGTCTTGCCCAAGAACACAGCATAACTGTCTGGGCCAGGAATCAAACCCAGACCATTAGGCCCGGAATTCAGTACCCTGAACACTAGACCATTACGCCTCTCTATAATTTTCAATCAATGATATTATAACAACAATAATAACAACCTTACATTACCATTTTCACTAGTTGGATTGTGTACATTGACAAGCATTTCACATTTGGACTGCATGCGAGATTCTAATTCTGGAATAACATGCTGCTGGAATGACTGAAACAAACGATTATCAATGATTATTAATATTGAATGATGTTATAAATTGTCATGTTGAATAATATTAGTGGATGATGATGATATTGATAATGACGTTACATATATTTTATCATGTAAATGATGATAAAAATGATGACGAAGATGATGATAGCAATGATGACAATATGATGACAATGATGGTTGAAATTATTTTATCTTAATGATAACAATTATTGATGATAATGATATTGATGATGTAACATGTAGATGATGATAGCAATGATGACAATATAATGACAATGATGATGATGATTGAAATGATTATATCATAATGATAACAATTATTGATGATGTAAGACATAGATGATGATAAAAACGATGATAAAGATGATGTTATAATTATTACACACGCTCTTATTGGTCAAAAACCTATAAACTATTTCCCCATGGGCTGCACGCTCGCACACACTAATTTCAAACCGTAGGCTGCTGTTTTTTCCAATCTTTCAAATGAATGGCGTCAGAAGTGCACACATGAACACGATGACTAATTTAACACATGCTCGGATTGGCTAAAAGACCTATGAATTATTTCCCCATGGGCTGCATGGTTCGTCTGTTCTACTACCAGGCTATATTATAAATCAATAAGACAACAGAAAGTTGCGCGCCCATAGCGTTATAGACGCACTTGAGAAAATATAAAGAACTCTTAACAAGCTAGAGGAGCACTCAGCTTTGCTCCGTGCCACTTCTACACTTGTTAATCTTCTTTATATTATTTTCTCTCATGTGTCTATAGCACCATGGGCGCGCGACTTTCTGTTGTCTAATTGATAAATAGCAATGATGATAATATGATGACAATGATGATGATGATGATTGAAATGATTATATTATAATGATGTTAAAGATGATGATAATATTATGATGATGACGATGATGATGATGATTGAAATGATTATATTATAATGATGTTAAAGATGATGATAATATTATGATGATGACGATGATGATGGTGAAAATTATGATGATTTTACCGAAATTGATGATGTTGATTATGATGCAATGATGAAACTAATGACGAAGATGATGATGATGACAATAAAGATGATGATAATAATAATGATGATGACACTGATGATAATGATAATAATAATGATGATACAGCAATACCAGGTGTTACCTGCTGTTGATTATGTAAGTGTGCACTGTCTGGCATTAGTTCCTCTGGTTTTAGTCCGAGTAAAGTGACTTCTTTATCCCCCTCTGGTGTAAAGTCCAGGTATTCCACAGCCTCAGCACTGCTTATAGAGAATTGTAGTGCATCATATACCTAGAATATAATAATTTATTCAGAGGTCAAACTACTCTAAAAAAATTATGATGAAAAAATTTAAAGTGAAAATCGTTGCATCCTGACTAGCAAAGTGTGAATTTTAATTACATTTTGTGTCTTTCCAGTCCAACAATTAGTTTAGAGGTGGAGCTTGTACTGAACATTAACTGTTTAATCTGATGTTAGCTCAGCCTCCAATTGATTGATGGATCAAATTGAAATTCATAATTTGCTAGTTGCAATTCAATGATTTCTCTGTATCAGATTTTGATGGCTTTTAACTGACTATTTAGTATAATTTCCCTGACTCAGAAAAAGCCTAAACTAGGAATCTAAACATGTGTTTTTAAACAAGCTCCAATTGCACAAGCGCAGACATTTTTGCTGACTTATCACTGCATATTAATGACGTTTTATAATTTGCATCCAGTCTTCTTATCAACATTATTGTAACACAGGGATACAAACATGAGTAATACCTGGTCTGTATTGCTTGTAGTACTTCTGGTTCGTTTACTGATTTCGTTTTCAGTGAGTATGTCTTTTAGCTCTGTGTAAAGAGTGTGAGCTTGTAGGAATTTTCTCTTTTTCTCTTGTAAATCATCATAGGCCTGATAACAATGCAATGATTGAAGGTTGTTACTACAGTGGAACCCTGTTAATCCGGCCACTGAAGGAGCAGCCCATAGTGGCCATATTAACAGAGTGGCCGCAGAGTAAATTTTATAGAAAATGTATGGGCATACATTTCATCGGGACCTAAAAAACTGGCCACAATAACAGGGTGGCCGTATTAAGCGGGTGGCTGTAAGGCTGGGTTCCACTGTATCATTATCAGAATACATTTAATATATAGAGGATATTACATGGGCGCGCGGAGATATGAATTTTATCTTCGAGTGTTGATAAGATATCCCACGAGTGAGCGCAGCGAATGAGTTGGATATCTTTTCAACACGAGAAGATAAAATTCATATCTCCAAGCGCACATGTAATGTTCTGTTTATTATATAACAGATTGAAGAAAAAAAAAATATTTTGAAAGTTGATTGGTTGAGAGTGATATCACACATGTGCGATATCAATGATATCTTCATGACTAGGATAGGCTTTTTATCTAGTTGATATCACTCGGTATACCACTATATGTTATATAATAAATACACCTATTTCAATTAACGTTGTCCATCTGGAATGGTTGATCTGAGACTGATAGGAATTGTGGGAGTTAATTAAATTTCAAATACATTGTTTTAATCACACTTGAATGGTGCTGAATTACAGATAACAGTATTTCAGTGGCCTGTGTTACAGCCAGAATTTTTCTCTCGAAAGTTCGTCTGTGAATCAGCTGGGGGCCAGAACACGGTTCGTTGCTCTGATTCACAGACAGACTTTCGAGAGAAAAATTCCGGCTGTAACACAGGCTATATTTCAGAAGTAAACATTAATATTCAAGCGTGATTATAATAGTGCATTTGCAGTTTAACAAGCTCCCACAATTCATATCGGTCTCAGATCAACCATTCCAGATGGACAACGTTAATTGAAATAGGTGTATACATCATTATGTTCAGAATCTAAAAAAAGGAAAAGTACTACAGCTAATAGAGGGATTTCATGGCATGTGGGCAAGTACAAAAGAAAGTTTTTGAATGACAAAGTATTTGAGTTCCCTTGAGAGAAAAGCTCCATTGTTTTGACCACAAACATGGCTGTCATGCAATCCCTCTATCCTTAGCCTTGGTAGTTGGACTTCCAGGAAGCTGACACCCCCCCCCCCCCCCCCTTTATTTAGAAGCTGTGACTTAACAAACACAGTGACTGAAAAAATATTTGTGTACATCGAAATATTGCAACTACTATCGTCCCCCCCCCCCTCCTTCCCCCCCTTATTTATTCAGTAACTTTGACTTGAGAAACACAGTTATTGAATAAATATTTGTGTACAGGGAAATATTGCAACTACTATTGCCCCCTCCTCCCCCCTTATTTATTCAGTAACTGTGACTTGAGAAACACAGTTACTGAATATTTGTGTACAGCGAAATATTGCAACTATCGTTCTGGACTGACTAACCTCGTTTTCATGTAGAACACAATAATGCTTTTACATCAATGAGAGTCTAGTTAGTACACATCAATTATAATCTAAATAAGCAATATTTTGATGTAATGTATTGTATTGTCATTATAATTTTTTGTATTTTATAATTACACAAGACTTCTTGTACACAGTTCCAGCTAGCTGGGTCAGGAATCCCTTGGGAGTTATGCATTTTAATTGTTTACCTGGTCGTAGTCTTCCCTCATATCTCTGCTCATTCCCTTCTGATCGATGTGTCTGCATAGCGTGAACAGCAACTTCACGAATTCAGGGTTATTTTGTACATCCTTTGCTGAGATATTGATTGGCAAACTCGTGTTCACTGCGGACAAAAAACTCCGTGAAAAAATGGCAGAGAAAAAGCCAAAATATCGACAAATATTACTCACATTTATCAACAGTCTCTTGAATGGAAAACTCAGTCGCCATTTCTTACTTTTTGTGGTGATTTTGCGGGAATTTTAGGCAGAACAATAAGAGTTTTTCAAGGAAAACATTCCAACGCAACCAAAATTACCGCCATTTTCCAAAATACGGCGTTATGCAAATTTTGTGATAGAACAGAATCTCTGATTGGCTAACTCATGTTCCGTATCGTATGATACGGTTGAGCTGTTATGTAATATAAACTCGATTCTGATTGGTGTAATTTTATACGGCTGACCAGATTCACCCAATCAGATTGCTTCTTGTTATTTATAAGCCTTGCTAACTCATTAGCATAATTTACAACAAAGAAGAAAGAAAATTCTGTTTGGGTTGATTCGAGGTGAATTAATGCCTTAATTTTTCCTTGTTCTCGTTATTGAACGCGCAATTCAAGGTATGTATTGTTGGTTTAGTGCTTTATCTATCTGCTGTGCTTTAATGAGAGCCTTTTCAATTTGTTACGCTTAGTTTTTCGCCGTGCAAAGCGTACGATACACATCTGTTCTCTTGGTTTTCTTGTTGACAGTTAGAGCTGCTGTGATGAGACCTTGATTCAAATTTTACTAAAACACCTTGTATGCACATGTTTATCGATTCTTTAGCAAGAATACTAGTTCAATCAATGTCCTTCTTTCTTCTGTGATTCAAATATCCTAAAAACAAATGCTCAATTCGCATTTTACATGCACATTTATCTAGTGTTTTTTTCTTGTTTTCAAGCTTACTTCCTGCTTGTTTCGCATTTTGGAATCTAATAAAAAATCCCAAGCTTCTTACATACAGTTGCTCAAATATATAATCTAATTTCTCAATCATCTACATTATTAAAGTTACACTCGTAGTTTCAGCCTAACCATTCTTTAGGTATAGTTAATTTTTCTACTTGCATATATAAAGAATCTGCCTTTCAACAAAGCATAATAAAAATTGATTTCATTACATTTAATCCTATGATTTAATCTAAAATACAACGTTCAAAACCTTAATATCTTTGATTTTTGTTTATGAAACATATTAACAAATTGAATATTTCAAAGATTTGTGTACAACTTATGAATTATTACTGCATAGAAAGTATATTCACAATATACACTCTTTTTGATTGTACTATTTTGAGTGGCTTAATTATTATTCTCAGTGCTTGGGTTTAAAAATCAAACCTTTAAATGCATGTTAAATTATTGTAGATTTTTTTAGATTTCCATTTAAATTGTGTCATAATTAGTACTTCTAACCAATGATGATATAGGATATATTTAGCAGTTATATAGAGCTATGATGTCATTTTACTTTTTAGACATTATATTGTCTGATTAGATTGTTAATTTACATCAACTCATTTTATATCACAAAAAAAAAAACATATCAATTTTCCGGGTATAATTAGATTTAATTACATGTAAA
Organism: Metridium senile; assembly: GCA_949775045.1. Lineage (NCBI taxonomy): Eukaryota > Metazoa > Cnidaria > Anthozoa > Actiniaria > Metridiidae > Metridium > Metridium senile. The sequence goes on along the minus strand of OX459100.1, from coordinate 19,268,031 downwards.
GTAGCATTCAAGTTTTATTTTTATAGTTCTTTGATAAATAGGTTTTTGCCTTTGTTGAATGACAGTTTTTTGGGCCATTACCTCCATTCTAACCAATGATAACATAGGTTATATTTAGCGGTGATAGAACTCTGATGTCATTAATAACTTTTCAGCCATTATTGTCTGAGTCAATTGTTTTCATAGACTAATGTACGATCGTAACAGTTATATTAAAAAAAAACAGCAATTATCCATGTACAATTAGAATTAATTACATTGTACATATAAAATAACATTCAAGTTTCATATTTATAGTTTTTTAATAAAAAGGTTTTTGCTTTTGTCAAGATGTTTTTGTGACCTTACTTCCCTATTCCCTATTGTATATATTCCATTCTAATATTTTTATCTTATTGATATTGTACATATTTTAGATAGTAGATTTATTTATTTTAAGTTAGATTTGGTTGTATAAGAGCCACCTAGTGGAACACCCAATAAACCATTATTATTATTATTATTATTATTATTATTATTATTATTATTATTATTATTATTATTATTATTATTATTCAAACGTCACATCTCACATCTACTGAATCTAATACAAGTGAAAAGTCCTTTTTACAGTTCCGTTCAGTGACCACGAATAATAGTTTCAAGTCAAGGTTCAAGTTGCTCCCATTAAAAAATTATAATTTATCATGCGCAGCTACGTGAACCTCGACTTGGAACTATTATTTGTGGTCACTGAGGCAGAACTGTGAAATGCACTATTCAAACAAGAGACCTAATCGTCTAACGCGTTGCTATGTGCTATTTAAATTTGGTCAAAACATACAGTAACTTGTTAGCTGATTTTGTCTATTGTTTTTACTCATTTGCATTGAACTAGGCCTAGAAGTTAATAATTGTAAAAGATATAGTATATATATTTATAAAATTCATGAATAATTAATGATGATTTTACAACAGAAATCACGCCCATGATGAGTTCTGTAAATCTCATACATATTTCGTCCTGATTTGCATAAGTTTTCAAATAAATTTTCTCTGCCAGATTTACTTTTATCTTGACAATTTAAAAATATATAAATCAACTAACATTGGATGCTCATACATATTATACAGTATTTGTGTCCAAACTGTATGATATATACAACACCAAGAAAAGTACTTACTATTTTAATCCTGGGCTCAGACAATCAAATATTTGTTCTTAAGTTGTTTATATATTTCCTTATTTCCTAATGGTGCACCCCCCACCACCCCCTTGAAAAAAATCCTGGATCTGCCCCTGCAGTGTATAATTAAAAAATAATTTATCCAGTGTGTTATTAAAAAATAAACATGTTTAGATTATTATCTTCAGAAAAGATTATTAATAATAAACTATAATTGATTATTACAGAAGTGTAATGATGGAGGATGACCAGGGACCTCCCCCTCAGTACAGCCAGCACGACACAGACAATAGTGGTAGCATTGATACTAAGTACATCATCAGCAAGTTGGGAATCCTTAAGATACTTGAAATAGTAAGTCATATTAGTTTGTGTATCAAACCTCATAGATCAAAAGAGCACTGATAGTTAAAAATACTAAATGTAGTGGTAATGAGCGTTGGTCAAACTTGTGTACAGTTATGGTGTGTATGGAGTGAAACTCACAGAAGATCCCTGATTGGCAGTGATGGTTGTAAATGCTGAGTGGGGAGTGGTGGTGTATGTGGAGTGAACCTCACAGAAGAGCCCTGGTGGGGAGTGGTGGTGTGTGTGGAGTGAACCTCACAGAATAGCCCTGGTGGTGAGTGGTGGTGTATGTGGAGTGAACCTCACAGAAGAGCCTTGATGGGGAGTGGTGGTTGTTAACTCTGAGTGTAGTGGTATAGTGTGTGTGTGAAGTGAACCTCATAGAAGAGCCCTGATAGGGAGTGATGGTTGTGAATACTGAGTATAACTGTTATTGTCAGAATAGCAAAGAAAGATGTTATTAAGTTAAAAAGTATTCTCTTATCTTTTTAGGTTCTTCTACTTATTGCTTTTGCAACGTTAACAGGACATACTGGTCATACATCAGACGAACTTTATAAAGGAAGATACGACTTCTTTTATTTTGCGACAATTACAACATGGTTGCTCGTCATCATTATATTCCTTCTGTATGCTTCAAGACTAAACAGAAGATTGAACATCAACTGGAACCTTACTGTGAGTATCTTATCTTATTTACTCTGACGAAGGGCTAAAGCTCGAAACGTCAGTAAAGTTGTCAACAGTTTTTACGGTGTTACAAATTTCATTCTATTACCTATCGTTTATATCAAACACCAACGCAGCCTATACTAGTTTACTCGCTAGTTTCCATTTAAGTAAAGTTAAGTCGACATTTTTTACGGTGTTACAAATTTCATTCTATTACCTATCATTTATATCAAACACCGATGTAGCCTATACTAGTTTACTCACTAGTTTCCATATATCAGGAGGAAAAAACTTCAGTTGATAATCATCATCAGCAAATCACTATCATAATAATGTTGTCGTTGATTGTTTATTTAAATTATTAAACCTAGCAGCCAAAGGCTGAATTATGTGATATACAAATATATTCAAAATATACTATTCAAACAACTATAATAAACAGGTTCCCATTTAAATCTGTACTTGTGCAAATTGTGTTGATGTCTGCTAAACACACAGATCAACCAATCAGAGAAGTTCACTTCAGAAATAATATCCTCTGATTGGTTGATCTGTGTGTTTAGCACACATCAACACAATTTGCATAAGTACAGATTTAAATGGGAAAGTACTGATTTAAATGGGAACCTGTTAATATTATATTAACATTATTATTATAATTATACACATTATCATCACTATCAATATCAACCATACCATCATTGTCTTCGTCATCATCATCACTAACATACTTTCGTCATCATTATTGTCGCTTAATTATCATCATCATCATTTAAGCATTACCAATGATCATCATTATCATCACCATCATACTTTAGTCATCATTAAAAAATTCATGAATAATTAATGAGACATTTTCAAAAGAAATCATGACCATGACGAGTGTTGTAAATCTGATACAACACTAGTGTTGTATATCCTGATTTGCATAAGTTTTAACTGGTAATTTTACGGCAAAATTTATTTTAATCTTGAAAATTTTGGTAAAATATGAAAGAGCTAACCTAGACATTTTTTAAGTAGTTTACAACATTCGCGTCCGTGTCGTATCGGCGATACAATCGCGCGCCTTCGGCTTGCGATTGTATCTGCCGATACAACACGGCTGCTCATGTTGTAAACATTACTTATTGTCGCTTCATCATCATAAACATTACCAAACTATATTCACCATCACCATCATCATGTCTTATCATATCATCATCATCATACTATAATCAATCATTGTCATCATCATCATAGTATCAATGATTCATATTATACCTATTGTCACCAACTTTTTCTTTTTTGTTTAATCAAGACAATTCAATGTCAAAAATCTTTGTTGTCATCATAAACATTATCTCCCATGTTGTATGTTTTTAGTATCATTGATTCATATCTATAAATAATACTTTTTATCACTAACTTTTCTTTTTTGTTTAATCAAGACAATGTCAATATCAAAATGACAGCCTTCCTCAATAGGGAGCTTTAGATTTGACAACCAGTACAAGATTGAGTACAAGTTTAAAAACAATTGGCCTTGTGTGTTTTGTTGATTACTGAATTACATCCCACTTCTTGTTTTTATTCATTTGGATATGGATTTTTATACACAGGACTACAATTCATCATCAACAAAACACAGAAGGCCAATTTCAAGACTCGTACTCAATCTAGTACTCAATTTCAAATCTAAAGTTCCCTAATAATAATCACTGGTCATCGTCAATTTTTGTTGTCTATAAGATGATGGTGTACTCCATTGTGACTGCATTCATGCCAGAAGGCCATTTTCAAATTTAACTTGTACTCTTACTCAATCTCGTACTCCTTTTCAAATCTAAAGTTCCCTAATAGTAATCACTGGTCATCGTCAATTTTTGTTGTTTATAAGATGATGGTGTACTCCGTTGTGACTGCATTCATGCCAGAAGGCCATTTTCAAATTTAACTTGTACTCTTACTCAATCTCATACTCTTTTTCAAATCTAAAGTTCCCTAATAGTAATCACTGGTCATCGTCAATTTTTGTTGTTTATAAGATGATGGTGTACTCCGTTGTGACTGCATTCATGCCAGAAGGCCATTTTCAAAACTTGTACTCTTACACAATCTAGTACTCATGTTCAAATCTAAAGTTCCCTAATAGTAATCACTGGTCATCGTCAATTTTTGTTGTTTATAAGATGATGGTGTACTCCGTTGTGACTGCATTCATGCCAGAAGGCCATTTTCAAAACTTGTACTCTTACACAATCTAGTACTCATGTTCAAATCTAAAGTTCCCTAATAGTAATCACTGGTCATTGTCAATTTTTGTTGTTGTTTTGTAGTTGATGGTGTACTCCGTTGTGACAGCCTTCATGCTTCTCCTGGCATCAGCCCTTGTCCTTGACGCTGTCATCCATCACAGAGGGGAAGAAGGATTAAAAAACAAAAAGCAGTGGTTGCTGTATTGTACACTAGAAAGATGTGGAAATATTGAGGCTGCAGGGGTAAGGACTTATTGGGTCTTCTACAATCTTGGAAAAAAATGTTGAGAAAATGTGATTTTTGAGTAAAAACAGCACAAAAACATATTTGGGTCTATAAAATTGTCCCTCCTCCCCCTTAATTAATGTTGCATGATGGATCAAGCATTGTCGAACCCAACCATATTAACATTGACAGGGGGACTGGCTTTTTTTATGTGAATGATGACTTTATAGTTTGATGTGAATGATGACTTGTAAAACAAAAATATTTACAAATTCCAAGCAAAGCACGTAATGTTATAGCTTAACAATAGAAAAAAACATTTGAATTTACTCTGAATTGAGGTTATCCCTGTACAAATGCGCCTTTTGTACAAACACTACAGCGGTGCTAGATAACACAAAGTTACTGTTACAGCTTTCTACTTTAAGTACATTTAAATCAAAATTGAGAACATTTCTTTTCTTATAAACATAATTTGTATTTAACAAATAGAAGACGATTTTCTGTGTTATGTTACTTGTGATGTTGGGAGAACACTCGAGATCTGGAAAAGCACTCGCCTAACAGCTTGTGCTTTTCCTACACTCTTGTGTTCTCCCAACATCACGCGTGTTTAGATCAGGCTATATTACACGGAAAATCGTCTTCTATTGCTTTTATAAAATATTTTTTGAGGCTAAATCGGCATTTTAATTGCTGATAAGAATAGCAATTTTCAATATGCGCGCCATCAATACGCGTGCGCATGTTTAGATAGCCTCATCCAACACGGTTTTTGACCAATCAGAGCACGCGTAATATCTAAATTATTTTATAAATAGCTTTTCATATTTGATAGTTAATAATTTTGTTTATAACTGTGTAAACAAATAGAGATTTTTATATGCATTCTAAGAATGTATCATTATTATTATTATCATCATCATCATCATCATCATCATCATCATCATCATCATCATCATCATCATCATCATCATCATTATTATTACTTATCTTGACTCATCACTTTGTGTTTTTTCCTCAGTCATTTGCTGTCTTTGCTACTGTGGCATTCATCATTGATACTGTCTTTTACTTCTTGGAGAACAGAAGATCCAGTGCACCGCCACCACTAACTACTAGGTGCTGAGCAGTTTTAAGGGATGACTGTAAACAGTGTCATGGGTTTGAAATATTAGAATAAAAGAAGTAGAGTACAAACACTAAAAGTGTGCAATACTTTGTACTATTTACCACTAAATAGCGTTGATTAAACAATAGAGAACAAAATAATTTGCATAATTTAGCAGTATTTAGTGGTATTTATGTTGCACACTTTTAGTGTTTGTACTCTATATGTTGTACCCTGTATAAAAGAAGTGACACTTAACTATATGATTGTTGTAAAAATTACTTAACTGTTATGTTGGACATTAATCCTGCGTGAACGATAACATTAGTAGCTCTTATCATATTTATATGCAGTTAATTATACAGTGAATGTCATTAACATTGTCAACCAAAAACCAAAACAAACTAGCATTAATTGTGAACAGGATTTCATCATGCTTATTCCATGTTCATTTTTACTGCATTGAAATCCTTGGATACACTGATGCAGTCCACACTAGTTTAACTTCTAGTTGTCATTCATTTTTACTGCATTGAATTGCTTGAAAACACTGATGCAGTCCACACTAGTTTAACTTCTAGTTGTCATTCATTTCTACTGCATTGAAATCCTTGGAAACACTGATGCAGTCTACACTAGTTTAACTGCTAGTTGTCGTACATTTTTACTGCATTGAATTTCTTGAAAACACAGATGCAGTCCACACTAGTTTAATGCTAGTTGGCATTCGTTTTTACTGCATTTAATTGTTTGAAACACTGATGCAGTCTACACTAGTTTAACTGCTAGTTCTCATTCATTTTTACTGCATTGAATTGCTTGAAAACACTTATGCAGTCCACACTAGGTTAACTGCTAGTTGCCATACATTTTTACTGCATTATATTATATTCTAAAATGAGTGTATGAAGGAGTAAATCAATAAACCCTTACACCTTTTTCAAAAAGGTTAACCTTTTCACTCTTCTTGTTGATCAACCTCAGTTTAATTGATAAATGAAAATATATTCTTTAGAATTTGACTACAGCTTGCAGTAATTTCAGCAAATGTACACATTATCAAACAATTTAAACACTTTGAAATTCTTCAGGCTGTAGTCAAATTCTAAAGAATAAACAGTCAATTCAGAAAACATTGTCGTCAATAGGCTTCAAGTCTACACGACTAGACCGAAAGGTAGCATTGGTAGAAATCACCGAAGCAGCGAAATATTCATAATTAGTTGATTGAGTGTGCATGGTATTGCATTATATACTGTGTGCATTTATCCGCTTCAGTGATTTCTACCCATGCTACCTTTCGGGATAGTTGCGTAGACTTGAAGCCTATTGACGACAATGTTTTTTAAATTGACTGTATTACACACCATCAAGGCTGAGATTGATTGATGAGAACCGAAAAAAGATATATTATTTTTGTGCATAAAAAGCACTTGAGAAGTAATGTTAAGTAACTGTAAGATTTTATATATTCATGTTTGATATTGCTTTATCTTGGTATTTAATTATATTGCAGTAATGCAGGTGACAAAAAATCATGCAACTTACCTTGCAACGTTATTGCAACATAGACCAAATCGAAATATGGCGTACTCTTATTGTCCTTGACTGTCTAGCCTCATGTTCACGGTGGAAAACAATAGAGTTTTCACATGTATGCGAGGATGGGCATTCAAGAACAATTGTTATTCAAATTGGCCGCCATATTTGGATTCAGTGTATAGTAACTCTAATTATAGCCCACTTTCTAGTTTTTCAAGGCTTCTGGCTAATTATATATAAGCTAGTAATACTCATTAAGCCCCATTAAGCCCTTGTTATGAGTTCATTTGTGTATGATTACCCCTTAATAATCACTCAAACATCGAAAACGAGCTATAGACCTTCCCCAACTTCACTTGGATGATCACAAAACAATGGTTTCAAGTCGAGGTTGGCCTTGGTAAATGAAAGAATCAAGTTCAGTCTCAACATGGAACCTTTGTCTTGTGATTATCCAAGCGAATTCGGGAAAGGTTTATTACAAGCATGAGAAAAAGATACCGTAATGTTAAGTAGTTATCACAAGTGGTACTTGTTACAAGTGGTAAAAGCAGCTTCATGTACTGGGTATCCATCTGCTGTACTAGAAACCTATTGTATTCTTTGTTAGCTTTGTTCTTTAGATTGTAGTCTTTTGTTGTTTCTATTGAATTACGTAGACTGTATCCAGGGTTCTTCTGCGTGAACTGTAAACCTATTGTATTCTTTGTTAGCTTCATTCTTTGTTTAAATTGTAGTCTTTTGTTGTTTCTATTGAATTACGTAGACTGTGTCGAGTACATGGAGAAGGACTGGACACTGTCTGTGGTTTGATAGAAGTAATAAGATGAAGCAAAGTGAAGCTAAGTAAAGTTACAACCGGTTTCCATAACAACATGGAGTAGCTGTAAAAGCTCTCTTTTTGACATTGACTTTTAAATACCAGAGACATTCAACCTATCTCAAGGCTACTCCTGTTTGAGTTTCCTGTGGTGCAAATGGATGAAGCGGGGAGGACAGAGGAAATTAATCTGTTCTTCTTCTCTCCTCCCATTTTCTCAATAAATATTTAATAAACTTATTTCTAAAACTCATGAATAATTAATGAAGAGAAAACAAAGAAAAATCACTTGCGTGAAGGAGTTTGAAATCTGATGAATTAAGCCAACTTCGCTCTGAATTTCTCCAATAATTATCCAATAATTTGAGAAGTAATATCCAACACTCGAAATTGTGATTCATCAGGTTCTCAAACACCGAAAAATGGGCCCAAAAAAACTCGGCTGCGCCTCGTTTTTTCAACCCATTTTTCGGTGTTTGAAGACCAGATGAAACACTCTTTCTCATGTTTGTTTCTTTAGTAGTAAATGATGATAGTAGGGGCGTTGATCGTTGTCATGGTGGTGATTTGAATAGAGAAATCCCAGTCTAATTATCATTACTAAAATAGAAAAAAAGGTCAAAATCACAGAAATATTGCATGATTTTTTAGTCAGTATAACTGTATATTGAGTTGATGTTATTTAAATTGTTATCATGCACAAGATGTGGCAAGTAATGGAATTGCTTTATTCAATAAAAGTAAAGATGATCTTGATGCAGTTCTGTTATCAACTAATAATATCCTGATATTATCTTTGTGTTAGAGTACAAACACTAAAAGTGTGCAATACTTTGTACTATTTACCACTAAATAGTGTTGATTAAACAATAGAGAACAAAAGAATTTGCATAATTTAGCAGTATTTAGTGGTATTTATGTTGCACACTTTTAGTGTTTGTACTCTATTGTTATTCTCATAAATATACTAAATTTTACTCCGACAAAGGGCTAAAGATCGAAATGTGTCAGTAAAGTTAAGTCAACATTTTTTAGGGTGTTACAAATTTCATTCTATTACCTATCGTTTATATCAAACACTGACGCAGCCTATACTAGTTTACTCGCTAGTTTCCATTGTTTTACGGTGTTACAAAATTTCTTTCTATTACCTATCGTTTATATCAAACACAGACGCAGCCTATACTAGTTTACTCGCTAGTTTCCATTGTTTTACGGTGTTACAAAATTTCTTTCTATTACCTATCGTTTATATCAAACACCGACGCAGCCTATACTAGTTTACTCGCTAGTTTCCATTGTTTTACGGTGTTACAAAATTTCTTTCTATTACCTATCGTTTATATCAAACACCGACGCAGCCTATACTAGTTTACTCGCTAGTTTCCATTGTTTTACGGTGTTACTAAATTTCTTTCTATTACCTATCGTTTATATCAAACACCGACGCAGCCTATACTAGTTTACTCGCTAGTTTCCATTGTTTTACGGTGTTACAAAATTTCTTTCTATTACCTATCGTTTATATCAAACACTGACGCAGCCTATACTAGTTTACTCGCTATAGTTTCCACTCATAAATATATGTACGTTTATCCTCTCGGGCAACCCCCAAAGTGACAGAAAATAAGCTTTTATTTACTCGAATTAATTGTCCTTTTCATAATTCTGTCCAGTGACCACAAATAATAGTTCCAAGTCAAGGTTCCCGTTGCTGTGCATAGCAAAACTATAATTTTTCATGTGCAGCAACGGGAACCTCGACTTGGAACTATCATTCGTGGTCACTGAACGGAACTGTGAAAAGGTTCATTGGATCGTCTCGGTTTTCATCGTAGTTTGTCTTGTGTATGTGCTTGCGTCGCCTGTTTTCCTTCCATTGCTCCTGGTCTGTGATTGTGCTTGCGTTGTATCTGCTCTAATTTTGTTTCTCTGTACTTGTGCTTCTTGCGTCTGTGCTTGTGTCGTCTGTGTTGTCATTGTGTTCTTGCGTCTGTGTTTGTGCTTGCGTCGTGCCTGTTCTCATTGTTTTGCATCTGTTCTGTTTGCGCAGACCGTTTTTCATTGGGTTAACTCTTGCGTCTATGCTTGTGGCTGCATTGTGTTTCTATGCGTCAACCCTGTTATAATTGTGTTTCTCTTGCGTCTATGCTTGTGGCTGCGTCGTCCCTGTTCTCATTGTGTTTCTCTTGTGTTTATAATTGTGGCTGCGTCGTCCCTGTTCTTATTGTGTTTCTCTTGCGTCTATGCTTGTGGCTGCGTCGTCTCTGTTCTCATTGTGTTTCTCTTGCGTCTATCAGCTTGTGGCTGCGTCATCACTGTTCACATCGCGTTTCTCTTGTGTCTATGCTTGTGGCTGCGTCGATCGTCCCTGTTCTCTTTGTGTTTCTCTTGCGTCTATGTTTGTGGCTGCGTCGTCCCTGTTCTCTTTGTGTTTCTCTTGCGTCTATGTTTGTGGCTGCGTCGTCCCTGTTCTCATTGTGTTTCTCTTGCGTCTATGTTTGTGGCTGCGTCGTCCCTGTTCTCATTGTGTTTCTCTTGTGTTTATAATTGTGGCTGCGTCGTCCCTGTTCTTATTGTGTTTCTCTTGCGTCTATGCTTGTGGCTGCGTCGTCTCTGTTCTCATTGTGTTTCTCTTGTGTCTATGCTTGTGGCTGCGTCGTCCCTGTTCTCATTGTATTTCTCTTGCGTCTATGCTTGTGCTTGCGTTGTCCCTGTTCTCATTGTGTTCTTCTTGTGTCTATGCTTGTGGCTGCGTCGTCTCTGTACGTTCTCATTGTGTTTCTCTTGCGTCTATGCTTCTGCTTGCGTCGACCTGGTTCCCATTGTGTTTCTCTTGCGTCTGTGCTTGTGGCTGCGTCGTCCCTGTTCTCATTGTGTTTCTCTTGCGTCTATGCTTGTGCTTGCGTTGTCCCTGTTCTCAATGTGTTCCTCTTGTGTCTATGCTTGTGGCTGCGTCGTCCCTGTTCTCATTGTGTTTCTCTTGCGTCTATGCTTGCGTAATCTCTGTTCTCATTGTGTTTCTCTTGCGTCTGTGCTTGTGCTTGCGTCGTCCCTGTTCTCATTGCGTTTCTCTTTTGTCTATGCTTGCGTAATCTCTGTTCCCATTGTGTTTCTCTTGCGTCTGTGCTTGTGCTTGCGTCGTCCCTGTTCTCATTGCGTTTCTCTTTCGTCTATGCTTTGCTTGCGTCGTCCCTGTTCTCATTGTGTGATTCTAAATGCGTTTTTGCTTGTACTTGCATCGTCTGTGTTTACTTCTGTTCTAGTGGTATCAATGTGTTTATTGTGTTTGTGGTTTGATGATCACCTTTCGTGTGGTTCTATCAGATGTTATCATATGTTCAGTGGCTCTCCACATCCATCCAAGAATCAAAATATTCAGCTTTCGTATAAGTACATAAAAACTTTGAACTTGTTAAATTGTTACAAATAAAAATTTTGTAATTTCAAAAAATAAATATAATTTTTAAAAAATCGTCGTTGTATAAGATATTTTTTTATTTATGCAAATAATGTATCCATGAAACAATGCTATAATTAGTACTAAATATTGCTTATAAAACATTAATAGCAAACTATAAAATTTTATTTTATTTTATTTTATTTTATTTTATTTTATTTTAATTTATTTTATTTTATTTTATTTTATTTTATTCTATTTTATTTTAATATTTTATTTTATTTTTATTTTTTTATATTTTTTTATATTTTTTTTTAATTTATTTTATTTTAGTATATTTTATAATATTTTATTTTATTTAATATATTTTATATTATTTTATTTCATTTTATTTTATTTTAATATTTTACTTTATTTTATTTTATTTTAATATTTTATTTTATTTTTATTTTTTTATATTTTTTTATATTTTTTTTTTTAATTTATTTTATTTTAGTATATTTTATAATATTTTATTTTATTTAATTTTAATATATTTTATTTTATTTTATATTTTTTTAGTTAACTTTCGTTAACTTTACTTTAATATCCCGGGGGGGAGGGGGGGGGTTCTCTCTTTATCCAAGTGGTAGGGGTGATCGGCGTACCTTTAAGGGTCAAAATACTTCCAGTGCGTACCTTTTAGGGTCCATTTAGAGATTTGGCTCAAAAATCAGTTCTAAGGGTCGTTTTTACTCTGCTTTATTTGTATCTGAGCGTACCTTTTAGGGGTCATTTTCAAAATCTCCGCCGATCACCCCTACCACTTGGACAAAGGGAGTACCCCCCCCCCCCCCCCCCCCCCGGGTTTAATATACTATGTTATCTCAAAGTATATTTATATTTATATGGAAAATACACAGCACTTATGGAATGAACATTTGACTTGCTTTTGCAGTTATAGCATTCACTCTCATTGATTCTAGACTATTCTAGGCTATTCTATTCATCACCGCGGCAACGAACTGTGACCTTTGTTGAATTTGAACTCGGTACCAGGTTAACTCCCCTTCTCACCGGGGGATTATATCGTATTTCGTACAAACCATTGTTTGTGGTGAGGTTGTCAGATAAAGCTGAAATTCGCTTCTGTTACGAATCTAACGAACCTTCATACAAAATTCTAACCGTTGGTTTAACTAAGGTAAGCAAGATTTTCGTTGGATAGATGTATCTATCTTTTGATTATCTGTCCCATGTACATTTATTATGAATCACAATATACAATGTTTGTAGCAACGACACACCTTCAATAAAATAGATTGTGACCTCGATTCCCAGCCGCTTCTGTGGACCTTCCATGAAGGTTAACACAACAAAAGTCACATAATTCGTATTTCTTTGTGCACCTGTTATTCACAAAGAAAGTTTGGTGAAAAAAAAGACAATATCCTAAAAAGATCATTTATGTAGATTAGCTTGTGAACGCGCGCTCGGACGTTCAATATACACTGGTACAATCTGGTGCTAGCATTGTCCAAAAAGGATTAAAAATACTTCTATATAACAAAAGACACAATTCTTGTTCGAATTATTAGCGTATTACCACAGTTGGACTAATGTTGAGAAAAAGACAAAAGTATTTTAGCAACGCTTAATATATTCTTTCATATATTCTTTCATAAACGCGTATAAATTAAAGTTGATCTCCTTTGTTAATAAATCGTTTTTAAAGTCAGATATGATTGAGTTACTAGATGCAATTTCAGTATTTCGTTTGATATGCTCGAGCGAAGTAGTTTGGGAGTCAAGCCAAAAGTCAAGATGTGTTAAATGAAGCTGCTTTAAATGAAGCTGTTATCTGACAAAGAATCAAAAAAGATAGCACCAATGTTAACCGAATTCTGTTAGGATAATGAAAATTTCTGCTGTTAAAAATATGTTAAGAATAAGAGACAAATTTTAAACAAATATTAGCGAAGCACTATGTTTTCTGCCTTTTTCCGTTGAAGTCTATTAGCTGAAAAGCTGCATGACCCAATGCTGATGGCTGGACATGTTTCAATTTTAAAAACAAATAAATATTTTTCTTAAAACTTATTCAATAACTAGGACATCAAGCGACATCAAAGCAAAGTCCGGTTGACTTTAATCAAAGTATTGCTGTTTAGATTTAGCTAGATTCTCCAAATTTTCTAAATGAAATCTTATAATTTTTCAGTCTTTTCTCTTTGAAAGAGGCAATGCATTTTGCATTTTCCAAGTATAATTTGCATATCATCTATCATACTATAACGCCAAAATAAACATCATTTCATGGGTGTTTTAGATGGCGTTTCACTACGATTATTTCCTTTCAAATACCGGTGTAATTTATAATTAAAATCAATCATACAAAATTCATTTTTCAACATCGCAAAATATTTTTCCGGTTGCACTGCCTTATCGAAAGTGTTGAAACCGCAAACTTCAGCGAAATCAACACTGAAATTCAAGAATCAAGAATTCAAGAATTTAAGGAACGGACAAATCATGTGAACCACAGCCATCTAGCATATTGTCTTTCCTTGTTATTATAAGCTAAATAGAAGCTAGTAAATAGTCATTGATTTGCTTGCACGGTTGAAGGCAATCAAAATGAATGCAAATTATGTTTGTCAAAGAAACCCCAATGTGATGCATTGATTAGCATATACATTTTCGCCCTCCCTAGGATAATAGAATGGAGCTAATTTATCTAAAAAAGTTTTGCAAAAATACTAAACCTTGAACTAAATGATATAAAAACAAAATCACATTTAACGTTAAGTCAACATTTTTTACGATGTTACAAATTTCATTGTATTACCTATTGCTTAAAAACAAGATTGTTGCTTACAAATAGTTTCTATTGAGTCAACCGATTAAGTCACTATCACTCAACCAAACAATACCTAATTACAACTTTACTTGTCTTTTATAGTAACTAATAGTCACTGAATAAGTAAGAACTATTGCATAGTAAAAACTCTATATTATTCATAGATATATAGTGTTAGCACAACCAAGCGGCCTTTCTTGTTTTTCAATTAACACGTACAACCCCGCCAAGTCTGTGTCCCGCCTGGGCTACACAAGAAACTGTTATTAAAATGCAAATAAGCTTGAAAATATATTCCAACTATGGATTGAATACTGTAATTAGGACTTCAAACTAACTTATTCGATTTTACTCCGACGAAGGGCTAACGCTCCGAAACGTAAAATTAAGTTAACATTTTTTACGGTGTTACGAATTCCATTCTATTACCTATCGTTTCAGTATCAAACGCCGACGCAGCCTATACTAGTTTACTCGCTAGTTTCCATTTAAGTGAAGTTAAGTTAACATTTTTTACGGTGTTACAAATTTTATTCTATTACCTATCGTTTATATCAAACACCGACGCAGCCTATACTAGTTTACTCGCTAGTTTCTATTTAAGTAAAGTGAAGTCAACATTTTTTACGGTGTTACAAATTTCATTATATTACCTATCGTTTATATCAAACACCGACGCAGCCTATACTAGTTTACTCGCTATTTTCCATAGAAAAGACAGAGTCCAGGTTATTTTTCACCGATATTCACTGAGCCTGAGGTGGACACTAATTGTGTTAGCATAAATGTAAAAGTGTTTATTTCACAAACTAAAAATAACCAGCCTTTTTTGATAAAAACAATATCATTTTTGATTTCTAAAAGCGCGCGAAACGCTGTAGGTGATTATCGAGAAATAGCGTGAATTTCTCGACCAATCACCGCGCGCAATTGTCTACTGATCACGTGTGTATTTATACTAAAAATGTTATTAATAATTAATTGACAATGATAATTATAATAATAATTATACAATATTTTTCTAGAATGTTATTAATAATTAATTGATAAGTAATATATACAATATGAGCGGCCGATCTGTATCCGATATACAACAGCGAGTCGAAGACGAGCCGTTGTATATCGGATACAGATCGGTCGCGAATATTGCATAGAACTTATGAAAGTCCAACGTTAGTTCTTTCATATTTTAACTAAAATTGTCAAGATAAATGTAAATCTGGCCGAGAAAATTCAAGTTGAAACTTATGCAAATCAGGACGAAATATCTGTATGAGATTTACAGAACTCGTCACGGCATTGAGTTCTTTTGTAAAATTCTCATTAATTATTCATGAATTTTATAATAATAATAATAATTGTCGATCAGGAGCCCATTACCCTACAATATTTTTCTAGAATGTTATTAATAATTAATTGATAATGATGATAATAATAATTATACAATATTTTTCTAGAATTATTGAAGATGGGAGTCAATATTGGTTACCTGAAATCCATCCCAGGGATTCTTAAGATCGTAGAGTTTGTAAGTATACAATGAAGAGATCATTAAGTAAGACTTACGTCAGTGACATTCTCTTGATACCAGTGAATCGTGCGCGAGCATTAGAATGATGACTTTCGTTCTGTTTTAGAGAAATTACTATTTAGGTTGTACAAAAAGACAATTGGCTTAGAGTATGCTAGAGTGATTTTCATATGACCGTGAAAGAATTGGCAAACTAAGACCCCGTCTACACGAATCCGATCCAGCTGAATTTGCGTCCACACGAATCCGCGTATCCGGAGGATTCAAGTAAAAGTATGCGGTTTCTGGATTCACTGGATTCGTGTGGACGATAGGCCGATTCGCATCAAAAAGTATGCGGTTTCAAAAGTATCCGGGTCTAATAGTTGTTACTACACTCTGAATCTATTGTTTTCTTTTGTTCTTGTACGAACAAGTACGAACTAAATAGTCGTTTTTCTTTCACGGTCAAATGAAAATCACTCTACTAGCTATTACTCTGACTATTCTTGGTAAAACAACACCGACACACTATAGAAGCTAGCATGACAATTCCTCGCATAATTAGCAAGATAAATAGTTAGAGCATGCATAAACATATTGCAGGTCTCCATTTATATCAGCCATGCTGAACTGGACTAACCTGTCGAAATATTATTAAATAAATAAATTTCAAGTACTAGAGTACAAACATTATACCCGTGAAACAAGTAGTACTAATTAGTGCTAATTAATCAATAGAAAACAATAGAATTAGCATAAAATATCACTATTTACGCTTTTAATGTTTGTACTCTATTTGCAAGTCGCTTGTTTTGGTGTTATTGTTATAATTTTTACCATCATCGTCATCATTATCACTACCATTGTCATCATCATCATCATTATTGTTATCCCCATCGCCAGCATCATTACTATCACCATCACCACCATTGTCATCATCATTATTATTCTCATCCAATCCGGCCCATCACCAGCATCATTATCATCACCATTATCACTATCACCATCACCATCCTTATCATCACCATCATTACTATCACCATCAGCATCATTATCATCACTATCAATACTATCACCATCAGCACCATTATCATCAGCATCATTACTATCACCATCACCATCATTATCATCAGCATCATTACTATAACCATCAGCATCATTATCGTCACCATCATGACTATCACCATCAGCATCATTATCATTATTACTATCACCATTAGCATCATTATCATCACCACCATTACTATCACCATTAGCATAATTATCATCACCATCATTACTATCACCATTAGCATCATTATCATCACCATCATTACTATCACCATTAGCATCATTATCATCACCATCATTACTATCACCATTAGCATCATTATCATCACCACCATTACTATCACCATTAGCATAATTATCATCACCATCATTACTATAACCATCAGCATCATTATCATTACCATCATTACTATCACCATCAGCATCATTATCATCACCATCATTACTATCACTATCAGCATCACCATTAGCATCCTCGGGAACCCAGGGGTATTCTTCTGTCGCTCGTTTCTCGCTTCCACAACATATACCCCTGGGAACGTAGTCTGTTGGAGCTTGTTCCGGAAGTCAAAATTCAAACTTATTTAACGACTTTCTTTGAATGGTTATCTTGATTTTCATTGGTCGACCTAATAAGGTCGACCAATCAGGAAAGAGCTGAATTTTGACTTTCGGAACAAGCTCCAACAGACTACGTTCCCAGGGGTATATGTTGTGGAAGCGAGAAACGAGCGACAGAAGAATACCCCTGGGTTCCCGAGGATGCACCATTAGCATAATTATCATCACCATCATAACTATAACCATCAGCATCATTATCATTATCATCACCATCATTACTATAACCATCAGCATCATTATCATCACCATCATTACTATCACCACCATCATCATCATCATCATCATTACTATCACCACCATCATCATCATCATCATCATCCCATCACTATCACCACCATCGTCATCATCATCATCATCATCATCATCATTACTATCACCACCATCATCATCATCATCATCCCATCACTATTACCAACATCAATATCAGTCACAACCATCACCATCTCATCAGCTCACCACTGGCAAGCAGCATTACCATCATCATCATCATGTCATCATTACATCATCATCGTCATCACATCACATCATCATCATCATCAAATCCCTATTACCAACATCATCATCAATCACAACCATCACCATCTATCTCATCAGCTCACCACTGGCCATACAACAGCATTGTCATCATCATCATTAATACTATCATCATCATGTCATCATCATCATCATCATCATCATCATCATTAATACTATCAGCATCATGTCATCATCATCATCATCATCATCATCATCATTAATACTATCAGCATCATGTCATCATCATCAGCAGCAGCATCAGCATCATCATTAATACTATCAGCATCATCATAATAATCATAACCATATCTTTTTTTTACCAGGTTCTTCTACTACTGGCCTTCTCCTGTACCTCTGATTGTTGCTATAGTGGCCACGGGACCAACAACAGTCGTGTCTCCTTCTTCCTAGCTGTAGCTGTCATTGGATGGCTCTTTGTGCTTGCACTTTTCATAGTGTTCTTTCTGGAACTAACTGAGAAAGTCAAGCAAATCAACTTCAACCTTGTGGTTAGTATCGTCAGGGAGAGAGGGAGAAGTGGGGAAGTATCGTCATGGAGGGAGAGGTGGGGAAGTATCGTCAAGGAGGGAGGGAGAAGTGGGGAAGTATCGTCAGGGAGGGAGGGAGAGGTGGGGAAGTATCGTCATGGAGGGAGAAGTGGGTAAGTATGGTCAGGGAGGGAGAGGTGGGGAAGTATCGTCAGAAGGGGAGAGGTGGGGAAGTATCGTCAGGGAGGATGAGGTGGGAAAGTATCGTCAGGGAGGGAGAGATGGGGAAGTATCGTCATGGAGGATGAGGTGGGAAAGTATCGTCATGGAGGGAGAGGTGGGGAAGTATCGTCATGGAGGGAGAGGTGGGAAAGTATCTTCATGGAGGGAGAGGTGGGGAAGTATCGTCAGGGAGAGAGAGGTGGGGAAGTATCGTCATGGAGGGAGAAGTGGGGAAGTATGGTGAGGGAGGGAGAGGTCAGGGAGGGAGAGGTCATGGAGGGAGAGGTGGGGTAGTATCGTCATGAAGGGAGAAGTGGGGAAGTATGGTCAGGGAGGGAAAGGTGGGGAAGTATCGTCAGAAGGGGAGAGGTGGGGAAGTATCGTCAAGGAGGATGATTTTGGGAAAGTATTGTCATGGAGGGAAAGGTGGGGAAGTATTGTCATGGAGGGAGAGGTGGGGAAGTATCGTCATGGAGGGAGAGGTGGGGAAGTATCGTCATGGAGGGAGAGGTGGGAAAGTATCGTCATGGAGGGAGAGGTGGGGAAGTATCGTCATGGAGGGAGAGGTGGGAAAGTATCGTCATGGAGGGAGAGGTGGGGAAGTATCGTCAGGGAGAGAGAGGCGGGAAAGTATCGTCATGGAGGGAGAGGTGGGGAAGTATCGTCAGTGAGGAAGAGGTCTTAGAAAAATTGTGCCCACAACTAGATAATGATAAATATCGAAAATAATAATGCGGCTGTTTAAAACCATAGCCAGACCTCCGTTAGACTGCATAGCCATACACAAGGCTGGCTATACATTAGACTTCCATATGCATTTAGAAACACAAAGAGCGGCTTCGCAGGCTTAATTAAGAAAGTGTGTATTCGTTGATGAAATGTCGAAAAAAAATCTCTTGATTTGTATTTGATCTTCAGGTGTTCATCAGCAGTATTGTGTTCGCTATCTTGCTGCTCATTAGTGCTGCGCTTCTTGCTGACTTTGCTAATGACTTAAGCTATTGGAAAAATTGGTCATTTTGGGATACTCTTGTCGCAGCTGTGGTAAGTATCCCTTGAGGTGCATGGCATTATTCATGATACATCCTTTCCGAGAAAGTCACCCGTGAAAAGCACACAAGCTAGTAGCGCAAAGGATCATGGATCAGTTCAGAAACTAAATGTGCATTTAGAACGCCTTTCTTGTTGTTTGATAAGTCAAAATGGACATTTCTCAATAACATATTGACAAGTGTAGCAATGTGGCTACGAAATCCCTGCGTTCTAATACACCTACTTGCAATAAGGTTGTCATACAAAAATATTAATTTGTTATAAAGAAAATAGAACATTAGGATTTAGTACGATAGGAATTGATTAAAAGACAAAAGAAGATCACTCAAGCTGAACTCTCTCTTTTGTCTTTTAATTAATTCCTTTCGCACTAAATCACAAATGTGCTATTTTCTTTGTGACAAATGTTCTATTTTGTATGACAACCTTACTGCAAGTAGGTGTAAAGTATACATAGGTAACCCATAATCCCCTGCGCTACTAGCTTGTAGGTTTTTCACTTCACGGGTGACAAAGCTTCTCGGAAAGGGTGTATACATCTACACCAAATCACAAAGTATCCCTCGAAGTACCGTACGATATTCACGATATACATCTACACCGAATCACAAATTTATTTACAATTTATTATATTAGAGGAGGACTTCTTGGACTGCTTCTAGCAGTTTGCAATCACGAATGTGGTACGTTAGTGTATGCCTCCGAGACCTAACTATACCAGAAGACAATCCCCCACAATCCCCATGCAGTAGTATTATTTAATGGATTCTAAGTAATATTCTCCTTCACAGTTCCCTGCGCCATCTTAAAAGGTAGCCGGGCCTTTGCATCGAAGCGAGACGGACGTTGATCCTGCAATGATAGAGACCTTGCCGGACAATTATTCACGTTTCTCTATCATTGCAAGCTAAACGTTCGTCTCGCTTCAATGCAAAGGCCCGGCTTCCTTTAAAGATGGCGCAGGGAACTGTGAAGGGGACTGTATTTCGAGTGTTATCTAATACAGTCATATATGATATTTTGCAGGCTTTTGGATTCTTTGCGATGGTAGCTTTCATTGTTGATGCGGTCATGCATGTCGGCGCCATCAAAGGAGGCGGCAGTGGTGGGGGACCTTCTACCGCAACTGCTTAGACGGAGAACATTTTTAGCACAATACAAAACTGACAGGTCTGAAAAATAGCTGTGTATGCACGATTTGACACACAGACAGCGTCAATCAGGCTTTCTTCGGAGACTATAGATGTTATCATAGTTGTATGCAAATGGATGGCACAGTTGGTCAATGCGCGGCGTTCTGTGCGAGTTCGATTCCCAGTGACCTCGCATCCTTGTTTCGACTACTCTTCTTTCCGTGTAGCTTTAAGTAGCTTTAAATACCCGTAAAACGGAGCAATGATGGAGAGAGGGAAGTAAAATGAGCGCACCGTCGGCTCTCTGGAAGATCAGCTTCGGCTGAAAAAAAAAAAACACTATTCTTTTAACGATGGATTCAAGTCGACATTTTCGGGCCAGGTTTTTGTTTTTGCTCAAGAGCCGTGACCTGCATTCATTTGCATAGAACTATGATAACAGGTATTGGTTTGAACATGCATGATACTAACGATTTAACTAGTGTGGACTGCGTTCTGTAGCTGCTCTTGGGGATTGGGAAGGGGGTTGTAACTTGTGTAGACTGTGTCAATGTTTCTAAGGTAACAATTGGAGTCAAAATGTAGGATAACTAGCGGTTAAACTAGTGTGGGCTGTGTAAGTGTTTACAAGGAAACCTTGTAGTACTATTCACGCCCACAAGCAGTAAGACTAGTGTTAACTGTACGCCAATCGCGCATGCATCGTTGTGTTTTTCAGACCTGCCTTGTTATTGTGTTACGGTGTCAGTGGTTAGACCGCTGACCATTAATAGTTTGAGCTCTTTTGGTTTGTGTTATATCGTTTATATATTAGGTTATTGTCGAAATTCAGTATCTATAATAATACCATTCGCAATGTACGCGTTCATAACATAATTTATGTAGTTTAAGGAATTAACGCAGCCTGCGCACGTAGCCCAGCCACGTGGAATATCCTGTGCGCGTTTAAAGTTGTCAGTCTGTGTTCCAATCATGTTCTCAACCATTTTAATGGAGGTCCGTTTGGACCCTTTCGGCGAGTTAGTTTAGACACAGGCAGCCCAAACTCATTATTTGACAACATTAAAAAATAAAATTACAAAATGAAAAAGATACAATTCATGTGTTTTTTTTAATTCATTTGAATCGTTAATAAACGCTTTAAATAACGTTTTTTAAGTTTTTTGTAACATCTGCTCTCCCCCTAACTAAAAAAATATTAATGGTTTCTAAGTAATATTCCCCTTGATAGTTCCCTGTAATTTTATTTTTCAATGTTGTCAAATAATGAGTTTGGGTTGCCTGTGGTTTAGCTAGAGCACTGTCTATGGCGCGTGCAGTGGTAACTAATCTACGTTGTTGAGCTACTTGCGCAAGTTTTTTGGAATTCTCTAAGAATACTGATTGTACTCCAGCATTTGTAGAATATTTTTTTTTTTCATATTTATAGCTCGTTTGTAAACATTTCTTTAGTGTAATCCTAATAAAACGTTTTGCATCTTATACTGTCGTATACTGTGGTTGTCGTGTATCGACAAAGACTGAGTGCTACTCGACTTTTAACAAATCGAAGTCAGTTTTCTATGGATCTGTACTGTAATCGACAATCAAAATTACGTCACAAATGATCAAAACTCAAGTGGAACCGCGAGCGCAGCGAGGGATTTCACTGCAAAGTTTTGATCATTTGTGACGTAATTTTGATTGTCGATTACAGTACAGACCCATAGAAAACTGACTTCGATTTGTTTGTTTTTTACCATCAATAAGCGAAAAACAACTAAAAAAGTTTGAAGAAAACCGTTTTATCCGCTCGCGCACGGATGTCGTGAGCACAAGCAGGTCTAGACTGTAATCGACAATGGCTCTCAGCCAATCAGCGCGCGATAAATTTACAAGTTATGGTAAAAACTCCTCTTTGATTAAAAATACTGAAGAAGACTGAGTACTACTCGGCTTTGTCCTCTTTCTTTCAAATCTTACCGAGAATTAGTAAGGAAGTTTAAGTACTACTCGACGGAAAGAAACTATAACAGACTCGTAATGTGGGATCAGGGATCAGGCCCAAAAATTAGGTCCGGATAAGGGATCAGAGGCCAGGGCTCAGGGATCGAGGATCAGTGTCTGATTCGGGGATCAAGGATCAAAAGTTTGGAAAAATTGGCAGGGCTCAGGGATCAAAAATTCCGAAATGATCCGGGATCAATAGGTTCAAAATATACAATGTTACGAGCCTGCTATAAGCATACCAACTTCTGGCATACCAAATATAAATACGCATAGTCCAGTGATCGGTGCTCCTTTTAGGGTTGAAAATATTCCCTGCGCGTACCTTTTAGGGTCCTTTTAGGGTCCTTTTAGGGTCCTTTTAGGGTCCTTTTAGGGTCCTTTTAGGGTCCTTTTAGGGTCCTTTTAGGGTCCTTTTAGGGTCCTTTTAAGGTCCTTTTAGGGTCCTTTTAGGGTCCTTTTAGGGTCTTTTAGGGTCCTTTTAGGGTCCTTTTAGGGTCCTTTTAGGGTCCTTTTAGGGTCCTTTTAGGGTCCTTTTAGGGTCTTTTTAGGGTTCTTGCTGAAAAATGAATTACATAACATGACTCTGTACTTGTTAGGGTAGCCTGCGTGGCGGCTCTAGGGTTTGGGGTTTTTTACGGTTTCCCTCCTTCTCCCCACCACCCCTCCCAACCCCCTCTCTTCCTCAATCCCCAAGAGCCACCACGCAGGCTACTATTAGGGTCATTTTTACTTGTTAGTAAATATATGTTTTATAGCTGACAAGAACATCGCACAGTCGTACCTTTTAATGGTGAAAATCAACAAGGCTTTGACATTTCTCTTAATTTATGCGTACCTTTTAGGGGTCATTTGCGAAATCGACCGCCGATCACCCTACCGCTTGGACAAAGGGGTACCCCACGGGACGCATAGTCCGAGATACAACCATTTTTCTCGTTAAGAACATGTAGGTTATTGTTGTAAAATTAGCCAGATATTTGCAAGTAATAAAAAGCAGACAAACTAATGTTAGAAACCCATTCATATACGTTACTCAACAATCTATCATCTTCTGTGCGCAGTTTTCCAACTACTCTCTTAACCACATCGTTTACACTCTTTACACGTAGATTAAACCGTACTATAGTTGAAACGCTGACTACAGCGCGCGAGAAATTCTACGTTGTTGAGCTGTTATTATGTGTGCGGATTTGCTTATAAAGTCCCTATTGACATAGCCATGAGTTATTTAAAGTAAACAAACGATACATCTAAAACTGTCACCTCTGAAAGTCAAACATGCGTTGACATTCAAATTGTAGAACAAACGTCAAGCGTCTAGATGCCTTAGTTCTTTCCACAGAAACAAACGTTCCTCTATGATTGAGCATAACGTCTAGCTTCTATGAGAAGTTTGTTTGAATCGAATAATATAAAACAGTACAATGATCTACTATATTAAGCTGGCGCGTTTTGCTTGTTGGAAGACTGGTGTTTAATCTTGGCTTGCTTTGAAAGATTCAACAATCAATAAGGAGTGATTACAATAATACAAGACGTCAGGTTTAATATAACACGCTATGGCAAAGATTGATGTACATTATGTAAAACACGTGAAAGGGATACTGAAGATCTTGCAACTGGTAAGCACAATGATTGACTGTATAATGAACACTTCGCAGTTACTACCCTTAGCTTCACAAACTGCTTTCAGTGACCTCAAGAAAACGGCCACACACGTAGCTCAACAACCTAGCATTTTCTGTGCGAGCCTAAGGCCCGGGCAAACGGTTTCAACATTTGCTTCAACATCCGTTCGATTTTGTTTAATAGCAATGTTTAAACGCTTTTAAACTCTTTCAACATCAATTCAACATCGATTCAACACGTTTCAACAATGTTGAAAGAGTTTAAAAGCGTTTAAACATTGCCATTCAACAAAATCGAACGGATGTTGAAGCAAATGTTGAAACCGTTTGCCCGGGCCTTAGCGATCAGTCACCGTACTAGCTATATGTTCTCCATTTTATACAGCCTTCCGCGTAGTTGTGAGTGCTTGTTAGAACGTAAATAAAGATCCTGACAACGAAATTGAATTCAAATGATAGGAATATTTTTAGGCCGTATTTAAATTGATAACACTTTCATTTCAACAGCGATATAGCAACTTTAATTAACCAAGCTATCAAGCAACTTGCCCTTCTTCCCTCTTCATCAGTGGAGAGGAAGAGGAAGACGGTTTAGAAGCGCGCACAGTGCATTTACCTAAGATATTTTCTGGTGATTTTGTTTTGACACAGCCTTATACTTTGGAGAAGAGCAAGGTGCTCGAAGGTTTGTTCAATTAAAATACTGATGGGACGAAAGTGTTATGAAAGAAATGAAGTCATAAGTTTCCAACTACTTTGTGCAAAGATTGTCAGTTGATGGCGTTCCAACAACATTTACCATTAACTTCATTTGTATCCTTTTCATGGAGTTGAGCAATGTAGTTCATAGATCCACTATCCATTGTGTTCTGTCTTAGTTACTGTTGCTAGGTCCGACAAGCCAAATACGTTTTTCTCAATATACAGCACGAATTGACATAGATTGCTGAAAAGTTTATAAGTCTGTCTTGGAATTTACGTATTCTAAGAGTACGTTAGGAAAAAACAGTAAATGCGGTAAATCTTTCTGAAATCTACGATGTTTGTCGGAGATTCTATATTCCAGTGGGAATACTGCGCAATTGTTTCATGTTCACTCAAGCAAATTGTGGATCTATAAATCCGGGAAGACTGACTACAACGCGAACACGCACACACGCGCACAGAAAGTTTTCCTTATTAAGATGCGTACAAAAGGTTGCTTGCCTGGATCGCTAATGCAACACACTACTCAACCCAGCCTTGCTTTGTTTTTCCAGGTGGCGACATGCTCAGCGTTTGCATGCATGACAATTGCTGGTAATGGTCTTACGTACCTTCGTAATGATGAATATTTCAGTCGATACGACTTCTTTCTGGCAAGTCACATCATTGGGTGTCTTGTGTTACTGGTGGTTTTTCTTGTTCATCTTTTCTCCTTGCAAGATACACTAGGGACGACAATAATATGGAATTACCTGGTAATGGTTGATATGTGGTATATCGACTATATCAACATTATCATCAACAACATTGAATATCGGCATCATCATCATCATCATTACCATCATCACCATCATCATTATCACCATCATCATTACAATAAACATTATTGAATATATCATCATCATCATTATCATTACCATCACTATTTTCATCAACATCATCATCACCATCAACATCATCATTATCATTATCATCATCATTACCATCATCACCATCATCATTACCATCATCACCATCATCATTACCATCATCACCATCACCATCATCATTATCACCATCACCATCATCATCATCATCACCATTATCATTACCATCATCACCATCACCATCATCATTACTACCATCATCATCATCATTATTATCATTATAATTATTATCCTGATTATCTATTTTTCCTAGAATCTAGTCTTTTGTTTCCTATTCGCGTTTCTTTGTGGGCTGTCCGCTGGTCTAATGATCGTGTATGCAGAAAGAGAGCACCAGAATGTCTACTTTAAAAGGGACTACTCTACATGGAGATGGTACTCTATAAACCGTATTGCCGCAATCGTAAGTTGTGTTGTTTAAAATAGCTTTTTGCTGTTATTAGACTTTTATGCAATGTACAAATGGATTCGTATCAAAGATATGCCTATTGTTCTGTTACAATCTCAACCTGTTAAAAAAAGAAAAAAATCTCGCGCGCTAATCAAAGTTCTTTGTAGGACCGTATCAAAGATATGCCTATTGTTCTGTTGCAATCTCAACCTGTTAAAAAAAAGAAAAAAATCTCGCGCGCTAATCTAAGTCTTTTGTTACTTCTCACCTACAATACCATATATGGCAATGGCATTGTTTTCAAGATTGCATACGTAAGATACGTCAAGTTGAGTCTTTTGGGCCAAGTACAACAATGTTAGAAATAGACCAGTTTCATGTTGTCTAGCACCGCTGTACTATTTGACAAAAAAGTGCATTTGCACAGGGATAGCCTCAAATAATAGTAAATTCAAATGAGTTTTCTATTGTTAAACAATATTATTATTCCATGCTTTGTTTGTGAATCTTTTGACAACAAATCAAGGCTATTCCTGTACAAATCCGCTTCTTTTCAAAAATTACAGCGGTGATGGATATTAAACGTCAAATTGGATTATTCGGCCATAATCATTCACTGAGAAAAGATAGTATAACATACCACAGAAGGGAATTAAACTTTTCGAATACAAGCATTGCTATTAAACTAGACAATTACCTACAATAAACTGTGTTTGATGTGTTGTCATCGTCCGTGTACACGAGCATATCGCTTGCACCTGGCCTTCTTGTCCTTTTCCGCTTACCTTCATGGGAACCCTTTGTCACCCACCTCTCTCTCTCGGTAATAAAAGACAGGAAGCCCAAATGAATAAAAACATAGCTAAAAAGAAAGATGCCTGCCTGCGAAGGAGGGTGGGAAACCAATCACACTGCGAAAACGGCTGTAGATACAACTCAGTATATTGCGTTAATCATGCATTCAGGATGACACTTTATAGTGAGTAAACCCAACTCATTATTAAGAGTAAACATAAATGTAGATGTGCCATTGAGTACAATGTACTCAATATATTGAGTTTAACTTCACTTTTACTCACTATAGAGTTGGGTTTACTCACTATAAAGTGGCATCCTGAATGCATGATTAACGCAATATACTGAGTTGTATCTACTCAGCCGTTTTTGCAGTGCACTCTTACAATACTCCAGTTTCACGTTATCTAGCACCGCTGTACTATTTGACAACAGGCGCATTTGTACAGGAGTTTCTTGTAAAAACTATTCACTAATTCAAAATAACTTAAAACTGGATTATCAAAGTTGATGTCCCCGGGGGGGGGGGGGGGGGGGGGTACTCCCTTTTTCCAAGTGGTAGGGGTGATCGGCGGAGGTTTTGAAAACGACTCCGAAAAGGTACGCACTTATAAAAATAACTGATAAAGCCTTGTTGATTTCAACCCTTAAAAGGTACGGCGGTGCGATGTTCTTAGCAGCCAAGCTTACTTTTAGCAACAAAGCAGAGTAAAAATGATGTTACGTAACTGATTTCTGAGACAAACCCCTAAAGGGCCCTAAAAGGTACGCACAAGAAATATTTTGAACCCTAAAAGGTACTCCGATCACCCTTACTTGGACAAAGGAAGTACCCCCCCCCCCCCCCCCCCTCCTCCCCCCTGGGCTGATTTGCATATTCAGCTCCAGTGCTCTGTTATTATACTTAGTATGACAATTAACTCAAACGTTTCACTTTTTACTATTTCTTCATGGATAACATTTATGAAAACCGGTGTATACAACCATTTGAAAAACGTTGTCATTATTTTCTCTTTTTCAGGCTTGTGGGTTTTTATCTGGATTTATCCACGTTATTGACGTCTTGGTTCAACTGATAGAGCTTCGTACAACTAATGAATCAAATTGATGAATAGACATGTTGATTAAATATCTCCACAAGAGATCATACTGAAGAGCCTTAGCCAAGTCCACACGACAGCCCACGCAAATATTTAGCTACACAGCGTGGGATGGCGTTCCTCCAAAGAAGATCAACAACTGGATCGCTTCTACTATGATTTTATATACATATGAACGCGTGTAGTTGGAATGCAGACTACAGCAAGCATGCGCAGAACATTCTACGTTGTAGAGCTATTTGCTTTGGTTCTTAAGCCTGGTTCCTACTAGCGACATAAGCATTAAGCGGAGGTCAAACGGCTATGATAGTTGATGATAGTTGAAGGCGTCTGTACAGGACCCGAAGTGATCCCAGGACCCGAAGTGATCCCGGGACCCCAAGTGATCCCCAAAACAGTTGTTATTGTACCCGAAGTGATCCCAGGACCCGAAATGAACCCGAGATAGGACCCGAACTGATCCCCGTATATTCTACGGAATGGACTTAGAATGGAAATAGGAATTTTATTTTATTGCCACTTTTAATTATCTTATTTATTCATTTCTTTAATTATTTATTGTTAAGTTTTTAAAAAAAACGAACACAAAAAATTACAACAATTGGACATCCTCCGATGTTATTGTCAAGGGAGGTTGAATTTGTACAGAGTCCGTCTGAACGTTTAGCGTAAAATATAAAGCATCTCAAATATTAAACAAATGGGACTACTGTCGTTAGTCCGTGCTCTTCCTTGCGATGCTTGCCAGGTTACCAGTGTTCGTCTATTTGTTGGTGTAGGTGGCGCGCTGTATAATTTAACCTTTGCATTTGTAACAGTAATAATAAACAAAGGCATATAATTATATACAAAAGCGATTCATTTTCAATAATAAAACTCTTAAAACTGAACTTATATGTCAACATGATAACATGCATAAATTCATATCACAACAAATTATTATTTTTTTAAACACGCTGGGCTGGCAGTGAAATTGGCGTTTTTAACCGTGAATTTGAATAACATTTTATAGTCAAGTCCGATCAACTTCAAATTTTACATGTGAAGAGAACACACACAAAGAAACAATGTTACGAGTTTTGGCGGGGAAATGACGAGGGTTATGCAAAATTTTACTGCACATTTGAAAGAACTCATTGAGAAACGTTCAAAACCGAAGAGATAACAGTCAAAGTCAAATTTAATCTAAATGTATAATTTTTTTAAACCCGGCCTCGTTTTCAATTTCCCACTAAAATTGATTACATTATTTTCCCGCCAGAAATCGTAAAAGACCGAGGTCTGATATTTTCCCGTACAGACCGAACAAGCAAGGTTAATAAATCGTTTGTTATATGGCTTGTCATAGAAACGGCCCAATACGCCTTTTGATGGACCGCGCGTCAACCAATCAGAATTCCAGAAATATCTAAGCCATATAATAAAAACAGTTACTGTTTTAAAAAAAAATTTAAAGTATTCTATTCCCACATGTCCATTCCGTAGTATATACGGGGATCAGTTCGGGTCCTATCTCGGGTTCATTTCGGGTCCTGGGATCACTTCGGGTACAATAACAACAGTTTTGGGGATCACTTGGGGTCCCGGGATCACTTCGGGTCCTGGGATCACTTCGGGTCCTGTACACGTCTCAACTATCATCAACTATCATCAACTAACCTGTACGCGCGGTCAAACGGCAAAAACTATCATCGACTATCATGTGAAATTTGAACATGTTCAAACTCTATGATAGTCCATGATAGTCGATGATAGTGCATGATAGTTGGTGGTCAAACGCACATGATAGTTGGAACTATCATCAACTATCATGAACTATCATTGCCGTTTGACGGAGGCTTTAGCATAACCAACATACGCAGACTCAGGCCCTAGGTTATACGTCGAATCTCACTTGTGCCGAATGCAATTACAACATTAATTAAGAAGACCGCCTAGTTATCTATTGTTTGAATTGTATTCGGCACAAGTGAGATTCGAAGTATAACCTAGGCCTCAGTTGCGCTTTGCTCGTTAGCCGCACTTGTCTTTTCTCACACCTAGTAGAGAAATGCTTCACTGAGTCTGCGTATGTTGCTTATGCTTATGTCGCTAGTGTGCTAGTGTAGGCTTTACTAGTATCAATCCAGCACCAGTCGAAAGCTGCATTTTCCTAATACAGTAAGTTTAGGTTTAGGGCAATTATTTGAAAAGACTCTATTGTTTTTTTAACTCAATCCTTAACGATGTTTCGATTTGGTGCTGATCGATTGTCCGTCTTTAATCTCAGAGTAAACCTGCCTTGATTAGGGCATGCGACACGGTCGTTAGTTTTATGAGAGATATGACGTCATATGATTAGTCGAGATTCCATTTGTAACTGAGAATACATGAAAGGAATGCAAGTAATGTTTGACAATAAAATACTGGAACAAAAGCAATTTGCAAGAATAAACTGTTACTGATGGTGAGGATGATGATGATATTCTGAGCGATTATAATAATGATGATAGTGATGGTGAAAATAGTGATGATGATTATTGTGATGGTGGTGATGATAATAAGGATGATGATGGTGATAGAGATGATAAATGATGATGATGATGATGATGATGATATGGCTTGTATAGCGCTTATACAAGTGTGTTCTAAGCGCAAATGATGATTATGATAATGGTGTTGGTGATGAGGATGGTAACAATGATGATGATGATGATGATGATGATAACTATGATGAACCATGATGATGATAATCACAGATTACGATGATGATAATGATAACCATGATGATGATGATAATGGTGGTGGTGATGAAGATGGTAATAATTATTATAATTCAGTAGTAATACCGACGCGCATTGATTGCGCTTCTGTCATGAATGGAATTTGCGTGGTATACGCTCCAATGCAAATCTACGATAAACAAATATCTACATAAACTACAAAAATACATCAAAATACTTACTAAAAACCCTCCAAATACTTGCAAAACCTTTCCAACCTTAGTACGGAAACAGTAGAACGCAGTTAAATACATGTATAGTTCATTAAACAAGTATTATCAGTAAACGTTGTTAATTTTCAAAAGATAAACGCTCTTAACATGCAAAGTACATATTTCCATAATTCTACTTCGTTCTAGCCAATCAGAACAAATCTAGCCCTTTCGTTTACTCCATGACTGTATCGTTGAGCGTGGCATATCATTAAGAAATTGTTTACGAGAATATTTGCATTGAGGAGTGGCTTAGTTGCAGTAGGTGCTAAATTCTATTCAGTGCATTCAATTTCAGTTTTTGTGTTCTCTAAAAACTACAAGGTAAGTAATCTTTGAATTACAATTAATATTATCATAATACCAAGCTTTGATAGTAAATAATTTCATAATTAAAACCCGTATGTTCTTTTCATTTCGAATTTCAAATACTACTATTAAAGCAACCGTAGCGAAAAATATTTTACAAAAACACACACCCTTGTTCGAAAAACGTGAAAATATCAATGTTACCTATCTCAGTATTTCTCGAAATCTTAGTAGGTACTTCAAAATTAGCTTTAGTAATCTCAGCAGCAATAGACTAAGAGATTCTACAAAGAGATATTTATTAACGAACAAACCACAAAAAAGTACCTAGAAAACTGTGTAATAAACAGGATATCAGATTCAATATTTAGCGATTGTCTTTTTTGCAGTTGTTGTAGTTTTAGATTATCAACAGGTTTTGTGTAGCTATACGTATTGTTTATTACACAAGGGCCCACCCAATGTTGCGTGATCAAACATTATAAACTGAAAACAAGCAAAGTTCTATTAAACCTTGTAGCAAAGAATCGAAAATAATATTTCTAACCAGCAAAGGTTTTCGCAAAGACTCGACAGGAAAAGAAGAAGGGTTTCGTAACGTGATTTTCGTATTCGTAAAATCTTAGTTAGCCGTTTAGTGTTTTGAAATGAAGATAGATGCATAAAGTTATTGAACAAATTAGTAGATGATCTTTTTGAAGTATTTTAGAGAGAAAGTGTAAAAACGCCCTAGTCTAAAATGTATCCAGTGAATATCAAAACGCTAGGTAATGAAACACAATTGATAACAATTTTTTTCGAGCTAAATTATTTTTATATTGATCTCATCAGCTTTGTTTGCTAACGCGACGGGATGTATGTAAATAATAATGCAAAAAGACACTGCTTTGATCTGTATTTGGTGTTTTTTTTTGTGTTGTTCTATTTTAATTTTCGTATTTCTGTAAGACTCAAACAAGTGTTTTTGGCGGCGAATGGTCAAAAATGATAATTTTTCATATGTGAAAAAATAGGGATTTTTCATTGTATAAAAAATAGGGATTAATTACGAAAAACCATCCCTTGTCATGACCCTGCTATCCCCTGAATCAGGGATCACCACAAAAGAGGGATCGGGATCGTATGAATAAATCTAGGGATCAGGAATCAAAATCCCGGAGGGGGGTTCTCCCTTTATCCAAGTGGTAGGGGTGATCGGCGTACCTTTTAGGGTTAAAATATTTCCAGTGCGTACCTTTTAGGGTCCATTTAGAGATTTAGCTCAAAAATCAGTTCTAAGGGTCGTTTTTACTTTGATTTATTTGTATCTGAGCGTACCTTTTAGGGGTCATTTTCAAAATCTCCGCCGATCACCCCTACCACTTGGACAAAGGGAGTACACCCCCCGGGATCAAAATACGCGTCATGACCCTGAAATCTCTGATGTTTTCAAGCAGATTGTGGTATACACCTATTTCAATTAACGTTGTCCATCTGGAATGGTCGATCTGAGACCGATAGAAATTGTGGGAGCTCGTTAAACTGCAAATACACTATTATAATCACGCTCGAATATTAATGTTTACTTCTGAAATACTGTTATCCATAATTCAGCACCATTCAAGTGTGATCAAAACAATGTATTTGGAATTTAATGAGCTCCCACAATTCCTATCGGTCTCAGATTAACCATTCCAGATGGACAACGTTAATTGAAATAGGTGTATACAATATTCTATTTCAAAGGTTAAAGGAAAACTGAGAAAATGTCTGTGAATTTGAGAATATTTTTAATGTAAATTGCTTTCAGTCTCCAGCTGAGTTGATCGCCTTTCCCAAAAGGAATGTATATGGGCCACTATTTTTGGTTATCAATTTTTGAGCATTTTCCGACTGTACAATGTAGACTTTTCTTGGTTGATTGGAATATAATCCCACCATGTGTTTGACTAGCGTTTACGATTAATTTCAAGAAGGAAGAACTTTTATTTCATAAATTCTCTTGGCAGAATAATGGAAATGCTAAATCAAAATATGCTGTTCAATCCTCAATTCTGATTGGTTGACCTTCTCTTTGTTCTGAAGGTCAACTCAGCTGGCTAAAGTTGATAATTGAAACTATCATCGACCGTGTGACTAGTGCCAGTATTTATGACAACACGGGGGTGTACAAAAGCACATGACAACTACATTAATCGATAACCACATAGGCTTGTGATCGAACGTTCGAATTCACTGGTCTGTGCACGATATAACCCTCTTTTCTTGCTATTATCTACCTTAAAATGGCCATCAACAAGACTTACGCATGGGGAAGGGGATTGCTTAAACTATTTTTAACGGTGAGTTGAAATTATGTTTCAAATATCAACACAAATTGCATCCTCTATTGTAAACATTGCAACAATATGTATGATTTATGTATGATTTCGGAATCTTGATGGTTTATCTCGATCGGCAGCGAATTGTGGCCTAGTATTAGAAATAGATGTGGATCTAGGGTTAGAGGATCGGGGATGTTTAACTTCCCTGTGTTTTGTATGGCGCTGTGAGATGTTAGTCGTGTGATCGTGATGGTTTATTATTATTCAAGGTGGTTGGTGTGGCACCATGTAACGCAAGAAAGTTATAATTTTACAAAATGAAAAAATATTTCTCTCTCACGAATATTAAAACTGGTAAAAGTCGGCAATTAATGATGAAATAAATTTAGATATTTTGACTAAATCAAGTACATTGTTATATAATAATGTTGTGTTGATATCGATGTGTTGTGTGTGATTTAGAATGTTCAATCGAAACGTTATTTCAATTAATAATTATTCACTTTGTCGTTGAAGTGCCCATGAGTATCAGAATCAGTTTGTCTACAGTGTATATTTCAAATAGATTTCTGTGGTGAAACATTGTTCATTTTGATCGTAAATAACCATGTTTATTTCAATGATGTAAGATTCTATTTATATTCAGTTTTATATTAAGAGTTTTTTCGTAGACTAATTATCATACGAAAACAAAAGAACAATTTCCCTCGCTTACAGCGATATGGACACCTTACTACTGTTCAATTAAAAACGAGAAAAACATCCAAAAATCTATAGCGTGACCTTAAGAGTTCGATCGTTCTAGAACCAAGGTGTGATCAAGTCTTCTAGAATAATAAAGGCGTGTTCATTTCACTCAAGCCCCAAAAATGGCATTAGTGTTTGCCATTTATAATGTATGTATGGTTTAGGCTGTGCATAATGAAAGTGCCTGGAGATTGACAACTAGTCGCCACAGATACTGAAGGCTAGTTTTCACGTGCTCTCTACAGATAATTATGAATTAGTAGCGTTAAGGCCCGTTTACACTAGCAATTTTGTCGCGCGACAAGAGCTGCGATTTCAATGGCGATTTTATATCGCGGATTTTTAAACGCTACTTTGAACATGTTCGAAATTTAGTGCAACTTGCTGCGATTTTTCTGTCTCCTAAATTCGAGCGTATTCGAAATTGCGGCGACAAAGCTGCTGCAATAAAATCGCCATTGAAATCGCTGCTCTTGTCGCGCAACAAAATTGCTAGGGTAAACGGGCCTTGAGAAAGCAGAAGTTCTTTCGCTCCTCTTCCCCCAAGAAACTAACGAAGAGGAGAGAAGAACATGTGTTCTCTCATGCTAGAGTTGAATCAAGACTATATTAGTGTCACGCCCAGAGCCACGCCTTTTGAGGAGTCAAATTATTAAAATGATAAAACATTTATCCAAGAATAATGAGAAATGCATAGTTTATTTGTCTAGACCCTCGCTATACTGAACAACTTGATGACAGTTTTATAAAATACTGATCGAAATAGCTAGCGACATGTTAAACTGCTTTGATTGCACCCTCGCTATACCGGCCATAAAACTATTGAAAAAAAAAATATATGTTAATATGTTTTAAAATCTGTATTGAAATATATAAAAGGAAAAGTCATATATGTATTGTATGTATGTATTTGTATTTATGCTAATTATTTGTAGAGTTTTTTGTAGATATCTATGTAATATTATGTTACATCAGGACCCCATTTAAACTAGCGTTTCACTCAATTGGACTCCTATATATATTGAAATAATATAATAAAACAAATATTCTAGAGTGTTAGAGTACAAATACTAAAAGTGTGCAACATAAATACCACTAAATACTGCTAAATTATGCAAATTCTTTTGTTCTCTATTGTTTAATCAACACTATTTAGTGGTAAATAGTACAAAGTATTGCACACTTTTAGTGTTTGTACTGTAGTTCGATAGTATAGATGTACAAAATACTTGGCATTTTTCACAAAGAGATGAGACTGATAGGATGAGAGATATTATCGGTTACTATAGCAACCATGTAAACAATAAATAGAGACATTCATTGCATCAATATTTGTTGAATGCCCAACCCTCTTCTAGAGTACTTGAACTATAAACCCATCAAACAAAAACTGATACCAAATCAATATATGGCGACCAATCTGATTTTGCTATCTATCTAAGTTAGGCCTCGTCTACACGAATCCGATCCGGCTGAAACCGCATAGAAATATTTGCGTCCACACGAATCCGCGTATCCGGAGGATTCAAGTAAAAGTATGCGGTTTCAGTGACCGGATTCACTGGATTCGTGTGGACGATAGGCCGATTCGAATCAAAAAGTATGCGCGGTTTCAAAAGTATCCGGATCCGTGTAGACGGGGTCTTAGTTGCTATTAGAGCGAAAACACTAGAACCATGAAACAAAATCAAATTGTAAGTGTGTAATAGTTCTTATTTAGCGACTATTAGTTATACTATAACAGACAAGTAAAGTTGTAATGAGGTATTGTTTCCTTTTGTATTTGATGTTTCTGGTTGAGTGATACTGACTAAATAGTCACTAACTAAAAACTATTAGTTAGTAACTATTTTGTTTTTATTTCATGGTTCTAGTGCATGTTTTCGCTCTATATATCACTGTACTGTTAGTAATTAAGTAACGATCCGCGTAAGAACGATAGCAGGAACGGCAAGGAATGTGCAAAGGTGATAATTGTAGTATTGTTTAAACTGGTCGTCTGATTGGTTGAAACATGAAAAATTGCAATAACTTTGTGGATAATCAAATCAACTTATTTCTTATTTATGCAATAATTTCCTTATACAAATAGTTATACTAAGGTTAAATTATAGAGATATTCTACGTGGGGAACATTGCAAATTGTCTACCTTTCCTTTCCTTTGTCTCTGACTCCTCTGATTGGTTTAAAACTTTTAACTCTATATAGAAACGCGTAAACACAAAATGTTCTCCCAAACTTGCTGTGTATATGTCAATACATCCCATAAGAAAAAATCTCACAATTTGGATGTGGGGAAAGTGAAATGCCGCAGAACAAAAGGAAGTGCTATTGTTTTTATAAGTATCATTACTTAAAAGTTAAGTCAACATTTTTTACGGTGTTACAAATTTCATGCTATTACCTATCGTTGATATCAAACACCGACGCAGCCTTTACTAGTTTACTCGCTAGTTTCTATTTCTATTTTTTACGGTGTTTCAAATTTCATTCTATTACCTATCGTTGATATCAAACACCGACGCAGCCTAGATCCACAATTTTTGAGTGAACATGAAACAATTGCGCAGTATTCCCACTGGAATATAGAATGTCCGACAAACATCGTAGATTTCAGAAAGATTTACCGCATTTACTGTTTTTTCCTAACGTACTCTAAGAATACATAAATTCCAAGGCAGACTTATAAAGTTTACAGCAATCTATGTATATTCGTGCTGTATATTGAGAAAAACGTATTTGGCTTGTCCTAGATGATACAAGAAAATGTAACTAGCCAATCAGCGCGAAGCTAACAAGCTCAAGTTGTTAGCATCAAACCTGCTTCAGTATAGAGTAGGGTACGAAAGATTTTTTTCGGTCAGAAAAATCGAAACTAAAACTCAAAAAACTTTTAAAAATCAATATACAACAATATTTACAACATGATATAACAATTATCGTCAATAACATAAAATCATTCTTGAAAATGTAAAGCATCAAATAAACTTTTTTTTTAATACGTCGAGGCTCCCCTCCCTCGAAATGATAATTGGTCAGTGCGGGTTTTACATAGGTTTAAAAGCCATTAGGGACGATGGTCAACTTCAAGACTTCAAAAGTTCATTGAATCGTCGTTCAAGTCCAAAATATCTCAAGAGAAGCCATTCTAAATCTTTTTCCTTAGTTCTCGTTTCTTCTAGAAGAGCAAGTGATGCCAGCTATGCAGCTCTGACAAGTTTTGGATGCCTGACAATCAGTGAAAGCAGCTCGACTAAATTCGCTTTCAAAAAGCATGTACATGTTTATATTAAATCAAGGTGCAAAGAAGTTTCACATGAACATTGCACTCTTAATCCGTTGTTTATTTTCTTCTTTCAATATATTGCAATACCTTCGACACGTACTGTTTTTATGGGTGAATGAACGGCGAGCTGGGGGTTTTCCCTTCGTTTTATTTATATTTTTATACAATACCCCATTACAAAAATGCACGGGCTCAAGGCTAACAACTTTGGTGAATTCGTATGCAGGCCTGGTCGCAAATACATCACCTAGTCGGACGTAGCAACAGTAACTAAGATAGAACACAATACACCTTATTTCAAAATGGCGACATTTTGTTCCATTGGCCGTTGTTGCCTCAATCTCATGAAATTATTCTTTTGTCTTTGAGCTTGAGTGAATTTAAAAGAAAAGAATAATTTTCAGAACGAGACATCAAGGGCCATGCAGTCAGCCATTTTGGAATAAGC
The DNA here is from genome assembly GCA_949775045.1 of Metridium senile. NCBI lineage: Eukaryota > Metazoa > Cnidaria > Anthozoa > Actiniaria > Metridiidae > Metridium > Metridium senile. The sequence continues at coordinate 19,229,472 of OX459100.1, read as the reverse complement.
TAGGTGTATGGATACTAGTTTACTCGCTAGTTTCCATTTATATGGATGTACTGTATAATCGAAACGACTTGAGTTATAGTAATCTTTTCCCAAGATGATGTTAAACTGTTCTTTGTTTTCAGATCGTTTCGTGTGTGGCGTTCATCTGTATGATAGTTGCTAACGACAAGATGTCGAAACTCAAGTCCAGCGAGTATGAGAGGCGTTACACGTTCTTCCTATTCGCCCACATCGCCGGTGCTGGCTCCTCGTTGTTGATATACTTGCTCTTCTTGCTGGACATTAACAACTCGGTGGGATCGAGAAAATGCTGGAGTTTCCTGGTAAGTTACGTCATTTCCAGGATGGCACTACCTGACGTCACCTCATTTGCATTTTCAGATTTCAAATGTTCATATCTCAAAAAGGAGAGGTCGACATCAAGAAATATTAAGTACACTTATTATACACCTCATGTACAACAGATTTGAAAAATATCACGAAGGGCGTCAGGTGCACTTTAAACTAATTGTTATATTATTGTCAAGGTGATGATAATCTCGTTCACCGCGTCAGTGGTGTATATTGTGGCATGTGGTCTGCTCGTCAAGAGGACCAAAGACGAGCATGAGAGCGTCTTGTACAAACTGTTAGAGGACTGGGAACTGATGTCGAACCTACGTATCACTGCTGTGGTAAGTACATTGGCAAATGATAGTGATGATGGTGATGATGATGGTGGTGGTAATGATGATGATGATGATGTTGGTAATGATGATGATGATGATGATGATGGTGGTGGTAATGATGATGATGATGATGATGATGATGATGATGATGGCGATGATGGTGATGGTGGTGGTGATGATTATGATGGTGGTGATGATGATGATGATGATGATGGTGATGGTGATGATGATGATGATGATGATGATGATGATGATGGTAACTGATCAGTGGTGGTGATGATGAAGGTGGTGATGATGATGATGATGGTAATGATGATGCTGATGATGATGATGGTGGCGGTGATGATGGTGATGATGGTGATGATAACGATAATGAAGATGACGATAGAATAATGATGCTGATGATAATCACATGTATATAGAGTGTTAATTGATTTCTTCTGTCTCGTTCCAGGCCTCTGGGTTCTTCTGTGCTATCCTGTTTCTCATCGATGCTCTTATTCACTGTAAAGACCTGCGCTAAGCATCCTGGGTCATTTAGATTTTAAAAAAATTATAAGTTTTTATGAGTTCAATATATGATATATTACTTAAAATGTTTAGTTTAAACTAATTAAATAGACAGATATATGATATCCATTTAAGTAGAATCAACGGAAACATTTCCGTCTATAAAACAAACGTCACCTGCAAAGCCTGACAGGCAAGTCCTAAAGACAGACACCTCCTAAAGACAGACATCTCCTAAAGACAGACACCTCTTAAAGACAAACATCTCCTAAAGACAGACACCTCCTAAAGACAGAAACCTCCTAAAGACAGACACCTCCTAAAGACGGAAACCTCCTAAAGACAGACATCTCCTAAAGACAGACACCTCCTAAAGACAGAAACCTCCTAAAGACAGAAACCTCCCTAGGGGAGACACCTCCTAAAGACAGACACTAACTGAGGCAATATGGGTACCTTGCTTTCTACGACAGGCATTAGCTTTAGTCAGTTATCAGAGTACTTCATTGGGACAGACACTTGTCCATGACAGACACTTGTTCAAGATATATATGGACACTTCTTTACGACAGACACTAGACTATAGACAATTGAAGCCGTTAAGACACATGCCTTTATGGAACAGACACTTGTAAAAACTGACAGACAGCTTAGGCAATATGACCATTTGACAGACCTCATATGAAAGATACTTGTTTCTAACTAAATCAAATCTATATGTATGGAAACTAGCGAGTAAACTAATATAGGCTGCGTCGGTATTTGATATAAACGATAGGTAATAGAATGAAATTTGTAGTACCTTAAAAAATGTTGATTTAACTTTACTGACGTTTCGAGCTTTAACCCTTCTCCCTTCTCTCTTTTACTCCGACGATGGGCTAAAGCTCAAAACGTCAGTCAAGTCAACATCTTTTACGGTGTTACAAATTTCATTCTATTACCTATCGTTTATATCAAACACCGACGCAGCCTATACTAGTTTACTCGCTAGTTTCCATATGTGATGGTCATTCACTAGTATAATTTACGCCAAGTGAGGATGGCAAACGATACTTGACCATACTTGGTATTACGAGATGTAAAATTATTATAAAAGATGTAAAAATCATGAGTTTGATTTTATTATAGATCAACAAAACTAGTGAAATAAAGTGAGCGAATAAATTATTTTTAATATTCATTTTAATAACTGATAAAATAAAGAAATCTTAAAATGTCATGAGGATCAATTTTTTCTTCCTATTTCTACGCCCCCCTCCCTCCTAGATATACATCGTCTAAAACTCAACTCACCCCCTCCCCCTTAGAAACGTCCAACAACAATAATTATTCCATTTTTGAATTAATCGAAATTCATTTAGCGAGTTTGTTAACGCTTGGCTAAACTTGGTGGCGAGTTGAAAATATCACGAAAATATCATTTCCTTCGTCGGTATTCCAGCTGAATTGGCGACCAATTCGTCAAAGTTTAGAAGACTATTTACTCAAGGTGAGAAACTCCACTCGATCTAGTAGTTTAAGTATAAAAGCGACACAACTCGAGCAAACAACGGCCTCCATCTTCAACAACTTGCATCAAAATACGCTCAATACTCAACAGCGGTTAATATTATTATTATTTCTAATGATAACGGGTTTTTTGGATAGTTAGAAAGTGAACTTTTAGAATTTTCACTGATGGAAAGTTATCGCTTTGCGTATACGAGCTAGAATCTGCAACTAACGGTAAGGCGCTAGCATGGGGTATTGTTCTTTTAGAGCGTATATTTCCAAACAATGATCGAACTCACATGTTTTAAAATATCACACATTTTGTGGATTTGAATCGAAAGATAGATAAACTTCAGTTAAAATAATAACTTTTGATTACTGACGATGTAGTAATGGTCCGTTTATTAGCTTTATCTTTTGCAGTTACGAAAACACGAAAATTTTACGCACCATTGATGTTATAAAGCGTCCAAATTTTTGCATAAGTAACTTACAAAAATAGCAAAATAACACAAACTCTATCGCGTTTTAGCACTATTTCGACAAACTCACAGCCGTTTAAGTCCTACAGTTGCGAAAATTAACTATAACTTCCAGTTTAATGCTATAAAAAGTTTCAAATTTGCGACTTCTTAAATGGTTATTCTTGGCTCAGGAATGTGAAAATTTTGTCATTTATTAGCATTGCATTATTCGTCATTGCTATTGTCAGATTCACAGAATATCATCTTGTATAGTTTCTCTATGAGTTTTGTGGTTAAAAGAGCTTTAAACTGCACACAATTTTGAGATAATTTGACGAAAGTTGTCGACCTAAATCACTGCAATTGTGTCATTCAAAAATGTAACAACCGAGATTCATTGTTTATATTTTTTTTGTAACTTTTCATTTTAAATATATGACTTTTCACTCTTTTCCAACCAAATATCGTCTTACATCGTTATTTTTTTTCTAAAAACATTGCATAAAAATCACATTTTTATAACTCTTTTCCTTCAAAATAAAGTCACATATGTTTTTGATAACATTATCAGTTTCTAAATGATTATAACAATATAATTCCATCGGCAATTCTCACTATTGGTTCCAGGATTTCATACGATAATGTCCAGTTCATTTGAGATAATCAAGTATTCAGTTTTATCAATATTAAAATATTAAACCAATGTTTAATTAATCTCAATTATTTATTGATTTTTTTTGCAGTGATTCAAAATGCATACTCTTCGAAGAGCAAGGTCCTTGAAGGATGTCCCTCCGTACAAACCTTTTGGACCAAAGACGTTCATTAAAGTTTTAATCATTGTAAGTATATTGATCAAAAGATTAACAACAGAAACGACAATTAGTATCATTCTTTCCAGTTTTCATTTACTGTAATCGTTCCTTTACATCAACGCATTCCACACTAAATTAACCACTAGTTATCCTACATTTTACTCCAATTGTTTTCTCAGAAATATCGACGCAGTCCACACTAGTTTAACCACTAGTTATCGTACATTTTTACTCCAATTGTTTCCTCAGAAACACTGACGCAGTCCACACTAGCTTAACCGCTAGTTATCGTACATTTTTACTCAAATTGTTTCCTTAGAAACACCGACGCAGTCCACACTAGTTTAACCACTAGTTATTGTACATTTTTACTCCAATTGCTTACTTAGCACTAAACATTGTTGTTTTCTGTATTGGTTACATAAATACGTTATTCTATTAATACTATTGTAAAAAATCTATTACAGCTGACAACATGCCTTGGATTCGCCACACAAGTGGTATCCCATATTGCATTTGGAGATGACTACACGTTCGACTATCAAAGTCGTTACATGTTGTTCTTTGGCTGCCATTTGTTTGGTATGCTTGAGTCTATTGTTGTCCTTGCTGTTTTCCTCACTGGACTTGATCAAACAATCGGCTCAAGACGTTGTTGGGAAATACTGGTGAGAAGACATGAATTATATAAGTGATTATGCTTGTTAGACTGCTTTCCTTTTACCTCTTTCCTCCCTTCTTCCCTCCCTCTCTTCCTTCCTACTCCCTTCTTTCCTTTTTTCCTTCCTTCCTTCCTTCCTTCCTCCCTCTCTCCCTCCATCCTCCCTTCTTTCCTTCCTTATTTTTCTCCTTCCTTCCTCCTTCCCTCCTTGCTTCCTTCCTTCGTTCCTTCTTTTCTTTTTTCCTCCCTTTTTTCGTTCCTTTCATCCCTCCTTCCTTCCCTCCTTCATTCCTTCCCTTATTTATTTATTCCTTCCTTATTTCTTTCCTTCCTTCCTTCCTTCCTTATTTTCTTCCTTCCTTACTTCCTTCCTTATTTTCTTCCTTCCTTACTTCCTTCCTTCCTTCCTTCCTTACTTCCTTCCCTCCTTCCTTCCTTCCTTCCTTCCTTCCTTCCTTCCTTCCTTCATTCCCTCCTTCCTTCCTTCCTTCCTTCCTTCCTTTCCTCCTTCCTTCCTTCCTTCCTTCCTTCCTTCCCTCCTTCCTTCCTTCCTTCCTTCCTTCCCTCCTTCCCTCCTTCCCTCCTTCCCTCCTTCCTTCCTTCCTTCCTTCCCTCCCTCCGTTCATTCTTCCATATTAGTTTTCATTTCTTTCCTTCCTTCTCTCAATATTTCATTACATGTAAACATGTCTCTATTCGTCCCAACAGAATCTGACTGTGTCGTTCGTGTTGTCTATAGTCTGTGGAGTGGCGGCTGGTTTGATGATCTTCTATTGTAATATGTTGTACAGAAATGATCTGTACAAAACGAGCACTGAATTCTGGAAATGGTACACTGACCACATGATAATATCAATTGTAAGTATCACGATAGAAACTATTTACAATGAAAGCGGGTACAAATATAGCGGAAATAGTAACTTATACACCGCAAAAAGAGAGAGAGTGTTGCTTACTGTAAAAATGGTAACTTATACACCGTAAAAAGAGAGTGTTACTTACTGTGAAAATGGTAACTTATACACCGTAAAAAGAGTGTTACTTGCTGTAAAAATGGTAACTTATACACCGTAAAAAGAGAACGTTACTTACTGTAAAAACGGTAACTTATACACCGTAAAAAGAGTGTTACTTGCTGTAAAAATGGTAACTTATACACCGTAAAAAGAGAGTGTTACTCACTGTAAAAATGGTAACTTATACACCGTAAAAAGAGAGTGTTACTTACTGTAAAAATGTTGACTTATACACACTTGTTGTATTGTTTGAATATCTCAAAATACTCATGTAAAACGTTGTCTGTTTTTCAGATGTGTGGATTCCTTAACAGTGTTCTGTTTCTGCTCGATGCAGCCCTACATGCTGACGCCTTCAGATGAAAACATCACCCAACTGAACCTAATTTAAACCCAACTATTTTCTACTATAACTCCTCCGTTCATCTTCCACACAACGAAGATTTCGTATATAAAAATGCGCTTGTTTTTGTAGCAAAATGGTGTTAACCTTTTCGCTTTGGTTGTTGCATTATGAGCAAATTGTTTACAACTTTGCTGTTGCGCGGAACAACGTTTGCGCATATACACGGCTTCCAATGCGCGACATTTAAGTTTGCTGCGCGGCTAAACACATATAAAAACATAACTTAATAATCAACGCGATGTAAAAATATCCAGAACATATAATGTTTGTGTTCAGTTTCTATAGACCAATTATTCTGTTAAAGTAATAGTTTTGCTAAAGAAACTCAGCGTTTGTATTCAGTACTAACGCGTCAAAAATATCAGTAAATATTGTGCAGTACAAACGTGTAAATGTGAATTAGTTTTGTCAAATTAACTTTCTTGTGTGTTTTTTAGATAATAAAATAAATATAATAATATTATAATTATCAATGTTTGTTAGTTTTTATACGTAATTGGTATCAGTTTGCAGCAGTTTGTTTGCTGGCTTGTTTTTTTACTTGCCTGTTTGTGTATTTGTATATTAATTGCTGGCTTTTTTGTTTGTTCGTTCGTTTGTCTATTTGTTTGTTTGTTTGTTTGTTTATTTATTTGCTTGTTTGTTTGTTAATATATTTGCTAGTTTGTTTGTTTGTTTGTCAATTTATTTGCTGGTTTGTTTGTTTGCTTGGATGTATTTGTACTTGTTTCTTTTCTTGCTTACTTGTTTATCCATGTACCACTTTGTTTGCTTGTTTGTTTAATTGTTTGTTCGTTAGTCTATTTTTTTGCCTGTCTGTTTGATGGTTTGTTAATTTATTTGCTGGTTTGTTTGTTTGCTTGGATGTATTTTTTGGTTTTCTTGCTTACTTTTTTATCCGTGTATCACTTTGTTTGCTGGTTTGTTTGTTTGTTTGTTTATTTATTTGCTGGTTTGTTTGTTTGCTTGGATGTATTCGCACTTGTTTGTTTTCTTGCTTACTTGTTTGTCCTTGTAACACTTTGTTGTTAGCTTGTTTGTTTGTTTGTTTGCTGGTTTGTTTGTTTGTTGTCTATTTGTTAACTTGTCTGTTTGTTTTTTCGTTTGTTTGTTTGTTTGTTTACGTATTTGCTGGTTTGTTTGTTTGCTTGCATGTTTGTTATTGTTTTTTGTTTATCTATTTGCCTGCTTCAGTGCTTGCTTTGTAAAAATGCGGGAAAACTACTACATAGTAAAAATAAAGTTTATCAAAAACGAATAAAAAATATCCTTTAATCTTATAAAACATGTCTTCAAAGAAACGCCAAAACTACTTCAAAATGACGTGTAAACTCGAGCAATGAACTGGCAACTAGCTGGTCGCCATTGTTGAGTTTTTGACAGCACTCAATCTCAATCTAAATGAGATGCAAATATTCAATATTCAAAATTTGTTTTGAATATAAGTCGACCCGCTTGACCAACTTATAGAAGCCAAAACTTTCAACTCTTGAATCTTGCTAGAATCTGAGTTCAAATTGGTCTAGAAATCCCAAGCTGTTTCTCACCAAACACTGGAAGTTCTCGACAACGAAATTTTCTGCAAAAACTTGGATATTTTTGGTGAGTTTGCAAGCGATAAAAGTAACTTTATAACGGCTTAAAGTCCAATTTGCAGACAAAGGTATACGGCACTTTTAAAATGATAATGAAATTACTGACAAAAATGAAGAAATTGCAAAGGTCTTTTAAGCTAGACTATAATGTTTTTAACGACAAGTCTGAACTGTGGCTGAACATGAACATGAACATGAAACAGTGCCCAGAAAGTATATTTAATTGTATCTCAAACTATAACATTATTTCTGCTTTTTGAATAGTGTTTTCTTTAGAAAATTATTATAATACATATTCTTCAATGCATGGCTTTTGTTGTTGTTCTATTTTGAAGCTTGAAATGCTTAAAATTCACGAATAAAGAGGATTGTTTAACCATGGCATGGTACGATTGATTTGACTGCATGTGGTCCGGGTCGTACGATTTTCAATTTACTCTAACGTCAAATGTTGTGGCATCAAATACCAAACATTTACGAATTTATGTGTTTATAATTTGCAAAAACCATTGTTTTATATAAAATTGCAATGTTATTCGAAATTTTATGCATTTTTTTCTAAAAATCTAGAGAGAGTTGTAATCCAGTTCAATATGGAGCAATTTTTGAGCTATAACTTCTAGCAGTTTCTCGGGTGGAAAATATTGTATTTTTACATCGTAAAAATATTGATTTTTACAAAACTAGAAAACCCAGAGTTTTTTAATCGAGAACTCGGTTTAAAAATATTATTTTTTGTGTGTGTTATTTTCATATATTAATAGTTTTACATTAATCAGTCCTTATCAAGAACGACAATAATAGAAACGCTAGGATAAAATTATAATAATTAATTATTCTACCAAATAAAATGTCTAAATTCGCTACAAGAAAAGAAGTTTTTTTCTTATCCTTTCTCAATTTGGATTGTATCGTACGTTGTTCACTAAATAGATATCAATTTCAAGCCGAGCTAATGTACAAATTACACCAAATCGTACAGTATGTTTCATGTCATAAGTTTTGACTGTACGCCGGCTAAGTTTAGACATTTTAAAACAAGAATCGACGCGATCACTCGAGTTCAATCTTATGATAAATCTTTCATGGGCAAAGCTGCACTTTGCGATTCTAAATCTTCATAGATTAAATTCTAATTCCTATTTAATCGTTTTGGTATTACAAGGTTTATCTTTTTCCCCAAAAAATGTAAGTTTAGAAGCAAATTGTTTTATTCAAATTGCCTAAATTGAAAATGAATTAAAGAAGCTGTTTTAGTGTCACAAAAAGCCATTTCAGTGTCAGATTCAATAAATACCTCACTTTAGAAATTGAAGTTCATATTTCGAGTACAAAAACTATAAAATTTATCCCAAAATTGCCCAAGTTCGATATATAAACCTTTAAATACTTAAAATACGAGTGGAATTGTATAAAAATTTGATAAATAAGTTCTAATTTTATAAAGAATTTTGACGATGTAGATTGCGTGACTGCATAGACGCTAGACTATAGCGCTTCTGTCAACAGTTCCGTACGATAAAACCCAGCCAATTATTCGGCAAAACACACGTCACGGTAGGCTCAACGAGCGACCTCTTGCTCCTTGGCTCCACTCTCATTACTACTGGGGTTTTCTACACATACGCGCTTTACTAAAGCCTCTTACATTGTAAAGTTTTCTCGACTGTTTTTCAGTGATTGTACAAGATGAAGCGAAATGCTCGTAACAACAACCCAGGACAAGACGAAGACGATGGAGTTTTGTATGTGAATGTCGACTATATTCTCTCTCTCCGTTCTTTACTGAGGATTTTGGAATGTGTAAGTATATATAACTTTAACATATATTATATTTAAACTACAGTTGGTTGAAATACAACGAATTGTGTTGATAATACGTCGAAAAGAATTAGCTATCTAAACAAACTTTTCCTGTTGATAAAGACGGTTGTTTTTGAGCGTAAGAAAGTTTTTGATCGATTGTATCTGAAGGTTCTAATTCAAAAACCAATGCATTGTAGTGGTGCAAAGATTGAGGTCAAATTAAATCAGACAATTTGTCTAAATTTGGCATTGATTTGGAATGACTGTGGTATTTAGGATCGCCTATTCAATTAGACCGCTAAACAGACCCAACATTGACGCGAAAAATCGCTATATATCTCTTTATTATTCGCCAGAAAAAGCTTTAATCGATCAAAACTCGAATCTGCTTTAATCTTCGACTGTTGTTATTACAGTTTTCGCGCGAAAGTAACATCTGTTTTGTAATGTTTTTTCCCTGGATTGGATGGAATGCACTCTGAACGATTACAATGTCATGTCTAAAGTATATTTATATATGCTGATACGTGTATTTTGATTTGATTTGAAGATAGATCGTTATAGATATAAACAGACATCTAGCGACAAATACCTTTCATGGGTGGTGTGGGGATTTGTATTGTAATCAAAATTCTTGCTGTCGTCCTAGTTACGATGAGGTTACGAGTATGAATCGGTTAGTTACGACGAAGTAACGAGCATGAATCAATTAGTTACGACGAAGTTACGAGTATGAATCGATTAGTTGTAGAAATAAACAGTCAACCTCGTCCCCAGGGTCTTCTCGGCCGACTCCAATTCAAGATGGCGGTCGTCGGGGAGAAGACCCTGGTGTAGGCTGGAATAAGACGATTTTTGATTGGCCATTGGAAATGACGTCATAGTATTTCTTAAAAGCTTTTTTATTGGATTAGCGTTAACAATGATAGCAAAATGGAGCAAAATGGAGTAACAAGGTAGTAGTTTAATATTTTATAGTTTTCGTTTTTTTAACGCTGTTGAACGATTGTTGAATAGTAACTGAAAGAACCTTTTTGCGGTTTATATGATAACTTATGTTCAAATGACTTTATTTGTGGAAATATATAAGCTTAGCTAGCTTAGATTCAAAAACTATCAAACGGAAAGACACGAGCAACTGCATTCTAGCAAAATGATATATTTTATAGTCAGTTCGATCTGAGCCAGTACATACTTTATTTATTGTACAGTTTGTACACATTCTGAGACTATGATCAAAAAATGAATATTTATCTGTTGTTGATTGAATGCTTTCGGACTCTTGCTTTCATGGGATTTAAGATTAACCTCCACTGTCAGAATACATTAATTTTTTGTAAATAAGTTGACAAATTTATACTTTAATTTAACTCAATAATTGAATTGAACGTTTTATAAGTGTAGATTAGTATAGTAATTTTATATCTTGGGGTATGGAAAATGTCATAAATGTTACATAATATATTTTAAAATGCACTGTGAAATACAATCTGTATGTTACTTAAACATTTGACATTTTCCATACCCCACGACATAAGAACATAGCTGTTAGCAAAACATATACTGTCAAGTTGCAAATTAATTTGTCATTAATCATTATGTTTACAACTATAGTGAGGGTTCTGAAAGGGGAGGGGATCCATATCCCATTTTCCAGTTTATATTTGGACCAAATCCCAGTTAAAAATCACATAATCCCATCAGTTTTGGTCAAGTTTTCAATCCCATTCCCATTTTCTATTGTTCTTTTATTTGTAAATCCCAGCCCCAGTGCATCCAATCCCATTTTCCCAGTCAAAAATAAGGCCAATTTTACCCCTTCAGGACCCTCCAAGCTCCCATTTTACCCCTTCAGGACCCTCTATAGTGCTGAAAGATGTGAATGCAATCACCACTATTTGTGAATCAGCATAAAATCAAAAATTATAAAAAACACCTAATTGCAAGAATATTTTTATACAGAGAAAGAACATTAGTGATTTAGTGAGAAATGAATTCATTTCATTACTGAGACAAAAGATAAAGTTCAGCTGGAGTGATCTTCTTTTGCCTTTCAATGAATGATTTAAATTTTCCACTAAATCACAAATGTACCTGTTCTGTACAATAACATCATTAGGGCGAACCGTTTTGGTATATAAGCCCATTAGCATGAACATTGTTTCATTATTGCCATTGACTATCCCAAAATACCCGAACCTATTTTGCCAAACTTGAGAAAATTAAGTCAGGTTTTACACATATGTATAATTTTAGTGTTTTGGCTATATATAGTTCAAACTATTATTATTAATTTTTATGCTTATGTTTTAATAGCTATAACATACTCATAGCAATTTATTAGCTATTACCAAACTAACATTTTGATAATAAACAATATACAACTCTATGATTTGTATTTGTTTTTTTTATTGTATTTTTTATTTGTTCATTTTCCAGTGTTATTCTGCAATATTACAGGATGCAGACACCCTGTTATGTCGTAGTAAATTTATTGATGCCTGTATTAAATCAATATCTGGTAAATGAAAACATAAAATGAAACACCCTGGTGTCAATTAAAAATCAACAAGATATGTTTATTTAATAGATGTAACCCTAAAATAATGAAAACACAGCTTACTACTATTGCAATCCAAGCAGATGAGTGTCCCACAATTATCTAAATATTATAATATTATCCTTTGTGGACTGTGGACTGTGGACAACCAAGCTTAGTATTAAGCCAATTACCCTCATATATTGCCAGCCATTTAATTTTTTTTATACTGACTTTGATTTTCTTTTGCAGTCAAAAAGTGCATGCACTCAGCTTAATAATGAGGTTTTTTATTGTTTACTTTAAATAATAATTGAAAATAAATGTCAATTGAAACAGAAACTTGTACACATTAAAGCTGTCCATTGAAATATAACAGTTTTTAATAGTGATATATAGTTAAACATGTACTATACAGCCAGTAAAGATATAAAGATAAAAGATTCAACTGTTATCTGTTCCACATACTTTGTATATAACACCCATGGCAACTTCAGCATGTGTTTCTTTCCATATAGGGAATGTTCGACATAGTTACTCAGCACTGCACAAGAAATATACTCACATTCATCAACAATTGACTCTATTAGCTTCAAAGTAAATCCTGTGCTAGACTGTCAATAGAACCAAATTTTCTCTGATTCGAACTATTCCAATGGCTAAATAAACACAAGCATCAGATTGCCATGTGATATTACAACAAGATTTTCGTAAGTATAAACGCCAAATTCACTTGAGGTTATTATCTTTTGGTTCTAAATAATTTAAGAGGATAAATGCACCGATTAACTCCATAACTTTCAATAGCCGGCAGCCATATTGTTTTTAATTTTCAAAGGACTAACGCATGCGCAGCTTTATTTGGCAGCCATTTTGTTTAGTAAACACGTGATCAAAATCTCCACAGATGGTGGAGATTTTGGTCACGTGATTCCAGCCTACACCAGGGTCTTCTCCCCGACGACCGCCATCTTGAATTGGAGTCGGCCGAGAAGACCCTGGGGACGAGGTTGATAAACAGTTTCCTAGTGGCCCCTAGTTATAAGGCAAATGAAGAGCTTGTAATGATAGTAAATAATTGCAAGGTGTTAAAAGGTCTCTATCACTGCAAGCTCAACGTTTGTCTAGCTTCGATGCAAAGGCCCGGCTACCTTTTAAGATGGCGCAGGGAATTGTGAAGGAGGGGGACATGGGGGTTTGCGGATAGGCGGATTAGGCCATTATTTAGTGCGGATATTCGGATTCTCGGTATTTTTTTTTTTCGGATTTACGGATTCGTCAGAAGTGGTTAGAATTGCGGATTTGAGTTCAATACTTAGACTCCTTAGAGAAACTGACCTTAGTCGTGACGCGACCTCACTTTGCGTGACATCGTAATTGTTAGTTGTTAATTGATTTGTTTAAGTCCGTTTTCAAATAATATAGTTCTAAAGTTTGCGTTGTTTTTGTTAATACATTGCGGATTTTCGTTAATTTCGAATGCGGATTGGCGGATTCAGTTTAAACGATTTTTCTTGCGGATTAAGATTTGCTGATTTCAAAAGCTCCCCATGTCCCCCTCGTGAAGGGGACTATTTTCATAATGTTTGTTTGTTTCAAGGTGTTCCTTATAGCCGCCATGGCGTGCATGGTGCAGTACGAGGCGCACTGGCATGGTTATCCTGCAAGGGTCATATTCTTCTACGTGGTCGTATGTGTATCTTGGATTCTCGTGTTTATCTTCTATGTTCTCATGGTTTGTACAATAGACAAGAGATTTCCTAACTACGACTGGGGTCTTTGTGTAAGTATTTTAATAAACACATATTCCAATAGACCAAATCGGCTAATGCGTTGCTATGTACGTTTCCACCCAATTCAAATCTTTTGGGAATAAGATTCTTTGTCTTATGTATTTCAATGTCACGTGGGAAATATTTGGAACAAAGGTTTCTATACCAGAGGTTTTGAATTGGGTGGAAACGTACATAGCAACATGTTAGCCGATTAAGTCTATGAAAGTTGTTGCAGTCAAAGCTGAGCCCCTCCCAGGGGTTGATGCATGCTCCCATGTTCCTTTTATCTTTTTGCATTTTCTCCCTTGTTCCCCATAAGTAAAATAACTGTCTCCCTAAAATGTTTTACCTTACGTTCCCATGATGCCCAAAAACTATTGTTTTATCATATTTTGTTCCGTTGTTCCCTGGAAATAATTTGGCAGTATCCCTTGTTCCCTTGTAATATGTAACAATTTCTATGATGTCATCTATTTAACATAGTACGTCACAGTTTCTATAGTGACATGTTACGTCATCCTAGTAACCATGGTAATATGTCACAGGTTGTGTTCACAAGTGTGCTTGCTGCGATATTTCTTATGGCGTCCGCTGGTCTTATGGCAGACGATGCTCGTAGGCACCAGTCCCTTGAATGGAAAGAAATCTTTACAACCTCTAAGAAAGTACACTTTGACCATTTAATAGCTGCTGTGGTGAGTCTTCATTCATATATCATACTTAACCATTCATTCATTCATCTATTTATTTGTCCGTACATCTATTCATTCATTCATCCACCCATTTATTTATTGATTGATTGACTCATCCATCCATCCAATTATTAGTTCATCGTTCCAGCCAGCCATTCATATATATTCTTTCATTCATTCTTCCATCCATCAATTGATCCATGTATCCATCTATTTAGTCATTCATTCACCCATCCATCCATCCATTCATTCATTACCATCAATGCATTCATCTATATATCTATTTCAATCATTCATTCATTCATCCATCCATCCATCCATCTTAGTTCCAGCCTATATGATGGGAATTTGTACTAATCATATCGGATCTCAATCATATTGCTTGCGTTCTACTAATACGAATTTCAAAATTCCTAAAGTTCGAACTGAATTGTATAAAAAGACTTTCGCGTACACTGGGGCAAAGTTATGGAACTCCCTACCCGATTCCCTGAAAGAGGAAAAATCACTCCAGAGGTTCAAGAACAAAATTCAACTCGATGATCTCTGCATCAATTGAACGTATCTTTGTTTGTTGTATTTTACACTCAAGCAGTTATTTTCCTCTGAACTATAACATATTATTATATCATTATACTGAATTGCAAGTTTTAGTTATACAGCTATTTCAAAAAACGTTGAATACTGAATAGTGCATTCCAAGACCAAAGGGCATTGTGGGTCTCATTAATCACAAAAAACGTTGAATACTGAATAGTGCATTCCAAGACCAAAGGGCATTGTGGGTCTCATAAATCACAAAAAACGTTGAATACTGAACAGTGCATTCCAAGACCAAAAGGCATTGTGGGTCTCATAAATCACAAAAAACGTTGAATACTGAATAGTGCATTCCAAGACCAAAGGGCATTGTGGGTCTCATAAATCACAAAAAACGTTGAATACTGAACAGTGCATTCCAAGACCAAAAGGCATTGTGGGTCTCATAAATCACAAAAAACGTTGAATACTGAATAGTGCATTCCAAGACCAAAGGGCATCGTGGGTCTCATTGATTCCTAGTAAATAATACATATACAGCGATAATTACCCCCTGTAACTAGCTTGTATATTGTTTTGAATGGAATGCACTAAGAATAAAATAACTAATTATCATTTATTTTACTTTAAACAATATTACATGACCCAGAATGCATTTCAGTCTTGCAATGCATTATTCAGTATGCAGTATTCAGTATTCTACGTTTTTTGAAATAGCTGTATATTTGTATTAGATGTTTACGGCCTCTAGAGCAAAATTAAGTAATACACTACTTATTATAAGATTGAAAGAGCAACAGTGCTTAATAAATAAAGAACATGTTTTATCTCTCCAAGGTGTTGGCATTCATCGCTGCTTTGATCTTCATCATCGACATCATTGTCCACATCATCCTGTTCTTGAGAGAACGAAAACGACGCAAGGAATACCGTGACACCCAACCCATCACCGAGAGCCATGCTTGAAGACGATGTTACCATCGTACAATAAAGATAACTTTTCAAATAAGTTTTACACATAATCCTCAACCCATCAGCGAGTTTCATGCTTGAAGACTGACCCAAACGGTGTTACCATCGTAGAAAACATGGATACCTTTTTAAATAAGTTTTACACACAATCCTCATCCCATCAGCGAGTCTCATTCTTAAAGAGTGACCCAAAGTTAAGGGTGTTATCGTAGAAAAATACATGGATGCCTTTTTATAAACGTTTTACACACAATCCTCAACCCATCAACGAGTTCCATGCTTGAAGACTGACACAAATGATGCCATCGTCGTATAATAAATGCATACTTTTTTTAATTGAGCATCGTAATCATTATCGTACAGTCGTAATGGTAAACACTAAAAAAATAATAATCTTAAGTTAGTTTCTTGACAACTCAAAGGAATACCTTTTTTTGTCGTGTCAGAGTAAAATAGGACGTAAAACTGCTCATGATTGTGATGAGCTCAACGCTAGTCAAAAGAAGTTATTTTCGAGGTTTTTAAAAAATCACTTTAACATTCTAACATTAATGCACTAAGAAAACTACTCACTACAAATACCAAGTATTTGAAGAATGTCAAAAAGGCTACCATTTACACGAAAACTCCGACGACTGGAGTCCGAGTGAGTAGAGTCTTGACGGAGACAAAATGGAGAGAGACTGAGACAGTCGAGCTTGTACCAGGTTTCTCTGCGCGTTTACAAGTCTGTAATTTAATCTCTAACTCGTTTCGTTAGAGTTTTCGTATAAAAGTAGCGAATGTATTCTACTTGATGTATTTTATTGTATTTAACCATAGAATATAATATGTAATAAAGTTTTTTAGGAAAAAAGGTATCTATCGTGATGTACTCTGGCGGAGGAAAAGTAGCCCGAGTATCAGGCTCTCGGAATAGGGAGGAGTCCCCTTCAAAAGGCCTGCATGATCCCCAGGATCTAGAGAAGGGGAATGTGTTGACCTAGTTCCATCGAGTGTGTGTGTACCGTATCAAAGATATGCTGATTGTTCTGTTGCAATCTCAACCTGAGCACACAAAAAAAAAAAAATCTCGTGCGCTATTCAAAGTCTTTTGTTATTTCTCACCTACAATACAATATATGGTAATGGCATTGTTTTCAAGATACGGTATTGCTGATACAACCAGTTTGATAACTCGCGCGTTGTGACTTTTTGGCTGCGTGGGCTACCTGTGTCAGTTCTCTGCCCATGCATGCAAGTGCTAGCCGGTCTTCCTAATAGTTGATGTATTGAAGGTACTTATAAACACTATCAAAGTCACTAGGATCATTGCCTATCTTATAAAGGTGAGTAGATATATTATAAACACGAATACTGGTTTAATTAACTACTGGAAGTATTTTAAATTGGAATACCATACTCTATCGAGGAATTCTTTTGAATTAATTCGTTTTCTAACACAGTCTTGTAATCAAAATATAGAGACACATTTTGTGTTGTTTTTGATGTTTCTTCATACATGTATTTAATTTCTTGCCTTGTCAGGGACTGTACTGAATATATTTCAAAGAATATAGTATAAGCTATCACGAGGTTTTAATAGGCCGAGTCATTCAATAGAATTCAATGCATGACATTCACTGCATTCACTAAATCCTCATAAAAAATTGTAAAATGTTTCTCTTTTAAAATGATATCGAAATACTGGTAACGTTTTAACTTGGCGTTGTGATCTGTAGAATAGAATTAAATATATGTATAAATGGCATAGTAGGGTATTATGGCTTAAACACAAGAACGATCAATACCATGCAGTGATCTTTGACCTTTTGATGATAACAGCAAGTTACAAATAACGATATTTTAAAAACAGTAACATTTTGTATTGACAATAGTGGTAATAATCGTGATAATGATGATGAGTATTGTGATGATGATGATGGGTATTGTGATGATGATGATGATAATGATGGTGAGGATGATGGTGATGATGATGATGATGATGATGATGATGATAATGATGTTGATGATGGTGAAGATGATGATGGTGATGATGATGATCGATGATCGATGATGGTGATGATGATAATGATGATGGTGAAGATGATGATAGCGATTATGATGATGATGATGATGAAGATGATGATTATTGTGATGATGATAATGATAATGGTGGTGGTGATGATAATAGCGATTATGATGATATTGATGGTGATAATGATGATGATAATGATGATGATGATAATGATGATGATGATGATAATGGTGATGATGATAATGATGATGATAATGGTGATGATGATAATGATGGTGATGATAATGATGGTGATGATGATAATGATGATGATAATGGTGATGATGATAATGATGGTGATGATGATAATGGTGATGATGATAATGATGGTGATGATGATAATGATGATGATGATAATGATGGTGGTGGTATTGTTAATGGTTAAAATGGTAATAATAACTAATTTCTACATCTGAATGTTTATGTTGTTTCAGTGCAACTCAACATGTTTCAAGATACGTATATCGTAAATGACTACGGTCGACGACCACGCAATTCTTGTGTTATAATGAACTTCGATTATTTCTTCTCGTGTCGAGCAGTACTCAAGACATTGGAGATAGTAAGTGTTAGATTTACCCAATTAACGGCGATAACTACTACACAAAGGTTATCGCAGTACAGCAACATTGTCATGCAGTCGGGAAATCATTAACTTATTTCCTCGGTCATTCATTCATTCATTCGTTGGCTTTATTCAGTCACTCAGTCAGTGATTCATTCATGTATACATTCATCAATTCATCCATTCATTCATTCAGTCAGTCATTCAGCCCGACAGCTAGACGTGCTCCAAGTCTAGCGCGTTGAATTTTCAGTTGATTGGGGTTCCTGTGTTTTCCGAAAATCATATCGGCCGAGAGCTTTCCGAAGGGAATCACGAAAAAGGAGAGAGAAAGACGCGCTAGCCCGCCAGTCAGTCAGTCAGTCAGTCAGTCACTTATCCATCCGTCTATCCTTCCTATCCATCCATCTATCTATCTATCCATCCATCTAGTCATTCATTCATTCATTTAGTCAGTCAGTCAGTCAGTCAGTCAGTCAGTCAGTCAGTCAGTCAGTCAGTCAGTCACTCACTCACTCACTCACTCACTCACTCACTCACTCACTCACTCACTCACTCACTCACTCACTCAATAATCCATCCATCAATCCATCCATCTAGTCATTAATTCAGTCAGTCAGTCAGTCAGTCAATAATCTAGCCATCCATCCATGTGTTCACAGGTCGTGTTAATTACCGCGATGTCCTGTATGGTACAGTACGGTCTGTTCTGGGGAAGTGGTCCCCCTGCTACACTAGTCTTCTATTATATGGTTGTCTGTCTGTCTTGGATCATGCAGCTCCTTTTCTTTATTATGATGATTTGTTCATTAGAGCATCGACTACCAAACTATCACTGGGACCTTTGTGTAAGTAAAACAACACTGTGTAGGGGTGGGGTAGAGTAACATAGTAGAATAGAGCATCGACTACCTAACTATCACTGGGACCTTTGTGTAAGTAAAACAACACTGTGTAGGGGTGGGGTAGAGTAACATAGTAGAGTAGAGCATCGACTACCTAACTATCACTGGGACCTTTGTTTAAGTACAACACTGTGTAGGGGTGGGGTAGAGCAACATAGTAGAATAGAGCAACATAAATACCTTTTACTCCGACAAAGGGCTAAAGCTCGAAACGTCAGTAAAGTTAAGTCAACATTTTTTACGGTGTTACAAATTTCATTCTATTATTACCTATCATAAATACTGTGTAAAGTAGGGCTGTTACAATAGAGATACTGTGTAGGGGAGGGCTGGTACAATAGAGATACTGTGTAGGGGAAGGCTGGTACAATAGAGATACTGTGTAGGGGATGGCTGGTACAATAGAGATACTGTGTAGGGGATGGCTGGTACAATAGAGATACTGTGTAGGGGAGGGATGGTACAATAGAGATACTGTGTAGGGGAAGGCTGGTACAATAGAGATACTGTGTAGGGGATGGCTGGTACAATAGAGATACTGTGTAGGGAATGGCTGGTACAATAGAGATACTGTGTAGGGGAGGGCTGGTACAATAGAGATACTGTGTAGGGGAGGGCTGGTACAATAGAGAAACTGTGTAGGGGAAGGCTGGTACAATAGAGATACTGTGTAGGGGAGGGCTGGTACAATAGAGAAACTGTGTAGGGGAAGGCTGGTACAATAGAGATACTGTGTAGGGGAGGGCTGGTACAATAGAGATACTGTGTAGGGGAGGGCTGGTACAATAGAGAAACTGTGTAGGGGAGGGCTGGTGCAATATAGATACTGTGTTGGAAAGTGCTAATGCAATGAGCTGAAAACCCCTGTACCTTGGAACTTAAAGTTATTTAAAGAAAGATAAAAAATTTAGCGACTCTCTAAACGGTTCTGATTTCCATTGTTTGTATTATATTCAGGGTGTTTTTACTAGTGTTGTCGAGGTTGTCGTTCTTGTTGCTGTATCGGCATTCATGGCAAATGATGCAGTACGTCATCGAAGACTGGAATGGAAAGGAGACGACCTTGGTACCGATACCATGCATTACTACCACAGTCTCATAGCGGCACTGGTATGTTTGATATTGTGGTGCTGGTGCTGGTGCTGGTGCTGGTGCTGGTGCTGGTGCTGGTGCTGATAGTAATGATGCTGGTATAGTATGATATCTATAATACTGAATCAGATCATTTGTGTTCCAGGTCCTGACGCTCATCGCCGCCCTATTGTTCATAATGGATGTCATACTACATGCTGTGATATTTTTCAAAGCAAGAAGAAGGGGACGACGAAGAAAACGGATGGCAACACGTCATTTATCAACTACAGTATAGACTAAAACAATTCCACCATCACTTATACCAGTAAATGACGTCATATAGTCATACAATGACGTCACTTTACCAGATATAGACGTCACTGTTAAGGCCCGTTTACACTAGCAATTTTGTCGCGCGACAACAGCTGTGATGTCAATGGCGATTTTATCGCAGCTTTGTCGCCGCAATTTCGATTTAGGAGACAGAAAGTCGCAGCAAATTGTACTAAATTTCGAGCATGTTCAAAGTAGCGTTGGCAAATCTGCGATAAAATCGCCATTAAAATCGCAGCTCTTGTCGCGCGAAAAAATTGCTAGTGTAAACGGGCCTTTAAAGTCGACAGAAAATGACGTCATAGAACAAAAGGACGACGCATTAAAATTGTACAGTGACCCGGAAATGACGACATTTAAATTCATCCCATGACGTCTTAGTGTTGTTATCATTATATTGAAAACCACTCGACACGTTCAACTAGAGGACACAGAGGACTGGTTGCTAGTTAAAACTGTTTTTAGCTAGCCTGCGTAGCAGTCCGAAGCCCCCTCGGACGGAGGGACTGCTACGCAGGCTAGTTTTTAGCTTGAATATGAAACACAGCGGTCAAATGACTACGCATGCGCGAAAACAAGTAAAATGATCCAGCACCAATCTCGTCCCCATTCGCCGCTAGCTCTTACTGCGCATGTTCAGGCTCGACGAACTATCTTGGCTCTGGCAAACTCCAAACCGGATGCCCAAAATCTGGGCATTTTTGCACTGCGCATGTTTGATTAAAATCCTTCAACCTGATTGGCGTTGCTACGTTGCAATAGGAGGTTAATTAGTCTAATAATAGAATTTCCGTGGGAATATTCGTCTTCACAGACGTTATTGATAACAGAATGCAATCAAATTTTAACCTGGAAATTATTTCATTTTAATCAGAAATGCTATCTGTTCAAATATACATTTAATTATATAATATCTTGATCGATCCACTGGTAGAAAATGCTTTCATATAGGCATAAAGGATTAGAAAGGAGTTTGATGAGAATATAGCGAGTCAGTGGCTGCAAGCTGAAGTAAAATGACCTAAAATCAGTCGTTATTTACAGGTCAAGAATAATAACAGCAGAGCTCACGCGAAGAATTCTGAGAAATCTTGCTACGACAACAGTTCTTGATGATAAACTTTCCTTACCCCGTATTCAGGTGGTTTGTATTAGCAATTTTCTGATATATTTTCGGTTTCGTTGAGAATCGACCGTTATTTTTGAACTTCCGGTCAATCGCTTTGTTTTCTCTAAGGACCAATCATGTGGCCGGATTCAGTTGGGTAAGCCAGAGCCAAGATAGTTCGTCGAGCCTGAACATGCGCAGTAAGAGCTAGCGGCGAATGGGGACGAGATTGATCCAGCACAAATCCAACGTTCGTACGTATTAAAAAACGATGGAGTGTACGACTTTCATCGCTTTTTTCTCAAAATATCAAGAAAAATACAAAAGTATAGACTCATGGTAGCTTTAAAATATAACAAAGGTTATGTACACGAAACGTCAAGCATATATATTCAGGAAATTTCTTATAAAGCGACTTCAAACACTGTAGTCCGAAACTCCTAATGTTTACAATGGCAAATTTACCGCTGTGAAAATTTTACCACGCATGCGTAGTCGTTTGACCGCTGTGTTCTTTTATAGCTGGAATATGATGTATCATAGCATCATTGCTTGGGCACCCTGTGTGACCTTTGTGGTAGAAAATAATAAAAAAAGTTATTGCAAATATCTAGGTAGCCCGAGTGTTGAATTTTAAGTTTTCAACGCAACACCTCAAAATGTAAATACTTTGTATTATTTGAATAATCAGATTAGATGGTTCGCAACTAGTTTTAGACCCTTGCCTATTTTATCATACAAATGGAAACAAGCGAGTAAACTAGTATAGGCTGCGTCGGTGTTTGATATAAACGATAGGTAATAGAATGAAATTTGTAACACCGTAAAAAAATGGAAACTAGCGAGTAAACTAGTATAGGCTGCGTCGGTGTTTGATATAAACGATAGGTAATAGAATGAAATTTGTAACACCGTAAAAAATGGAAACTAGCGAGTAAACTAGTATAGGCTGCGTCGGTGTTTGATATAAACGATAGGTAATAGAATGACATTTGTAACACCGTAAGAAATGGAAACTAGCGAGTAAACTAGTATAGGCTACGTCGGTGTTTGATATAAATGATAGGTAATAGAATGAAATTTGTAACACCGTCAACAAATGTTGACTTAACTTTACTGACGTTTCGAGCTTTAGCCCTTCGTCGGAGTAAAAACTAGTATATTTTGCTTTGACATACCATCGCCAACTATTCCGGCTATGCGCCCACTCACAAGGTCAGCGGTGCAACATAAAAGCGGTAGATAATTTTTTCAGCATTTACAAAGAAATGTATAGTCAAGGAGCATGTGTACTTCCGTGGGACTTTCATGAAGAAAGTTGACAACCTATCTAGATATGTTCAGGGACACCCAAGGAACAAGAAAAAAAATTGTTGACAATCCGTCAACTCGCTATTATCGATTTTATGGGAGTTTAAAAATACACCCAGCATGAAAACGAGGCTGGGATGTTATTGCCCCCAAAAACATGTTATGAATGAGAAGTCATCATGACACTGACAGGCATCAACATATAGCTTCCAACCAACAGTTTTATATTGTTGTTGCTTTAGTCACATGACCAGAAAGTGGTTGCATGAAAACGAGGCTGGGTATTTTAAATGCTTTTATTTGCTATATTTCTGCGCTTTATTTAAAGTTAATTTGTATTAAATGTTTATCAAAATACTTTAAAAACTGTTTAGAAGTGTTGGCAATCAATATCACGTCATCAGCAGCATCAAATCGAGGCTAGTGAGGTAACTCAATTAAGTATTATGCTAATTAATGTTTTTTGAAAGGAATTTCATTTAGATACCTTAGAACAACAAAATATGATTTTTTGATAAGTCTTCTCCACTATTAATAATCTGTGTTTTATAACACCATTTAGAGTTCTATCTACTATGTCTGATGCTGGAGACAGTTGTATCAGTACTGGTTACATATCAAAATGCAGCCCACGTAGCCAGCTTTGTAGTGGGTCCTTTCCTATGGCTTCAAGAGAAACAGGTTGTTTGAGTGAAAGAATTGTGGTTAGGCCTGATTGTTGATCTGTTGAAGTGGATTTGTATCACTGATGACCAAATATATATTTGAAATAAATAATGTGAAAGTGTAATGCTATAATAGTGTAATGCAGTCCATTCTTCATAGTGATGGATGGTTCCAAACATGGAAAATCCAGCAATAAAGATGTTTCTGACCTATTTATATATACTGGTATCTCTAAATATATTTTGTTCTCTACGGTATGTGTTTTATTCTCTAATTATTCAATTAAATCAATAAGTCAATCACAGACTTGGACTTTACCGACGATATTGCGCTGCTATCCAACAATGTTGAACAGACAGAGAGACTGCTGGCCAGTGTAGAGAACGAGTGCAATCAAATCGGACTATTTTAAGGACAAGAAGACCAAGGTGATGTTTTGCAGCGTGACACTTGATAATTGAACGGCACTTGATAATGATGATGATTTCAATTATCTAAGGCTAGTGGATTAACTCAAACGATAAGGACATCACAGTGCGCAAAGCTCCTGTCTGGAAGGCACTGAACGATATGAACAAGGTCTGGAAATCTAGAATATCTCTTTAGTTAAAGCGTAGGCTATTTGTGGCTACCGTTGAGTGTGTCCTCCTCTATGGGTGTGAAAGCTGATCACTGACTTCATCCTTACTGGGAAGATCCCTTGATGGCTTCTACACTCGAATGCTGCGTGCTGTGCATAATATCAGGTGGCTTAGCTACATAGCAAATGAAGACCTATCCTGGATATGGAACCCTCCCTATAATCTCGGACCAGGTTGCCTGGCAGAGACTTGGTCTTTCAGGTCACTGTTACAGGCACAAGAACTTGCCTGCTTGGGAGTTTGTGCTCTGGGAGCCCTCCCACAGACACAGAACCATCCTGGTCACACTGTGATAGTCAGCATTTATCAACACTCTCAAGCGAGACGTGGGTGCTCCAAGCACCACTGAGCCAGCCACAGGCATGGCTGATCCCCAGGATTGGAGTTCCAGGAAAATGATTCAATTAATTCCATCATTAGCATTGCATATGTAGTTCCATAACCATAACAAACTACGTCATTGTACGGCCACCTATAGCAATGCAATGTGCTGCTTATATAGTGCTTTATTCACGAGAATCCCCATGTGCTTATTAAAATAAGCCAACATAAACATAATCAATGGCTCTAGGCCCATATCTGTCCTTTTTGACTGTCAAGTACCGTAAAATGAAATCCAATTTGTAATAAGTTCATCACAGTCCTATTTCTGGAGAAATTGTGGAAAAGACTAATTACAGTTTGTTTTGGTCTAAATCAAGCCATATTTCTCCAGGGAAAAATGATGTTATTACTATACAGTTAGAATCCAGCCTACCAGCCAGCCTCTCTCTTATAAGATATAATAATAATATAATAATCTTCTAGCAAATATAATACATGCAGCTATCTTGGTTAACGTTTTAGTTGTTATATACAGCCTGTACCTATCTTCCTGGTAAAAACAATCACTTGTAATCTAAATACGAAAGAGATGCTTATTAAAATACGGTACTTAATTATTAAAATAAGGTATATGTCTGTCTATGACAGCTAGCTATGGATCTAACATGTTTCAATTCGCTTATAAATTGAATCATATTTTGTTGTTTTTCCTAAATGCGGAAAGTTATTTTTAAACAATATCCCTTTCAAAATCATATATTAACAATATTTAATTGAGTTACCTCACTAGCCTCAATTTGATGCTGCTGATGACGTGATATTGATTGCCAACACTTCTAAACAGTTTTTAAAGTAGTTTGATAAACATTTAGTACAAATTAACTTTAAATAAAGCGCAGAAATATAGCAAATAAAAGCATTTGAAATACCCAGCCTCGTTTTCATGCAACCACTTTCTGGTCACGTGACTAAAGCAACAACAATAAAAAACTGTTGGTTGGAAGCTATATGTTGATGCCTGTCAGTGTCATGATGACTGCTCATTCATAACATGTTTTTGGGGGACAATAACATCCCAGCCTCGTTTTCATGCTGGGTGTATTTTTAAACTCCCATAAAATCGATAATAGCGAGTTGACGGATTGTCAACAATTTTTTTCTTGTTCCTTGGGTGTCCCTGAACATATCTAGATAGGTTGTCAACTTTCTTCATGAAAGTCCCACGGGAGCTATTTTTTGGACATTTGCTCCTTGACTAGTATAGAGGATCAAAGTTCTTTTCGAATTATAAAATTCTCGGTAAGGATTTGTCAATTTACCTAACTGGAAATATATTATATGACATTAAAGCATTTGATTTTTACCAAACATAGCTTTATTTATTGAATAGAAACCTTTCCTTTCGATAATTCAGTTTTCTTTCCCTACATGCTCTGTATTCAGAAATATTCAGATTGTAAATTTGCAATTCAAGAAAAACACGAAAAGTGTGATATTCAGAGCATCATTTTTCAAAATCAAAGCTTGTTACCTCATTTACCGTAGCTGTTCCATAAACTAAATACATCATAAATTGCTTGTGTGAAATTTGTCGTCGATCGAATGAGGTTTTACCTTTCCTTTTTAACTTTGAAAAAGCTCCAATACAAATTGAATTGACGTTCGTCGCCATATACTTGCAATCCTTCCTTCAATTAGAGGTACTTTGTGATGCGATAACTTTGGACATTCTTCGCAAACTAAGGCATGTTTGATACCAAAATGAAGCTAATTTACCCAACTAATATATACAATAGAGTTTAATGGGATAGTTGTTAAAGAAAAGGCAAACCGTAGCAAGAAAGTTGGGTTTCACCGAGTGCGGGCCTGAGCGAGCTTGGGCTCCCTGTGGCTTTGCTCAGATCGTCGGCATGTCGTTGTTATTTCGCTTGTAAATTACCAATTTTATAACATTGAACTCTACA
Source organism: Metridium senile (assembly GCA_949775045.1). Taxonomy (NCBI): domain Eukaryota; kingdom Metazoa; phylum Cnidaria; class Anthozoa; order Actiniaria; family Metridiidae; genus Metridium; species Metridium senile. The sequence goes on along the minus strand of OX459100.1, from coordinate 19,202,572 downwards.
AATGTTCAAGAGTTACGGTTTGATAGTTGCCTCAATATCCTTTGGTGTTAAATTGACTAAAAGAATCGTATTTAACTTAGTTTTGTACAATCGATTTTGATTCTATCTTGGATTCCCGAATCGGTGTTTACTTTCTATTTTACACATGGTATACGCTGGCCTCGATGACTGGCGGAAGTCCGGAATAGTTGGCGATGAATAACAAATAGTGAGTTTATTATCTTCCTAATGAAACTGAAATTGCCTGATCAGCAGTTTTGTGTGGAAAATTAAATACATCACCAAAAATCAAGCTACTTTTTTAATATGCAGAATATGTACATTTTTCACTATTTTCTGCCACAAATAACAAGGTTTTTAAAGCTTTTCAAGCAGAGAAAGATGTAAATCTATCTCATCTTCTAATGAAACTTGATTATTCACTATAACGCGCGTCAATCAGTATAGTTCAATCCCGTCGCTGAAGCAACAGACAGCCTATCAACCGTCGTTCAATACATTAGTGAATATTTATAACTGTAGTGACCCTTACTATCGATGCACTGAAATCAAGTGTGACGGACGCCAAAGCCACGCGATAGCTCTTTCTATCTTTCTATCCCCGAATTAAGGTAAGTTTGTGATTCAAAGAGCGGAAACGACAGTGTTTTTGATTGGTTAAGTTGGATTATTTTGACTCGACTAATAGAAGAAAAAAAAGTAAGCGAGAGGCGTTGTCCACTGTTGTTTTCTCTCTAGTTCAATGGCTATCATAATATATGTACTTCTTACTTATAAAGCCAACCTTTTTATCATATATCGCTTTCCTTTTTTTCCTCTCTAGTTAAGTTACTTGACAATTAATGTAAATAATAATATTATCAAGAGAGTTGGATGTCTGTGTATAGCGAATAGCGAAAATCATTACTTATTTCAAGCGGAAAATTTGAAAAACTTTTGGTCGTTGAGCACTCTCTCTTAATTTGCTTTTCTGCCTCCAAAAGCAAAGTTCTCTACTTCAGTGTTTTTAAATTGGGAAAAAAGCTAATAGCAATAGATATATAGTTGATATTTTTGATTTTTGAATGTGTATAGTTACGGTTAGGTATCCCTCATTATTGATTAATTTGAATAACAGTTTTCATTAAGCATTGTTCTTTTTGCTTGGCTGTAACTCTTTGGTTTCGTTGCTTCGGAATTGAATAATAGTAATAATAACGATAGTAATTTTCTTGTTGAAAAGAACGAAACTCCTAGAAGAACTGACTGAGCTGCGTTGTGTGCAAAATAATTAACGTAGAGGTAGTGAGTGTGTGTCTGAGTCGCCCCAATTAGCCTCTAGCTAAATACATTGAGACGTTAAAAAAGTGATTTATTTTATTTATTTTAAAATTGATATCAAGAATAGTTTCTCACTCAACCATAAACATTAAATGCAAATGGAAACAATACATTGTTACAACTTTACTGGTCTTTCGAGAGCAACTTGAATAGTCACTATAGAGGAACTATTACACAGTAGCAATTTGATGTTATTTCATGGATATAGTGTGTGTTTTTTATCATTTTATATTAACTACTATTCATAGATCGCGTCCTTTTTCAACACTCCAGATAATCTACTTTAAGCTAGTATACAATACTTCAACAAAATGTTACAAATTTCAACTATGTAAGGCTCAGATTTTCTTATTGAAAGAGTATACAACTTGATGCAGTTGACTGAATGATACTAAAATAATTAGATATGTTAATGTCAATGAATTTAGCATACTGAAAATTAACTTGCTGCCAATCAAATTTTAGTATACAACACTTAAACAAAATGATACAAATTTTAACTATGTAAGGCTCAGATATTCTTATTGAATATATATATATACAATTTGATGCAGTTATATATATGTATACAATTTGATGCAGTTATGACTGAATGATTCTAAAATAACTAGATATGATAATGTCAATGAATTTGGCAGACTGAAAATGAACTGCCAATCAAAATTTCCGTTTATTCGAGTAATAATGGAAGCATGTGGAAATATGTATAACAAGATTATAATTGCTATAATAATAATAATAATAATAACTTTATTTAAACACGGAAAAACTCTTCAGTTATACAATGAATAAAAATAAATAAATATATAGAGAAATTAATGATGTAATAAGATATATATAAATATAAACAAAGAATGGATAAATATGATAATAAAAAAAAAAAGTTCCTGCTTTTCAAGAGTGCCGTGTATAAAGGAGTTGAGCTAGCTGAAGTGTTGGGAACAGCCAGTCCGAAAATCACTAAGGGATTGTGCTTGTCGTAGGTTTATTGGCAAGCTGTTCCAAAGCACCGCACCTTTATAACTGAAAGCATTTTTGCGATAGTTGGTACGAGGCAATACAGCTCAGCTGCTGATATTTGGTGTATTTTTACTCCAAAGACTGGGATTTGATAGAAGGAAGAAGACACTTGGTGAAATGCTACATGGTGTATATACCTATTTCAATATTTAAATCAAGGTTGTCATTGCCAAAGGCGATTGGCGAAAGGCGATAGGCGAAAAGCGATAAGCCGTTCCAAGACCCAAGTGTACTATGGGTATAATCTTAAATCGTGAATGCCGCCGTGTTTGAATTTTAATGATATCAGCTCCAACAATTGTTGTTTAGTAGAATTGGCATGATTGAGATTCAAACACGACGGTATTCACGCGGCATTATATTCACGGTTTTAAATCTTCAAAGATTATACCCATAGTGCACTTGGGTCTTGGAATGACCTATCGCCTATAGCCTATCGCCTTTGGCGATGACAACCTTTTTGAAATAGGTGTATACGTATAAAATAGGTGCATACGTATAATTTCATTATATTTCCTATCACTTATATCAAACACCGACGCAGCCTATACTAGTTTACTAGCTAGTTTCCAATTACGCAAGAGCTAGGGAGTTGTCGACATTTGCTATCGAAACTTGATTCAACTTTCGTTCAATGCTTTCATTTATTTTGTTGACGTTTCTTATAATTTGAATCACAATGCTTGGAGGGTATTATACATGGTTGACCATGCTGAACAACTAGACATGACTCGTATTTTAATGATATTCATAACTAGCGATAGTGATAATTACAGTCTAGCTCCTAATTAATATTTCGTCATCATCAATTATCATTATCGATTACACTGCAAAAACGGCTGAGTAGATACACCACACTGACTATATTGAGTTGAGTAAATCCAACTCTAAAGTGAAGATAAACTCAATATATTGAGTACATTGTACTCAATGGCCGTCTACATTTATGTTTACTCTTAATAATGAGTTGGGTTTACTCACTATAAAGTATCATCCTGCATGAATGCATGATTTACTCAATATAGGGAGGTGTATCTACTCAGCCGTTTTTGCAGTGTACCACCATTCTCATCTTTATGATCAACAGCATCATCATTATCACCATCACCACCATCATTATCACCATCACCACCATCATTATCACCATCACCACCATCAATATCATCACCACCACCACCACCACCATTATCATCATCACAATCATCATTTGAGCATCAGCACCACCATCAGTATTATTCCTCCTCCTCCTCCTCCTCCTCATCATCATCACCACTACCATCATTATCATGAATCATCGTCATCATCATCATCACCACTACCATCATTATCATGAATCATCGTCATCATCATCATCACCACTACCATCATTATCATGAATCATTGTCATCATCATCATCATCATCATCATCATCACCACTACCATCATTATCATGAATCATCGTCATCATCATCATCATCATCACCACTACCATCATTATCATGAATCATCGTCATCATCATCATCATCATCACCACTACCATCATTATCATGAATCATTGTCATCATCATCATCATCATCATCATCATCACCACTACCATCATTATCATGAATCATCGTCATCATCATCATCATCATCATCATCACCACTACCATCATTATCATGAATCATTGTCATCATCATCATCATCATCATCATCATCACCACTACCATCATTATCATGAATCATCGTCATCATCATCATCACCACTACCATCATTATCATGAATCATCGTCATCATCATCATCATCATCACCACTACCATCATTATCATGAATCATTGTCATCATCATCATCATCATCACCACTACCATCATTATCATGAATCATTGTCATCATCATCATCATCATCATCATCATCACCACTACCATCATTATCATGAATCATCGTCATCATCATCATCACCACTACCATCATTATCATGAATCATTGTCATCATCATCATCATCATCACCACTACCATCATTATCATGAATCATTGTCATCATCATCATCACCACTACCATCATTATCATGAATCATCGTCATCATCATCATCACCACTACCATCATTATCATGAATCATTGTCATCATCATCATCACCACTACCATCATTATCATGAATCATCGTCATCATCATCATCATCACTACCATCATTATCATGAATCATTGTCATCATCATCATCATCATCACCATCATCACCACTACCATCATTATCATGAATCATTGTCATCATCATCATCATCATCACCACTACCATCATTATCATGAATCATTGTCATCATCATCATCATCATCATCATCATCACCACTACCATCATTATCATGAATCATCGTCATCATCATCATCATCATCATCATCACCACTACCATCATTATCATGAATCATCGTCATCATCATCATCACCACTACCATCATTATCATGAATCATTGTCATCATCATCATCATCATCATCATCACCACTACCATCATTATCATCATCACAATCATCATTTGAGCATCAGCACCACCATCAGTATTATTCCTCCTCCTCCTCCTCCTCCTCATCATCATCACCACTACCATCATTATCATGAATCATCGTCATCATCATCATCATCACTACCATCATTATCATGAATCATCGTCATCATCATCATCATCATCACCACTACCATCATTATCATGAATCATCGTCATCATCATCATCACCACTACCATCATTATCATGAATCATCGTCATCATCATCATCATCACTACCATCATTATCATGAATCATCGTCATCATCATCATCATCATCACCACTACCATCATTATCATGAATCATCGTCATCATCATCATCACCACTACCATCATTATCATGAATCATTGTCATCATCATCATCATCACTACCATCATTATCATGAATCATCGTCATCATCATCATCATCACCACTACCATCATTATCATGAATCATTGTCATCATCATCATCACCACTACCATCATTATCATGAATCATTGTCATCATCATCATCATCACTACCATCATTATCATGAATCATCGTCATCATCATCATCATCACCACTACCATCATTATCATGAATCATTGTCATCATCATCATCATCACCACTACCATCATTATCATGAATCATCGTCATCATCATCATCATCACCACTACCATCATTATCATGAATCATCGTCATCATCATCATCACCACTACCATCATTATCATGAATCATTGTCATCATCATCATCATCACCACTACCATCATTATCATGAATCATCGTCATCATCATCATCACCACTACCATCATTATCATGAATCATCGTCATCATCATCATCATCACCACTACCATCATTATCATGAATCATTGTCATCATCATCATCATCATCATCATCACCACTACCATCATTATCATGAATCATCGTCATCATCATCATCATCACTACCATCATTATCATGAATCATCGTCATCATCATCATCATCATCACCACTACCATCATTATCATGAATCATTGTCATCGTCATCATCATCATCACCACTACCATCATTATCATGAATCATCGTCATCATCATCATCATCATCACCACTACCATCATTATCATGAATCATTGTCATCGTCATCATCATCATCACCACTACCATCATTATCATGAATCATCGTCATCATCATCATCATCATCACCACTACCATCATTATCATGAATCATTGTCATCGTCATCATCATCATCACCACTACCATCATTATCATGAATCATCGTCATCATCATCATCACCACTACCATCATTATCATGAATCATTGTCATCATCATCATCATCATCATCATCACCACTACCATCATTATCATGAATCATCGTCATCATCATCATCATCATCACCACTACCATCATTATCATGAATCATCGTCATCATCATCATCACCACTACCATCATTATCATGAATCATTGTCATCATCATCATCATCATCATCATCATCACCACTACCATCATTATCATGAATCATCGTCATCATCATCATCATCATCACCACTACCATCATTATCATGAATCATTGTCATCATCATCATCATCATCACCACTACCATCATTATCATGAATCATTGTCATCATCATCATCATCATCACTACCATCATTATCATGAATCATTGTCATCATCATCATCATCATCACCACTACCATCATTATCATGAATCATCGTCATCATCATCATCATCATCACCACTACCATCATTATCATGAATCATTGTCATCATCATCATCATCATCACCACTACCATCATTATCATGAATCATCGTCATCATCATCATCATCATCACTACCATCATTATCATGAATCATTGTCATCATCATCATCATCATCATCATCACCACTACCATCATTATCATGAATCATCATCATCATCATCATCATCATCATCACTACCATCATTATCATGAATCATTGTCATCGTCATCATCATCATCACCACTACCATCATTATCATGAATCATCATCATCATCATCATCATCACCACTACCATCATTATCATGAATCATCATCATCATCATCATCATCATCACTACCATCATTATCATGAATCATTGTCATCATCATCATCATCATCACCACTACCATCATTATCATGAATCATCGTCATCATCATCATCACCACTACCATCATTATCATGAATCATTGTCATCATCATCATCATCATCATCATCACCACTACCATCATTATCATGAATCATCGTCATCATCATCATCATCATCACCACTACCATCATTATCATGAATCATCGTCATCATCATCATCACCACTACCATCATTATCATGAATCATTGTCATCATCATCATCATCATCATCATCATCACCACTACCATCATTATCATGAATCATCGTCATCATCATCATCATCACCACTACCATCATTATCATGAATCATTGTCATCATCATCATCATCATCACCACTACCATCATTATCATGAATCATCGTCATCATCATCATCATCATCACTACCATCATTATCATGAATCATTGTCATCATCATCATCATCATCATCATCACCACTACCATCATTATCATGAATCATCATCATCATCATCATCATCATCATCACTACCATCATTATCATGAATCATTGTCATCGTCATCATCATCATCACCACTACCATCATTATCATGAATCATCATCATCATCATCATCATCACCACTACCATCATTATCATGAATCATCATCATCATCATCATCATCATCACTACCATCATTATCATGAATCATTGTCATCATCATCATCATCATCACCACTACCATCATTATCATGAATCATTGTCATCATCATCATCATCATCATCATCACCACTACCATCATTATCATGAATCATCATCATCATCATCATCATCATCACTACCATCATTATCATGAATCATTGTCATCATCATCATCATCATCACCACTACCATCATTATCATGAATCATTGTCATCATCATCATCATCATCATCATCACCACTACCATCATTATCATGAATCATCGTCATCATCATCATCATCATCACCACTACCATCATTATCATGAATCATTGTCATCATCATCATCATCATCACCACTACCATCATTATCATGAATCATTGTCATCATCATCATCATCATCACCACTACCATCATTATCATGAATCATTGTCATCATCATCATCATCATCATCATCATCACCACTACCATCATTATCATGAATCATTGTCATCATCATCATCATCATCATCATCATCACCACTACCATCATTATCATGAATCATCGTCATCATCATCATCATCACCACTACCATCATTATCATGAATCATTGTCATCATCATCATCATCATCACCACTACCATCATTATCATGAATCATTGTCATCATCATCATCATCATCATCACTACCATCATTATCATGAATCATTGTCATCATCATCATCATCATCACCACTACCATCATTATCATGAATCATCGTCATCATCATCATCATCATCACCACTACCATCATTATCATGAATCATTGTCATCATCATCATCATCATCACCACTACCATCATTATCATGAATCATTGTCATCATCATCATCATCATCATCACTACCATCATTATCATGAATCATTGTCATCATCATCATCATCATCACCACTACCATCATTATCATGAATCATCGTCATCATCATCATCATCATCATCATCATCACTACCATCATTATCATGAATCATTGTCATCATCATCATCATCACTACCATCATTATCATGAATCATCGTCATCATCATCATCATCACCACTACCATCATTATCATGAATCATTGTCATCATCATCATCATCACTACCATCATTATCATGAATCATCGTCATCATCATCATCATCATCATCATCACCACTACCATCATTATCATGAATCATCGTCATCATCATCATCATCATCACCACTACCATCATTATCATGAATCATCGTCATCATCATCATCATCATCACCACTACCATCATTATCATGAATCATCGTCATCATCATCATCATCATCATCATCACCACTACCATCATTATCATGAATCATCGTCATCATCATCATCATCATCATCATCACCACTACCATCATTATCATGAATCATCGTCATCATCATCATCATCATCACTACCATCATTATCATGAATCATCGTCATCATCATCATCATCATCATCATCACCACTACCATCATTATCATGAATCATCGTCATCATCATCATCATCATCATCATCACCACTACCATCATTATCATGAATCATCGTCATCATCATCATCATCACCACTACCATCATTATCATGAATCATCGTCATCATCATCATCATCACCACTACCATCATTATCATGAATCATTGTCATCATCATCATCATCATCACCACTACCATCATTATCATGAATCATTGTCATCATCATCATCATCATCATCACTACCATCATTATCATGAATCATTGTCATCATCATCATCATCATCACCACTACCATCATTATCATGAATCATCGTCATCATCATCATCATCATCACCACTACCATCATTATCATGAATCATTGTCATCATCATCATCATCATCACCACTACCATCATTATCATGAATCATTGTCATCATCATCATCATCATCATCACTACCATCATTATCATGAATCATTGTCATCATCATCATCATCATCACCACTACCATCATTATCATGAATCATCGTCATCATCATCATCATCATCATCATCATCACTACCATCATTATCATGAATCATTGTCATCATCATCATCATCACTACCATCATTATCATGAATCATCGTCATCATCATCATCATCACCACTACCATCATTATCATGAATCATTGTCATCATCATCATCATCACTACCATCATTATCATGAATCATCGTCATCATCATCATCATCATCATCATCACCACTACCATCATTATCATGAATCATCGTCATCATCATCATCATCATCACCACTACCATCATTATCATGAATCATCGTCATCATCATCATCATCATCACCACTACCATCATTATCATGAATCATCGTCATCATCATCATCATCATCATCATCACCACTACCATCATTATCATGAATCATCGTCATCATCATCATCATCATCATCATCACCACTACCATCATTATCATGAATCATCGTCATCATCATCATCATCATCACTACCATCATTATCATGAATCATCGTCATCATCATCATCATCATCATCATCACCACTACCATCATTATCATGAATCATCGTCATCATCATCATCATCATCATCATCACCACTACCATCATTATCATGAATCATCGTCATCATCATCATCATCATCACTACCATCATTATCATGAATCATCGTCATCATCATCATCATCATCACCACTACCATCATTATCATGAATCATCATCATCATCATCATCGTCATCATCACTATGTGATCTCATTTCATATATCATATATCTATATAGTAGATTCTACATCAATTCAAGATGGCCGACCCAGAAAACCAGCCACAACCAACTAGCCAAGGATCGACCGGTGGCAGCGTCACCATCAACATGTCCTACCTCAAGTCAATCAAAGGAATACTGAAAATAGTGGAAATTGTAAGCATGGTCATTTTTTTATCTAGTACTACTACTACTAACAATGATAGTTTAATAATAGAGTGCAAATTATAAACCCGTTCAATAAATTGCAAATGTGTTGTTTTAATCATACTTGAATGGTGCTGAGTTATGGATAATAGTATTTCAGAAGTAAACATTAATATTCGAGCGTGATTATAATAGTGTATTTGCAGTTTAACGAGCTCCCACAATTCCTATCGGTCTCAGATCAACCATTCCAGATGGACAACGTTAATTGAAATAGGTGTAAACCTATTTCAAAAATCGTTGTCGCAAACAAAGCCACAGCCACACTCTAAAGTCTGCAAAGGATGTCGGTATTTCGTCTTTTGTTATCGATTTATTCATAGCATATTTTGATTGTACGTGTTTGTGTTATATGACCATAACAAGTTGTTGTTGTGATAGATATAAATAAAAATATTTCTTTAAAAACGTGCAATGAATCACAAATTAAGTCAATGTAACCGACATCCTTTGCAGGCTTCAGAGTGTGGACTGTAGCTTCGGCTGCGACAACGATGTTTGAAATAGGTGTATATGCTAGTATATAGGGTCGATGCAAACGTAGAAAGTTATGAACACGCCGTAGTCATGGTTCCATGCATTTTCACTCTCAACTATGGGGTCCTTCTGCGTTTACTAGAAACCTATTGTATTATTTGATAGTTTCGTTCTATTGCTTAACTTTAGTCTTTAGTTGTTTCTATTGAATTATGTAGATTGTGTTTGGTACTTGGAGAAGGAGCCCATCTACGTGCATGTGTTACAATGTTACAATTATCATTATTATTATTATGATGATGATGATGATGATGATGATGATGATGATGATGATGATGATGATGATGATGATGATGATGATGATGATGATGATGATGATGATGATGATGATGATGATGATGATGATGATGATGATGATGATGATGATGATGATGATGATGATGATGATGATGCACTCCGTTAGAATCTTCAGTGCGCAATAGTCCACTAAATCACAGTTCCCTGCGTCATCCGGCTTGAAAGGTAGCCGGGCCTTTGCATTGATCGAGAGAGACGTTAATTCATTGAGCTTTGTAATAATAGAGACGTGTCTCTATCATTGCAATCTCACCGTACGTCTCCTATCGATGAAAAGACCCGACTGCCTTTCAATAAAATGGCGCAGGTAACTGTGAAGAGGAATATTATACTCAAATTGAGGTTTTACAATGTAATACGATGTAGTTGCCTCATTTTCCTCAACATTCTTTCCATACTTTTGGTAATGTTACTTTCTTTTGTTTCAATAGTTTCTTCTGTTGGTTGCATTCGCGTGCGCAGCTGATGTCTGCGGGGCCTATTGTCAAGCGGAATTTGGTGGTCGCTACAGCTTTTTTATTTTCGCTACAGTCATGCCCTGGTTACTGTGCATAATAATCTTTGTCATGTTCTTCTTCTGCTTGGTGGATAAAGTGAAAATCAACTGGAACATGACGGTAAAGCATGGTTCATACTAGCGACATAAGCATAAGCAACATTCGCAAACTCAGTGAAGAATTTCTCGAATAAGTGTGAGAAAAGACGCTAACGAGGAAAGCCCAACTGAGTCTGCGTATGTTGCTTATGTTCATGTCGCTTGTGTGGACCAGGTTTAAGGGTTGTTTAAACCGATACCGATGGATTCACCGTTTTTGTGTTTGTAGTCTACTGTGCGCTCTTAGTGCTCTATCAACATGAGTGATGTTTATATTTTTGAAGGTAATGATCAATAGTGCGATATGGGCTATTGTTCTTCTTATCGCTGCATCGTTGTGGGCTGACAAAGTCAATGACTGGAGAAAGTTAGGGGACGCTGTTGGAGTAAAACTCGACGGAGGGTTCTATGCTTCAGCGGTAGGTACAACAGTATCTAGACGATTGGGTTATTGGTATGAAATGATATGGTTATATCGATAGTTGTGATCGTGATGATGGTGATTATGATGATGATGATGATATTAATGATGGTGATTATAGATTATGATAATGACGATGATGATGATGATGATGATGATAATAATGATGATCATGATACTGAAGACTATAATGGTGGTGGATTTGATGGAGATAATATAAGTGATGGTGCATAATGAAGATTGTGATCACATGGTCAAGATGATCAGATCATTATGGTAATAAGTGATGATGATGGTTATAATGATGATGGTAATTATATGATTATGATAATGACGATGATCAGATCATTATGGTAATTAGTGATGATGATGGTTATAATGATGATGGTAATTATATGATTATGATAATGACGATGATCAGATCATTATGGTAATTAGTGATGATGATGGTTATAATGATGGTTATACGAATAATTATGATGATGATGATGACGACTATAATAATGATGATGATCACAGCGGTAATATTGATACTTTCAGTACTAAATCCTCTTTTTATTTCACAGATTTTCGCCTTTTTTGCTATCATTGCGTTCATCATCGACATCGTCATGAACTTCCAAACAAATCGTCAGTAGTCATTTAGAATTAAGTTCGCATCTAGCTAACCATTTAGGTTCTGTGGTATATAAACTATAAGATAAACTCGTTCTTAAATAGCCTGCGTTGCCGGCGGTCTGCGGTTTCGGGAGAAAAGAGAGGGAAAGACCGCCTGCCCGAAAACCCTAGGATTTTTGGTAGCCCGTCCACCAGCGGACGGGGATCAGTGATTGGTTGAAACGCTATCAATCAAAGTAAGATCTATCAACCGTTGCTATCGGATGGCGGAGGATGCGAACGAAGCGTTGGTGAAAAGAGCTCTATTAATATATTTATCAAAACAAGATCGATCTATCATTCTAAAAGACGAGCAACATACATCTATTCTAAAACTCCTCGAAGGAAATGATGTGTTTGCGGTACTACCGACAGGATTTGGAAAAAGTCTAATTTTTACTAATACTGTGTTTGATGTAGCGAAATACACATAAAGAAACTCAATTGCCTCAACAGTCCTCGTAATTTCGCTGCTTAAAAGTCTCTTAGCAGACCAGTTGAGAGAGTTACAGGCCAGGCCATTAACTGTTCTGCAGCGGAGTTAAATGGCGAGTCATTTCGAGCTATACTTGAAAATCCTCCCCAATATCATACGCGTGACCGCCGAACAGGCCCTAGAGCCACGATTTAGGAAAACTCGACATATCAGCTATAGTTATAATGAGACGAATCTCACACAGTTTGAATTTGGATCGAAGGATTGAATGTTTGAATCGAAGAATTGAATGTTTGGACCGAATAATTGAATCGAATTATGTTTGAATCGAAGAATTGAATGTTTGAATCGAAGAAGTAGATGTTTGAATTTGAATCGAAGAATTGAATGTCTGAATAGAATAATTTAATGTTTGAATCGAAAAGCCCGTAAGGGAACACATAATGAAGATATGTATGTATGTAAGAATTGGATATTTGAGAGCCCGGCAAAAAGTTTGTTTTGTCCACATATCACCGGGCGGTCCGTTACGGTACGTTGAGCAGGTCAGTAGGCGGCTACCAAAAATCCTAGGGTTTTCGGGCAGGCGGTCTTTCCCTCTCTTTTCTCCCGAAACCGCAGACCGCCGGCAACGCAGGCTAGTTCTTAAACGTTGTTAGACTCAGTATAATATTTTTAAAGACTTCATTTGTAGTGTAATCGAAATAAATCTAGTTTGTTAATTGTATTGTCTATTTATATGGGAAAACCTCACAATGGCAGGACGTAAAAGAACCACTTAGGACGAAACAAACCCTGACCGTGACCCCCTTCGTGTCTGGTTCATACTAACACACACTACACTGTCTAACCTGCATTAGTATGACGTAAAAGAACCACTTAGGACGTAACAAACCCTGGCCTTCGTGGTTGTTTCATACTAACACACACTACACTATGTAACCTACAGTAGTAGGTAGTAAAAGAACCACTGAGGACGAAACAAACCCTGACCGTGACCCAACCCACTACTCCCCCCCCCCCCCCCCCCCCACCCCAATCCAGGCTTCGTGATGGCTCATACTAACACACACTGCACTCACTAACCTCCATTAGTAGGACGTAAAAGAACCACTGAGACAAACCCTCCCAGAGCACCCATTCTCGTAACCAGAGCAGCCACTCTCGTATCCAGAGCACCCATTCTTGTACCCAGAGCACCCATTCTCGTATCCAGAGCACCCACTCTCGTACCCAGAGCACCTATTCTCGTACCCAGAGCACAGGTTTCTGAATGATCGAAGGCTCTAGTCAATGTCTCACAGAAAATTAATTGCATAATAACTTTAAATGACTCTTACAGTTTTTATTGAATTGTATTAATATTTAGTTGAAAAACATCGAAGGTTTAAAAGTCGCCTTATTTTCTTTGAAATAGTGAGTTTGGGCTACCTGTGGATTAGCCTGACGTTCAGAATTAGCAGAAATTTGCGAACCTGTTTTGAGCATAGTTTATAGAGGGGACTGGTTAGGAAACCTTTCGTTGTACTTCTTTGTTTGCATTTCGAAGTTGAACCGTTCTTGACCGTGCACAATCTTTTCTTTATGGCCAATCAAAATTGCAAAATGAGTCAACATAAACTTTTTCTATGAGATTATTGTAAGAAATATTGTAATATTTGTTCTAAATCTTTGAGTATTTTGAAGCAACAGCCAAAATAATAATTTTTGGTCTGTTCACTAAGACCTATCCAATATGGCTAAAACAATTGCGAAACAAAAGATTATGCACGGTCACGCTTGAAAAAAAGTGTACAAAAACATACAACAAAGGGCTTCTTAACCATTTTCCTCCGACTAACTATGTTTTGAGATAGTACACACTTCCAAGGTCGTAGTTGAGTGAGAAACAACCGGGATTGACTGGGTACGGGAATGATTGACAACATACTGACGTAATGGTCTCGAATTCGTGCACATGCTTACGTCATATCAACCATGATGCCACGACCGTTTTTAGTTCACAAGTAAGTTAATGTCACGTGGTTTAACATAGCCAATGAATAGGAGGGATTTCAAGGCACGTGACTGGATTAAGATGCATTTATGAGGTAATTTTATTTTACTCCAATCAAAAAGAGTGTTACAAAACAGTACACTGTCAAAGTGATGTTTACTATGGCGTACATTTGGGGCCCAAAATCGAACTTTGTACTATTTTACATTGTACTATCTTATTTCGTGTTAACATTGTGTATTTGACCACAGGCAGCCCAACTATTCTATCTGAGGATTTTTTTTAATGACAATAAAGTTATTTTTACCGCGCGCCGAGCGAAATATGATATTGAGCGCGCGGGTGGGGTTCCTGTGGCATGGTGTGTTTGTTTGAAAGCTCGCGGATGGGATTCCTGTGGCTTTTTGCAAGCAATTTTTCGGTCAAAGTCGCGCGGTGTTGAAGAGGGAGGAAATCAAAATACCTCCCTCTTCAACACCGCGCGACTTTGACGAAAAATTGCTTTCAAAAAGCCACAGGAATCCCATCCGCGCGCATTCAAACAAATACACCACAGGAACCCCACCCGCGCGCTCAATGATTAACAAAAGATATTTATTCCAATATGGCGCTCGGCGCGCGGTTAAAAATAACTTTATTGTCATTAAAAAAAATCCTCAGATAGAATAGTTGGGCTGCCTGTGATTTGACCAACAACTTTGAACATATTAAAGCTTAGTTTTCATATTTGACTTTCAACATTTCTTATTCTACATGCAACTTTAGCTATTCAGATACCTTTTCGATTTGACATTCAAATTTTCGTTTTCGACATCCAACCGCAATCCACGAGATAAATGCGGATATAGCGGGCTCATTAAGCGTTGTTCCCCACCCCCAATATAATATGTCATTTATATCGATAATTTGCCTTCTACTTTTAACTCCATCATATGATGCATAATAATTAGTTTACAGGACCTTCTTTAAAATCACTAAAGTGAAGGAGCATCCTGTTAAAACATATAAATAAATAAATAAAACAACCGGGATTGACTGAGTACGAGAATGATTGACAACATACTGA
Organism: Metridium senile; assembly: GCA_949775045.1. Lineage (NCBI taxonomy): Eukaryota > Metazoa > Cnidaria > Anthozoa > Actiniaria > Metridiidae > Metridium > Metridium senile. The sequence goes on along the minus strand of OX459100.1, from coordinate 19,186,075 downwards.
CGTAATGGTCTCGATTTCGTGCACATGCTTACGTCATGTCAACCATGATGCGCGCCACGACCGCTTATAGTTCACAAGGAAGTTAATGTCACGTGGTCTAACATAGCCAATGAGTAGGAGGGATTTCAAGTCACGTGACTGGATTACGATCCATTTATCAAGTGCGCAATCGACAGATTCAGCCAGTTTGGGTCACCAGTAGTAGTACAACTGAATAAGGTGAGAGTTCCCCTGAATAGGCCGTATATTACAAGAGAACGCAGTCTGATTAGAGTGAAGTCATTTAACCCGTGAAATAGATATTAGACTAATACACCTTAGCAGTCTCTAATTCCATTGTTTTCTTTTGTGTCTATTTGACTATTACACTTTAGCAAGCAATTTCTATTTCACGGGTTAAATGCCTTCACTCTACTTATCAAATAATGATATAAAATTGCTTATAAGTTTTACAATTGTTAAATTGACTATGGTTTATAATTGACAGTACAAAATACACAAAAAACCTGCAATTATTTAAAATAAAAGGAAGGAAAAGCATGTTTAGGGCGTCGGTATACTTCCTTCAGCTGCAAGGAAGCTGGTCCATCAGGAAGCCGCTCTTTCCTCCTCTCGCTTCGAAAGCCATGCACTATTATAACCAGCTAAACTTGTTTCAAAAGAACATCTAACTTAAGTAGACTGTTAAATTGATGTTAGACTAAAATATAACAGTAACAAACTATTGTTTTATTGAGGAAACAATTTGAGTAAAACTGGTAATTTTATTATATTCCAATTAAAAAGAGTGTTACAAAATAGTACACTGTAAAATTGATGCTTACTGACGGTCGGACGTCAAATTTTCCGTAAAAATGGCAAATGGTGCTACATTGTAAAATTGATGCTTACTGACGGTACGAACGTCAAATTTTCCGTAAGAATGGCAAATTGTGCCACATTATAAAATTGTTGCTTACGGACGGTACGGAAGTTAATTTTTTTGTAGAAAAATAAATGGCAAATTGTTCTAACTTTTAAAATTGTTGCTTACGGACGGTATGACTTGAAGCAATGAGGTGATACCCACATCAAATTTAGCCGTGTGTTCAAAATAAATATTTATTATTGGATGCTATGTGCTGCTAGAATAGGATTTTTTTCTACTAATAGTGAAAAGGGAGATTGGTTTTTACTATATGTAAAAGAATATAGTACTCAGTGTAAGTTTATACGGATGAATTTGAATACATAGAAATGAATGGGAGTTTACATTTGTGTGTAACCCGTCACATTTATTAGCTGACTTAAGCGGTTATTGCAATATTGCACCTATTTAGCGGTCTTTTACCAAAAAATGCTATTAAAATTCAGTATATAAGCCACATAACTATACGTTTGTGGAGGTAAATCAGTAAAGGAGAGTCTTACAGATTTGTTTTTGATGATTTTATTTCCCACGACTATGTGTAACCATTTAGCGTTAATTTCTGATATCAGTAAAATTTGTTAAAAATAATGTGTTAAAACTGGTTTTTCAGTTGTCAAATTTCGATGGAACAAAAACTTTACTTTATCTTCGACAACTTAGTGCAAATTTGATGCTGATCGACCTTGATGATCGGGAACAGTGTAAAATTCAATTTTTTGTTTACAGATTCGACACGTCAAAAAAATGAATTGAATTTTTGTCAACATTTCGTATTTCGTGTATTTACTCTAGTTACAAAGCCTTGATTTCTATAATACTTCAGGATGTATTTGTCGTTTACTTGTTTGACATATTTCTACCATAAAAATCAGGCTAGCTCTTAACGCAATTTTATAATTATAGAATAAACTTTGTTGAGTTATTTTCGACAAGCGCATACTCATTTGCATATATGTTATAGCTTGGTGCAAAAAATATTTTTGTTATTGCAGAGAGATCATGCGATGTGTTAATTTGAGAAGTATTTCACATGTATATTATATTTAGAATGAATTTCGCATCAATATCTATCATTTTATTACAAAAAAGTACACATTTCAAATTGTCGGGAAAATCGTTCTTGTGACGCTATTGGGTATCACCTCATTGCTTCAAGTCATACGAACGTCAAATTTTCAGTAAAAATTACAAATGGTGTTACATTTTAAAATTGTTGCTTACGGTATACGTTACCGACGTTAATTTTCCCTAGAAATGGCAAATGGTGCTACAGCTTTCGAAACAAATCGTATGACTGTTTCATGATTCGAAAAAGTTTTTTTCCTGTTTCTTGTAGTAACATGTCCTGCTAGCGAAGGTAGAAAGACATCCTCTGTTAGCAGCTATCAACAATAAACAATATAATCCGATCATGTCCCTGGCATGAATACACTTAATTATTCTTAACATAAACACTGAATATGCTAGGCGTTGAAAAAGTATATTTTGACATTGAATATTTTGACATTCAACCCGGGGCGAGGGGTGACTCAGGGACATAAAAGTGGCATCATATCGGTTTTATAATCTGCCATTTAGTAACTTTTAGTGTAGCAAAGTTTAGAATTGTCCCGCTTCAGATTTGTTTAAGGTATCGCATAAGGAAGAGTACTGCTTTTCGTGTTTTATAACTACACATAGCAGCGCTATTTTCGTTTTTTGTTTCTATGTAATAACCTTAAATTTTATAGCCACACCTTTTTGAAAGGACTTGCGAAATCTTTTAGGGGTATTTTTGAATATTTCCGTTGAACATACAAGCTACATTTACCCTCCCGGAGTTTTCAAAAAAGAGATGGTTTTCTTTCCGTTATAATTATTTTATTGAATGAGAGTTGTTCTTATTAACCCGTGAGAAAAGTGTATTAGTTGAAGTTTGATAGTCAAATAACAACAAAAGAATACGATTGAATTAAGGTGCATTAAAGGGTGATACACTAAAGTGTGTTTCACAGGTTAGAGTTGTTCTGAAATTAACTTGTGAAACAAAGTGTATTAGTTAAAGTGCGATATCTAGTCAGATAACAACAAAAGAACACGATGGAATTAAGGTGCATTAAAGGGTGATACACTAAAACTATACTGATAGCTGTTCGTTCTTAGTAGAGTGGTTTTCATTAACCCGTGAAACAAAGTGTAATAGGGAAAGAGTAATAAAGTGTATTAATGTGTAATAGTACTATTGAACAAATGATTATAAAACACAAAGTAAAGTTAAAGTGTAATAAAGTGCAATAAAGCATATTACGCTAAATTGTGTTTCACGGGTTAATGAGAACAACTCTAATGAAAACAACTAATGAAAACGGCTCTATGAACACATCGGGAAACCCAAGAACACATATTAACAATGTTTCGCCTGGACAAAATTATTACATAGTATAATCTTTATTACATCATCGGTCATATTACATGTATTATTGATTCTTAAGCATAGATAAATAGGATTTGCGATGTGCAATAGATTATCACATATTTTCTTTTGTCGCAACATAAAGCATGAATTGTTGTTGAATGTCCGAAACTCGTTTTATGTCGCAGCGCATCCCAAAGAAATGATTCAACATGATTAATATTATCATTATTATTATTATTATTAGATGTTTGTTCTTAAAATACAAACCACACAATAGATCATTTAATATATATTTTTTGCGTAATATAAATAATAAATTATTATTATTATAATATATGTTTAGACTTAAAATAAATAGGAATTATGATAATCTCGATTAAAACTTGTAAGTAAACACTATTAAAACAAACTATAATTAAACAAAAAGACACATCCTTGCCATTGCGTTCTAGTGTATTATATATAGTATTCTAGATACCGTAACGCCTACTCCTGGTTTGACTAAACTGAGTAGTATGCTAATTAATTCTCATACATTTACACCAGTGAGACCTCTGAGAATAGGAATAGATTTGGGACTTTTTATTGTCGCTGCCTAATAGAGCTAGGTTACCGCTTAATGGGTGACCGCTTAATAGAGGTACCACTGTATAATATTGATGTTAGTTTCTATTTTAGTTTTTGAAGACGCAACAATGGGAGACGTAGAACAACAACAACAACAAGAGACGGTGAAGCGACCCAATATGGAGTACATTACTTCACCAGTTGGAATCATGAGAATCATTCTCTTTGTAAGGCTAACTCTTCATGCGAGGACACTCGAACCGTCGACACTTTTAAAGTGCAACTGACACCTTTCATGATTTTTTGCGAATCTGTTGTACATGAGGTGTATAATAAGTGTACGTAATTTGTCTTGATTTCGACATCTCCTTTTTGAGATATGAGCATTTGAAATCTGAAAATGCAAATGAAGTGACGTCATCCCAGGCCTCATTAAATATACAAAAGTAATCTGGAAATAATTATAGCAATTTTTTAAAGCACAATATCTGTATTACTAATATTCACACTACCATTAACATTTTTACTACTTTACAAAAACAAGCTTGCTGTCAGCTTTGAAACAAAACTTTGACAAATTCCTAGGATGACGTCACCTCATTTGCATTTTCAGATTTCAAATGTTCATATCTCAGAAAGGAGAGGTCTAAATCAAGAAATATTAAGTACACTTATTATACACCTCATGTACAACAGATTTGCAAAATATCATGAAGGGCGTCAAGTGTACTTTAAGTTTTTCTTTAACCCGCATCCCTTGGACTACCCTGGTCCCAGAGATTTTCTTTTGCCGTTTCTCCACAGGTAGCCCAAGCTCACTGTTAGTGTTGATTTACTAAAGGATATATGGGTACTTTTCAACCTTCGATTTGTTGCCTTAAAATTTTATAAAATTCAACAAAACTCTTACAGTGTCTTCTTGTTGATCTCTATAATCCTCTAATTTCAGCCGATTTCGTTCAGGATAAAATATTTTCTCCCTGACTTATGTAAGAGGATTATAAGATCAACAAGAAGATACTTTAAAAGTTTTGATGAGTTTTATTAAATTTTAAGGCAGAAAATTGAAAGTTCTAAAGTACCCATATATCCTTTTGTAAATCAACACTAACAGTGAGTTTGGGCTACCTGTGGAGAAACAAAAACCTTTAGGATCAGGATACACTTATGCGAATAGATTAGAAATAAGATTTATGAACACTTGGTGTATTTGAACTCACTGCTTCATTTTGAGAGGTTTTGAAGCAGCAGAAGGTTAACGTTAAGAAAATAATAACATGAAATAAGTCACCAAAAAAATATTAGTACCAAGAAAGTTTTTAATTCTTATTTTAACACCCAATCAAGATGCAAAGCGCTATTATTTCACACTTGACACGGTTTTCTTTGTTATTCATAGGGATGTATCTCCGATATAAACCCCTCATTATACCAATTCAAGGGTTATATCTAGATATAAACCCGGGTCTATATCTAGTTATAACCTTTGCATTTATTATTTATTGCAACATTAGACTTAGAAATTTTTACTAGATAGCGATTTTTGGAGAAAAAAATCTTTGAGTACCAATGTGAGGACTCGAACCGAGAACCTCTGCATTGCTGTATCCGCGCTTTAACCCATTATACTACATAGTCATCCGATAGAAAGTTAACAACAAAAACTCGTTTAATGTCATCAAGTTCATTAGCATTCAAGTTCGTTAGTATTCTTCTGAATAGAATTGAAAAGTGATTGTTTAATATTTCCTTATGGGAATTCATTGACAATGAACATTAAATTATGAACAGATTATTGACATATTTTTGGATTGGTTTTATTTTTTTGAATACGATCAGTGAAAATCATACATTGTTTTCTTTTCAGAAAACCTTAGTTATCATTGAAAAATGTCGAGTCAGATCTTAGCCTAATGGTTTAGATTGTGTCAGTACTATTTTGTTATGAAAACTTTCAATAAACTTCAATTACGGGAAAACTGTTGTATTCTAGTGACAAAAATCATTAACAGCTAGCATTCCACCTTATTCATTAGTTCCAATGGTTTGACTAATTTAGTCTTTGTATTAAGGAATCAAAACTAAGATAGCATAACCTCCTTCAATCGTGTTCTATCAATAAGATTTTGATTTAAAAATGCACCGAGCCGGTTCCCTGCACATTAATATTTTCTATTCATATCATTTCTTTTATCAAATACGACTCCCAGTAGATACTAATTAGTAAGATTTGAAAAGCCGTTCTTTTATTTCTTAACTCAAATCATGTGTCTTTGTTAGAATAGGATTAAATCACTGTTTTTTTGTGAGAAAACCTTCTCAAGTGTGAAATAAATTAGTTACATACCTCGAATGTTCGGCTATAAGCCTATATATCCCTTGGGCCTGCGGCCCGCGGGATATATATGGCTTATAGCCTCCATTCTCGGTATGTAACTCTTACTTTTAACCCCTCATGCAGACACGAAGAGCATTTATACCGATATTTTTACCGTACAGACGAAATGTCGTAGTACCAAAACCCCGGGGGAGTGGGGGTACTCCCTTTGTCCAAGTGGTAGGGGTGATAGGCGTACCTTTTAGGGTAAAAATATTTCCTGTGCGTACCTTTTAGGGTCCTTTTAGGGTTCTGGCTTAAAAATAAGTTACGTAACATGATTTCGTACCTGTAAGAGTCATTTTTACTCTGTTTTGTTGCTTTGTTGGGGTAGAAATCGACAATGCTTTAGGGAAGGTACGTTTATTATCAGGGGGGGAGGGCTGGAGCCTCAGAGGGGAGGGTCAATAGTCAAATTTATAAGCTTAAGGGGAGGGCCACACATTTCATTTGAAGTTAATCTAGGGGAGGGCTATCCTTTTAAGTTACTCATTTTAATTTTGATCACATTTTTGTTCTTTTATTTTAAGTATGAAACAATATATTATCTCAACCTTGATAAATAAGCCAATACATGTAGATGATGACAATTATGAAGATAGCAGTTCATCTAGTAATGATACTGATCATGAAGAACTGAATACTGACTCTGACTAATGTGAAAAAGATTGCCAAACTAACTGAACTCAGTAGTACACACAAAATCCATTAGTTTCGTTTTATAAGTACGAACTACTGTAGTAATTTTTCATTCACAGGTTAAATAAAAACACTCTATAAAACAAGGGAACACTTTAGATATTACAAATTATTTGTGTATTAAAGTATGAATTTATATAAGTTTAAACACAATAACATGCGCTCAGACGCAACAAGTTGTGAATTACCGTTCGACGTAGTTTATGTGTTGTATTCGTTCTCAATCAAATACTACTTCAATGACATAAAATTCAAATGATTTTTGCAGTTTTTGTTTATTTAATAGAAGATTGAATTATTTTTAATAATAAATTTAATAAACGTCCGAGAGAAAAATTCATTGTGTAGATATATAAAACCTGAGTGTGACCATGGGGGGAGGGTCATGGATATTCTAAGTATACTGGATGGGGAGGGTCATGAGTTTAGTTTTGGAATCGCTGGGGAGGGTCAAACGTTTTTTTGGAAAAATTACTCTGAATTCTCCAGCCCTCCCCCCCTGATAATAAACGTACCTTCCCTTATCAGTTATTTTTATTTGTGCGTACCTTTAAGGGGTCGTTTTGAAAACCTCCGCCGATCACCCCTACCACTTGGACAAAGGGAGTACCCCCACGGGACCAAAACCAACCAATCTTTATTCCCAGGTTGTCCTTCTGGCAGCTTTTAGTAGTGGTTTATCATGCTGCACAGGGTGGTTTATCTGGGCAGCCATCTTAGCCTGGGTAGATGTCATCATTTTCTACATTGTGTTTGCTGGAGGTTACCTACAACTGAAGGGCAACCAAGGAAAATGGCCAACCAAGGTAATAATAATAATAATAATAATAATAATAATAATAATAATAATAATAATAATAATAATAATAATAATAATAATAATAATAATAATAATAATAATAATAATAATAATAATAATAATAATAATAATAAGGTACACCCATTTCTTCATTGCTCATTTAACCGACCATTGTGTCTTAAGTCTAGTTCAAAGGTCTCATCTGACATGTACTAAATCTAGGCCTAGTTCAAAGGTCTCATCTCAGTGACATGTACTAAATCTAGGTCTAGTTCAAACATCTCATCTTACATTTGCCGTATGTTATGCAAATGAATTCAAACAATAGCTTTTGCTAACTTGCATTAGATTCGGCGCATGTGAGATGCGTCGTTTGAACTAGGCTATCCTTCTAGATATTTCCTACAATATATGTTGAAATCTTTCGCTTCTTATGCTTTTAATTTCCATACTTTTTCCCCATTAGATGACCATCAAATATTATAAATCACATGTTATATTTCTACTTCTCGTACTTTCAATTTAATTCATTCATTCTAAAATAATTTCTTTTAGTTCTCAATATTTCAATTTCTGTTTTTATTCCTCTCACTAGATGATGATCAATTTAATTCTCTATTATGGATCGCATGTAATTTCTACTTCTCGTGGCTTCAATTTTCATTCATTCTAAAATAACTTCTTTTAGTTCTCAATATTTCAATTTCTGTTTTTATTCCTCTCACTAGATGATGATCAATTTAATTCTCTATTATGGATCGCATGTAATTTCTACTTCTCGTGGCTTCAATTTTCATTCATTCTAAAATAACTTCTTTTAGTTCTCAATATTTCAATTTCTGTTTTTATTCCTCACTAGATGATGATCAATTTAATTCTCTATTATGGATCGCATGTAATTTCTACTTCTCGTGGCTTCAATTTTCATTCATTCTAAAATAACTTCTTTTAGTTCTCAATATTTCAATTTCTGTTTTTATTCCTCTCACTAGATGATGATCAATTTAATTCTCTATTATGGATCGCATGTAATTTCTACTTCTCGTGGCTTCAATTTTCATTCATTCTAAAATAACTTCTTTTAGTTCTCAATATTTCAATTTCTGTTTTTATTCCTCACTAGATGATGATCAATTTAATTCTCTATTATGGATCGCATGTAATTTCTACTTCTCGTGGCTTCAATTTTCATTCATTCTAAAATAACTTCTTTTAGTTCTCAATATTTCAATTTCTGTTTTTATTCCTCTCACTAGATGATGATCAATTCTATACTATGGTTAGCTATCATTGTGATGGCATATAGTATTCTGGTTGTTAATGCTACAAGTCAAGTGAGAAAAGGCTACGTTCTACCAACCAGTTACTACGTCACAGTGGTGAGTGTCTAAAAATCCCGGGAGGTGGGAGGGTTGGATCCAAAATGGAGAAGCAGGGAGATGGGTGAGGGAGAGTATGACAGTGTTGATAATGATGACAGTGAGTGTTGTTGATGGTGGTGAAATGATGACAGTGTTGTTGATGGTGGTGAAATGATGACAGTGTTGATGATGGTGGTGAAATGATGACAGTGTTGGTAATGATGACAGTGTTGATGATGGTGTTGATAATGATAACAGTGTTGATGATGATGACAGTGTTGATGATGGTGGTGAAATGATGGTGGTGAAATGATGACAGTGTTGATAATGATGACAGTGTTGATAATGATGGTGTTGATAATGATGACAGTGTTGATAATGATGACAGTGTTGATGATGGTGGTGAAATGATGGTGTTGATAATGATGACAGTGTTGATGATGGTGTTGGAAATGATGACAGTGTTGATAATGATGACAGTGTTGAAATGATGACAGTGTTGATAATGATGACAGTGTTGATAATGATGACAGTGTTGATAATGATGAGTGTTGATAATGATGACAGTGTTGATGATGGTGATGAAATGATGACAGTGTTGATGATGGTGTTGAAATGATGACAGTGTTGATAATGATGACAGTGTTGATAATGATGACAGTGTTGATAATGATGACAGTGTTGAAATGATGACAGTGTTGATGATGGTGGTGAAATGATGACAGTGTTGATAATGATGACAGTGTTGATGATGGTGGTGAAATGATGATGGTGTTGATAATGATGACAGTGTTGATAATGATGACAGTGTTGATGATGATGACAGTGTTGATAATGATGGTGTTGATAATGATGACAGTGTTGATAATGATGACAGTGTTGATGATGGTGGTGAAATGATGGTGTTGATAATGATGACAATGTTGATGATGGTGTTGGAAATGATGACAGTGTTGATAATGATGACAGTGTTGAAATGATGACAGTGTTGATAATGATGACAGTGTTGATAATGATGACAGTGTTGATAATGATGAGTGTTGATAATGATGACAGTGTTGATGATGGTGATGAAATGATGACAGTGTTGATGATGGTGTTGAAATGATGACAGTGTTGATAATGATGACAGTGTTGATAATGATGACAGTGTTGAAATGATGACAGTGTTGATGATGGTGGTGAAATGATGATGGTGTTGATAATGATGACAGTGTTGATGATGATGACAGTGTTGATGATGGTGGTGAAATGATGACAGTGTTGATGATGGTGTTGAAATGATGACAGTGTTGATGATGGTGTTGAAATGATGACAGTGTTGATAATGATGACAGTGTTGATGATGGTGGTGAAATGATGATGGTGTTGATAATGATGACAGTGTTGATGATGGTGTTGATAATGATGACAGTGTTGATGATGGTGGTGAAATGATGATGGTGTTGATAATGATGACAGTGTTGATGATGGTGTTGATAATGATGACAGTGAGTGTTGATGATGGTGAAATGATGTGTTGATAATGATAAAACAACTATCTTTAAAATGTGGGGGTAGATACATTATTCATAATGGCCCTCAGATAAGAATCCCAACTGGCAAGGAGGCAAACCAGTTGGCTATTTACAAGCATGGTCGAGAGAAGTTTACCTAATCGAAATCGGGACAAATACAGTCTCAGCTAGTGGACAGAGCGGGGGCTTGAACCTGGCACCCCCGGATTGCGAGACCAATGCTCTGCCTCCTGATGACAGTGTTGTTAATGGTGGTTAATGAAAATGGCTCTAGTGTTGTTATCGCACATATCATTAATATTATACTTATCTCTAATTATTTCTAGAGTTGTGGTTACTTGGCTAGTATCCTGTTTTTGGCTGAGGCAGTTATGTACGGTGTACTGAGAAGATCAAGGGAATACCAGTAAAGCTTGCAGAACAAAAACCCTCAAAACATGGAAATTATTGATAGTAATACTTAAACAAAAACATGTGTTAAATGCTACAATCTTGGACAAAAATGGTGACAAAAAATGTGATTTTTGAGAAAAAGCTTATTTAGGTCTTTAAAATCCCCCCCACCCCCTAAAGCAATGTTGCATGCTGGCTGAAGCATTGCCGAACCCAACCAACATTGACCAGGGATAAGAGGGTGGGGGATCCTCTTGATAGTTTGAGGTGAATAGTGATGACTCATAAAAAAATTGTCAACTATTTTTGTCCAAGATTGTAGCTATTAGTTATTAGAATATTCTTGTATGGGTGAATGAAAATCACTCTAGTGCTGTTTTCATTAGTGGTTTTCTTTTGTCTGTACATGTAAAATAACTTAGTTTGTACTAGTTGATAAAGAGCAAAAGAAAACAATGCATTTAGAGTCTATATACTATAACAGTAAATAGTGATTTACTTTCGTCGTGCAATAAAAACTAATTAGTTTGTACTAGTTGATAAAGAACAAAATAAAACAATGTGTTAAAATTAAAGTTCCTATAAACCCTGACTGTTTGCTATTTCTATTAAAAGTACTGGTCCTAAATAACAATTTTCCAGAAGAATAAAAATACTGCGATGACAATTGTGCATTTTATAGCGGTTTGAATATGCCCAAAAAGTGTTATTTGGGCTTCCTGTGTAATTTTTTAAAATTTGGGACCAGTACTTATAATAGAAATAGCAATTCTTTACATAGTACTATGTTCTTTACTAGAGATGATAAATCACTCTTATCAAATTACATCAGTATTTTCATTTTTACTAATTAACAATTTGAGTCAACAAAATAAAAATTTCAGTTACATGCCTTTCTATCTACATCTAATGATATTGCTCATTTATGTTTAATAAATTAGATACTAAAGTAATTGCTTTAAAGCTTAATAGATAGTTTTACTCTACAAAAATACAGTGTAGTTTGAGTATTAAAAACTTTACACCTGGACATTCCACTATAAGAATCAATATTTTAACATAAAGAAATGTTTGATAACTTTAAAAGAATTAAATTCTAGCTTTCAAGTGGTATCTGACAAAAGCATTACTATGGGGCAAGTAAGGGGGCTGTCATTTATTAGTGTATGGGGGGGGGGGGGGGGGGGTCAGCAATATTGTAGGGGGTCAAAATATTTACAGAAGCTTTATAGGGGTTGTTACAAATTATTTGCTTTTTTATAGGGGTTTAGAAAAAATGGAAATATATGGGGGGCTATCATATTTTTGACAACCAGGAAGAATGGGTTGTGTAATATTTGGAAAAGACAAATGGTGATTGTGCCGACCCCCCATACACTCATAAATGAAAGCCTCATAAGAGGCATACGCAACCCTTCCAGTTCACAAGAGTTGTTAAAGCAATATATTATTATTTATTATTATTATTGTAATTATTTTTATTAATATCAACACTATTACCGTATTATCATTATGGTTACTATGGCATTATATTATCATGATAAGTAGCATAGCAACAGTGGGCGGACACAGCCCCCTTATTTTTTTGGGAAATAATTGATGAAATACAAATGTTTTTTTTTAGCCGGGCTTCCTGTGCATATAGTTTAATCTGCACGGGCCCCTTGTCAAGACCACTATCATTAGAATCTATCAATTATTATGGCTGCTACTATATGTATCACTACTATCATCTCTCATCACCATCATTGCAATCTGAAACACCATCAATGTCATCATCATCATCATCATTATCATCATCACCACCATTATCATTACTTTAATTTAAATCAACTGGATAATTTTACAAATTAGAGAGCTATGTACTACACATCACCATCATTGCAATCTTAAACACCATCCATTTCATCATCATCATCATAATCATCAACATTATTATCACCGTCATCATTATCATCACCACCACCATCATAATCATAATATCATCACTACAAGTTAAAATCAACTGGATAATTTTACAAATTAGAAAACTATGTACTACACATGTAGTCTGTAAAAATATCTGGCTATCTGTTTGGAAGTGAGAGTGGTAAGGTTTAACAAAAGTTGGGACAGTCAGCACCAAATCGAACATTGTTTAGGATTGGTTTAAAAAACAACAATTGCCCTAAGCCTAAATTAAACAATAGCGATACTGTATTAGATTAGGTGGCCAAAGAAAACGCAGCATTCGACTGGTGCTGTATTACTGCAAAAGTTACAGGCTGTTTTGGTTTGTTGGGAGAGGTTGTGTTGATGATCTGTATTTGTATCTGTGGGTGTTAGTCATACTCTGATCCAATGGTGATGCTTAGCTGTCCTTTTTGAATATCTGTCTGGTGAAACCATGTATTGGTGTCTATAACAACTGAAAACAAACAATAATTAGCTGACATGTGGAGGTAAGAGAGGTGGTGGTGGCCAGGAAGACAATGGTGGTAATGATGATGATGATTATGGTAGTGGTGGTGATGGCGAGGAAGATGGTGGTGATGGTAATGATGATTACGATTGATGATGACAGAAATGATGATGACTGTAATGAAGAAAATAATAAATGATAAGTGTGATGATGATGATGATGATGATGGTATTAACAATGACAGAATAGATGCTAATGATGGTATTAAAGATGGTAGTGATGAAGAAATGATAATAATGATGGTGATAAAAATGATGTTTACTGTGATGAAGAAGAAGATGATGATGGTAATGATAACAGAAACAAAAGTTATGATGATGATGATGACAGAAATGGTGATGATGATGACGGTAACAATGACAGAATTGATGGTAATTATACTAAAGATGGTAGTGATGAAAAGATGATCATGATGATAATAAAAATGGTGATGACTATACTAAATGAAGAAAATGATAATGATGGTTACAATAACAGAAATAATAGTAATGATAATGATGATGATGACAGAAATAATTGTGATGATGATGGTTGCAATGATGACAAAAACAAAGATGATGAAGGTACTATAGATGATAGTGATGAAGAGATGATGATGATGGTAATGATAATACAAGTAAACTAAGATGGTGATGAGTCTCCACGATAAATGTAGGGGCGGAGGAAGCTAATTTATGTGGTATGCTTGTTTAATGCTAGAAGACTTGAGACTTTAATAAAGTTATTGATTGATTGATTCAATAAATGGGGAGGGGGTAGAATACTTACTAATTTCACCAGGGTGGATAATAGTTTCCATCCTGGGGGTACAGGAGTGAGCACATTCAGGGGGTGGTTCCAGGGTCCATTTCTTAGTACCCTTGACCTGTGCCTGCCATGATGGATTGCCCACTTGATCAATCTACCATTACAGACAAACAAGAAAATCAACAAGTGAGCAGTCTTACAATATCTATTATCATTCATTCAAAATATTTCCCCGTTTCTGATTGGTCGATTTTGCCCAGACGTCAATCTACGTCTAATTGAGAAAATTATGATATTAAAGTTATGCAAACCTTGCAGGGTGTTATCTGCCTCAGCCTACGGCTTCCTTGGTTTTCATAATTTTTCATATCATATTCAGCCTCATGCAATAATTGCTTAATGTAGGAGAGGGCCTTGGGGATTGCGGTTTTGATGAATAATTTTTGCAGTGTTGCAGTGAAAAAATTATCAAACTGCGGTGTTGCGATGATGTAAATGCCTTCGGTGTGTGGTGTTTGCTTTTGCAAAGCTGCGGTGTGCAGTGAATTTTAAAGATGTGGTGTTCGTAGTGTTTGGTGAAAGATGTTGTGATGAGGTGTTGCAGTGATTTAAATGCCTTCGGCCTGCGGTGTTTGCTTTTCCAAAGCTGCGGTGTGCAGTGAATTTTAAATCTGTGGTGTTCATAGTGTTTGGTGAGAGATATTGTGATGAGGTGTTGTTTAAATTTTTTTTTGTGGTGTTGCTGTGTTGAGGAACCCCCCCCCCCCCAATATTCTTAGAATTACAACAAATCAAGGCTTAGCCTGTACAAATGTCCCCGTTGTCAAATAGTACAGTCTGTGGTAGATAACCTGAAACTGGAGCATTGACTTCATAAATGATTACCTTCAAAAGTTCCTATGGTCAAATTGAAATATGGTGATTTGTTCTTGACTGACTACAATCTTGGACAAAAGTGTTGAGACACTTTCGGTTTTTATAGCCCTAGTCGGCATTTCTCAGCTGTTCCTTCCCCATCCCCCATCCAATCAATGTTGTATGTATTGATAGACAATGCCAGTGGTCCAGACAATCCCAACATCCAACATTGAATGGAGGGGGGAGTGGAGAGGGATCAAATTAATGTCAGTTAGCAAGACGGACAGTTATTTACATTATTCATACAAAGCGTGCGAATGTCTCAACTACTTTTGTCCAAGATTGGAGCCTGTTTTTTTTTTTGTGTTATAAAACACAATGGAGTTTTCTATTGTATGAGAGGCTCCCCAGTCAAGAACAATAGTTATTCAATTGGTCTGCAAATTTCAATTAGGTGTATATATATAGTTATAGTCAATTCAAAAAACATTGTCGTCAATAGGCTTCAAGTCTACGCAACTAGACCGATGGTAGCATGGGTAGAAATCACTGAAGCGGCGAATTATTCATAATTAGTTGATTGAGTGCGCATGGTATTGCATTAGATACTGTGTGCATTTATCCGCTTCTGAATCAGTGATTTCTACCCATGCTACCTTTCAGTCTAGTCATGTAGACTTGTCAGAAGCCTATTGCATGATGACAATGTTTTTGGAATTGACTGTATATAAAACTTACATGCAGGTGCGCGCCATAACCAGGGCAACCCATGAATATCCAGTCTGTTTTACTGGATTCAGAGTTGTCAGGTAAAAAGTATGGCCTGTTGTAATGTTTTCTTAACCGGTTGGCAGCCTCTGAGTCACAATTGCTCCTATGTAAGACCACAATATTAGTGGAACACCATAATATAGAGAAACAAATTGTTTGTATACATTCACTGTATCAAGTTACTTTATTAGGGATAGATCGATCGATCAGTTTTCGATGATCGATTTTCATCGATTGGTATATGGCCGGGAGCTTTAGCACTTCCTCGGAGTTAAAAATATTAGGGATAGGTTGAAATTCATTTAAGTTTTAATATCAACAATATGAGAAATTAGTTTGAAATTTCTAACAGCTGTGTAAACTCAAAAAAAGCTAAGAGAAAATGCAAATTTGTACAAGAACAAATTGAAACAGGAAAAAATACATGTCAAACAAAGATTTCAAGTGTTTTGAAAATAGCAAAATTTCATGCTGGTTCTTTGAGAATGCTTTGATGAATAATAAATGCGATGTTTTCAAAATATATACTTAACCAGGAAGCTAACTTGTGCTTAACGAAGTATAACATTAAACTAATTAAGTGCTAATGTTTTAGACCCCGCGGTTTTAGAAACAATTAATTGACGTACCATCCTATGTACCATGGTTTCCCCTCCATCTTCGCGTCCTTGTCAGGCATTTTGAAGACTTCTTCTAGCGATTGAAAACTTGTTTTATAAGGGAAGAACTGACATTGTGGGTCGCGACCTTTCATTACTGGACTATCTGGCGAATATATTTCTTTAAAGAAATCGAAACTGAAGTAGTCCTGCGCAGTCCAGTTCGCCATTCCATCCTCGATTACAACTGGTCGTCCAGTGTATGCGTATTTCTCAAGGAAGTCTTTCGGTGAGATATTTCGAACCCGATCAACAGAGGTGACATTTTTACAAATTTGACAGTCGACCGGTGGGCGAAACATATCGAGGAAAAGCTCAGGCATCGGGAAGAAACAGTTTTCTTTCTCGAGTTCAAAATCGAGAATCTTATCGGCTATAAAATGAGCAATACTTCTTGTAGAAATGACATCTTTCTTGAACGCATAGACCCCGCAGCCAACAACAACCGCCAAAACACACACGACTACCGCTAAAATATATTTCGTCTTCGGCGGTTTTTTGAGCTTGCTGAGCGAGTTGACTTGCAGCAAAGATGCATCTTTGATTCCAAGTTGTTTGGCTCTTTTTCGAAGCTCCTGGAAAGCTTGCAACACTTGTTGTTCGCTTGTGTCGATTTCAGCCATCATGGATTGATACTTCCACAGCAATTCAACTAACCAAGGAAAGCAGTGCTTACTCTAGGATGCTCTCAAACAGGCCGAACAATCTACCGACACGTATCGATAGATGTTTTGTTTTTTAATGGTCAAGCATAATAGAATCAGAAATTCCGCTTTGCATGCTTGCAGAACAACAAAATTAACATGTCATCCCCCGTGGGGCACTCCCACAGTAATAACCCAGTCAATTAATTAAAGTATACCAAAACCTACCAAAACTGGATATTTACTATTAGGTAGCAATCATTAGTAATAATAATAAGAAAAATAACTTTACGAATCTATCTGTGAAGTTTACTTCTTTTAAAGTGTAAATTAAAATGGTATTTCTCTCTAGTGAAGTGTTTTCCCCAGGGGGCTCCCCTTGGAATAATATATAAAAAAAGTTGAAGTGGCCTTTCATTTTGTTCAAGGAGTTAGCAGATGTCTACTTTGCAGTACAATTGAATTAATCAACATTGACATTTAAACCAAACAAGGTCTTCTTAAATAAATAATAGATTTCCTTACTCTATTCTAACCCTCTTCATATACTTCCTAAAATATCGCCTTTCACTGTTTCATAACGATAGATAACATAAATTATTCAAATAAAAACTTATCAAATACAACTTGCATACAAGATCAAATAAATTCAAATATAAACGAAAGAGAAAATACTTTGTTTTAATTTTTTTAGAAACTTATTGAATATTTTAGAAGTAAAATTATAAATATGTACCCTGTGAGAGATGTTACAGTCAAAGGACATGATTCAAAGTGTGCCTGTCTAGACTGCATTATTCATTTCATTATTTAATTTTTGACTTCATTCTTCGTTTTTCAAACTTCTAAAAATTCATATAAATAATTATATCAAAAATAATTGATATAATAAATTTTTAAATATAGATAATAAATCTAATCATTCCATGAGAATTTAAGAGGTTTCATGTAGTTCTTGAAAACTTTAACAGAATTCTTGAAAACAAAGAATGAAAATATCGAATACTAAAATAGATAATGCGGTCTAAAGGGGCACGCTCCCGGGGGGGAGGGGGGGGGTACTCCCATATATTTACTATACGGGGATGATCCGCTGAACAGGGTATGGTTTTTCGAGCTTTCTGTCATAAACAGGGTATGGGTTTTTTGAGTTTTCTGTCATGAACAGGGTATATTTTTACCCCATTTCCTTATTTTTGTTTGTCATATTCAGGTATATTAATTAGGTAATACGATGAGCAGCGCGGTCTTTCGTCTTTCGTAAAATTCAGCACGTTTTCGCGGCATAAACAGGGTCCTAAACTGTTATAAACAGGGTCCCATTTTTATCCCTTGTCATAAACAGGGTATACGAATTTGTTTTTTTTTCTGTCATAAACAGGGTCACCGTTTTAGGATCCCAGCGGAACACCCCTACCCAAATCCTAGCGGAGTACCCCCCCCCCCCCCGGGGGCACGCTTCATGTCCTTTGGCTAAAAGGGTAAAACTGAAATAGCCTCTGCTCGCAGGGTAAAGTAAATAGAAACTAGCGAGTAAACTAGTATAGGCTGTGTCAGTCTTTGATATAAATGATAGGTAATAGAATGAAATTTGTAACACCGTAAAAAATAGAAATAGAAACTATAGCGAGTAAACTAGTATAGCTAGGCTAGCTGTGTCTGTGTTTAATATAAACGATAGGAATAGAATGAAATTTGTAACACCGTAAAAAAAGTCAACTTAACAGCATGACGTTTCAAGCTTTAGCCCTTTGTTGGAGGTAAAAAAAAAGTGACCAATTTTTGTTCCATGATATTTGGTAAAAAGCATATAATATTATATTTTTCTATAATTTTCATTTAGTTAAGGTGTGATATGTTATAATAGAGGTTTATTTTCCTTCTTTTCTGAAGAGGAAAAACACAGAAATATCTGCCAAGCAGCTGGGTATCTCAACAATGTACCCAAGACCAAACTTTTTTCTTTAAAAAGGCATATTTTTATAATTTTCATTTGGCGTGATATAAGCTACAACAGAAGTTTCCTTTTCTTCCCTTTTAAATGGGGAAAATGAGGAAATATCTGCCATCAGGGTATCTCAACTCCCTGCAGGTGTGATATTCAACAGAGGAGTTGGGTATTGTAAACAGCTTTTTATAAAACAGTAGGGATCAAACAGTTTGATTTAAAAGTCATTAAGAACAGTAATATAAGCAGCTGAAATTTCATTATTTAAATCTAAATTTCATTCAGCATTGTTTTTCACCATAATAGAGGTATAATTTCAATTCAATTTTTTTCCTATTCTAAAACATCAGCTGTTAAGTTAAGTTTATCGCTGAAGTTTTATTATTTAAATCTAGATTTCATTCAGCATTGTCTTTCACCATAAAAGAGGTATAATTTCAATTCATTTTTCCCCTTAATTCCAAAACATCAGTTGTTAAGTTAAATTTATCGCTTAAGCAGCAGCCAAAAACGTATTTCACAACTAGACGTTGGAATGTCTGAGTTCGCAGAAAGACGAAAACAGCAGTAAATCTAAATTTCATTCAGCAATGTTTTTCACATGCTGTTTTCTTATTCTAAAACATTGGTTATTAAAGTTTAGTTTAATATTTATAGCTGAAATTTCATTATTTTTCATTTAAATCTAAATTTAATTCAACATTGTTTTAATATTTTTCACCTTAATGGAGATAATTAAAACCAATGTTACTTTTCTAAACCAAATTTAAAGACATTAAAGACAGTTTAGTTAGCTGAAATCATTGAAAGTAGTTTAGCAGCTGAACTTTTATTATTTAAATCTAAATTCAACATTGTTTTAATTTTCACCTTAAATATGGAGATGATTATAAAACAATACAATCTTGTTTTTCTATAAAAAACCATCCGTCAGGTGAAATCAGTAAACTGATAGTTTAGCTTTTATCATTTAAGTCTAAATTTCATTCAACCTTGTTTTAATTCACCACATTGGAGTTATCAATTAAAGTAAAACAATTTTGTTTTTCTAGGAATAAATGTGAACACTAATTGATTGAGAATATATAAAGCAAGTATAAACATAACAACGTGAACTAAAACATTTAATGTAGGAGAAGTGAGTGTGAGTTCTCCCAATAATGACACTTTGTCTTTTTGTAACGTTAGGCCTGTTAATAATGACAAGTATTATTCATAATTTCTCATTCACTTTTCTGTCATTGCCATACTTTTTAGTATAGGATTATAGTGAGTGAACACTTGTCTTCTTTAAAGGTTAGGTCTGTTAATAACGACAAATATTGTTCGTAATTTGTCATCCACTTTCCTGTCATTGCCATTCTTTCTAGTATAGGATTATAGTCAGTGTGAGTGTTCGTAATTTGTCATCCACTTTCCTGTCATTGCCATTCTTTCTAGTATAGGATTATAGTCAGTGTGAGTGTATTCTATAAGAACACTTGTCTTTTTTTAAGGTTAGGTCTGTTAATAACGACAAGTATTGTTTGTAATTTGTCATTCTCTCATTCACTTTCCTGTCATTGCCATACTTTTTAGTATAGGATTATAGCGAGTGTGAGTGTTGCCAATAAGGACAACTGTCTTTTTTTAAAGGTTGGTCTGTTAATAACGACAAGTATTGTTTGTAATTTGTCATTCTCTCATTCACTTTCCTGTCATTGCCATACTTTTTAGTATAGGATTATAGCGAGTGTGAGTGTTGCCAATAAGGACAACTGTCTTTTTTTAAAGGTTGGTCTGTTACAATGACAGGAAAGTGAATGAGAGAATGACAAATTACAAACAATACTTGTCGTTATTAACAGACCTAACCTTTCAAAAAGAGACAACACTTATTATAATCCTATACTAAAAAGAATGACAATGACAGGAAAGTGAATGAGAGAATGACAAATTACAAACAATTGTTTGTAATTTGTCATTCTCTCATTCACTTTCCTGTCATTGTCATTCTTTTTAGTATAGGATTATAATAAGTGTTGTCTCTTTTTGAAAGGTTAGGTCTGTTAATAACGACAAGTATTGTTTGTAATTTGTCATTCTCTCATTCACTTTCCTGTCATTGTCATTCTTTTTAGTATAGGATTATAATAAGTGTTGTCTCTTTTTGAAAGGTTAGGTCTGTTAATAACGACAAGTATTGTTTGTAATTTGTCATTCTCTCATTCACTTTCCTGTCATTGTCATTCTTTTCAGTATAGGATTATAATAAGTGTTGTCTCTTTTTGAAAGGTTAGGTCTGTTAATAACGACAAGTATTGTTTGTAATTTGTCATTCTCTCATTCACTATCCTGTCATTGCCATTCTTTTTAGTATAGGATTATAATAAGTGTGAGTGTATTCTATAAGAACACTTGTCTATTTTTAAGGTTAGGTCTGTTAATAATGACAAGTATTGTTTGTAATTTGTCATTCTCTCATTCACTTTCCTGTCATTGCCATACTTTTTAGTATAGGATTATAGCGAGTGTGAGTGTTGCCAATAAGGACAACTGTCTTTTTTTAAAGGTTGGTCTGTTAATAACGACAAGTATTGTTTGTAATTTGTCATTCTCTCATTCACTTTCCTGTCATTGCCATACTTTTTAGTATAGGATTATAGCGAGTGTGAGTGTTGCCAATAAGGACACTTGTCTTTTTGCAAGGTTAGGTCTGTTAATAACGACAAGTATTGTTCATAATTTGTCATTTACTTTCCTCTGTCATTGTCATTCTTTAATTTTAGTGTAGGATTATATCAAGTGTGAGTGTTCCCTATAGAGTTTCCACTTGTCTGTTTTTAAGGTTAGGTCTGTTAATAACGACAAGTACTGTTTGTAATTTATCATTCACTTTCCTGTCATTCTTTTCAGTATAGGATTATAATAAGTGTTGTCTCTGTTTGTAAAGTTAGGTCTGTTAATAACGACAAGTACTGTTTGTAATTTATCATTCACTTTCCTGTCATTGTCATTCTTTTCAGTATAGGATTATAATAAGTGTTGTCTCTTTTTGAAAGGTTAGGTCTGTTAAAAACGACAAGTATTGTTTGTAATTTGTCATCTACTAATTCACTTTCCTCAGTCATTCTTTTTACTCCCCTTGGTCCCCTTGGTTTTCCTTTTTAATTTTTCTCTTTCCTTTTCTCCCCTTTACTTGCACTTCCATTATTTTCAATGTTCTTGTCCTCCCTATTTCGCTTCCATCTCCTTTCATTGCAATTCAAATCACTATGTGAAATAACAAAAGAAAAGAGAGGCAAAGATAAACAAAATTGATAGATACAAAATGTATAATGGATGCATTAATAAAAACAAAATGAAATGACACAAGGATAAGGAAATATAGCAAAGTAAAAGAAGAGAATAAAGGGAAAATAGATAGAAATAGTAAGCAAAAAAAACCCAGCTTGTGAAATAGATACAGATAACTTTTGAAAAACGGGCTCTAAATAGAAGCTCAAAAAGAAATTCATAACCTATTTTGCAACACAATATTATATTAAACAACATAGTGGTCAATATCAGAAAGGTTGTGCAGCTAAAAATATCCCCAAATTCATGTGTCATGTATTCGTTTCTTACACTAAACGTTGGTTTATGCACAGGAGGCCCAATCTCATAGATTGAGGCAATTTATAAGGCTTTATAAAATTATGTAGAATTATTTTCAAATTGAAAAGTTGAAAAATAAAGAAAATAAACTCTAACCTTCATGGATTGTTGTTGTGTCGTTCTTACTATCTGGTAGCGATTTCAGGCTGATTGGGCAGTTTTTAGCTATGTTCTCCCCCGTCTACAATCATCCTGAAATTGCTACCAGATAGCAAGAAATACACAAGAAACAATCTAAAAAGGTTTGAGTTTATTTTCTTTATTTTTTTCGACAAGTTATAGATTTGAGAATAATTCTACATATAAAGTCTTATAAATCGCCTCGATCTATGAGATTGGGCCTCCTGTGGTTTATGCATAAGTCAAAGGAGTCTTGAGTATCATCAATTTAATAAGATATGTGACATTTAGAATAGTCTAAATTTATTTTATGCTGGTCAACCTTCATGAGATTGGCTGTATAATTCAATGGGTTGTATTGATGAAAGTTGTTAACAACAACCTTTATGAGATTGGCTGTATAATTCAAAAGGTTGTATTGATGAAAGTTGTCAACAACAACCTTTATGAGATTGGCTGTATAATTCAAAGGGTTGTATTGATGAAAGTTGTCAACAACAACCTTCATGAGATTGGCTGTATAATTCAAAGGGTTGTATTGATGAAAGTTGTCAACAGCAACCTTTATGAGATTGGCTGTATAATTCAAAGGGTTGTATTGATGAAAGTTGTCAACAACAACCTTCATGAGATTGGCTGTATAATTCAAAGGGTTGTATTGATGAAAGTTGTCAACAGCAACCTTTATGAGATTGGCTGTATAATTCAAAGGGTTGTATTGATGAAAGTTGTCAACAGCAACCTTTATGAGATTGGCTGTATAATTCAAAAGGTTGTATTGATGAAAGTTGTTAACAACAACCTTTATGAGATTGGCTGTATAATTCAAAAGGTTGTATTGATGAAAGTTGTCAACAGCAACCTTTATGAGATTGGCTGTATAATTCAAAGGGTTGTATTGATGAAAGTTGTCAACAGCAACCTTTATGAGATTGGCTGTATAATTCAAAGGGTTGTATTGATGAAAGTTGTTAACAGCAACCTTTATGAGATTGGCTGTATAATTCAACGGGTTGCATTGATGAAAGTTGTCAACAGCAACCTTTATGAGATTGGCTGTATAATTCAACGGGTTGCATTGATGAAAGTTGTTAACAGCAACCTTTATGAGATTGGCTGTATAATTCAACGGGTTGTATTGATGAAAGTTGTCAACAGCAACCTTTATGAGATTGGCTGTATAATTCAAAGGGTTGTATTGATGAAAGTTGTCAACAGCAACCTTTATGAGATTGGCTGTATAATTCAAAGGGTTGTATTGATGAAAGTTGTCAACAGCAACCTTTATGAGATTGGCTGTATAATTCAAAGGGTTGTATTGATGAAAGTTGTCAACAGCAACCTTTATGAGATTGTCTGTATAATTCAAAGGGTTGTATTGATGAAAGTTGTCAACAACAACCTTTATGAGATTGGCTGTATAATTCAAAGGGTTGTATTGATGAAAGTTGTCAACAAATAATCACTGTTTCATATAATTAAACAAGCACTATTATTTAATTTTGGTACTACGTGTAAGGAAAGCACGGATTCCAGATTTCTCTCCATCATAACGTGTGATCTCATTGGTGACAGGGCGCACCTAGAACAAGAAAACAAAACTTGATAAATATTAAACAAAACATACCATATTACTTCAATAAGCGCCACCTTCAAATAAGCACAGCATTTCAACGCTATAAGGCTATCATTATTAATCAAAAGCTATATTCTTCAGTTCAAAGTTATTATATTTCACCACTCGCCCATTAAGTTATCTCCCCAATATTCATAGTTCTGATCAAGAAGAGGACAGTGAGACCAGGAAAAATTTAATAAGCACCGAGGTGCTTATTCGAGTAAATATGGTACTGTACATTGGTGTTTCTTATGTAATAAAACAATAAAAAGAGAGATCCAGATCCATTTTACAAGATCTTGGCATGTTACTGTACATTGGTGTTTCTTATGTAATAAAACAAGTCAAAAGAGAGATCCAGATCCGTTTTACAAGATCTTGACATGTAACCCTCAATCTGCAAGAACTTGCATGAGCTTTCAAATTTCTGCCAAGATTTAATTAAGATCTTCCCAAGATCCTTCCAAGAAATTTACTTGCCAAGGTTTTAGTAAGATCTTGGATGATCTTAGCAGATCTTAACAAGATGCTCAACCTCATTCACATATAAACACTGGGGTATTGAAGAGAATGAAATGGAGATTTTTTTTTTTATATGAATCCATAGGTTTTACCTGGCTCTTTCTTTTAATAATAGCCTTGGAGTACTTCTTCCTGTGCTTGACACGAGGATTGCGATCCTCTTTCTTCTTCCTTGCAGTAAGACCTTTATTTTTGGAAATCTGTACACAAATAAAGAACAAAGCTATAGTTTTAGAAGGAGCTCTGTCAAGTGTCACCCTCAATGCAAGTAAATGTAAGCAAAGACATGATTAATAATTGTTGAGCTATTGATGGATGAATGATTGATTGAATGATTGATTAAATGAATGATTGAATGAATGATTAAATGATTGATTGATTGAATGATTGCATGATTGATTGAATGAATGATTGAAAGATTGAATGAATGATTGAAAGATCGAATGAATGATTGAATGCATGCTTGAATATATGATTGATTGGATGATTGAACGATTGATTGACTGAGTGATTGATTGAATGATTGATTGACTGACTGAGTGATTGATTAAATGATTGATTGACTGATTGATTGCTTGAATGATTGACTGACTGAATGATTGACTGATTGATTGACTGATTGAATGAATGATCGAATGAATGATTAAATGAATGATTGATTGAATGATTGAATGAAAGATTGCATGATTGATTGATTGAATGATTGAATGCATGCTTGAATATATGATTGATTGAATGATTGAATGAATGGTTAATTGATTGAGCTATTGATTGATTGATTCAATGATTAATTGAATGATTGATTGATTAAATGATTGATTTATTGATTGAATGGATGATTGATTGAAAAATTGATTGACTGACTGAGTGAGTGATTGATTGGTTGATTGAAAAATTGATTGACTGACTGAGTGATTGATTGGTTGATTGAAAAATTGATTGACTGACTGAGTGATTGATTGGTTGATTGAAAAATTGATTTACTGACTGAGTGAGTGATTGATTGAAAAATTGATTGATTGACTGAGTGAGTGATTGATTGAAAAATTGATTGACTGACTGAGTGATTGATTGATTGATTGGTTGATTGAAACATTGATTGACTGACTGAGTGAGTGAGTGATTGGTTGATTAAATAAATGACCCCCAGTACTGTAACCTACTTGATATGTGATTGCTCTCTTGCCTTCCTCATTGACATCAAAGTCATCCAGGTTCAAATCAGGCTCATGTGCAAGCCTGAAAAACAAGCAGTTTTAGTTTTATATTGTTATGCTGCACCATGCAACAAAGATTTTTTGTATAACTCTAGAATATTTTACCTATAAATAGTATCCTTATCACAATCACAATCCTTATCACTTATTATCATCATCATCATCATCACAAAGACTACCATCACCACTAATCATCCCCATAACCATCAATCATTATTACCATCATCATCATCATCACTATCATGATCATCAAGACTATTATCACCACCAATCATCCTTATTCATCATTACCATCATCACCAACATCATCATCATCACCAACATCATCATCATCACCAACATCATCATCATCATCAGCAGCAGCATCACCATCAACATCAGCACTACCATAATCACCAATATCATCAGCATCAGCATCATCACCAATATCATCAGCATCAGCATCATCACCACCATCATCATCATCAGCATTACCATTATCACCAACTTCATCATCATCACCAACATCATCATCATCAGCAGCAGCAGCATCACCATCAACATCAGCACTACCATAATCACCAATATCATCAGCATCAGCATCATCACCACCATCATCATCATCAGCATTACCATTATCACCAACATCATCATCATCATCAGCACTACCATCATCACCAACATCACCATCATCATCATCATCACCAACATCACCAGCACTACCATCATCACCAACATCACCATCATCATCATCATCACCAACATCATCATCATCACTAGCATTACCATCATCACCAACATCATCATCACTACCATCATCACCAACATCATCATCACCAGCATTACCATCATCACCAACATCATCATCATCACCAACATCATCATCATCATCAGCAGCAGCATCACCATCAACATCAGCACTACCATAATCACCAATATCATCAGCATCAGCATCATCACCACCATCATCATCATCAGCATTACCATTATCACCAACATCATCATCATCATCAGCACTACCATCATCACCAACATCACCATCATCATCATCATCACCAACATCACCAGCACTACCATCATCACCAACATCACCATCATCATCATCATCACCAACATCATCATCATCACTAGCATTACCATCATCACCAACATCATCATCACTACCATCATCACCAACATCATCATCACCAGCATTACCATCATCACCAACATCATCATCACCAGCACTACCATCATCACCAACATCATCATCACCAGCATTACCATCACCACCACCATTACCATCATCACTATCATCACCATTACCACCATCATTACCATCACCACCACCATTACCATCATCACTATCATCACCATTACCACCATCATTACCATCACCATTACCATCACCACCACCATTACCATCATCACTATCATCACCATTACCATCATCACCATCATTACCATTACCTGACAAGCCATGATAGACAACCAGTCTTACCTTGCAGCTAAATTCTTCATTTCCTTGGCTTTCTTCTTCTCCAAACGAACTTTCTCATAGTATTCTAGAGGATCAATGCTGTCTTTGCTCTTTTTCATCCTTTTTGGTTTAGGTTCCATCTTGTGTTCATAGTAATGAGAAAAGACACATGACATGATGTTTGGTAAAAAGCATATTTTTATAATTTATTCTATTATAAAATGTTTGATATACATTGCGTGCTCTGATTGGCTGAGTAGTGTTCTTTATAACTCAACAGAGCACGGAACATCTATTTGTTTAAATTTAACAACTGAATATTTTATAAAAACTCTAAAAAAACCCTGGTTCTATAACTCAATCGAGCATGCTGCCTCATTTTCTATTTCTTCATTATAAAATATCAATCTCGAACCCAGAGCCTGCGTTACTCTTGGCCAGCAGTGCCGAGCAACGTATAACTCTGGGGAAACGGAATTATTCTGCTCCAATTTTGGAGTTCCGGTTTTAACATGAAATGCGCATGATTAGTTAATATTATAATGATCTGTTGGTTTGGGCATCCTGTGTTACTTAGTACGTTATATATTGTTGACCTAGTAGTATTTTAAATATTTTCTAAGCCAAAATATAAACATTTTCCTCACTAATAAAACATTTAAAGTTTAGGAAGGTTTTTTAGCGGCCATCAGGATTTACTATGCTTCCCAGTAGACCGTGACAACCTCGAAATTTTATCGCGACCCGTTGATACGAAAAATTCATCACGTGATGGACTTTTTATGTACCACGTGATGATATTCTTCTGTACCACGTGAACAACATTTTTCGTTTGGCGCGGGTTCACATACGATATCTTCGATCGAATCATAGTGATCGAATCTTCCCACGGCTTCATTTATACTAGTACTTAAAATACTACTTTTGTTTGGCGCTTATACGTTGAAGGCAAAGATTCTCCGTATATATACGTTAAATGCAAAGATTCTCTAGTATAAATGAAGCCGTGGGAAGATTCGATCACTATGATTGGATCGAAGATCGTATGTGAACCCGCGCAAAACGTTGTTCACGTGGTACAGAAGAATATCATCACGTGGTACATAAAAGTCCATCACGTGATCAATTTTTCGTATCGACGGGTCGCGATAAAATTTCGAGGTTGTCACGGTCTACTGGGAAGCATAGTATATAATGATATAAAAACGAGTCTAAATCTCCTTCAATTTAGATCGCTTTAACCGTCGATTTATTTATAGTTTTCCAACGGTTATTAGTTTGCTTTCGTGGTACGATTGACCTTTATTAAATAACTGGATGCCAGAGGTCTGAGGATTGTCAAGGTTTAGAATAGTTTAAAGGAGTATTTTGTGTGTATTCTAATTTGCTTCGCGACTCGATAATCATCGCTTCGCGGCGATACAATTTCTCGTCGCTTCGCGACTCGCATTTATTCCATAAATGACGATATTATTCTATCTAGTATTAAAGAACCGTTGACGTCGTATTAATCGTAAAATTTACATTTTGAATGTACATTTGTTTACATGATGGACCAATCAGAGCTTTTACTTCGTCTGTTTCCGGTCTGACTATTGTATTTTCAAGGGCCAATCACAATAAGCAGAGAATCCCGGTACCCCAGAGTTATACGTTGCTCGGCACTGCTGGCCAAGAGTAACGCAGGCTCTGGGTTCGAGATTGATAAAATATTTGATATAAATTGCACGCTCTGATTGGCTGAGAAGCGTTCTCTATAACTCAACAGTGCACGGAGCGTCGATTCGTTTGATTTTAACTACTGAATATTTTATAAAAGAAATAGAAAACTCGGCAGCAGTGCTCTATTGAGTCATAGAGCACTTGGGAATTTTAAGAAGCGCTGAGAAGCACTCCGCTACGTGTCGTGCTTCTCCTAACGCTTCTCTCATCTTCTTAAAATTCCTGCGTGCTCTATGACTCGATAGAGCATGCTGCCTCGTTTCCTATTCCTTCAATAGAGATTTCTTTTCCTCATAATTAGCTACTGTGCGACTCGCCATACTGTAGTCACTTACAAAAACTTTTGAAGAATTTTTGACTTTTTTTCATCTCCATCGGACCAATTACAGACATCAAAGTTTCTTAAGTCTCCGCCTGTCGATATAAACTTGTACCTGATTGCTAATTGGTCCATTGAGATGGAAAAATGTCAAAAATTGACTACGGTACGGCGTGTCGCACAGTAAAACTTCAAGGAAGAAATGTGAATAAACAAAAAATTAAGTTGATTTATGAATCATACCTCTGTAGTGTCTTCATCACTGTCATCAAGCAAAGAAGAGAGTTTAGCTTTTGGTTTCTTGACTTGCTTCTTATTATCAACTTTCTTGCTCTAGAAATTTTTGATAGTGTTGTATTTAATTAGGACATTGGATTTAATTAGGACATTGGATTGTATAATAGAGTACAAACATTAAAAGCGTGCAACATAAATAGTACTAAATAGTGATATTTTATGCTAATTCTTTTGTTTTCTATTGTTTAATTATAGCACTATTTAGTACTACTTGTTTCAGGGGTATAATGTTTGCACTCTATTATTCTGAATTTAATGATAAAACTTACTTTTGTTGTTTTTCTTGCTTTAGTTGTGGAGTCAAATTCAGTGTTTTCTAAAATAACAACATCAAAAAAGCATGTAAAATTGTTGACTTCTAGATTTATGACAAAAAAATCTGAAATCCCTATGGAAAGCCTATGGAAAGCCCATGAAAAGCCTATGAAAAGCCTATGAAATCCCTATGAAAAGCCGATGAAAACCCTGTGAAGACCCTATCAACTCCCTTATAAGATTCCTACAAAAAACTCTTTGCAATCCCTATGAAATACCTTATGAAAACTGCATGAATTACATGAGTACCATTGATATGGTATTTCATAAGACCGATTTGCAAAGCTTACCTGATGCTGCCAGTAGTGCCTGCTTATTCTCAACAAGAAACTGAATATCATTTTCTAATTTTTTGTCCAGTGGTTCTAGTTCTTTGATAATCTAAAAACATTAGAAATATATGATACTGTTATTATTCTATTTATTCCCAATGAGATTTTCTTCACTCAGTCTTCCACACATTCATAGTAAATCATGGCCTATTGAGCCAAATGGGCAGCATTCATTTTGCCTATAAAATGGGCTTACATTTCTGTATTGAACAATTCTTTCTATGACTGGATGGTCCTTGACAGGTGTTTGTTTAGACTTGAGTAGTAAATAGAAACCAATGTTGATACAATAACTGCAATGAAAATAACATTGATATAGGTAAATAATAAATACAATATAATC
Source organism: Metridium senile (assembly GCA_949775045.1). Classification (NCBI taxonomy): domain Eukaryota; kingdom Metazoa; phylum Cnidaria; class Anthozoa; order Actiniaria; family Metridiidae; genus Metridium; species Metridium senile. Next base: position 19,155,090 of record OX459100.1, on the reverse strand, counting down.
TTGATAAATATAAATATTGTGTTCTTGTAAGTAGGAGTAGAATTCATGAATTAAATAGGACTTCAACTAGTAACGTTTAATTCATAAACTTATCAAAAAATGGTATGATTATTGTCATTTTACTTGAAGCAGTTGCATACTTGAGAGAAAAGAATGGTCTAAGCTTGTAAACGCAGTATGTGGCACCTGATCACGAAGAAAAGAGATGTCTACTTACTTGAGAACTAGTCTGTACTTGAGCTCAACATATTTAGACCCCTAAAGAAAATCGTTGCATTAGTTAGCTTTACTTTCAAGAAGTTAAATTATTATTTAATTATGAAGAAGTTAAATTGTATAGTCAGTATTTGTCACCTGTGATTTGTAAGGGGAAAAATGTGTTATTTTACTCTTGTAGTATCATAGATTTCTTGCTAAGTTAAATAATGTTGACTGGAATTCTTGTAGCGAAACCTTACCTCTATGGGCAGTTTGCCAGTTTTGGAGAGCTGCATCAAAGGAGAAAGCTTGGAGGAAAGTTCTTCAAGCTAAAGTATTAAGGAAGATATATTTTATTAACATATTGACAGACAGACTGTTGAAAAGGTTTGGAATGAATGAATTGATTAATTAATGTTTAATATTAAACAAGTGAATAAATAAACAAATAAATAAATAAATAAATGAATGAATGAATGAATACACCCTTTCCGAGAAAGTCTGTCACCTGTGAAAAGCTAGTGGCTAGTGGCGCAAAGGATCATGGATCAGTTCAGAAACTAAATGTGCATTTGGAACGCAATGTGGCCATGGAAGACACGGCTTAAAAAGGTCTGCGCATGCGCGAGTTTTCAAAAACAAAATGGCGGACGGCTTCGAGTTTCCCGCGCTTGAAAAACACAGTAGCATTTTGTTGGCTTTATCGTCTTATTTTGACAGTGATTTCAAATGGTCGTTGACAATTGATCTTTAAAACCTTTCTCCAAATGTATGTATTCTTTTGAGTTATGTACAAAGTACTGTTGATGTGATAATGAAGTGTGATTTGGGATGGTAAAAGTATTTCCCTTCGAAAAACTCGATGTGACTACGACTCACATTTTGACCTAGAACAAGCTCAAGACACCAAGTATAAGGTTGAGTTTTCGATATTTTATACATCATTTTCCGTTTAATAACATATCAAATGTGCTGGTTGTCCTAAGCTTGTGCTGTCAAACGCTACCTTTATGAACTTTGAAATTCGTATCATGCAGAAGTACCTTCAAAGATGCTCAAATGACGATAAGAATTTATTTGTGTTGACTTCCTAAAAAATCAAAATTGTAATGTTATTTCTTTCAAAACCTACATAATTTTATTAACTCAAGATATTATTTATCGGTATTTGATTAAATGTTGATATTGTTTTGCAATAAAGATGAATTATTGACGAATATATATAGTAGTTTTTACCACTTTTAGTTGCACTTGCGAACCAATTTGCTGTATAAGAAACTTTCCCGCGAAAATTCCCGCCCTTTTACAATTTTGACGCGGCCGTGCATTTCTAGGGTTTTCCCGCAGATGTAGTTTTGTTTACATTGTTTTAAAAATGCCCAGAGTTTTTTAAATTGTCCCGTTCAAAAAATATGTCTTGTGAAAAGTCGACGACTCGTTTACGAAGCTCTAGTTCCATGAGTTCATGTTATGGCAGTATAAATTTATATTCTGGGATTGAAGCTAGAGCTTTAGGGTTTTTACGAGCAGTATATTTATGCAAATACCACAGTCAATCGTCCAGAAATGAGTCAAAAGATGTTTGTTGCTTTCCCTTACCTGGTGCTTGCTCAAAGACATTTCGTGACTGTCCAGCTAGATTGTTGGAGGTTTTTGATACATTAAGTCCAGTAAAAATAAGCACGCAAATATGTATCCTTCACTTCAAAGAAGTTGACAAGCTAGAAGTTATCACAAGTCATCCGTTATACAAAAAACCCAAAGAAAGAAAGGTAATGTTATATACATTCTTCTTGTAAAAAATACAAACACAAAATACACACTGACACACAATTACTACAACAATAATTTACTGAGCTCATTTTTTACAAATTGCAAAGATAATAAATATAAAATTTGCATGAGTTAAACTACAATTTTGTGAACTTAAATGTACATCATATCAGAGATCTGCAGATATAGATCAAGAAAGCCAAAATGAAAGTGTAGTTAAGAAGATTAAACAATTGGAACAAGAGAACCAGCAGCTGAAGTTAATTGTGACAAATTATGAGACTACCACTGAAAACCTCAAGCAAGATAATGCTAAGCTCAGAGAAAAACTAGATGGTAATTATTTGTATATTATATACATTTTGACTAGGTACATGTCAAGTAAATATTGGCTATTTTATGTTACAGGAAATGAAAGATTTGACTGCCTGTTTAAACGCTTCCATTCGGCATTCTATAATTACAATAGAAATGGGGGGAAGGATCTTTTTAAGCCAAAGGAAATGGAAGCATTCTGCAAGACAGCAGCTCCTGGTCTGTTTGAAGTAATTCTGGAATCAATTGTCAACAATGAAAACCATGAGCCATCTAAGGCAAGAGTTGAAAAGCAGAAAAAAAGAGTTGTGTCCCTATTACATAGTATGAGTTATTTTAGAGATCAGGTAAATATAATAAACCATAACAGCCAAAATCTAAACTTTACAGACATGTGTTCATTCATGTCCACTTTTTTCCCCCCCGCAGAAAATGAATTCCCTTCAAAAATACAATGGTTTACATTTGAAGCTAAGTGGAACTAGTTGTGATGGACTAATGTCAGGAACAATAATGGGCTACTCCAGCCATCCTAATACTATACTGAACTACAGTAAGCAGTTGTTTATGATGAATCAAAAAGAAACTCTCAAGGCTATTAAAAATGCACATATAGTAAGTCAAGTAAATATATCTAAAATAAATAATTGCTGCACATAAATGTACATCACTGGAGTATAAACATTACAAGGTACAAGTGAACCAACAAAATAGTTATTGTAAAGTATAACTCTCTATAAGCTACTTTAGAATGATGCACCTTTAGAATGTTTGTACTATCAGTCAAAATAAACAGGTTCCCATTTACATCTGTACTTTCCCATTTAAATCTGTACTTATGCAAATTTTGTTGATGTGTGCTAAACACACAAATCAACCAATCAGAGTATATTATTTCTGAAGTAAATTTCTCTGATTGGTTGATTTGTGCATGTGTTTAGCACACATCAACAAAATTTGCATAAGTACAGATTTAAATGGGAAAGTACAGATTTAAATGGGAACCTGTTAATAATAGATATATCAATCACTTATTATAGTCAAACTACCTGAAGTGTGAACACTTAGAGATCATTAAAGAATTCATTATTTGAATATTGATTTAATTCTTTGATTCAACTTTTAAAAACAATGTACATGTTTATTTATAATCATTCTATTTATTTCATATATCAAAAACTTCATTTGTATAATGAAAATTAGAGTCGAAGAATGAAATCAATAATTGAATAATGAATTCATTAATGATCTCTACATGTTCACACTTCAGGTAGTTTGACTGTAATAGCTAAAAAATTTTTGAAATAACTGTTTTTTCCAGAATAAATCACTGGTTCTTTTACTAGAAGATGACATCCATTTCATACACTGTAAAAAAAGTCCCCGAGATGCAACAACTAGCACGTCTATTCACATGTGTACGGCAATGGTTGATATCCCACAAAACAATGCTGGCATCGTAAGGCCTCAAGATTACAATGCTATACATAGAAATGTCCAGTTTAAGCTCAAAAATGGCAACTATGCTAACAGCCGGGGAGGGATTGATGTTAATAGTTTCCTCAGATTTTTTCATGTTAGGGGAACAACCGCAGAGTATTTTACACTTAGTTTTTTACAAGCATGTCCACCCAGATATAAGGAACTTGATATGTCAATTGCCAAAGAGAGCTGTATAAACCTCAGGTAAGGCTTTTGTTTTTACTTTGATACTTGTAGCCATATAATATAAAAGCAGTGAGTATAATAAATCCTATTTTTGGCATAGAGCTTACACTGGAGAAGACAGACGCAATCTTGATCTGTTGAACACTACATGGTTGGTTGATGAGTTTGTTCAGGACCTCCACAGCAAACATGACTACAAAACCACACTTGATCATATCACAACAGTTGATCCTCCACTGATTGAATATGCAAATGATTTCCTGTTAATCGTTGAGGGAGATTTCCCAACCTGGAAATACAACAAGAAAATTGTTGCAGAGGTCAGTATTCAAACATTATGACGGAATGTGCTGTATAGAAAAAAATATGTCATAATAAAGACTCTGAAACATATAACTTGCTTGTTCTAGGCCTGTTATAATTTAAGGTCTTAATTATAAATTATTTCATGGGAATAGCAAAAAACAGCTTTATGCAAATTACTTTGAACAGGTTCCTATTTAAATCTGTACTTTTCCATTTAAATATGTACTTATGCAAATTTTGTTGATGTGTGCTAAATACACAGATCAACCAATCAGAGAAGTTCACTTCAGAAATAATATACTCTGATTGGTTGATCTGTGTGTTTAGCACACATCAACACAATTTCCATAAGTACATATTTAAATGGGAAAGTACAGATTTAGATGGGAAAGTACAGATTTAAATGGGAAAGTACAGATTTAAATGGGAACCTGTTTTTGTTAATCTCTAAATGTCTTTTCAACTGAACAAGGTTAATGGGATTAACTGTATTCCTATAAATGAACTCAAAATTTCATTACCTTTATTTTTCAGTGGGATCCTGCAACTGGTCCTTCACACATACCATCACTAATACCATGGCAAGGTCCCTTTCATGTGTCTCTGAATATCCAGGAGTCAACTGTGTTAATATTCAGACCGTTTTTTGAGAAGCTTTACAAGGCTTTGTTTGGGGAGACCAAAAAACTTCCCAAACGACCAAAGTCTGAAAAAATCTCGTTGTTAATTTCATCATCATTTGGTGGGTGGACAATTGTTAGACACATGATACTCCAACACTTTGGAAACTGCTGCAAAGACCCACAGTACTTGTCTCTTGTCCACCTACTTGATGAAGTTATTCCCCTTGTGTTTTATTACTATGTTGTAGTTTTTAGAGGTGGCAATTTTGACCAATGGCTTGAAACCAAATTTAGAATTGCCATACAATTTATCATTTTTAAGAGAAAGAACTATGATAAGGCGACCCTTTGCCATCTGTCAGATGTTCTACATCACATGGAGAGACCAGATTTCTTGAATCTGATGACTAACAGTCTGAACCTTCTTTCAGAGAAGAAGATCGAGGTCTTTCATTCAAAACTGAGAAGGTAAAAAAATACAATAAATCAAATAATATACCTCATAAAATCATCATAAAATACAGTATGGTCAGCTGAAAAAAATTGAAAGATGATATGTTTTTTTGTTTAACATTTTTTAAGTCATTTCTATATCTCGAAATGTTATACACTGTACTCATGTTCCCATCTTTACAGTATATAACAATGTTTGTTTGTAATGCTCAAAATACAATAGAACTGTACCAATGTGGGCTGATGGGAAGTACATTAGGCAACAAGCACATGTACTAAGTGCGCAACGATTTATTCAACAATTCCAACAAGTATTTGTACCAGAATATCAACGTGGTCTAGGCCAGCAAGACCTGACAAGACATGCATTGAAAGCTGCAGAGTTTATCATGGACATTTTTACACGTGCTTGGCAGACCATTGGTCAAACTCAGAAAATTCCTAAGGGAAGACGAAAGTATCAGGTGCCTATTGTATCTTTTCAACTACCATACATACACCTAATTGCAATAACATTGTCATATAAAAAAGAAAATGACAAAATAGGAATTAATTAAAAACAAAAGATTAAGTTCAGCTTGAGTAATCTGCTTTTGTCTTTTAATTAATTCCTATTTTGCAATATTCTTTTTGATATGACAATGTTATTGCAATTAGGTGTATATACAAGGCAACAAAAGGGATTCACTCTCTACAAACATTTTTTTATAACAAACTGTGATTGCTAACAGTTCTTTTTGAATATTTGTTTTAAGCCCTACTACTTACCCGCATTGGATGCCACAGTTGACCAGAGGTGTTTTCCTCTTGGGTATGCATTCACATGTGACAAAGAACCAGATGCAATGCTTTTCTGCGACAGCCCAAACTGCCAGGCAGATGATGACTCACAGCCAAATGTTCAAAGACTGACGTGTGGCCATTCTTTCCACAAATGCTGTATATTACGAGCTGATCGAGAACAGGGGGACCATCCATATGCAGTGCCTAATGGTGTAGTCTGTCCAGTTTGTCAGGATCCATTAAGAGAAAAAATTGAACAATTGGCATTAACAATGAACAGGTATATTGAGTAACCACATTTCATATTGAGTGTTTGCTAAAACCATTAAAATAACACAATGATTGTAATAATGTGTGCTCTCATTGTATATGCTCAAAGGACACAGAGCTTAGTAACTATCCACCATGTAATTTTAGCAAATAATTGTTAACAATTATGATAAAGTATGTTAAATTTTTTAATAGATATCTGGCCGGTGAAAATGATGATGCCGATGATGACAGTGAATCTGATAATGAAAGTGATGATGATGATGATGATGATGATGAAGATGTGAAAATTAAAGAAGAAGACTACTTTGACGAAACATCATACATGGCCATGGTAGTTAAAGCTCAATCAAACTTTGCCTGTACACTGTCCTCACTACCCAATGCACAGAATCAACCAGTCCACAACAACATCAAGGACAAGCCAAAGTTGGATCAATCCACAGCAGTTACTACTAATACAAAATAGCATCCACTTCTAAGTTGCCCTCATCCTGGATGCACAAAAACGTACAAAACTCAAGGCGGTCTTACAAGACACACAGCTACAAAACACACTTAGCTGTCGACTATCCACAAATGACGAATAACAAATCGTCAAACAGGTTCTATTAAGAACCACAAATTTTCAAAAGTGATGATATAAATGCTTTTAATTTTATGATGAGCTTTTAACTGTACATGAAAATATAAATATAAGTTATGGTCGGTGAAGCAAACGATACAAAGCTTCGGCATGAGTTAATAGCGCACAGTTTTGATCTTTTACACTCAAATAATTAAACTTAACATTCAAGTGAGCTGTCAGGATAAATCAATGAAACAATAATAAAGGAAAATAAAACAACAATAGAGGAAAATAAAATGATCATAATGAAAACAACAAGAAGAGAGACTTACCTCATTTTTAAATGTTCGAAGATAAAAAACAGCCATCAATAACCAAACTTGAAGGCCATTTTCCGTTAAATCGACGAGGAATTTCATAAGATTTTTAAGTCACATTGCAACATCTGCTTTTTAAATGACACCATACAAGTTCAAACATTATTATTTCGGCGAAAAACAGTAAATGTTTAAAGAAAACCAATGCAGTTAACTCGAAATCATCCCTTGTTTTGAACCTCGATGCTCATGCGAAGCCCGCAAATTTACGCGGTATATTGGAACACGCATGCGCATAAGTCAAATGTGATTAGCCAATCAGACCTTTTTAAGCCGTGTCGCCATGGAATCCCTGCGTTCTAATAAAGTATACACAGGTAACCCATAACCCCCTGCGCTACTAGCTTGTAGGCTTTTCACTTCACAGGTGACAAAGTTTTTCGGAAAGGATGTATATGGATGAGCAAATGAACGGAAACTAAAATGAATGAACAAATGAATGAATTATTACACAAAAAATTATATTAAATAATATATGAATGAACAAATGAACAAAAGAAACAAATCAAAGTACAAATAAATGAAAACATAAATTGATCAATAAATGAAAGAAAGGAATGAATTGATGGATCTAGATGAATGAATGAATAACAGATCGTTGAATGAGTGAAATAATGAAGTATTAATAATGAGTGAATGAATAAATAATGAATGAATGGGTGTTAAATGAATGGATGAATGGATGAATTAATTATATATAATGGATAGATGAATTAATGGATAGATGAATTAATGGATAGATGAATTAATGGATAGATGAATTAATGGATAGATGAATTAATGGATAGATGAATTAATGGATAGATGAATTAATGGATAGATGAATTAATGGATAGATGAAAGGATGAATTGAGTGGAAGGTTACCTTTTCTTTAAACTCATCTAAAAGTTCAAACAGCTCTGGAGAGTTTCTAAAAAGCATCTATATCAAAAGAATATGAACACATTATAATTTGGAGTACAAGATAGACATTGAGCATGGAGATCATTTTGAGCTAATAAAATCAATTGGTTTGCTAAAAAATAGGTAGGTACTTTTGTGTAAGTTCTGCAAATTTATGTTAATAAAATCTCAATAAATAAACTACAAGCCCTATGACTAATATAAATAAACAAAAGCATTATAACAATGAACAAGTTTGTTTTATGTAGACAAGCAGTAGTCACCTCTAATTTCTGCTCTTTTGATAGTTTAGTCAGGTCCATGACAATCGTTTTATTAACCTGAAAATAAAGGGATTGTTGTTATCATCATCATCATCATCACCACCATCATCCATTTCATCATCATTGCTATTGTCATCATCACCACCATCATCCATTTCATTATCATTGCTATTGTCATCATCAAGTCTAACATTTACTGTACCTCTTCATCTTCAACAGACGTTTCCTCTGTGTCATCAACATGTGGAATCTGTTATAAGATATACATGTATATTGTTATTTGATAAGAAACAGAGAGGAAGACACATATGTTTACAACAATACCTCAAAGTCAGCTGTATCAAAGTCCTCTTCGTCTAAACCAGCTGTCAGTCGTTTCTGTAAAGCTAATGCCTCTACTTCTTCTTCTTTCTCCATCTCCCATGCCTCATCATCTGAGCCTGCATGACCTAGTTAACAAGCACAAATCAACCAAAATATTATATTGTACTTATATGAAAGTCCAATGTTAGTTCTTTCATATTTTACTAAAATTATCAAGATAAAAGTAAATCTGGCTGAGAAAATTCAAGTTGAAACTTATGCCAATTAGGACGAAATCTGTATGAGATTTACAGATGATTTCTTTTGTAAAATTATTTATGAATTTTATACAAATATTTATCAATTTGTACTACAGACTTTCATCATGATCATTTGATCATCATGATGAACTATGCAATTGAAGCAACATTTTGGGTTTTTCTATTTGCATTTGCATTAGAAAAGCATGGAAAAATGCTTGTGACTTATGTGGGTACACCCATGGTAAATAAGGACTCATAGGAGACCTTTATTTCCACTAATCTAAGAATTGCATACAGAGAATTATCATTTAACCTGTAAAATGGTGCACGCCGGGCAAAACATGGGTCATATGATAAAAGAATTATTGACTGAGTTAGGTCGGTCCGTACAGGAAAATATTTGGCTCTTGGTCATTTGTACGGTCCTCACACAGTTTATATGTCATGACCGCAAGCCAAATATTTTCTCGTATGGCCTTCTCACTCAGTCAATAATTAATTATTATCATTAATCAAATAAGTAACTAAGTAGATATGTTTAGTTACATTTGTATACGTTTTTTAAAAATCATGTTTTTATTATAATTGTAAAAAGTATCATTATTATTATTATTAAAAGTACACAGAGGATTTTGCTTAATGCACTTTAAAAGAACTTATTATTATTATTACATACCAACTTGTTGTTCATTAGTATCAGCGCTGTAGTATGCTGACTTTTTCTTTCCCCATGATTTGTCACTGGGAAGTTCTGCATGAACAAATGATAAAGACAGTTAATGGTAAATGATGATAAAGAAATCATAGTGTATTTAAACAAACTAGTCAGGGTACCCGTGAAAAATTCATACTTAGTCTATCAGATGGTGGCCAAGGTGAGATCGCTGCGAGACGACTTTTGATTTCTAGTTTTGCAAGCATTTAATTTCTCATTCCAATTTACCACCTATTGCACCAACAATTACCTGTTCTTAGCATTTATGGAATTCGTTTGGTGGCACAGTGGGTGGGTTTATTGGAATAAGATGCGGACATTTTTCACTTAGCATATTAATATTATAAAGTACAAAGTAACATTAAAAGCATGCAACATAAATACTACTAAATAGTGATATTTTCTGCTAATTATATTGTACTATTCAGTACTAATTAGTACTACTTGTTTTACAAGTATATTATTTGCACTACATTAATATTATAGTTAAATTTTGGAGAATGTGTGGTTCCATAAATTATAGATAATATTTATATATTTAATGATGGTTATTTGATGTCTGTTGAAATTGAACCTTACTTGTTTCTTGGTCACTGTCATCATCATCATCGTCGTCATCATTTTCATCATCATCTTCCTGTAATGAGAACTGTCAGTCAAAACGCTACTCATTATCATCAATGTCACTCTATAAGCATCATCATGAGCATCATCATCATTTTTACCATCATTATCTCTTTTACCATCATCATCTTCACTATCAACATCATCATGTTTGCCACCACCACCAACACCATCACTGTCATCTTCATTTATCAATTTCACTATCTTTCCCACCATTTTCATCACCACCACCATCACCACCACCATCATCATAACCTTCACCACCACCATCTTTACCACCATTATCATCCTCATCTTTATCATCATCTCCATCATCATCTTCACCATCAATTTAACCATCTTCACCACCACCATCTTTACCATCATTATCACTGTCATCTTCACCACAACCATCATCATCATCACCTTCACCACCACCATCTTCTTCATCATCTTCCCCAGAATCATCACCATCATTATCTATGATAACAATGGTTATGATATATAATACTCACATCTTCATCTGGGAGATCTAAGCCAATCACCTCCTACAAAAATCACATGACAAAATGCAGTATTTCATATATGGATAAATGAATGGATCGATGGATTAATGATTATAAAATAATTGGGATGGTATGTACATGTTGATTGGTCAACAAACTGTGTTTCATGAGAGCATGATATACACCCAGGCAATTTTCAAACGTGCAGTTTTTTCGCTGTTTTGATTTTTCGCAAATGCACTTATTGGTCATTTTCAAAAAAATGCAACGTAGGGAGAAATGTCATCGCCAAACGAATAAAAGGGCATTTTTTTCGTCTTTTCGTGTGATTGTTATTTCATAAAAGAAATGAAACACGTCTTCTGTTTTTCCACTGGCTTATGAAAACCTCGATATGTTTTGGAGAATTCTTGAGCAGGTCCAAACACTCGACTTCGTCTCGTGTTTGGACTGATCTGCTCTCAAATTCTCCCAAACGCATCTCGGTTTTCATTAGCGCGTGAAAACACGGAAGACTTATTTCATTTCTTAAATGAATGACATAATATATCAATAAAATAATAAGTTAATGAATAAATGAATGAATGCATAAATGAATGAACACGGTCAAAAATGTTTTTACAATCAACAAATGATAATAAAACAAATAAAACAACAAAAATACCTTATACAGGTTTCCATTTAAATCTGTACTTTCCCATTTAAATCTGTGTCTATGCAAATTTTGTTGATGTGTGCTAAATACACAGATCAACCAATCAGAGAAGTTCACTTCAGAAATAATATACTCTGATTGGTTGATCTGTGTGTTTAGCACACATCAACACAATTTGCATAAGTACAGATTCAAATGGGAAAGTACAGATTTAAATGGGAACCTGTTCTTAATTCTACACAGTAAAAAAAACTAAACATAAACATGGATCCAAGTAGCTGTTGTTGAAATACTACATTAAATAAATGACATTTCTTACCTCATCTTCAATGGAATCTTCTGCATCAGATTCATCAGCATCTGCATCTAGAAGTATCTGAAAACAAATAACGGTAATACATTATGGACATGAAAAGAGTCAAATTTGTGGTTCTTTCATTGTGTACAGGAAATTTATTGGATTCTTTGTTAGCTTATGCTTGCGTAGTCTGTGTAGATTATGTTGACTGTTAATCAGATGAGGAGCTGATGTTGGTTCTGTTGCACTATACACCCTTTCCGAGAAAGTTTGTCACCGTGAAAAGCACACAAGCTTGTGGCACAAAGGATCACATCCTTGGGAACCCAGGGGTAATCTTCTGTTGCTCGTTTCTCACTTCCAGAACAAATACCCTATCATAATGATGATGATAACTGTGGTGATGTTAATAATGATGATGATGATAATGTTGATGTATATTAATACCTTTTCTCTGTTCAAGTTAAACTTGTCAACAGCGTCATGAAAGAAGTCATCAGATTCCTACATTTTATGAAGAATAACTTATAGTTTAGGGAACTGTGCTTAGGAATGCAGAAAAACACTAGGATATGCATAACCATGATTCTTTTCCCCAATTCCTTTCCCTGCCATGCAATCGGTGTTCACACCACCAAACTTGTTTGAAATAAGTGTCTATTAGGATTTGATGTGATAACATTCTCTTTTACATGGCAAAGACGTTACAAACAGAACTTAATTGTTGTTTTTTTACAGGGGAGGGGTAGGTAAGGACAGTTTAGAGACCAAAATTATCATAATTTGTATATTTGTTACAATTACAAAATCTTATTTATTAAATGAGTACATCATTATTAAAGTAAACTGTGAAGTAACTTTTACTTGAAATTTTACTTAAAAAAATAGATAAGACCTATTAAAAGCATTTGGTTTTAAAACTTTACCAAATGTAAGAAATTGTATTACTTAATCCTGTATAAATTCATGCTTAAAAGGTTTGAATTTAATATATAATATAAAGTATAAACTTACAGGATCTGGTCCTTCATTTTCATTGATGTCTTCTTCATCGCTTGCTGTCTTTTTCACCTTTCTTCCTCTACAATTATCATCAACCACGTGAATTATGTTTACAACACAATTATCGTAAAAAATACTGAATTTAACGCTTGAAAACTAAACCTACCTCTTCGAACGACCCATGTGTACTCCAAGGAAGTGTTTGTACAGAGAAATTTAGCTTTTATAGCGAGAATTTGTCGAGAAAATGGACGAAGAACAACACAACGAACTATCTCGATGTGCAAACGTACCAACGTGTTTCTCCACAGGAAACCCACACAGCAATATGTGATTTTTAGCACTTTTTATTTTTTGCATTGTAACAAACTTTAAAAATAAAAATAAATCAATTATCAACATCAATAAGATTTGGATGTCTAAATGATTTCACATGACTTTAGTTTTTGATAAACGAAACATTTTAATAGAAGGATTTTTTTAGGGAGAGAAATAAAAACATGGGCTGCCTGTGTTAACATTAACAAGAGGACTACCGAGAGGACTGGGCATAGCAACATTTCAAAATGGCGGACGTGTTGTGATGAATTGATGGCTAGCTTTACGTTGATTTTATCCCGTCTCTATGCGTGCTGAAACTATTAATCTACTGGAATAATACCTACATCTTGTAGTGTTGTATATGTTAAGTTTCTATGGTTCTTTCTTCATGGATATGGTATTTTTTAGCTCTTGTAAGTATTAAAGCTAGTATAAGTCATGTTTTGATGGTTCTATTTGCGATATTAAATGTCAATGATGATGGATTAGGTTTTATATGATGATAATGATGGTATTGTTGGTGATGATCATCATAACGATGAAAGCAATACTCTTGATGATGGTGATAACGATTATGATTGTGAAAATGATGATGTTCAGGATGATGATGATGAAATTGATTTTGGTTGTGATGATGATGATTTTGATAATGATGATGATTGTAATAATGATGATGATTGTGATAATGGTGATGCATGATTATAATAATGATGTTCTACATGATAATTGTGATGATGATGATGTTTGTGATGATGATGATGATTGTGAAAATTATGACAATTATATGATGGTAATTATGTTTATAGCTATGATGGTTAATCACGATAATAGTGATCATAATCATGACTGACGCCAATTCATTTCTAGATGCTAGTGACTTCAGTATGTTCACACCAAGATGAAGTGTTCCACTGCTCAAGATCAGACTCAAGAATAGTAAGAAACACACTCAGAAAGGTAATGAATTTACTCATTCAAAAGGAGATCCATTTATTTATTAAACACTACTTTTCTTTTCAACAACTTTATTGAGTGATAACTACTACGTACAAGTTAAAAGAAAATTTACAACACGAAACATTTGGATCACCCAAAGGGGAAAGCGCGAACGGGACTCTAAGTCCCATGCAAGGCGTCTCCCGCCTTAAATAATACAGAAAATAACAGAAAATTACGTGTAAAGTGAAAAGCTAATTATTGTTTAAAAGAACTAGCTAAATTATGAATAAAAATATATCAAGCAAAATCATTTGTGACAAGGACACTGGCGAACCAGTGACCAAGTGACTACAAGGTAGAGATGGAACTATGACGTGATGACGATACTAGATGATTATAATGAAGATGACAATGGAGATAATGATGGTGATGACATTAATTGAATATAGCAATGGGTCTTAGGATGAGCAGTGAGGAAATAAATTTAAGAAAATACACCACAGACGTCAATTTAACATACATGTTTCGGTAGAAACGTCCGCCATCATCAGTGATTTAATGTCAAGAGTGTAAGCATACATATAATATTGTTCTCCTGCTGTAGGATTTCTTTCCTGTTTATGAAGAACACAATGCAGATCCCAACAAGAACTGTCCATTGCATGAGATTCATGATGTGTTCATCAAACAAGAACTGAATAAAGTGGAAGAACACCAGTCAAGATGGAAGTGTGATACATGTGGGAAGTTGTTTTATTCAGAATCATTTATAGACAAACACTTTGATAACAAACATGGAGACCAACTTGTAAAAGTAAGTATTACTAAATTATATATTTATTTTTCTTCTAAATGTCATTGATTATCATTATCTCAAAAATTAATTTCTACTTTTTTTCTGACAGCTTATAGTCGATGCCTTTCATTATTTTTCATTTGTAGATGTTACAGTGAAAACCTGAATATTTAGCAATAAGTTTCTTAGTTGTATCAACATTTTGTTACATAATTACCAAACTACTGATTATTAATATTTTTATTTTCTCTAAAGTATTTGATTATCAGTCTCAAAATTTCTTACATCTTAATCTCTACTAATGCCTTTCATACTTTTTTATTTGTTTACAAGTGTTATCCTCAAATAGGTGCCGCACTTTAACGCTACTCTAGAACAGCATTGGAAATAAATTTTTATCAAAAGCTATATTCTTCAGTTCAAAGTAATTATATTTCACCACTCGCCCATTAAGTTATCTCCCCAATATTTGTAGTTCTGATCAAGAATGGGACAGTAAGATTGAGAACAATTTTATTAGCACTGCAGCGCTTATTTGAGTAAATATATGGTAACCAAGTTTGCAGACTACGTAGAATTGGTGTAAATGTTGCATGTTCTTTTATTTATTTATTTATTTTATTTATTTTAATTTTTTTTTTTATTATATCTACAAACATACATAATGACATACAACACGAAAAAGATAACTTAAAATAATTAATTTTACAATAACACCCTTCTTTTATCAGGCTTTTAGGATACTCAGTATATAGCTAATTCAATTAACGTTGTCGCTGATTTATAATGCCTAAAGCCTTATCGTCAGACCGAAAGGGATCGTGGGATGTCTTTTATCGAGGCGAATGAGGCGTGCAAAGCATGTAAAACATTCAACGTGTATTTGCAAGTGTTCCTCAGTGGAAACAAAAACACAAATTACGGTTTAGCATGTTCTTTTATTAATGGTTGTTTGAATTGTTTTATTTTCAAGGATTCGCCTGTTTGCCTAGCTGACTACTGCGATATCTTTAGATGTGATTTCATTGTAAATTACAGGAGAGATACTTTCTGGGAAAAGGCACTTTGTAAAGAAGAGAAAATGGCACAGCTTAAAAGACGTTGTGAGGTAGACAACATGTGACATTTATGACCTCTCATGTGGAAACATGTCTTTAGCGTTAACAGGCATCTAAAGCAAAGCTAAAGCAAACCTAAAGCAAACCTAAAGCAAAGCGTTATGAGGCTTTGGCCTTAACGGCTCACATGAGAGGTCACATTTAGTTAAAATATTTGGATCAAAAGAAAAGCAGAAATTACATTGTTATGAAGATAAAATAATTTGATTCAAAGAACATTGGATTATGATGTATTAGTGTATTTTGCTTCAAGTAGAACTTCTTTTTTAAATCTAATATGTAAGGAAACTTAAGACAAATCTGGAAGACCTTGATCATAGGGGTCAGTCAGCCCCAAATCGAAACATTTTTTAGGTATAGTTTAATAAATGAGCAGGAGTGTTTTATCAGGATTTAAAACCATGCGACAAAGCCAATTTCTTTTGTCAATTTCTCATGAATTATTAATGAGTTTTTGAAAATGGTTTAAAAAACAGAGTCTTTCCAAAAAATTGTTCTAAACCTAACCAAACAATAGTGGTACTACCTATTAGGGGGCCAACAAAACGCAGCTTTTGACTGGTGCTGTATTACTGGATCATAGTTACCTCACAATTCTTGAGACTTCATCACTTTCAAATTAGAAAAAAGAAAATCCTCACTCATAAATCTGACAAAAAGTGTGATCAATTTGTGGCAAGTCTTCATCAAAGTGACTTGCAAATTTTGAAATGAGCATCATCATTGTTGAACTTATATAGATATATATGTTTCATTCAACATTAAATTAAAAACATTTATTTTGCATAATTTTGATCTTTGTAGTGTAACAAACTTGTGGCAAGTCTTTATCATAGTGGCTTGCAAATTTTGAGATGAGCTTCATCATTTTGTTTTTTGATAAGTTTATGTTTCATTCCTGTTTGTAGGTGCTAATGCACAGCTGTCTTCCAAATGGTAACCTATTAAACAACACTGAATACCTTATTTATGGTGAGTTAAGGAGATTTTGTGGGGAATTTTTGATGAAAATTAATAATAAAATCCTTAGCCTCCTCCGCAAGCATCTCTTAAATCTCTTTTCATCGGGCTTTCTGCATGTTGTGAGGAGGAACAAAACGAGCGGGGAGGCAGAGAGAAAGAAAACTACTCCATGTTTTTCTCTTCTCCTAGCTCGTCCCAGTTCTTCCCTGCCAAATGTTTCAACACAGGAATCCTGATCGCGTCAACAAAGGAATCTATAAAATGCTATAAATCCTAATTTTTGATATTATTTAAGACTCTACACAAGCTAACATCTGCGCCTTGTTGACTTGCAAAGACTATTGGAGGCCACCACACGATGAGGTGAGCTCAACAGCATCATCATCAACATCATCATATTTACCACCATATTCATCATCATCATGATTAACATCATCACAGAACATAATAATCATAAATGACAGTCATCATCATCAACATCACCTACAGGATTATCATCACCATTATTATATTTTCATCATCACCATAATCACAATTATCATCACCATCATAATAATTCAGTCATTATCACCATCATAACTATGACTGTTATCTTTGTAAACATCACCTACAGCATTAGCATCACCATCATTCTTTTCTCATCATCGCCATCATCATCACAATTAACATCACCATCATAATAATCATTAGACATTATCACCATCTTAATAACTATTCCAGTCATCTTCGTCAACATGTGTAACCATCACCTGTGGTATCATTACCACCATCATTATTTGCATCACCATCACCATCATGATCATAATCACCAGCACCATCATCTGCATTATGATTGTATATATTTTAAACTTTATTTTGTAGATTGTCACATAAAGGTCATTATGTGATGAGTGGCATAATCACCATCATGATCATAGCCACCACCACCACCATCTGCATTGCTTGGTATTTATTTTAATCACTTTGTTTTGTTTGTAGATTGCTACATGGAAGGTCATTTTGTTTGCTATTTTCACTCCATTCTTTCTAGTTGGTTTAATAATCTACTATTACTCTGCTTACGAATACTACTAGTAAGTGGTCCTTATAACTAGAGTAAATCAGTCAGCACTGTTTTCAATGATTGAGTGAAACTGTTTGTAATAACAGTGTTTAGGGACTTTTCAGAAATTAGCAGGGGGGGAGGGGGGGGGGGTGGAATTTTGAAATGAAGTGATGAAAATTTCATGACACTCCCAAATTAAAGGATCATAATATGTTGACCCTACCCTTTGTCACAGCGTCTTCTTTTGCACAATCCTCATTTTTGGTGGTTTATTATTTTGTGACCCTCCCTTTTTAGGTTCTTAAAAAGTGATGACCCTCCCCCATTTTCCACCCCCCCTCCCCCCTGCTAATTTCTGACAAGTCCCTTAAAAACAGTTTTTACAAATGGTTTCTTACAAACATTGACAACAATGTACAGTCTGATATGATAATAGAGCAAAACTACTATTATATCCATGAAATGAAATATAATTGCGACTGTTTGATAGTTTTGACTGCCAACCGATTAGCTCAGTGGATAGAGCTTCGGATTACTGTGCGGAAGGTCTGGGTTCAAACCCAGGCCGGACCATTATTCAGGGTCTTTAAATAATTGAGAAGAAGTTGCTGCCTTTGTTTCTTAAAAATCTAGAAATGGTTATAACTTCACGTCCTTAAACTTAACAACATTGAGGGACATAAAAGAACTCGGTGTTCAGACATGTGTTGTATGGTGGCAGCTTAATGCGCCTTGATATACCTTCAACTCGAACACACTGAGTAAGCCCATTGAGCTGTTCTGGAAATGCACTATATAAGAACTAGCCATTATTATTATTAGTTCTTATTTAATGATTGTAGACGTGGGCATGACAGTAACATTTCTTCTTTTCTCATCAGTGGAGATCTTTTTAAAGACGCAGACTCAGAAATGGAAGATAACAGTCCAAGATATGTTAATTCCTGGCAAAGAGGAGGAGAACTGCGTCATCGTTATCAGGCTGGCAACATACACATGTACTAATAACTTCACTGATAAAATATACCAAGTAAAGTAAAACCACAGGCAGCCCAAACAATCTATTTTTACAGTAAATATTATATACAAACAAAATGATAGTAAAAATGTGTATTTATTGTATATATTTCAGTCCTGTGTTGTTGCTAAATGTATTGGTGTAACAACAACACTGGAATGAAATATGTTCAAATTTATTACTCGTGCCCAGGCCTATGGCTGGCACGAGTAATGAACCAAACTCAGACTGCTAGCTGGAACAGCAAAAGCTACTACAAACAGAAATAAAAGTGATGAAAACTGACTATACCTGTGATAATCTGTCCCTAACTAAGATCAACTGTCCCTAGCTATTGATCATCTCTCCATAAGAGTCAGATCAAGGGCACGAGTAAACCCTGCATCCATCCATTTGTCTCTTATATTTGCTGTAAAAATAGATTGTTTGAGCTGCCTGTGGTATAACAAACATCAAGGCTAGTGTATGGCCAGAAAATGACATTGTAAGAATGCTCATATACCACTGATAGAATAGGTAGAATTGTATAAAAAAGATGAATAACAACAAATGTACAGTGTACGTTCATGTGGATATTGAGCAGGGGCAGATCTAGGGGGTATCCCTGGTTGCATTGGATAACCCCTATAACTGGAATTACCCCTATTTTATTTAAGACATTTAGGGACCAGATACCCCCTAACACCACAATAGGCCTTTTGCAACAATAGGTCACATGACCCTACCCCTTTTAAATCGAACAGCTGTGTCAACATCAGAAATAAAAAGAGCACCTTAACATTAGTAAGAAGGCGAAATATCATAACATGTAACACGAGGGAAATGGCATTGAATTAAAAATTCAATAATTTATTATGATTTGTATGGAAAACCTGCTCTGGATTGCAAGCTTTGCCATCCAGTGGACATTTTCCATACAAATCCTTATAAAATTTTGAATTATTTATTTAATGCTATTTCTCCTATGCTCAACATTACGAGCTAAACCTTTGGCTTCTTACTAATATGGAGGTGCTCTTTTCATTTCTGATGTTCATTTTGACACAGCTGTTCGATTTAAAAGGGGTAGGGTCACGTGACCTGTTGTTGCAAAAGGCCTATTATCCCTTCTTTTGCTATTGGGACACCCCTGACAAATTTCTGGATCTGCCCCTGTTGAAGATAGGAAACTCAGAATGGTACTCACAACGAAACAAAATTGTACAAATTTTGATAATAAATATTTCAATTTTATTTCACTTTAATTGTAGTAACTTCTATCTAGTTAACCCAATAAATTACTAAAGTTAGAGCATAGTTAGTAGAGGGAAATGTTTAGGAAGCCCTTTTATGTTTTTGTACACTTTTTTTCAAGCATGACCGTGCATAATCTTTTGTTTTGCAATTGTTTTAGCCATATTGGATAGGTCTGAGTGAACAGACCAAAAATCATTATTTTGGCTGTTGCTTCAAAATACTCAAAGATTTAGAAGAAACATTACAATATTCCTTACAATAAACTCATAGAAAAAGTTTATGTTGACTCATTTTGCAATTTTGATTGGCCATAAAGAAAAAGTTGTGCACGGTCAAGACCGGTTCAACTTTGAAATGCAAGCAAAGATCGAAGTACAACAAATGGTTTCCTAACCAGTCCCCTCTATAAACTATGGTTAGAGCTGTTCTCATTAACCCACAAAACAAAGTGTATTTTTTAATTTAGTTTAAGTGTGATAGTCGAACAACAACAAAGAAACACATTTTCATGTCTTTAAAAAGACTAATACACTAAAGAGTGTTTCACTGGTTAATGAAAATAGCTCTATTACTTTTCCAATTTGTGTTTGTATCTCACTGAAGCCTTTGCAGATTTACTCCGTGCAGTTGGTGGTTTTGCAAAGTTTAGAACAGGATTAATCCCTCTGACAGCCATTCCTTCTGACGTCAGGGATATCCTTCTTTGAGAGTGGTTGCTTTTACCAGGAACTAGCCCTTTCTTTGCCGCTTTTTCATCAGAAGTTAGCAGCTTTTTACTTGTCTTCATGTCATTTTTGCAAGGCGGTTCAAATGTCTGTGCTAAATCAACAATATCGTAACATTCTGTAGCTTTAAGGTTGTATTGCGCTCGCATTGCCTTTAGTGTTGGCGTTGCACTTTTGCAATTTCTATGTTTCCTAACGTTCTTCCTGTAATGGCATGCTTCACATTGAGGTGCTTTAGGTTTTGTTTGTGTAATAGTAACTAAAGGTTCAGCTTTTTGAACAATATTTTTGTCAGTTTTCTTGTCTTTTAACTTAGGGCGTGTTTCAGGGTACATTGAACCTAGTGTAAACGACACGTCCATGTCATATCCACTGTTACGAAAAGTAGTGATTTCAGATTCATCTGACCCAGCATTAGATGCAGTGCTGGCACGCCCTGCTGAGACTGTCCTCTTGATCCTGTTACCAGCAGACTTTGCTCTTGACAACCCAGTTGGGTACCTAGTGGAATTTCCTCGTGTGTTACTGCCTTTCTTTGAGGCACTTTTCACCTGTATGTTTGTTAAAGTAGTTTTAGATTTCTCATCTTGTAGTTTTTCCCACAATTCAGTTTCTTCTTGTAGATCTTCTAGTTCATCTAGTCTGTGCATGAATGGATCAACTTTTCTTTTCCCTCGAAAGCAAGCATCTTCAACAGTTTCGTCAACCCAGTTTTTTGGATAAGGATCATGGAATCGAAATCCCATATTTTCAATGTCAATTTCTTCTGGTACGAAAAGGTCCTCAAAGTCGTCATCATTTTCAATCCATTCCTCTTTGGCTTGGTCATCTGCTTCTTGTAGTCTCTTCTCCTTTTCTTTCTCCATTGCTTTTGCACTCGCAGAACGTTTAGCACTTGGCTGTCTAGTGTAGACACGGCTGCTTGATGAGTTTGGTCTTGAAGAGAGTGATGATGAGGGACGTTGACTACTGAAAACAGACGTAGGATCCCTATGAAAGAGAAAATTGTGAGCTTAAATGCTTAATTTGTATTTATTTAGACTCATACATTCTCTAGTTTGCCCCAAGACAAAGTGTCATTATGTGAACAAGTAAGGAAAAAATCCGGGGGATGTACTCCCTTTGTCCAAGTGGTAGGGGTGATTGGTGTACCTTTTAGGGTTAAAAATATTTTCTGTGCATACCTTTTAGGGTCCTGGCTCAAAATTCAGTTACGTAACATGATTCCGTACCTGTAAGGGTCATTTTTACTCTGCTTTGTTGCTAAAAGTAAGCTTGGATGGCAAGAACATCGCACAGCTGTACCTTTTAGGGGTTGAAATCAACAAGGCTTTAACAGTTATTTTTGCCTGTGAGTACCTTTTAGGGGTCGTTTCCACAACCTCGCCCGATCACCCCTACCACTTGGACAAAGGGAGTAACCCCCAGGGAAAAAATATTACAAATCAAACCAGAAATTGCAAAAATGCTTGATTGATGCATATGTTTAGTTTTGTGACTAAGTTTATGAAAATGGGAACATTCTGTGTCATCCCCTTCGATAAGAAATAATTGGCTCTTGGAGAATAGAATTAACTCAATGGTTACTATAGTTACCTTTCCTGTCTGCTTACAGGTCTATTGATTGACGCAGGTCCTAAGTCTGTGATTGGTTCGTAAGGGGCTTGAGTGGCAGGAATTTCTCTATTTCTACTTAGGGCTACAGCTAACTGACTTCTACGCAGTGCTGGGCTAGCAATGCCTTCATTGTTAAGATGATGCTGAGAAATACAAAAAAAAAAACATGTAATTTTACAGTATATAGGCTGCGTCGGTGTTTGATATAAAGAATAGGTAATATAATGAAATTTGAAACACTGTAAAAAATGTTAACTTTACTGATGTTTAAAGCTTTAGCCCATCGTCAATAAAGTTAAGTCAACATTTTTTATGGTGTTACAAATTTCATTATATTACCTAGACTGAGAAAGCTGAGGTTATTTCCCTCCTCTTTTTGGGTAGGAAAAAAGGTGAATACATAATACATTTTTACCAACAGTCTTTGTCAAGAGACTAAATACGATATGAGGATGGCAACACATTAACAATTTTTGTGTACTGTACAATACAATAAACTTTATTGACACTCCCCAGAAGGGAACTTCCGATCAATTTACAAATAGAAATTATTTAATTATGATATAATGATTTTAGAGCAAAACCAGAAATATATAGTACAAAATTGATATATAAAAAATAGGAATATTAAGATTTATAGTAATTAATAATAAAATACAGTTCAAAATATATAAAAAACTAACTAAGATTACTGTGTGTACTGGAAACCTATTGTATTCTTAGTTAGCTTCGTTGTTTAAATTGTAGTCTTTTGTTGTTTCTATTGAATTACGTAGACTGTGTCCTAGTGAGTACATGCAGAAGGAGACCATTTTTGTAACCTTACCTTAAAGCTGTATATTCTATTGTGATGCATGTACTGATTTACTTCTCGTACTTGCTTTGTAAGCCTTTTGAATAGTTGCTAAAAATATAAACACAAAAATCAAAGGTGTGAAGATTACATCCTTTAAGGGTGATAACCGCCCACACAATAGTAATCTTCTTGCTTTAATGAATGGAAATGAATGGAATTGCATAATATAGAATAATAATGAGTTGTGATCAAGAAAAGAAATGAGATTAGAAGAATTTTTTACAACAGTTTTACACTGACTTGATGAATGAAAATAAATGGAATTACATGACGTAGAGTAATGTGTCGTGAGTAAGAGAACAAGTGACATTGAAAGCATTTTTTTTACAATGGTTTTACACTGACTTAATGAATGAAAATAAATGGAATTACATGACGTAGAGTAATGTTTTGTGAGTAAGAGAACAAATGTCAGACATTAGAAGTATTTTTACAATGGTTTTACACTGACTTAAAGTATGAAAACAAATGGAATTACATGACGTAGAGTAATGTTTTGTGAGTAAGAGAACAAATGACATTAAAAGTATTTTTTTTACAATGGTTTTATACTGACTTGATGAATGAAAATAAATGGAATTACGTGACAGAGTAATGTGTTGTGAGTAAGAGAACAAATGACATTAAAATAAATATTTTACAACGGTTTTACACTGACTTAATGTATGAAAATAAATATGTTTACTTGGACATACAGGTTTGATAATGAATAGGAATGCGAGAAGGCTTGTCATTTTTTATTACTTTGAATATTTCAGCCTTTATCCAAAGAAAATAAATAGAATTACATGATGTAGAGTAATGTGTCGTGAGTAAGAGAACAAATGACATAATTTAGAAGTATTTTTACAACAGATTTACACTGACTCAAAGTATATCTAAAGTGTTTGTATATACACCATAACATGTACTTTATGCCCCGAGGATGCACTAGAAGTGTGAAAGCTTGTCAACTTAACAAATATAAGAAACAAGTGTACATATAAAGGTATTACTCTCGTTATAGTCTAATTGCAGTATAGTATAATAATAGATATAATCTAATTCAAAGTATTATTTTCACGGCTTCAAAAGTATGTGGACAAAAAAACTGGAGTCTGCACCTTTCACTATCAAAACAAATAGGTTTTTTTTAACCCAGAGTATTGAAATTAGAAATCCTAATGTAAAAAAGCAGAGGATCAAAATGATTGTATGTTTTGCTGTTTGAATCAATGGCCAAAGACTACACCACATATAACATGAATATTTTCAAGGCATTAACCTACAGAACCTTGAATTTCAAACAGCAAAAATAATTATAATAATCATGATAATATCATTATAGTAATATGTGTTCACTGACCGTAGAAAGCTGGAAATTTCAAACAGCAAAAATAATTATAATAATTATCATGGTTATAGTATAATGTTCACCGTACGTAGAAAGCTGGAAATTACATTACAGTTACACCCGGTACACATGAGAATGGCTTGGAAGATAAAGATGAATTAAGGCAAAGCCAATATTTAGATGAAATTTGTACAATGTTGATAGTTCTAGAGGAGTTAGAGTTTCCACCTGCAAATAACTTGGTTGAGAAGGAGAATGAAGCAAAGGATGACTCTACTGGTGATGATAATACTGAAAAGAGGCAGCTTTGTGAAAGAGAAGGTTGTGGTTCCCAGCTTGGTGAATATAGCTCCATTTAAACTAGCTAGCTAGGCTAGTTCAATGCCCAGGCTACAAAGAATCTATTCAATGGACCTTACACCTCACAATAAAACCATGTTTTTAAATTGATAAAGGATTTCCTAACCGTGTTTCTATTCATTGTCAATCGGTGGTTGCAGTAACATACTATGATATTGTTACTTTATGGAAAAAAACATTGCACAATGAACTTTGTAATGCCCAGGCTAGAATGAATCTATTCAATGGACCTTACACCTCACAGTTAAAACCATGTTCTTAATTGATAAAGGATTTCCTAATCGTGTTTCTATTCACTGTCAATCGGTGGTTGGTAACATACTATGATATTGTTACTTTATGGACAAAAACATTGCACAATGAACTTTGTAATGCCCAGGCTAGAATGAATCTATTCAATGGACCTCACACCTCACAATTAAAACCATGTTTTTAAATTGATAAAGGATTTCCTATCTATGTTTCTATTCATTGTCAATCAGTGGTTGGTAACATACTATGATATTGTTACTTTATGGACAAAAATATTGCACAAAAACTTTTGTAATTACAGAACTCATAATTTATATTTATAACTGCATGTGTTATATTCGCCGTCAATCGGTGGTTGGTAACATACTATGATATTGTTACTTTATGGACAAAAACATTGCACAATGAACTTTGTAATGCCCAGGCTAGAATGAATCTATTCAATGGACCTTACACCTCACAATTAAAACCATGTTTTTAAATTGATAAAGGATTTCCTATGTTTCTATTCATTGTCAATCGGCGGTTGGTAACATACTATGATATTGTTACTTTATGGACAAAAATATTGCACAAAAACTTTTGTAATTACAGAACTCATAATTTATATTTATAACTGCATGTGTTATATTCGCCGTCAATCGGTGGTTGGTAACATACTATGATATTGTTACTTTTAGGACAAAAATATTGCACCAAAAACTTTGTAATTATAGAAGTCACAAAATATTTATAACTGTGTAAATAACTTATATATATATATTCACTGTAAAATTATTTGTGGTTGGTAACATACTATGATATTGTTACTTTTAGGACAAAAATATTGCACAATGAAGTTTGTAATAATTTACAGAACTCACAATATCTGTGTTTATATTTCACATTGGTGGTTGGGTAAATGTTGAAGGAGATGATTATCATGGCCTTCCTGTTGCTTGTATTAACATTGTAAATTAAATAGATAAATAGAGTTGATTGTAGGGAAGGATATCAAAACAGGGATCCATTACAACTGAGGTTTAAAATAATTTCATTATAATAAAAAAAAAAAATACAAAAACGTGTAAGTTATTTTATTTGGATGTGCGATATGCTGAAAAAAAATTGAACTACTTGCAAGAAACAGGAAACTCAAACAAGAAAATATTAAATGGGAATGAATAGAAAAATATAATTTTTGCTCTATTTTTGATTACAAAAATGTGAGTGTACTTATAAGTAAAATCAACAAGAAAAAATAATCCAACATTAATTTAAATAATTAATAAAAGAAATAAAAACAATCAAGCTAAAATATGCCATGTATATTGTTTACATTTTGAATCACAGTTCAAATTGTGTGAAAAAAACTCAATATAATATAATTAAGATATACATTGATAAATAATTCATAAGCTCCCAAACCCAAACGAAAATTCATTTAATTTGAATTAATTTTTAAAAATTGTATTCTAGTTTTTTATTTGTCAGAGAAATTTTTCATTTTTCTTCAAGGACCTGATTAAAATATCAAAAAATATTTAAAAAACAATTGACTATAATTAAAGTTATATTAAAATGGGGATATTTTTTAGTTATTGTCAATGAGAAACGAAAACATTGTATAATTCTAAATTTAAATGGATTAAAATAAGCTTTTATACTTTTAGAATGTAATCAGATTAAACAAGATTAATATAAACCACTTTAGATAAAGTAACTGATAAACATTTCTCAAATACTAGAGTAAAACTTACGAAATGTTGCTTACTTCGCAGGACAAGCTAGATCACGACGGAGTAAAGTGGAAGAGAATTCAAGCTTTAATTAGTTACTAATATTCATAGTGACAAACCAAAGCGTGAAAAATAAAAAGAGAGTAGAAAAACAGGAAAAAATAACAGGAAACACCTGTCAGTAAATAGCGTGAAAATGCAAAGTTTACGTCTTCCTTTCAAACTCACTTCGACGTTGAAATGGCTTTCTTGAATACAGCCACTTTGCACTTAAATGGCTTCCTGAAATAGTTTTTTAATTTGCGGTTTTTTTTTTAATTTTTTAATAGCAGTTTCAAATACTTCTTTTTTAATAGATAAAACTTGCAACAAATTCGTTTAAGATATTTTATGTATTTATTTAATTTTTTTGATTCTTGAAAAGAAAAAAAATTAAACATTCAAAAATAGTGAAAACTATTTCACTATAAAGTAAACTTTAGAAACAAAAGTCAGTATTAGTGACGGGGTTATGTAAATAAAAAACAAAACATGATTGGAACAATATTTATATTTAGTAAACATAAAAAATACTCGAAATATTTTTTTCGTTAAAAAATAATAATTAAATAATTCGACTTACCAACGTTAACTTGAATTCCTCAAATGTGTCTAGAAAAGAATTGAATATGAGTGGTTTCGAGAATCAAACTTGTACATAATGATATTCTTTTATAATTAATAACTTGGTTTATGGTAATAATGACGGTGTCAGTGATTTTTCACCGTCCGAGGTGTTAATATCGTTTACAAAGCTCAGTCCAAAATTGTAAAAATTTTAATAGTTTTTACCTCCTATTTCATCTTCGCTGTCATAAACCAACGATTTTGTGGGTGATATTCTTTCCGTGTTACTTCTGGTAGCTGGAGCACTTTTTATTCGGTTTTCCTGGTGACAGAAGTATTTCAAATCGTTAAATTGAATGCTGTGTTTTTTTCCAATTAGTTTCAAATCTGCTTGGTTACCATTTTCGATTTGGTGTGAGTCTTGTTTTGTTTCACTGTAGTTCGAACCCAAGCATCATTCAAACTGCGGCCACTAGAGAGAAATGTAAACCCCAAAGTAAGTTATTTCATGCATAGAAAAGCAACAGGACAGCTAACAAATCTAAACTATTTCAATAATAGCATCAATACGATCTTTGACAGCCACGTTTTGCACCTCGAGAAAGAGTTTCTTGTTACCATGACATCGGGGTTAGGTATGGGCCAGTTCTGGGCGTAAATTGAAGTCAAAGGAACTGCTATCAAGTTATTTATACGAGCTTGTCGTTGTACTTCCATGGTTGAAGCTGACTTGGTAACAGACAATCAATGTAATACATACTAATGATGTAGAATAAAATGTTTTGTTCCAACTGCATGCCTCATTGATCGTTGTACACTGACTTGTTTGTTTGACCCCGTCCGACTTTAATTCGATAGTCTCCCGAGTAGTGATTGATCTCCGAATGTTTATCGATCCATGCGGAAAGATATACAAAAAACCTTTGAGTTGCAACGCGCGTATTGAGCTAAAGCATCACGACAAGGAGTCTGAAATAATACATATAGTTTCCATGTATATAGTCTATCTTCAGTGGCGTCACGCAACGGCTTCGTCCTTGTTTTTTTTACCAATCTCGTTCCCATAGCCGTTATATCTTACTGCGCATGCTCGACGATATATCTTGGCCAAGATATATGAAACGCAAAACTTTACCAGAGTTTTAACTAGTGTTGAATGCGTCGGCATTCTTCTCAACTTTTCAATTGTTAATGTAATATATTCCATGTCTTGTGCAATTTTCTCCGTGTTGCGGGAAGATCACAACACGCGAAGTGCTTTCGCTTGAACTTGCACATGGACCACATGGACGCAACAATGTAACAATCTTATGGACGGCATTCATTCAACAACTTACTGACGTTTCCAACGTTGGTCCTTTGTTGGAGTTTTACATCATGTCATCAAGTTGAGAATGTTACATTTTTGCTCATTCATTTGACATGATTTGACAACGCAAACTTTCAGGATTCACTATAGAGCAGGGGCCGGTTGTACGAAGCCTGAATAGCGCTATCCATCGGATAAATCCATATCCACCGCATAAAACCTATATATAAATTCAATACACTAGATAACTCTTATCCATGAAGTGGATAACTTTATCCAGGCTTCGTACAACTGGCCCCAGATAAATCCCTACCTAATAGATAAAACCTATACAAATTCTATACTTTGGATAACTCATATCCAGTGGATAACTTTATCCAGGTTTCGTACAACTGTCCCCAGATTTCGTATGACTCTGAAAAGCTCACGGCACGAACGCGGTCAAGGGACGGTAAGGTAAAATTCTAGAAAACATTATGGTTGCGGCAATGGACGTACGCGTCACGGAACGTTTTACAGCTATACGTAATCTGCTCTATTGAAATAGATTACTGGTATTGAATTCAAGGACAGTGTTGTTAGAAAAATCTTTTGTTTTTCGAAAATTGATGTCATACTTTAAAAAATGTGTTGTTTGTCGCCTTGAAAGTTGTAAAGAAAAGTATATATTGACTGCGCATGCGTGTGTTTTGGTGCTCAAAATCATTCTCGTACCTAGAGACAGATATGTAGGGAGAGATGAACAACCGAATTGGTCTCTGGGTACGAGAGTGTGCCCAAAATCCTTTGCACGTCAAATGAAAGAATTTTTTACTGGTATGGAACATTTAGTTTGTACTTGCTAAACGCAATATGCACTACAATGACCTACAGTAATCTACATTTCCTGCCCCACCCAAAAGCATAGGAATAAGGTCATGGGAACGAGGTTGATCAGGAGTGTTTTTCTACAGCGTACCAGTAGACGGTCGTCATTCTATATCTAATTAATTCGGTTCTTGAATATAGTTCTGAAAGATGACATTCAAAATTAAATGTTCCATGTCAGCATGAATTTTTTTCATACGACATGCAAAGGATTTTTAGCACCAAAACCAACGCATGGGAAGAAAAAATCTCTAAATGCTGCAAGCTGAAAGTGCTTTTCAATTTCTCTCTTATATCCCGTTTACACTAGCAATTTTGTCACGCGACAAGAGCTGTGATTTCAATGGCGATTTTATCGCAGCTTTATCGCCGCAATTTCGAATACGCTCGAATTTAGGAGACAGAAAGTCGCAGCACATTGCACTAAATTTCCGCGAGCATGTTCAAAGAAGCGTTGACAAATCTGCGATAAAATCGCCATTGAAATCGCAGCTCTTGTCGCTCTTGTCACTAGCTCTTGCTAGTGTAAACGGGCCTTTATTCCAAACGCTGTCCGCAATACATGAAAAAATAAACACCACATAGCGCTATGGGTACAAAATGAAACAACACATATCGTCAATTCTGAAAACAGCGCAATTTCTCCGCGCTCTCAATGTTCCATAAAGTTTAATAGCTATGGTTTCTTAATACTTGCTTTCTAACTAATTCTGCGTACAAACTTGGATTGTTCAATCTTAGATATTCCTCCAGTTTACCGCGATAACTCTCCTGCCAGTTAATTCCTGTAGAAGAAAAAGGATTTTAATTTCAAACGACAAAGTGTGAAAAATTGTATTTGATAGTGTTTCATCCAGACTGGAAATGCCCGAGTAAATTCATTTACATCAGGCCTAGTTCAAAAGTCGCATCTAATGCAAAAGGTTTTGATTCAGATTCAGCACATATGAGATTTAGGCCTCTTCTACACGAATCCGATCCGGCTGAAACCGCATAGAAATATTTGCGTCCACACGAATCCTGTTGATCGTTTCCTATTCAAAAGTATGCGGTTTCCTAGTTTCTTAAACTAGGCCGATCTATAGACCCCGGCTACACGGATCCGGATACTTTTGAAACCGCATACTTTTTGATGCGAATCGGCCTATCGTCCACACGAATCCAGTGAATCCGGTCACCGAAACCGCATACTTTACTTGAATCCTCTGGATACGCGGATTCGTGTGGACGCAAATATTTCTATGCGGTTTCAACCGGATCGGATTCGTGTAGAAGAGGCCTTAGTTTTCAGCCAATGAACTTTCTTTTCGTTAATTAGTGAAGAGTGCCGTCACTTTTTATCCAATCAAAAGGTGTGAAGAAAAAGCCCGTGCAAGATTTTCACGTGCAACAAATTACGACGAAACTTAACCTTTGAGTATCTCAAGTAAAAATGTAAAATGTTTTGAAAATGTTTCCTTTTTGTTTCCAGAATTCAATAAAATATAAGCTGGAATAATTCCTACTTTTATAAAAACAAAAGAATTAGCAAAAGGGTTTTTAAAATGTAATAGGATAGGATAGGTTTTTGCATTGGCGCCAAAATGTTGCAACGCGCGACCGCGTCGACGGACAAGACAAGTAATCCACGAGTTTCAGCAAGTGAGCAGTCGACACGCAAACAAGGCCGACGGACAGACAGACAGACAAGTAAATAAGTAAGTAAACAAACAAACAAATCAATTACTTTATGAACCATCTGGTTTGTCCACTAAGAACGCAGAAAAATTAAGGAAGAGTTAATTTTAACTGTGGTTTTGCGCACTATTTCCCGACTTACCTAGTTTTTTTGCTAAAGTCTCAAGCTTTTTCTCTGCATTTGGGATTTCTTCTTCACTATTGACAATTATTTCTATTTCTCCAATACTATAGCCAAAACATGCAGAGTCCAAATCAACAATAACTCCATCAAGATGATACTTGGTGCGTGTCGTGGCGAAAGACGCAAAAACTTGCAGGTCAAACGCTGCCACAAACTCACTCATGTTTTCAATGTTTTTGAAGATTTTAGGTGCGTAATTTGACAACACATGTAATATATCCTGTTCGTCATTAAGCTCACAATAAGAGTCAACAACAGCTGGCTTTTCTGGGCTTTTTTCGAGGTATTTTAACTCCCAGATACTGCTCCGACAGCGCAACCAACAGTTCTGTAAGCAGAGCTTGTAGTCAGGAAAATCATAATAACTATCTGAAAATTCTCTTTCACTGACCAGGATTGCACCTTTTTGTATCAACGTCTCCGTAAAACGTGGTTTCAAGAGGAATTTTTTCTCAATTTCAATGTTCTTTTGTGTCATGATGATTTGAAAATATTAGTTCAAACTTGGCGCAATTTTACTGCCATCATTTCCGCCATCTTGGTTCGCGAAGTGCATCATGGTAGTTTGATTCAATATATATTTTACTCTGGCCACCCCCCATAAATAGGTTAACTACTTGATGACTTTTTTAAATATTACCACTTGACAAAATAATATATTTGTATAGAACTACAATGATATGTTAAGAGAACAGTTTAACGTTATAATCGTTAAAATTTTGGGATATTTAACAATTTCTTTTTGTATCAGCCAGTTCATACCTTACTGGGGGTAGGGTAAGGAGTGGGCTTATGTTGCGGTATGCAAGTCGGAAGTTAACGAGACGGATTGCAGTCGTGAATCTGGTGTTGTATATTGTTCCTTTTCGTCCTTAAAATCTTCTACAATGAAGTACTTTGTTCAAATTCTTCAAACACAGTTCTAATTTTGTCAAAACAGAGCGACAAAGAAAGATTTATCTCGCTGTCGAGTCAGCTTTTCTCTGTTGTTATCATCGTCACTCCCCTCGGATGCTCTCGTCGACACGTCCAAATCCAGTGAAATTTCTAGCTCTATTTCTGTCAAATTAAATTAACTATGAGTGCTGGAGTAGTAAGGGTAGCTATTGAGAAAGATGGCCAACTACCTCAGCTCATAATCTTAGATCAGGTAAGATTTTTCTTGACTTTTGTGAGAATTTTCCTTGTTTTGATAATTTGGCTCAAAACTTACTACAACAACAAGTTGATGTAGAATTCTTGTCATTTTTCACAGACACAGCCTTTAGAGACGATTATTAAGGAAATTTGTGTTAGGTAAGTAACAGTTAGTTGAACTTTAATGGAGTGTTAAATTAGTATTTCCTATCTTCTTTTCAATTTGTTATAGAATCGAAAGTCACTATCTAAAATGAAACTTTCTATTTATAAATTTGCAATAATTACCCAACACAAATGTTATGATAATAAATTATTAAGTATTATATATATTGAGGGTATTAAACTGGATTTTATTTGTTTTCTAGAGTAGAAACACCAAAAGCATGCAATATAATTAGCACTAGATAGTACTAAATAGTTATCCCTATTGTTTTCTAGAGTACAAACACTAGAAGCATGCAATTTGATTAGCACTATTAATAGCACTAAAATAGTGTTATTTCTGTTATTTTAAGGCCTGGACAAACAGCTTCAACTCTTGCTTCAACATCCGTTCGATGTTGTGGAATGGCAATGTTGAAGCCATTTGCCAGTGCCCCATTTCAACATTGTCATTGAAACTGTTTATCCCCCTATGTTCAACATCATTCAATTGCAAAAAAACATTCTACAGCGTTTAAAAAAAATCGAACTTATGTTGAAGCTGTTTGCCCAAGCCTTTATATTGCCTAATTAGTGCTATTTAGCTCATAGTTTTTTTTACCAAAGACAAGGTGAATATCAACAAATAAATAACCAAGATATATAGTCAAGGTTATTATTCCCTGATAATCATCGAACCTTGGTTAATATAATTGTTTTAGTATAATTCACAGGAGATTATTTTAACAATATAGAAATAAACAGCCACTTTTGAAGACAAACTATTTATTTCTTATTTCTAAACGCATGAGAAACACTCAAGAATGTTGCTTATGCTTGAATACTTATGTCACTAGTGTGAGCCAGACTTAATAAATTGTTTTCATGTAAATTAAAACGTACCAAAAGCAGATTATATTTTTGTTCATTTTTATATCACTGTTTCTTCAATTCTTTATTTTTCTACTTCAATATAGATGGAATATCAGCATTCCTGAGCAATATGCATTCCAGTATGCAGATTATAACTTGTACATTACAGAAGAGGTATGTATGTGTGTTAAGACTTTTGCCTTGAACTAGTAATGGAATACAGTTATCGTAATCTGGTCAAATCTACTTGGAAATTCACGACATTG
This sequence comes from Metridium senile, assembly GCA_949775045.1. Lineage (NCBI taxonomy): Eukaryota > Metazoa > Cnidaria > Anthozoa > Actiniaria > Metridiidae > Metridium > Metridium senile. The sequence continues at coordinate 19,120,884 of OX459100.1, read as the reverse complement.
AGCAGCATGTACCATTGACTAGTACACTGGATTTTATAGTGAAACTACTGAAACTGGCCGGCCAGCCGGGCCACCAATACATAATTATTCAATCACGATTGAGAATATGAACAAAAGAATCTCTACAAATGTTTGATTTTTTGCTTAAAATGCTATTTAATTAATAAGTAATTTTCATTATATGTGAATGGAATAGATCAAGTTTGAATTAGAAACATTTAGAAACCCCCCCCCCCCCCCCCCCCTCAAAAATCTAATGGTCCGTCCCTAAGCCTTTGTCACTGGCTCCTAATGATTGTTTTATTTTGCAGAATCGGTTTGAGATATCTAATGGCAATGTACTGAAACTTACATTATCACCTGTAAGTAGAACTGGGATCATACTAATCATTAGTTAATTGACAATTATTATTTGGATTATCTTATTTTAAATCTTTTTAAACAAAGTTCAGCCATTATTTCTTTATTGAACATTTTTCTGCATTTCTAGTGTACGAAATTTAGCCATAATTATTTCTATATTCGGGGCATATGAAAAAGTGAGGGTGCAATTCCGCACTATTTCCTGAAAAGCGCACAGAATCGCCCTTTTTATTGTTTTCCACACTTTTCAACATTTTCCATATATTTTTTCAGAAAAAATACAGAAAAACTTGCAAACCTGTTGACGATGTTCTTGAATACACAATAATTAATTAAATAGAAATCGACTGTAAAACATTTTTCTTTTTCGCCGTTTGGCACTAGTCTACCAGGGTTCCTCACTTTAAGTTCTAGTTCTAATTCTATAAACGCTTTGATTAGTCTAAAAAGCACCCAATCACATGCCTCTATAAAAATACAGCATATTTAGCATGAATTTTTGCGGAAAATTTCTTCATTTTGCATCAAAATAATCTTAAAAATAAATAATAATATGCAAATTAGCATTTCCGCAAGTTTTTTTCCGCACTTTATCAGACACCCTGTTTATTGGACATTTTTCTGCATTTCTAGTGTATGAAATTTTGCCATTTTTTCTGTATTGAACATTTTTCTGCATTTCTAGTGTACGAGTGGCTGCTGTTTATCAGTCATTTGAGAAGGGAGAAATGCTACAGGGAAACTGGAAAGGTTTTTTTGATGAAGTTTGATTAATGATTTTTCTTATTTCTAAACCTTTCCAGATATTGCCATATTTCTACATAGGTTTATATTTATTTTATATATTACCGTAGCTAACTGTATTGTTGGTTTATGTGTTTTAGGCAAAACTTTCTCAAGATCTGTATGACAAGTTAAACTCTCAAAATGTAGAAGACAAAAAAAGTATTTTAAAACAGCTAGCGCATATAGCAGAGGTAGGTTCACTATTTTGATGGGAATTATAGTCAAAATATAGTTAATGCCAATCTGACATAATCTTGTATCATTGTTGTAATTATAGGACCCTACATTTGCTGGAGAATTCATCAAGAGAAATGGCTTGGGACTGATAATTAGTATGCTAGAAGCTAGACCAGAGTAAGATATTTTTAGATATTTTTATCCACTTGTGTATTTATCCAGACTTACTCACTCATTTACTCACTTGTTTATTTCTCATTCATCCATTCTTATTGATTCTTTTATAAACTCTTTCATTTAATATTTATTTATTCCTTGATTTCTTCATTCAATATTTCATTTATTCACTTAGGCTAGGTTTACACGGGACCGGACAAATTTTTGACCGGTCAAAAGATCGACCTGGACATGCTGTTCACACAGAACCGATCAATATTTTCGTTCTGTTTAGACGAGACCATCACAACATTTGACCAGTTAGGTGTCCAAATTATTGCACGTTTAGCGCGGTCCTGTGTGATGTGCGGATGTTTTTTTGGCCGTTTAAAAATTCGTCCAGTCCCGTGTAAACGTAGTCTTAATATTAATTTGTTTTCATTCATCAAGGCTGTCATTCATTCATTCATTTTTCTATTCATTCATAACTTTTAACATTTTATATTGTATTGTTTGTGTATTTAATAAATATTCCTCCAAATATAACCACCCGTGTAAAACAGTACAGATATTGCACTTGATTAATACATCTGCCAGTGATAATTATACTCTGACAAAGTCTAACATACCATTAAAAACAAAACAAAACAAAACAAAAACATTGAGGGACGTAAAGGAACTCTGTGTTCAGACATGGGTTGTATGGTGGCAGCTTAATGGGCCTTGATATACCTTCAACTCGAACATGTTGAGTAAGCCCCGCATTGAGTAGTTCTGGAAATGCACTATATTTATAAGAACTAACCATTATTATTATAATAAATTAAATAATAAATTATAATAATTAATATAAATTATAATATTATTATTGCTAAAGGGTTTTTTGTATAATGTGGTATTTTTAGGAGTCCAGAAACTATGGCAAATGCTTTGAAGGCATTCCAGGAACTAATGGAACATCCTGGAATAAAATGGGACATTCTTACACATGGGTTTATCAAAAATGTAAGCAACTTGTTCATAATAATAATTTATTAACTTGTAAAGCGCCATATATCAATTTACATTTTCATCGGCGCATACACAAATATAATTGAATAAAATAAAACTAATTAAGGTATATATTATGAATATCATCATCATGATATTTTAATATTATTGACAATCTTTGTCATCACCATTATCATCATCTTCATTATCATCATCATCATTGTCTTCCTTGTTGTCATATCCATTATCATTGTCATCAATGTTGTCTTCATCATTGCCATCTTCATTATTATTGTTATCTCTATCATCATCATAATCATCATCATCATTGCATAGATGATTGCATCATCATTATCGTTATCACCATCATCAATATCATTGTCTTCATCACCACTACCATCAATATCATCACCATCATTATTATTATAATCATCATCACCATTGTTATCATCATCACCATCAACATCACCATCATCATCATTATCATCATCATCATCACCATCATCATCACCATCATCACCATCATCGCCACCATCACCATTATCATCATCACCACTACCATCATTAACATCACCATCATCATCATCATCATCATCATCATCATCATCATCATCATCATCATCATCATCATCATCATCATCATCATCATCATCATCATCATCATCACCATCACCATTATCATCATCACCACTACCATCATTAACATCACCATCGTCATCATCATTAGCATCATCAAAATCAGCGAATACTACCGGTAATGTATATTATTGTCATGATTATCATATTGATCGTATTGATATTTTGTTGTTCTTGCAGTTGACTGTATTTGTTAATAAACAAACAGGGACTGACCCTACTGTACTGAAAAGATGTTTAGCCATTCTAGAATCCACTGTATCCAACAGGTATACTGTGACATATTATATTTAGAAAAACTGAAGGACGCACCTCATCATTTCAAATATATTATATATCATATCATCACTGTCATCATCACCAGCATCACCAAGGACATTTATTTAATCATAATCATCATTGTCATCATCATCATTATCATCATCATCACCTTCATCATCATCATTATCATTACCATCGTCATCATCATTAATGTCATCATCATCATCATCTTTATCATCATCATTTTTTTTTATTGGTAAAAAAACAAATGATCATCATTATATTTTATTCACCATCTTTATCATCATCGTTGTCATTGTGAATTCATAACTTTAATCATCAATGCCATGTCTATTTTTTGTGATATGCTATAAAGTATTTGTTATAATCTCTTTCAGTTCTAATCTTTTTCCAATTTGCGAGAAGGAAACCAAGTTTGAGAGTCTTAAACTACATATACATAACAGGTAACAATACAGCTATTGGCACAAAAAATTGTGATGTGTGCTAAACATGTATCAACCAATCAGAAAAGTTCACTTCAGAAATAATATACTCTGATTGGTTGATCTGTGTGTTTAGCACACATCAACACAATTTGCATAAGTACAGATTTAAATGGGAAAGTACAGATTTAAATGGGAACCTGTTTACAATACTCCAGTTTCACGTTATCTAGTACTGCTGTACTATTTGACAAAAGGCGCATTTGCACAGTCTATGCCTCGATTTGCTGTCAAAATATTCACAAGTCCCAAGTTAAGTATGAAAAATTGTTATCACGTAACAATAGAATACACATTTGGATTTACTCTGAATTGAGGTTATTCCTGTGCAAATGAGCCTTTTGTCAAATAGTACAGCGGTACTAGATAACATCAAACTGGTTTATTATGGTCTTCACTACTAGGCAGGGACTTTTTGACATTATATCACACCATACATGCCAACCTTATACCATTTCAAATCTGGTAAATTGGTAGAATTGCTAGCAGAGGTCCCTGTTAACATGAGGAGAAATTGTGATTACTACCATTTTGTTGTGATTTACCTCAGGAACAAACCCAACAAACCAGGATGCTCATGCTCTAAAAAAGTTTGAGACTCCAGGATAAACTGGAAGGGTTGGCTTGTATGTCAGTCTCACTCCTATACTTAGATTTGTAGGACGAGAATCTGATAAAATCTGTATCTCCAAGTACCCATGTAATATTCTGTTTATTATATGATAATCAAGGGAAATATAATCTTCAGACTCCCCACTAAACCAGGGGGTCAACTGGCTTTATGTCAGTCCCACTCCTATACTGCCATTTGCAAGCACTTTTTCCCCTTTTTGTTTCAAAACAATTGGTTTTCTAGTCAATTAGATGTGATTTTGGTGGATAGATTTCAATATCATTTGTTTAATTGTAGTTTTGTAGACATAGATGACTTGTATGTTTTGTGTTTTACATTGTAGTAATCAAGAAATCCAGCTGAATGCCTTAGCTTTGATCAATGCCTTGTTCATGAAGACTGATCCCAAAAAGAAAAAGGTAATTAAACAAAATGCTGACCGATAATGAATTAAGAAGAAAATAACTAAAGGAGGTTAATGCAATGCTTGATTACAATTCAAACAGTTAAAAAATTAAAAATTGATTCTTGTTCTTTCAGGCATTTGCAGACATGATGCTAAAATCAGGAGTCAGAAATGAAATACTTGGTGTAAGACAAATATGCATTTTAGTATTGTGGTGCTGATGATGGTGGAAAAATTGATGTTGTTGATGATAATGATCATGATAGTGTGTGGTTATGGGGAGGAGATAAATATGATGATGATGATAATAATAATAATAAAAATGGTTAAGGTAAGATGGTAATTTTGATGTTTTTGATGATAATGATGATAGTGTATGGTTATGGGGAGGAGATAACTATGATGATGATGATGATGACAATAAAAATTGTTATGGTAAGATGGTAATGGTGATAGTGATGTTGTTGATGATAATGATGGTAATGGTGATAGTAATGTTGATGATAATGATGATGGCGTGTGGTTATGATGAAGAGATAACTATAGTCATTATGGGCATTTATAACAATATATTATAATGATGATATTTGTGGCAATCAATGCATCCATGGCAATAATATTGATGAACGGTGGTATCATAAAAGACCTGTATTTACTAACAGCAAATAATATTTCATTTATAACAGCAAATAATTCGTTCCAATAAACCTATCAAAAACGAAATGGCTCATCAGCTGTTTGTCCATCAAGCTTTGATGTTTAGTCTTAATTCTGAAAGATTACGACAATCTGGAGATCAACGTAATCAGGTAACAAAATAATGACAATAAATAATCACATGTGAGCAGAGTTGTGTGCTAAAATATTTAATGTAGAGGTATTGAGTGTGAGTGTGTCGAATACTTAAACATTTATTAAGCAACTGAATAAGGAGATTCGGTTTTCATAGTATTTCAAAGGTATTTCATATGGTTTTTATAGGGTTTCATAGGGTTTTCATAGGGTTTTGTAGGTATTTCATAGGGTTTTCATAGGTATTTTATAGGGTTTTTATAGTGTTTCATAGGTATTTTATAGGGTTTCCATAGGGTTTTTATAGGGTTTTGTAGGTATTTCTTAGGGGTTTCATATTTCATAAGGTTTTTAAAGGGGTTTAAAGGGTTTCATAAGTATTTCATAGGGTTTTCATAGGGTTCATAGGGTTCTTATAGGGTTTCCTAGTATTTCCTCTAGGGTTTTCCTAGGGTTTTCCTAGTATTTCATAGGGTTTGCATATGGTTTTTATAGGGTTTCATAGGGTTTGCATAGGGTTGTTAGGGTTCATTTATTTTTTATTTATATTTATTTATAACAATGTTTAAGCAGGAGGCTCTCATCACCAAGGTGTTTTTCAGAGAGGTCCTATAAGGTTTTTAAAGGGTTTCATAGTAGGGTTTGCATAGGGTTGTTAGGGTTTCATAAGGTTTTTAAAGGGTTTCATAGATATTTCATAGGGTTTTTATAGGGTTTTCATAGTGTTTTCATAGGGTTTTTATAGGGTTTCATACTAGGTATTTCAAAGGGTTTAATTTTCATAGTGTTTTCATAGGGTTTCATAGGTATTTTATCAAGAGTTTTTGTGTGATATTGTTTTTGTCAATTTATTTATATTTTAACATCAATATTTACAGAGTCTACTAGAAAGTCTTGATATCCTAAGAAAAACAGCATTTGAGACTGACAATGGTTCTGGACGACCACTGTCACAAATGGGCAACATAGGCATGGAATTTAAACGGCTTGGATTCACAGTAAGGAAAAAAAAAAACACTTTATTCTTTTTTTGTTTCTTGCTTTACTTATTTGTTCATTCATTCACTCATTCATTCTCTCGTCCATTTATTCATTCATTCATTCATTCCCTGATTCATTATTTCATCCATTCATCCATTAATTATTATTCATTTTATTGATTATTCATTTAATTACTCATAAATTTATTTATTAATTTTCTTTATTAATTCATTTACTGAATTTTTTCACTCATTCTTTCTTTTCTTTTTTCAATTCATTTAACTATTCATTCACTCATTCATTCATTCATTCATTCATCAATTAATTATTTCATTCATTCATTCATTCATTCATTCATTCATTCATTCATTCATTCATTCATTCATCAATTAATTATTTCATTCATTCATTCATTCATTCATTCATTCATTTACTCAAAGATGTGTTTGTTTATTTTGTGTTTATATCCCCTGAGTAACCACAATGTGACATCAACAATTGAAAATATTATGTTCCCATGAGGTGTAGAGTAGGCTCAGATTTCAGCCGTTGAGGGTTTCGTGGGCCTGCACTTTGCACTACTAATAGCGGCTGAAATCTGAGCCTAGGTGTAGAGTGGATACAGGCTGTGTTTTCACTAGGACTTTTTACTCTTGTAACATTCCTCAAGGTGTTTGTTTCCGGACCAACATTACAGTTTAAATTTACAACTGTTTTCACTGGAGTAGCCGAGTGTAACAGTAAGACATTGCTCGAATTACCAACAGTCATTTCAACAAAGTGATAGTCCAGAAATTTCAAACTTTGACATTTTAAGCTAGCTTAACTATTCCAATGCTGTTTTCACTGTATTTCCGGACTTTCCAAGTTAAACTAGTCTAAAATGTCCTAGTGAAAACACACCCACATAGTTAATTTTAATTTCTTCATCCTCGGGAACCCACGGGTAATCTTCTGTCGCTTGTTTCTCGCTCCCAAAATAAATACCCCTGGGAACGTAGTCTGTTGGAGTTTGTTCCAAAAGTCAAAATTCAGGTCTTTCCTGATTGGTCGACCTTATTAGGTCGACCAATGAAAATCAAGATAACCATTCAAAGAAAGTTGTTAAATAAGTTTGAATTTTGACTTCCTGAACAAGGAAGTTTAACATGTGGTTTCTACTGTCTTGTAGAATTTCAACAACCCTGTGGAGGATTTCATGGAAACTCCTCCTGGTCTACTCCCTGTGCATTGTATGGTGTACTTTGCAAGTAGACATCATGACCAATACATCAAGGTACCAGCACTATCTAAAACATTTATCAATAATCTAAAACAATAGTCAGGGTTCATGCTACTCCTTGAAAACTCCTTAGATTTGATTTACGTTTTAAGGGCACTTGAAAAGCCCTTGAATTTTAGAAAATCAGCAAAAACTCCTTGAAACTCCTTAATTCTAGCTAAAGTACGGTAAATTTTGATAAAATTTGTTCATTCTGTGCGACGTTAGCAAATTGACAGGAATATCATTTATATATTAAAGTTGTCGCAAAAAGTGCTTAAAAATTACTTTTTGGTCCTTGAAAACTCCTTGAAAACTCCTTAGATTTTGTTTACTGACATCAGCATGAACCCTGATAGTCCATACAGCAGAATACAAACATACTGTCGATATTATGGTTGAGTGATGATACACAATGTCATAAATTATTAACTTGTCGCTCAATACTATGAATGGAGGGTAGGTGCCAAATGTTTGCAACGATCACACAAGCAAGGCTAGCAAGGAGGTTACCATGGAAACCAAGCCATTGGTCATCCCCTGACACCTGTCACACTGATTAATCAGTGGAAATGTTAGTTGATACCTACCTAAATGAATAACAGGGAGGGTGGGAGATAGGAGCAAATCCCAGCAAGAGCAAGCGAGCCAACAAGAACCATGAGGGCTAGTAAACCTGCATGTGGGCAATGACTGTCAAAGATGACAGCTGACCACTCTCTCCCTGTTAACTTTGATTAATATATAGTAATCACATTAAAACTCATTAATAATTCATGAGAAATTGACAAAAGAAATCATAGATTTGAAGAAGGTTGTATTTATATAATTTAGATACAAAATGGTCATAATTTGCATAAGTTTTAACCTGAATTTTATCAGCCAGCGGATTAAGGTTACAGTCCACGTTCGCGGGGTGCTCTCAGTTAAAAATTGTTTAGCGCGTCACTTAAGGAGATTCCGTAGTTTTGCATTGCGCACGCTCTACTGCGCACAATTTTGACCAGCGAGAGCGCGCGCTACAGCTTGTGCACCTTGCGCGCGCTATGTCGGTATTACTAAAAGATCACAATTCGTACATTCAAAGTGTCATAGCGCCAAAACGAATATGGTGACCTATCTTTTTTATTTTATTGAATTAAAGATATCCACGTTTTCAAATACATATCTGAGTTTGAATAAAAATCTATGTCCAGATTTCGAGATATTTCAAGAATTGTGGTAATATTGTGCTACCCAGGTGTTCGCGAACGATACGCTTGAGTAACTTCGAGTATTGCTTTATCGCTATTATCTTTTAACAGGTTCACTTTTCTATCCAAGTTTTGTGTGTGAATGAAGATTTGGGGTGCTAAGATGAAATAAAACCTGATATTTCAATCCTAATATCAAAAAGAGTACCATTTAATCGCCTTTTATTCTCATTTTATACATCGAAATATTACTCCCGTGCGCCGTCGAAATGAGTAACTTTGACGTGATCTAGTGCCAAAACCAACACGGTGACCCCCCTTTTTTATTTTATTTTTGAAATGCCCATGTCTTAAAGTATAACTGTACAAAGTTTCAATAAAAAGTTATGTCAAAATCTATTACTACGGAATCTCCTTAACAATAAAGATAGACAAAGTATATATCATTTTAATAAGTTTAGACTTTGTTATGAAATTGAGAATGAAGACAAACGCGAGGATACAACGTTTTGACATCAACTAGATGTCATTATCAAGTAGTTTAATGCAAAAATGTATAAAGTACGTATTTATAGGTACGCATATGAATAAATTACAATTGTAAAGAATACAAAAACATAGATAACAATAGATGGAAAATACAAAGAATGAATTATACAAATAATTTCGCTCTGATCGAATCAGATTGAACGTTCAGGCTTGGTGATTTGTCCCTAATATACAACATTTCATAAATTAAGCAATCCATTTTTGATAAACACTTCTTTAAAATAGTGAAGCATTCAGCCGGGACAGCTGTTGTAAGACCATGATCCTGATATCGATGTTTGCCGATAGTTGAGTACTTGTGCTCAACAATACGTTGGTGCAGATGTCGCGCCGTATATATATCATTTTAAAGATTATATAACAGAGAATAAGACTATTTTATTTTTTTTAAAGAAAAAGAATATCTTTAACCAATGCTCCACGAAAAACCTCAAAATCGAGTGCTTTCATTAAAAAAAGTATAAGTCCAAAAGTTCCTACTACTTCGCTGTAATTTCTGCATTATGTCAATCAGCACATACATGTGTTCAAAACCGTGTCCAGTTTTTTCGATAAAATGCTTTGTTCTTGAATAAATGTGTTTCAAAGTCGACTCATTGTTAAAACTTCAAGTTAAAGTGCAAGTATCACCAAAAATAAACTTTGCTTGAAATGATTGCTCTCAATGATTTATTTTCGAATCCAAATATCTTATAACCAAAAATTATTTCGAAGTGCGGAAAAAATCGAAAAATATACATCGTCGAAGCCGCAAGTCAAGAAATTATGCAAATTAGCTGTGACGTAGCAAGAGGAACGCTTTCGCACGGCCGGGAGCGGAATCGTTTGTTGTCTGCTCGTTGTACATTGTAGTTTTAATAAAATCACGAAAACTTGCTCAATGCCTATGCGATGTGTTGTCCAAAACTGTAGCTGCACAAGAGCAGATGGTGTTTCTTTGTATAAATTACCGAAAAACACAGTTCTTTCACGTAGTTATGGATAAAATTAATTTGTCTGATATAGTTGTATACTGATGTTCAAGAAACTTCACTTCATCGGACTTTGTTGACAATTATATCAAAACATCATTGGGATTCAGTCCAAAGAAAGTGCACTGGTTTTTAGAATTCTTTATTCTAATAGCTAATTCTTTATTAATTTGGTTATTATCTTTACTATCAACGCACAAGCCGATGTGAACTAAAAACAAAATCTAAAAGAGCAGTACTAGCGTATAGCAGTTTTCATCGTTGCTCACACCGGCAAACCAACAAGAAACGCCTATTCTAAACGAGAACGCCACAGGCCTAGGGTTAGCCAAATTTAATCCTTTTTGTTTTAGGAAATTATTTTATCGATTTGTTTTTTTACAACACAATTTTACCAAAATAAATGTACAAAACATAAAATGTCAGTTAACGGACGAAAAATTATGAATTTGTCACGCATCGAACTCAATGGTTTCTCTTCAAGATACGGAAAATCACAGTTTATGAAAATGATCTCTTTTCAGCATGAAAAAAAAAAAAAAACAACAAAAAAACAATTAGGTTATTTTCATACAGAAATACAGTGCACTGTTTGTCTTGTGGACTTCCAAGTGAAGTTAGAAAAGTAAAATTACAAGAACGTCAAACACGGCCGATAAGCAGCTGGGTTCAGGTTTCACCCGTTTCAAAACAATTGCATTTTAAATACATTATTAAAACTGATCATATAGAATATACACAATACCAGATAGGTCTAACCTTTGTACAACATTCTAAGCTTTTCAAAACAGTTCTGAACGAATGGTATTGTTTGTCTAAAATGCAATTTTGAGCACGTTTTAGTTGAAAAGACTACCGAATTGATTGTAAGTGAAGATTTGTCGAAAAGACTGAAAAACGCATAAAATTAAAACGATAACAACTCCATGACAGCATAGTTACATTTATTACAATTTTCTACTTACAGAAAAGTAATATCCATTGATAGTTTATCCATAAAATTGTTTTTAAAATCCTTTTTTGTTGAAAAAACTGTGTCGATGACAAACTTTCCCTCAAATCCGCACGAGTGTTGTGTGACAATCGTTCCTCCTCATACGTCACAGATACGGATCGTCATATGACCTTGAAATTGACCTTGGCAAAAACGCTCGCTTTTTTGCGCAAAATAACATGGATTTCGATGTTTTTAATATTTTTAAAATGATATTAGGTACAAAGCAACCACTTTTCGATCTAATGATAATAAAATCAAACCACTTATTTTTGGTGATACTTGCACTTTAAATAACAAAATGGGCCATAACTCTAAAACTAAGCATTTTATCAAAAAAACTTGACACGGTTTTGAAGACCAATATGTGTTGATTGACATAACGAAGAAATGACGGCAAAGCAGTATGAACTTTTTGACTTATACTTTTTAAACAACTTGCATTGAAGGCAGTTAATTTTGAGGTTTTTTGAAGAGCATACCGTACAGAAAATTGTTGTATATAACAAAACATACACAGTCTTATTCTCTGTTATATAAGCTTTAAAATGATATATAATATGTCTATTATTATTGTAAATTGACATGGTAAACACATTTTTAACTGAGAGCATGTGAAAGCACACCGCGAACATGGACTGTAACCTTAAGAACCTGGCATACATTTTATAGATAAAAACTTCATCCTACCATAAAAAAATCACTACTTCTTTTATGTTTTATGTTGGTTTTTATTGTAATGCATTGTCTTTGTAAAAGGTTGTGTGTCAAAACATTGTACGTGGTGATGACAACGAATGTCCCTTTGCACGATCAAGTGTGGCACTGACCAAACTTCTGTGTGAACTACTCAGGGTTACTGCTGATGCACGTAAGTGTACCGTGGTAATGATGATGTTGATGATGTTAGTTATGCTGGTTGCAGTGATGATGATGATACAGATGATGATGGTGATGATGATGATGACACAAATGGCGATAATGGTGATGGTGATAATAAAGATCTATTATTAAAATGATGGTCGTGTTGCTCATGATGATGATACTGATGATGATGGTGGTGGTGATAATGATGATGGTGATGATGATGATGATGATGATGATGATACGGATGATGATGATGATGATACAGATGATGATGGTGGTGATGATGATGATAATAATGAGGATAATGATGAAGATGATGTTGATGATAATCACGATGATGGTGTTACTGCTGCTAATGATTATAAAAATGATGATGTTGCTTATGATGATGATAAAGATGATGATGGTGGTGATGATGATGATGGTGTTACTGCTGCTAATAATTATAAAAATGATGATGATGTTGCTCATGATGATGATAAAGATGATGATGGTGGTGATGATGATGATGATAAAGATGATGATAGTGTTACTGCTGCTAATGATTATAAAAATGATGATGATGGTGTTGCTCATGATGATGATACAGATGATGATGGTGGTGATGATGATGATAATAATGAGGATAATGATGAAGATGATGTTGATGATAATCACGATGATGGTGTTACTGCTGCTAATGATTATAAAAATGATGATGTTGCTTATGATGATGATAAAGATGATGATGGTGGTGATGATGATGATGGTGTTACTGCTGCTAATAATTATAAAAATGATGATGATGTTGCTCATGATGATGATAAAGATGATGATGGTGGTGATGATGATGATGATAAAGATGATGATGGTGTTACTGCTGCTAATGATTATAAAAATGATGATGATGGTGTTGCTCATGATGATGATACAGATGATGATGGTGGTGGTGATGATGATAAAGATGATGATGGTGTTGATGATGATGATGCTATTTGTTTATTGAATTTTCAAGGGTATAAGATAACGTTCTCATGTGTCAATGAAAGCAAAATAGAAACAAAACTATGAATTTCAAAGTATAATACTGCACTTGTTCTTAACATTTCAGCTACTGAATCAAGTGAAGAGTTTTATCCTATTTTCTTCACAACTGATTATGGTTTTGAGGAGTTCTACTGCATTTGCATTCAAATCATGAACAAAACATGGAAAGAAATGAGAGCTAATAGTGCTGACTTCAGTAAGGTTAGCTCTATTTGACTTGATGAGAATTGATAAAATCTTTGATGGACTGAATACATCTATGAATTTAATTCATTAATTCATTAATTCAATCATTCATTCAATCATATATTCATTCATTTGTTTATTTATTTATTCATTCATCCATTTGTTTGTTCAAACATTTATATATGCACATTCATTTAGACATTTATTTATTCTTTATTGTATTTATTCATTCCTCCATTCATTATCACATTCATTCATTCATTTGTTTGTTCATTCTTTTTTTCATTCATTCCTTCATTTGTTCATCATTTGTTCATTCATTTGTTCATTCATTTGTTCATTCATTTGTTCATTCATTTGTTCATTCATTCATTTGCTCATTTATTCATTATTGTATGCATTCATTCATTCATTCAGTCATTCAGTCATTCATTCATTCATTCATTCATTTATTTGTTCATTCATTTATTTGTTCATTCATTTATTTGTTCATTCATTTATTGTATGTAGCCTATGTCAATCTGTGTTTCTCTTTTTCACCAGGTGATGGCTATAGTAAAACTGCAGATAGTTCGATCATTAGCAGAGAAGCACCACACAATGGAAGCATTCAGGGTAAGTACTTCTTTCTCCTCTTTCTCCCTCCCTCCTTCTCCCTCCCTCCTCTCCCCTTTTCCTACCTCCTTTTCCAGTTGATTCTCACAATATGTTATATGGTATAGCATGTTCAAAAACTCATTAATAATTCATGAGAAATTGACAAAAGAAATTGTAACCGTGACGAGTGTTTTAACTGAAGATAAAGATTCACCCTAATTTACATAAACTTTAATCTGAATTTTCTCTAATAAACTTTCATAAATCCTTGATTTTTCTTTACAAAAACACAAAATATAGGTTGGAGTTTTTGAAACTGTTCAATAAATTTGCAGGTCGTGGTTTATCAGGCCTAAAACCACTTGGCTTCGCCTCATGGTTTTAAATCCCGATAAAACACTCCTCGTTTATTAAACTACACTTGTAACATTGTTTATTTATTTATTTTTTTGTAGAATTTTATCTTCAACCTCGGATTCACCCAGATAGTTAAATATAAAAATGAGGAAGACAGATCCAGGAATATACAAGAACTTAAAACTAAACCAGTATTGTAAGTACTTACAAGACATCTATTGATGGTGATGAAGCAACAAAACTATTTAATGTTGTTGTTGTTGTTGCTTCTTGTGTTCTTGTTCCCAGTGTTGCTGCTGCTGTTATTATTACTTTAGTTGGTGCTCTTGTTGTTGTTGTTGTTGTCATTCTTGTTGTTGTTATTGTTGTTGTCATTGTTGTTGTTGCTTCTTGTTGCCACTGTTGCTGCTGCTGCTGTTGTTATTACTTTAGTTGATGCTCTTGTTGTCATTGTTGTTGTTGTTGCTGCTTGTGTTCTTGTTGCCACTGTTGCTGCTGCTGCTGTTGTTATTACTTTAGTTGATGCTCTTGTTGTCATTATTGTTGTTGTTATTGCTGCTTGTGTTCTTGTTGCCACTGTTGTTGCTGCTGCTGTTGTTATTACTTTAGTTGATGCTCTTGTTGTCATTGTTGTTGTTGTTGTTGTTGCTGCTTGTGTTCTTGTTGCCACTGTTGCTGCTGCTGTTGTTATTACTTTAGTTGATGCTCTTGTTGTCATTGTTGTTGTTGCTGCTTGTGTTCTTGTTGCCACTGTTGCTGCTGTTGTTATTACTTTAGTTGATGCCCTTGTTGTCATTGTTGTTGTTGTTATTGCTGCTTGTGTCCTTGTTGCGACTGTTGCTGCTGCTGCTGTTGTTGTTATTACTTTAGTTGGTGCTCTAGTTGATGCTCTTGTTGTCATTGTCATTGTTGTTATTGCTGCTTGTGTTCTTGTTGCCACTGTTGCCGCTGCTACTGTTGTTATTACTTTAGTTGGTGCTCATGTTGTCATTATTGTTGTTGTTATTGCTGCTTGTGTTCTTGTTACCACTGTTGCTGCTGCTGTTGTTATTATTTTAGCTGGTGCTCATGTTGTCATTGTTGCTTCTTATGTTACCATTTTCATTGTTGCTGATGCTGTTACTTCCATTGATTCTGTTGTTGTCAGTGTTGTTATTGTTCCAGTTGCAGTTGCTATAGTTGTTGTTGTTAATGTTGTTAATGTTGTGATTGCTGCTGTTGTTGTTATTGGTGTTGTCATTGATGATATTGTGGTCATGAGTTTTGTCATTGTAATGTTATTGATAAACTATCATTTTTCAGAGAACTCAAGCAACAAATTCTTCCCGAGCTGAAGAAACTAGTTAGTCGTCAGGTAAAGAAACTAGTGATAGCTTGCAAAATAGAAACCATAAAACATTAAAATATCAGCAACAAAAAACAAATTGAATGTTTTTTTTCAAATTATGGCGAATCTTCTACCGTCGTTTGCACCTAGCTGTTAACGGTTGCAACAAAAAACATGTTCTGTCTAGACATAAACTTCCAAAGTTTGGAGCCAAATTTCTCACTCTCCCAACGCGATTCTTTTAATAAATTCAACGAAACAAAGCAGCAAGCAATCGCAGCAGATTGCTAAACACACAGCCTTGTGTGTAAGTCCCTGCATAAAATAGGGGCACCCCCAATGATCATAAAGCAACCGCTGAACAGCCCACGTTCACCACAGCAAGCCCAGCAGCACAAAACACATTACAGCAATACACACCTCAAGTTTAACCTTGCCTAAATTCCATTTAGCCCCATATAAATTCAATTTGTTGGGGTAAATTTAATACATATAATATTTTTGTCGTATCTGTTAACGGGTAGATACAAGTGACGGTACATATCTATAAATTTGTAGCCTTTTTACACGACAGTGGTATTTAATAAATTGCCAAGTTTGGATCACCAATCTTTGAAGTTTGACTGCGAGACAGAACATGTTTTTGTCACTGAACTGTTAATGGGTAGATGCAAGTGACAGTAAAACGTCAAGTCAATAAATCACTACAAAATTACTTGATTCTGATTGGACCAGAGGAGTACAATTAAATCGTGCAGAGTACCAATAAGGTTTCCAGTATATTCAAAAATAAAGAATCGCTCAATCTTTTCATACAATTTGTAATTAATAGATAATCGTCATGTTTTGAAAGTTATCAAATTGGACTCGCCTAAAAGGCTTATCCAATTTTGTAAACTTTCAAAACATCACTCGTACCTATTAATTGCGAATTGTACTCAAGATCGTGTGATTTCCTATACAAAAAAACATTATAATGACATGTTACATTAATTTACTAAACTCATATCACTAGTAAAAATGCTAATCTAAGGCTAGCTATGATTTCTGCTAACTGTATCAAAGATATGCCTATTGAAGAAGCAAGGATGACACAGTTGGTTAGTGCGCGGCGTTCTGTGTGAGAGGTCCCGAGTTCGATTCCCAGTGACCTTGCATCCTTGTTTCCACTTCTCTTCTTTCTGTTTAGCTTTTAGTAGCTTTAAATACCCGTAAAACAGAGCACTGATGGAGGGAAGTAAAATGAGTGCACCGTTGGCTCTGGAAGATTGGCTTCGGTTAAAGGGACTTCCGACTTAAAATACTGTTCTTTTTACTTCATTGTTCTGTTGCAATCTCAACCTGTTAAAAAAAGAAAAAAATCTTGCACACAAATCAAAGTCTTTTGTTACTTCTCACCTACTATACCATATATGGTAATGACATTGTTTTCAAGATAATTGCATACGGTATTTCTGATACGATTTTATTTCATCTTTTGCAGAGACTTGATCAACTAATTGAGGGAAAATGGTTTGAGAAACACAAGAAAAGAGGTATGAATAATCAATAAATAATCAATAAATAATATTGTGCTTTGTTATTGTATGCTTTACCACATTTATTGTGTGTTGTTTTTGTGTGAATACTTCAATTTCATGTTATCTAGCACCGCTGTACTTTTTGACAAAAGTAGAGGAAATCACACGATCTTGAGTACAATTCGTAAATAATAGGTATGAGTGATGTTTTGAAAGTTTTCAAAAAAGGACTAGCCTTTTAGGCGTTTTATCCAGTAAGTTCTCATCCCATAACCCCTCCCCCCCCCCCCCACACACACCCATGGTCAAAATCAAAGGGGGGGTTGTGATATTTTTGCCAACCAGGAAGGGGAGGTTAGGTAATGTTTGGAAAATACAACAGGTGATTTTGCCAACCCCTCCCCCCATACATTAATAAATGAATGCCCCCTAAACTATGTTGTATGTTTACTAGATAATAATTGGTACTGCAAACTGTCGCCTAATCTGAAGTTCCTCCATTATGGTGACTGCCAAGTGGGACAAGTATCACCGACATTAGAAGCATTACCAAACAAACGTAAGCAGCAGAGTGATTTGTGATTACATATACTAAGGTAGTCGTACCTATTATCGCACACATTCTATTCTCATTCTTTTTGTAAAAAAAAAAACTGCGTAAAAATTAATTAAAACAATTATGGCTGCTTATTCTGTTGCAACCAACTTTTTTGGTCCATTTTTTTTCAATAAACTTTTACATAGAATAGAAGATATATATTATATTTTACGAAAAGCATGACAATAGGTATGAGTACCTTATTTCTAAGATACTTTGTCACTAGCCTTCAAGCAAATAGCGCAGGGGACTGTGGGTGACCTATGCATTGTATACTAGAACGCAGGGATTTGATGGCCACATCGCCACACTTGTCAATGTGTTATTGAGAAATGACTAGTAGCATAGGGGACTATGGGTGACCTATGTATATTTTACTACAACAAAGGGATTTCATGGCCACATTGCAACATGCTGTCATTGTCTTATAGGTGCACCTACAGTGACGTATTTTCTTATGGTTTTGCCAACCCAATTATTATAAGAACAAATAAATTTAAAAAGTCTATTGACAGAAATGGTTGGCAAATTAGCATAACCATACTAACATTTATAAACACTATGCTCATCTATTGAGAAACTTTGTCACTTGTAAAGTGAAAAGCCTACAAGCTAGTAGCGCAGGGACAATGGGTGACCTATGTATACTTTACTAGAACGCAAGGATTTCATGGCCACATTGCAACATGCTGTCATTGTCTTATAGGTGAACCTACAGTGATTTGTTTTGTTATGGTTTTGCCAACCTAACCTGATATTATAAGAACAAAGAAAATAAAAAAATCTGTTGACAGAAATGGTTGGCAAATTAGCATAACAATACCAACATTTGTAAACACTACGCTCACCTATTGAGAAATGACTATTTTAACTTAGTAGACAACAAGACAGGTGTGTTGAATAACACAATTAGATTCTGAATTGATCCATGATCCTTTGCGTCACTAGCTTACAAGTAGGCTTTTTACAGGTGCCAAACCTTCTCAGAAAGGCTGTATAATTGATATTTATTTCTATTTTTCTGTTTTTATAAATCCTTAATGATACCATGATCATTCTCGTACCCAGATAGCACAGAGGAAAAATGAATGACCGAGGTGCTCTCTGGGTACGAGAATGCTACCATGCTTAAATAACAATTGACTTTTATATGTCGTGTCTGTGTTATCAGTGCCAATATCGAGCATAAAGCAGTTAGTTGTTGGCAAGGACTGCCCTCACTCCAAAGATAAGAAGACTTTAAAGGTATCCTTATTAGTGAGGTTTTAGATATCATTAGTGGTCCATGATGATAGAGATGGTGGTGATGATGATAGTGATAGTGATGATAATGGTGATGATAATATTGATGGTGACGATGTCGACGATGATGACAGTGATGATGATGATGACAACGATATTGATGATGATGGTGGTGATGATGAAAGCGATGGTGATGATGATAGTGATGGTGATGATGACGACAATGATAATAGTGTAGGTGATGGTGATGACGATGATGATGATGATGATGATAGTGATGATCATGGTGATGATAGTAGTGATGGTGACGATGTTGACGATGATGATAGTGATGATGACAATGATAGTGATGATGAAGATGTAAATGAGAACTATTTGAGTTGATGATGACATTGGTGATTAATGGAGATAATAGTGGTATTCTTAACTATATGTCGATGATCTGATCAATGTTGATCATGAAGGAGTAGACAGTGATTATGATGTCGACGATGATGAAGATGTAAATAAGAACAATTTTAGTTGATGATGACATTGGTGATTAATGGAGATAATAGTGGTATTCTTAATATATGTCGATGATCTGATCAATGTTGATCATGAAGGAGTAGACAGTGATTATGATAATGTTGTTGGTGCAGAATGACAATACAAATGATGAGAATGATGATCGCTATATACAATAACGTGTTGATGTTTTATTCTGTTTTCAGATGTTCTTTTTCTCGCTTATTTATGAACGGGATACGTCAGACGAATATCTTAACTTCACAGTCCCAAACCAGCAAATAGTACGTACATACATATACTCTAGTCAACACAGATGATATGTTATCTTTTTTATTCATTTTTTGTCCTGTTGTTGTTGCTGTTGTTGTTGCTGTTGTTGCTGTTGTTGTTGTTGTTGCTGTTGTTGTTGTTGTGGCTGTTGTTATTGATGTTGCTGTTGTTGTTGTTGTTGTTGCTGTTATTGTTGTTGCTGTTCTTGTTGCTGTTCTTGTTGTTGCTGTTGTTATTGTTGTTGTTGTTGTTATAAGCTCATAAATACTAATCCTCTAGTCAACAGATGTTGTCTTTTTATTACTGATTTTTTTTGCCCTGTTTGCTATTGCGGTTATTTTTTACTCAAAACTATCAATAGTCCACTTCTTAAGGTTCCCTGCGCCATCTTGAAAGGTAGCCTAGCCTTTGCATCGAAGTGAGACGAACGTTGAACTTGCAATGATAGAGACACGTGAATAATTGTCCTGCAAGGTGTTAAAGGTCTCTATCATTGCAAGCTCAACGTTCGTCTCGCTACGATGCAAACGCCTGGCTACCTTTTAAGATGGCGCAGGGAACTATCAAGGGGATTATTCTTGACAGCAAAAATAGATTGCTGTTACATTTTGCTGTTGCTATTGCTGTTGCTGTTGCTGTTGCTGTTGCTGTTGCTGTTGCTGTTGCTGTTGCTGTTGCTGTTGCTGTTGCTGTTGCTGTTGCTGTTGCTGTTGCTGTTGCTGTTGCTGTTGCTGTTGCTGTTGCTGTGGGTCTTGTTTTTGATGATATTGTGGTCATTTGTTGGTATTGCTATTCTCTTGATAGTTGATACATTGTATACTTGATTAAGGTGGCCCAGGGGTATTTATTTACGTAAAAACAATTTTTTTTGAACTTCAAATTTTGGTGCAAAAACTTCTTCGATTGCTTTAAAAATCGGGATTATAACTTATCATTGTCTCTAGTTTATAGATATTTAAACGTTATTTTAAAAATACTGATGTCCTAAGAGCAAAACGCTTTCAAACGCGAACTCGACTTTTGGATTTAATGGCTATTTCTAAAAATCTGAAAGACGAAACCACTCGATTTTGCGTCTATGGACTCATGTACTTCACTACTTTTACGTGACAAATGGCCAAATAAATCGAGACCATGCAAGCTTAGGAAATACGAGTACTCAAAATCGAACACACAAATGCATAGCTTATAAAGAATCGAACAAAGACGCACAATAAAATCATTGCTTTCGAAATCGTTACTCACCACTATGTTGTACAATGCTTTCCCAGTCTGAAGGCCAACTTTTAGTTAGATTGACGTACTGTGTGCAGCACTATCACGACTGATAAAAAACATATTTATCGATGCATTATTCCAAATAGTTAGATAATCTAATTTTTGCTCAGTATTAACTTAAATGGTAATTCTAGCAATTCTCAAAAACACAAGATGTAAACAAATCATTGTTAAAGTACCTTTCAAAGTTTGAGCGTGTTCCATTCATACGGTTTGGAAAAATGGAGAAGTAAAGTTGACCGTATATAAATCTTGGCGACAACGCTGAGTTGCAGTTGCAGTGAAAAGCCATCATGTGCTTTTGTTGATGCATGAAAAATTTGCAATATTTTTTTTAAGTCTCGCGAGGGATATCCCATTGGGACTAGTTACTGAACTAATAATAGTTTAGAATATAATATTGCAAGAGCAAATAACTAATACTCGCTATACGAGAAAACTAAGATATTTAGTTTGTAAATATGCATATGAATCGTTTATGCTTGTTTTTCGTGTATATTTGGATTTACAAACACTCTTTCTGTTGAAAGAATTAATAAATAGAAATGACACATTATATAGTATAGCGAGTATTAGTTATTTGCTCTTGCAATATTATATTCTCAACTTATATTAGTTCAGTAATTGGTCCCAACGGGATATCCCTCGCGGGACTTTAAAAAAAATATTGCAAATTTTTCATGCATCAACAAAAGCATATGATGGCTTTTCACTGCAACTGCAACTCGGCGTTGTCGCCAAGATTTATATACGGTCAACTTTACTTCTCCATTTCTCCAAACCGTATGAATGGAACACGCTCAAACTTTGGAAGGTACTTTAACAATGATTTGTTTACATCTTGTGTTTTTGAGAATTGCTAGAATTACCATTTAAGTTAATACTGAGCAAAAATTAGATTATCTAACTATTTTGAATAATGCATCAATAAATATGTTTTTTATCAGTCGTGATAGTGCTGCACACAGTACGTCAATCTAACTAAAAGTTGGCCTTCAGACTGGGAAAGCATTGTACAACATAGTGGTGAGTAACGATTTCGAAAGCAATGATTTTATTGTGCGTCTTTGTTCGATTCTTTATAAGCTATACATTTGTGTGTTCGATTTTGAGTACTCGTATTTCCTAAGCTTACATGGTCTCGATTAATTTGGCCATTTATCACGTAAAAGTATTGAAGTACATGAGTCCATAGACGCAAAATCGAGTGGTTTCGTCTTTCAGATTTTTAGAAATAGCCATAAAATCTCAAAGTCGAGTTCGCGTTTGCAAGCCTTTTGCTCTTAGGACATCAGTATTTTTAAAATAACGTTTAAATATCTATAAACTAGAGACAATGATAAGTTATAATCCCGATTTTTAAAGCAATCGAAGAAGTTTTTGCACCAAAATTTGAAGTTCAAAAAAAATTGTTTTTACGTAAATAAATACCCCTGGGCCACCTTAATTAATGATCTGTTGATATCTTTATTAGTTTGATGTCTGGGTTGATGGCTTATCAGTGCTGTTAAATAAAGAGGTGGGTATCATCACTACCAACATCATCATACTATCATCATAATCATAAACGTAATTTTCATTATCATCATCATCATTATCATCATTATTGTTATTATTTTTTGGCATACATCGATTTACATCGAAGACAATCATCATCCTCATCATGAGCGATATTATCATCATCATCATCATTATCATAATCATTATTATTATTATTATTATTTGGCAAACATCGATTTACTGCACTAGCATCATATAGTGAACAAGATCATCGTCCTCATTATCCTCCTCCTCCTCCTCCTCATTATTATTATTATTTGGCATACATCAGTTGACTGCACTATTATCATATAGTGAACCAGTCATCATCCTCATCATCATCATTATCATCCTCTTCATCATAATCATCCTCTTCATCATAATCATCCTCTTCATCATAATCATCCTCTTCATCATAATCATCCTCTTCATCATAATCATCATAATCATTATTATTATTATTTGGCATGTATCAACTGACTGCATTATCATTATATAGTGAACCAGTCATCATCCTCATCATCATCATCATCATCATCATCATCATCATCATCATCATCATCATCATCATCATCATCATCATCATCATCATCATCATCATCATCGGCATCATTATTATTATTTGACATACATCAATTACCTGTGTTTGTTTATTAGATGACATCTACAATTTCTAAAGAAGACCTAGAGACGTTGCTCAACATGGAGATCAAACTACGATTACTTGACTTAGAGAACATACCCATCCCAGAAAGCCCCCCGCCAATCCCTGCTGATCCTCCTAACTATAACTTTGTCTACAATTTTTAGAACAGATATTAAACAAGGCAGTTAAACTGTCCTTGGTAACTACATTCATAAGATTTTGTACGAACTTTGTCTGCTCCGCTTTTTTAAGAAAAAGTCACCGATAAAATTATATAGGAATCAACTACGACTTTTGTTCGATAGGTTGCCGATTGATTTCCGAGAAGTCTCCGATGATTTACGAAAATCAAACGATTCCGTGTTACTTTCCGTGTTTATGTCGATAGGTTGAATCGGTTCCGAAGTCTTTCCGATGTCTTCTATTTTTTACGGAAATAAATCCGAATCGACACCGAGTGTTGTTTGACGATATGTCGATGCCTATCCGATAAGCATTTGGAATATGGGAAAATATTTTTAAAAGTATATATAACATTTATTCGCTATTTCGAGAATATTTTTGTTAGAGACAAGTAGTGCAAACCAGTAAGCTAACCAGTCAAGAATAAAAGCAAGCCGCCAAATTTCGATTCGGTCTACGCAACAGCAACCTTATTTCTCGTCTACTCCTATTCCGTAAACATCACTCGGCCGTAAAGGTTGCTCTAGACGATAGGTCATTCTAAGACAGTAACGAATCGTGGCATGCATCAAAACACAAATAATCGAGGTGTTTACCATCATGTAATGACACGGATGAAAAACCCACGGCGCATGTGTAAGCAGAACAAAAGACTAACTGAAAATCTTACGAAAGGTTTCATGTTATGTATTATGCGAATTTCTCTTGTATTATTTGACCAGGGAAAGAAAACTACTAATGCAATGTGTTAGGAAAAAATAAGCGCTAACTTTCCACGAACGGCCTTAACTTTAAAGATTTACCAAACGCCGGTAAATCTCCAATGGCTTTATTGTAAACACGACGCGTCTACGAATTTCCCGCCTAACTTCCGAGCATGCGCAGTGCGTTTTTCACCCGTGTCTCATGTAATACACAAGAAGCTTTAGGCCTCGTCTACACGAATCCGATCCGGCTGAAACCGCATAGAAATATTTGCGTCCACACGAATCAGCGTATCCGGAGGATTCAAGTAAAAGTATGCGGTTTCGGTGGCCGGATTCACTGGATTCGTGTGGACGATAGGCCGATTCGCATAAAAAAAGTATGCGGTTTCAAAAGAATCCTGATCCGTGTAGACGGGGTCTTAGTTAGGCATTCAGTGTTGCTTGTAGTCAAAAGATTCATTGAAACACCTTGATTATTTGTGTTGGATCATTCTTAGAATGACCTATTACTTAACATAACCTTAAACCCTTCTTTACTCCGTCGAAGGGCTAAAGCTCGAAACGTCAGTAAAGTTTAGTCAACATTTGTTTATGGTGTTACAAATTTCATTTTATTATATAGATATCGATGAAATACCAGGATTTCTCTAGTGTCTAAAACTTCGTATCTTTCACATGTGAAAGATATCACATGTGAAGATATCGTTTTCAGATGCAATTCGTTTTGCATAAAGGTTTTTAATAACGAGTCAATGGAGTTTTATTTCTCTTGACATTTCATCGATATCTATATAATAAACAGAACATTACATGGTCGCTTGGAGATACCAATTTTCTCTTCTCGTGTTGAATATCTCTCAATCGTGAGAGATCTATTCAACACTCGAAGATAAAATTGGTATCTCCGCGCGCCCAAGTCATATCCTCTATATATTACCCATTATATGTAATTAACTTCCGGCACTTTTTTTTTTAGAGTAATCAAGGGTGTACATTGTATTCAAGGTGTAAAAAGCGTGGAAATCATTCGTTTTCCCAACGTAATAAACGTGAAAGCGACCCATTCTTGTTTTTTACAATCTTGATATAACTTATTTATGGAAACTTTACTTTTCATATTGATTGATCTATATACTTTAAGAGAGAAATTTTTATAATGAATAAAATAGCACTAATCGCAATTTGTAATAGAAGCAATAATGTAATTAAGAAAGCATTTTGTAATGAATGATACTAGTAAATATATCGATTTATATGACGTTTAGCTTTCTTCTTTTCTTTCTCTTTCCTTCCTTCCTTCCGTTCTACCTTGTTATATTTCCTTTCCTTCCTTCATTCCCTTCTGTCTTTAACACCTTCTTTTCTTATATATCCATTAATTCAAAATATTGGTTGATAAAATAAAGACACAAATATACGGAAAAGAAAAACGGAAAAGCGAATATCGATCGATACAATCCACGAGTTGACCTCATGACGCGAGAGACTAGGTAAGAGTCTTCCCAGACCCCTTTGCGGGCCAACTAATCCGGGACCTTCCTTTTCTTCCTCTCTCTCAATCCAAGATGGTGAGTCCACGTGTGAACAAGAATCCTAAATTCTTTCGTTTGTATCTCGTTAAATAAACTATCAACCCTTACAATATTTTATGTATGTATTCTTTAGGTATACAGACGTTTTGTTGAGGTCGGCCGGGTGGCCCTCATCAACTCCGGAGCCGATGAAGGCAAACTTTGTGTTATCGTTGATGTCGTCGACCAGAACAGGGTACGTCCATGTTCCTTTCAAAAATACGTACTTTTTGTCCATATTCCAACTGTTTAACCACTAACTAATACCAATATAGTGTTCATTAGGTATCGTAGTATATATTATTGAAGTAGTATGCAAGTTTAGGATATATTAACGATATTTTGTATGCATTTGGTATGGCCGCCATTTTGTAGTTTATTCAGAAACTTGATGTTCTTCACAAACTTTTCGTTTCTTTCTTCCAACTTTAAACTTCTAAATCTCTCAATACCATCAACATGAAACATACTATATAATTTTCTATACAATGTTGAAGAATTGATATTATGATTAGTGATATTTAAGGGTTTTTTTTTGTATATAATGTGTATATACCGTTGAATGGATTCTTAGGCGAGATACCTAAAAAAACACTTTGTAAAACTTACTTTGAAAAAGTCTTTTATAGTTTTAAATATTGCTCTGTGAAAGTTATTTTGGTACCTTAATTGACACATGAAAAAAATAGGAACTATTAGTATCAATATTTGTTTTACAGTACTACTGCAGTTTTTGTCTTTCTGCGAAGTCAAACTTCAACAGCTAGTTGTGAAATACGTTTTTGTCGGCTGTTAATTACTTGTTACTTGTTTTCACAACTAACCATTGGAATGTCTGAGTTTTCCCGCATAAAGTTGAAAACTGCAGTAATGATATAAAGAGTGTTTCAAAGTCACTCTAGCTAAATAACTTTAATGTACGAGTCAAATCCAAAGGTGCCCATCCCCCCCCCGGGCAAACCCCCGGGCATTTGACTTTTTGAAAAAAAATTGGTCAAATTCCCCACCATCTGGGCAAACTGAACAGTCAAATGCCCCACTATTGAAACAACAGAATGGTCAAATGCCCGCCCCTCGAGCTCGAGTCAGTGATAAACTCAAATTTTACTTTAAGTAGAAAAGAAAATACTTAAACTTCCTTCTACTACATGACGTCTCATGAACATGGTAGACAAAACTTGTACAATCAAATATGAAGGGAAATTTCAAAAAACGTTGAAGAAGAGAATGGTTATTGGCAATTTTTGATTGGTGATTGCACGACCGAAAGATGGATCTCGATATAATTCACAAATCTATCTTAAAAACTGAAAGAACTTGGATTTTCTTTGCACTTTTCGACTCTAAAACACAAAGACAAGCATTTATACTTCGTCAATTTAATTTTACTTGTGAAAGAACAGTACCCAGAGCTCCTTTGCAATCGCTGTTCGTCAATCGCCAATTCTTTCTGACGTTTTTTGAGATAGGTGTATAACAAGGAAAAACTATCTATCAATTCTTTGCTTTTCGTTTCCGTTCCCGTGTGACTTTTGCCTGATCATGGGCTACCTGTGGTTAGGACTCCAATGCTTTCTGGGTATTTTTAAAGATGGCCGACACTCGTCAAATGCCCGCCCGTTCAAGTAGCTAATCGGCGTCAAATTCCCCACTATACGGAACCCAAGTCTTGTCAAATGCCCGGGGTTTGCCCGGGGGGGGGATGGGCACCTTTGGATTTGACTCGTACATAATTATTGCCATTTGTTTGTACAATTGTACTGTAATGATGAAACGCACTGGGTTATGAAATATCATGATTCCAATTTATGGTTAGATCTCTGAACAGTACATTTACAAACATAACCTAATTATCTAATCAGGAATCTATTAGCTTGGCAAGTTTAATTAGAGCCCTGTTAGAGTGGTTTTCATTAACCAGTGAAACAAAGTGTAATAGGGAAAGAGTAATAAAGTGTATTAATGTGTAATAGTACTATTGAACAAATGATTATAAAACACAAAGTAAAGTTAAAGTGTAATAAAGCATATTACGCTAAAGTGTGTTTCACGGGTTAATGAAAACCACTCTTAAAGAAGTAATAAATATAAACATAGCTATTACAAAATCAGCAATTATAAATAATAGAGTGCATTTAGTCAAACTGTTGAATAGTTATATAAATTTAGTACTATTTAGTTATGTCACCTAAAATAGTACAAGCCTGCCAAACTAACAGAGAGAGGGCGAGCCTAATTAAGGTACACCAAACTATCTTTTCCAAAAAATAAATAGTTTTGTCTTAGTATAAATGTCCCACAGATTTTCAATAGATTTCAATTGATCTGATATCAGATAAAATAGTAACTACCCTTCATTTAAATTATCTAATTTAGTTCATGCCAGTTTGACTAATGTGCTGTTAGAGTACAAACATTAAAAGTGTGAAACATAAATAGTACTAAATAGTGATATTTTATGCTAATTCTATTATTTTGGATTGTTTAATTAGTACGATTTAGTACTACTTGTTTCACGGGTATAATATTTATACTCTAGAATGTTGTTTAGACTCATACAAAGTGACTTTTTATATGACAAATACAAATGTTATTACTTTCTAATCCAATAATATAGTTTTAATATTATTATTGGATTGTTTAAAATATACTAGGCCTTGATTGATGGTCCATGCACAAGCGTCTGTCGTCAGGCCATGAACTTCAAACATCTGTCACTCACTGACTTCAAGATCAAGATTGGCCGATCTGCCAGCAGTGGGCCGGTCAAGAAGGCATTTGAAAAAGAACTGGTGCAAGACAAATGGGAACAGACCAACTGGGCCAAAAAACTTTCCATGCGCAGGAAGAGGACAACCTTGAATGATTTTGATCGCTTCAAGGTCAAGCTTGCCAAGCAGAGGGTGAGTTTAATTCTGCACCTTTTCTAGCAATGCAATTAACAAATGACTGGTTCCCATGACAATGACCACATGTCATTCCCTTGAGAATTGTTCATTTAAATGTGAATGAAACAATTCCCAAGGGTAGCATCAAGTGATCTGAAATGGGACAACAAACAAGGAAGGTAAAGAGGTCTATTTAATTATTGAGAAGTACACATGATAACCAAAAACATGTTACACGCTATCTCAGCTGTTGCTAACAACAATAGCAATAAATGGTCTATGACATTAGGTCTTTCTGTTTTTTACAAGTCAACATAGCTATGTAGAATTAAAACATCACATCTTACTAAAGTATGTCTCAAAACTGTATTTTTTTGGTAACTTTCTGTGATGCAATGCAGGATTAAGTAGATGGTATTGTAGTGATGAATCGCACTGGGTTATGAATAACATGATTCCAATAAGCATTATTCTGAACAATCCACAAGAGATAATAGTACCTTTTTTGTTCTTACATTTGATAGGCAATGAAATGGAACACCATACAAAAAATAGCAACTTAAATTTTGCTGACATTTCGAGCTCTAGCTCTTCATACACCCTATGCAAAGAGACAATTCCTTACTTAATCAGTATTAGAAGACACCATTGCTTTTATTAGAAAGAGCATATCGAAATTAGTGATATTCCAAAATTTCAATGTAGTAACATAAACTGATCAAAAGTTACAGCTTTTTGACTTTACAAAGATTTGGCTTGAAATTTGCACTTAGGCCTTTAGAGTCTTGCTTCTGCGTTTTTGTTAAATTTCAAATGCAAACTCTGGAGTGATTCAATATATGACAACAGAACTCTACAAAATTACTAATTTAGACATGTATGCTCTTTTCTTGAAAGGGTAAAATATTCTTGAAATATTTTATTGTTCATGTTGCGTGTTTCCAGTCCCTTGCTCTTTTTGCATAGGGTCTATATGAGTAAAAATCATTAACTGTATAACTTAATGTGTATCTATTTTGTTTGTCTTGTAGAAAAATCGCATCCTTCGTGCTGAGGTGAAGAAGTTGAAGAAGGAAGACAAATAAATGTGCTGTCTTTAATTCCCTAATAAAATTATGTTTGATCTTGACAGCCTTGTGTTATTGTTTGCAGTCTTAAACAGCTTCATTATTTGCTTTAACATCTGCTCTATTTTGTTGAATGGCAATGTTGAAGCTGTTTGCCACCCCATTTCAACGTTGTCATTGAAACTGTTGATCGCCCTATGTTCGACCCCTACATTCATCATCGTTCAATTACAACAATCATTGTACAGCGTTCAACAAAATCGAACCAACGTTGAAGAAAATGTTGAAACCACTATTATAACAATGCACATATTTAACTATGAAATAATACCTAATTGCCTATACCTAAACTGTGGAATGCCCTGGCCATCAACATCAGAGAACTGGACACTATTACTAAATTTAAGCGACATTTGAAAACTTACTATTTTAAACAGCATTATAAATAATTTATTTAATTTTACTTATCATTATTATAATTATAATATCATTATTACTTTTTATGGTTTTTAATAGTAGCAAACTCTATTGGAACAATGACACTTTTCTTATATTACATTGTTATAATCTTTCATTTTATTCATTTATATATATTGATAATTGTATACTACAGCGCAGGTGATAATTTTTATTGAACCTGCGCTTTATAAATCATTAAATTATTATTTATTATTAAATCAAAATATGGTGACCTAGTGATTTTGAGTCTCTATTGTCTTGTTTGTGTTGGAAAATGATCAAGGTTTCATATTTTGTGATGCCGCCTATACTAGTTTACTCACTAGTTTCCATTTATATTCCTTACAAAACATAGTCTACATACTTATGTATATGTTACTATCCCAACCCCTGAGGTGCAGCAATTTTGTAATTGACGGTAAGGTGTGTTGATAAGAAAGTCAAAGAAAAAATTTGATCAAATATTATGCTAATCATTACATATCAAGGCTGCTGTTATGATAGTGATTAACTTAACTTTGTTTTCTGGTCATTAATTATTCATGAATTTGAGGACTTTCAAGTGAATTTCCTTCATATGTTGTTGATTCCATTGTTTCTGCTTTGAGAAGCTGTTGGGTTACCTGTGTAATTATATTTGGGATCCCTGTGGCACCTGCCACGTCAAAACCAAGATGGCTACCAAAAACAAGTACTCCGTTCTTCTTCCCACTTATAATGAACGAGAAAATCTTCCTCTCATAGTATGGCTCATTGTTAAAGCATTCACAGAAAGGTAACATCATATCTAATCCGTTTATGTAGAAAAATCTTTAATAAGTACTGCAAAACGTGCAATTTTGTGCATATTTACAATCATATGTTTGGGAAAACAAAGGGAAAGTTTGTTGTGCTTTTGTGTGTTTCTCTTGTTTGATGTATAATTTTCCGTATTTTTTTACCAATACTTTCTTTTATGTTTATTTATTCGTCTATTGTAGTTATTATCATCTAAATAATTTCACAAACAGTGCGATTAAATAATATTTTGTGAAAATTTAGTTAACGAAATACTGCAGACATTTGACACATGACGATACGTGGCGCATAAAATTATAGAATAGAAATGAAAGATGCGTGTTAGACTCTAGAAAAGATGTATTAAATGTCTATGAAAGAAATGATTCAAAATATAAAACGTTTTTATTAAAAATGAGGACCCTGTGTATGAATATGTGAGAAATCAAAATTTATTTGATATACTTTTGATATATTCAATACATTAGAAAGTGCTGTATTATGAGAGAGCTAATTTTAATTTTAAAGACCAATGGTCACTTATGGACATGCTTTGTGTTGTTTATGCATCTATCAATGTCTTGCCCCAACAGGGGGAGTGTGGGTAACCTGAGTTTCAGGCTCAGGGGGTAAAGGGAGGGAAAGAGGAGAGGGGGAGAGGAAAGAAAAGGAGAGCCTGACTCCATTCCTATTTGAAACTCATTCCGCCCCTTTCTGAGCTAATGACGCGCCTCCACAATATTAGCCAATGAAAAATGTTTCCGGTTTATAGGGGGCGGCTTGTCATTTTATTTATAGAAGCATCTCCACATGAAGCACTGTGGCATACATGCTGTGTGGTCTATATGGCAAAATACAAAACAAGGATCCAAATCTGCGAGGAGCCTATCAGCAGTAGAAAAACGTTACCTCTATTTTGGCTAACATTTTATAAATGTCGTTCAAGTAAAACCACGGCAAAAATCGTGGAAAACGTTCGACTGAATGCAAGAATCATTGACCCTTGTCACAAATCCATTAACACTTCAAAAAAAATATTATCGTTGTTAGGTTTCGTTTTGGCTTTAAAAAACAGAATTCATACAGTTTAACCAAGAGCTTACACCAAATAGCGGATAGTCTGTGCTGCTTGTTATTAGCTGCTTTGTTTATACAGCCTGCGGACGATCGAGATAACGTTATTACAGTTCACTGATGTTGGATAAGTGATAGATTTGCTATTTGACTTCCGGTATTATATCCCTATTGTTTTTCGACCAATGAGGAGTTCGTCCAGATTCTGGACGCGTAACCCGAGTTCCGATATGTAATGAAGTCAGGCCCTTTTTCTTTCTTCTCCTCGCCCAGCCCCTCCCCTCCCCCTCCGCTCCTCGGGGCCTGATACTCAGGTTAGAGTGTGGGCAAAGTCAGGCTATTCTTCGTTTTCACGTGACGTCATCGAAAAAACAAAAACCGAACAAAACATCGTATAATAATACTTTTGAAATATGTTTGAGAAACTATTGATATGACTAACATGAAAAAGTTTGAAGTCATTCCGATGTTTTGTTCTCAAGTTATGAGGGCCCAAAGTCTGTCACGCAAGCTGTCATGTGTTTCTTATTAGCGACAAAACTCAAAACTAATTCACCCTAGATGGAAGATTATACCTTAGGCATGTTAAGAGTATTCATTTTGAGTATATTTCAGTAAAAGATATTGAAAAATGTAGAAAATGTCGTCATAATAAGCCTTTGAAGTTTCGCCCGCTTTGCTGGTGGTATTGACATGTCCACCAGAATGCTTTCGCCATACATTTCTTACCAACAGCGCGTCATGTTTGATTGTCAATAATTCCGAAACGATATGCTCTATAAGCTTGAAACTTTACCAGTTCATGTAGTTTTAACCGCTTTACAATATTATATATTAAGTTATATTTTATTAAGATACGAAATTAAAATCTTGAAAATGATAATCCCGTAGGTGAAAACGATCAATTGAGCATAAACTTTGCCTGTACCTGGGGCTGCTCCATGTTTTTTGACAATACAATACAATAATTTCTGCGTTCACAACAGTAAATATATGAGTAAGTATATGAATTTGACGACCCCAGGATACAGGCTAATGACAAAAAGATATGAAAAATGTCAATAGCCCCTGGGTATGCCCGCACTCCCCCCGTTGGAGCAAGACATTGATAGGTGCATTATTTTGATTTGAGTGCCATAATTCATTCGCAGTCAGTTGTATAATTACGAGAAAACGAATAAAACAAAATGCTAAAGGATTTAGTAAGAGCGGAAATACTAACATCGTAAGATATTAAAATGTTTGAAGGTGCAATTTTCATGGTCCATTAAACTCGGTCTTTAGCGAGGTGCATGCTAGTAAGTAACCATGGCTCTTTAAATTTAACACCAAACGACATATTCAAAATTACATATTACATATTACCTATGTTTGGATTTCATTTTTGGAAATATTTTAATGAAAGCGATTAGTTTGTATCCATACCAATATCTATTGAAATGTTTCATCTTTAGTGGACATGACTATGAAATAATAGTAATTGATGATGGCAGTCCTGATGGAACCCTGGAAGCAGCTAAACAATTAGAGACCATATATGGTAGTGATAAAATTGTAAGTATACAACTCTGCTGTAAGGATGGCCAAATTGGTCAGAAACTTATAGATATTTTCACAGTTCTCGTCCATAACCTCAGCCTCTATAGTGTATAATATATTCTTTACAACTTGACTATAGCTCATGGAAATTTAAGGAATGTACACATTATCAAACAATTGAGGCTAGTTGAAACACTTCAAAATTCCATGGGCTGTAGTCAAATTATAAAGAATATATTACACGCTATCAAGGCTGAGGTTGTTCTATGAGAGCCATGAAAAGGTCTATCTGCAAGAGAAATGTTAAAAAGGCAGTTGATTTAATTACACTTACAAATATATCATTGATGATTTTATTACATTTTAAAAGACTTTGTTGATGATTTAATTACATTATTTTTTAAAAGACATTATTGATGATTTAGTTATTGCTAGTAGTAACATGATTGACTTAAAAAATCAAATTAAAACTTTTGTTATTTAATATTGTTAGGTGCTGAGACCCAGAGCAAAAAAGTTAGGATTAGGTAAGCAAACAAATGTGACCAACAAATTTGTACATCCAAAATAATCATTGTCAAAATAGTTATCTTTGCTAAGATAGTAAAGGGATCAACAATGCAATTACAGCTGAAAAGAAGAACCTGTGTTTATATACAAGAAATATAGAAATTCAATCCCATGTATAGCCGGCAACTTCTCTCCTTTTTTCTTTTCTCTGATTTTTTTTTGGTTACTGTGGGAAGGCCTCGTCACCAGGCTTTAGCGTCCGTCCTCGGCGTTCTTCAAATTTTCAAGACAGGAACCCCAAAATCACTCTCTCAGGATTAAGAAGCCTTTACTAGATTATACCTCATGTATTTTTGATGTTTTGTTTTCAAGGCACTGCATATGTACATGGAATAAAGCATTCAACAGGCGACTTTGTGTTCATTATGGACGCTGATTTATCTCACCATGTAAGAGAATCAATGTCTTAGTGATTACTATATAACTTGCTTGTGATGACATTTATTGATTTTGTTCTCTGTTGATTTCAGCCCAAATTTATTCCTGAGTTTATAAGGTACCGTGATTGACTTGGTAATTGTTATCGTACGTGATCATTATCATTATTTTACCACCACCATCATCATCATCATTATCATTACCACCACCATCATCATTATTATCTTCACCATCATCACCACCACCATCATCATCATCATTATCACCATCATTATCATCATCATCATTACCACCATCATCATTACCATCATTATTATCACCATCATTACAACCATCAGCATCAGTATCAGCATCATCATTATAATCATTATCATCATGACCATCATAATCATCATCATTAGAATCATCTTCATTACAATTATGATCATCATCATCATCGTCATCATCAGTACTGTGAATCATTGCTACTGTTCAATGAGAGTGAACTATTGTATTTATGGATTCATTATCAGCTCAGTCATCTGTTTGTTGTTGCAGGAAGCAGCAGGAACATGACTATGATATAGTGTCTGGTACCAGATACAGTGGTGATGGTGGTGTCTTTGGATGGGATTTGAAACGAAAGCTTATTAGGTACTAATTAAAACAAAACAGACAGAGAGACAGACAAGACAAACAAACAAACAACAACAACAACTTTATTACCAGCAATATCTAGAAGAATTATACAATTTCAATTAAAGGAATGTTCAGATAAATGGTCAAAGTTTCTCAGAATAGTTAAAAAAAGCTAATCAAGCTGAGCAACTACTAGTATAATAAATAAAGAATTGATTGGTAATACAGTTGGCGATCAACAAAAAAGAAAAGAAAAACACTACAAGTTACAAAAGTGGCAATAACAACAATATTTAAAACAGACATACAGACAAATAAAAACTAACTAACTAACTAATTATCTAACTAACAAACAAAAACACAAATGTTAAATGTAACCTTTTTGCATTTTAATAATAACGCTATTGTATTTATTTTGTCAATTGCAGTCGTGGTGCTAACTATCTTACACAGATTCTTCTGCGTCCAGGTGCTTCAGATTTGACAGGGAGCTTTAGGTACTAAATATGATCATCATAATGATTATAGATATCATTAAATAATATCATCATCATAACTATCATCTGCAATCACATCACCATCATAATCACCAACAACATAAGCACAATCATTATCATTATTACTGTCATTACCATCATCACTATCATTATCATTACCACTATTATCTTTATTGACCAGATAAAATGCATATTTCAGGTTATACAAGAAAGATGTGCTGCAGAAGCTAGTGGAGTCATGTGTGTCTAAAGGTTATGTATTCCAAATGGAGATGATTGTTAGAGGAAGACAGTTAGGATTTACTATTGGAGAGGTAACTAGTAATGATTATTTCTAATTGCTTGTCATCATCATCATCATCATGTCCTTTTTTCATCACTTTACAATGCTGCATTAGTAGTACTACAGGCCTAATCTCCACCTCTCCTGTCACCAGCACCTGCAGCTGTGAGGCCATACATCTTAAGGTCTTCTGATAGGACCATCCACTTTGAGGCTGGTTATTTTGTTTATCCAGGTGTCACTTCTCCGGATATGTGTTCTGTCCAATTGAACCACCACCATCATCATGATCACTCACTATCATCACCATCGTCATCACTCCCTATCATCATCTTCAACACCACCATCATCATTATCACTCCCTATCATCATCTTCAACACCACCATCATCATCACTCACTATCATCATCTTCAACATCATCATCAACACCACCACCACCATCATCATTATCATCATCTTCAACATCATCAACAACAACAACACCACCACCACCATCATCATCATCATCATCTTCAACATCATCATCATCATCATGTAATTTCCAAATATTGATTGATAGTTTTTTCTCTTGTTTCAGGTCCCTATTTCATTTGTTGACCGTGTTTATGGAGAATCTAAACTAGGTGGCAGTGAAATCATTCATTTTGCAAAGGGACTTTTATATCTGTTTGCAACAACATAATAGAACCATTTCTAAAAAGACCATGAATTAAAAACAATATAGTTACTAACTGATTGTTTTTATCTAGTGGCTATTATAGCATACTGTACAAAATTACTCGATTTTCGATTGGACAAAAGGTGTACAATAGTCCACATAACAGTTCTCTGCGCCATTTTTGAAGCCAGACGAACGTTGAGATTGCAGTGACAGAGACACGTACACATGAATAATTGTCCCACGAGGTGTTAAAAGGTCTCTATCATTGCAAGCTCAACGTCCGTCTCGCTTCGATGCAAGGCCCGGCTACCTTTCAAGATAGCGTAGGGAACTGTGAAGGAGGACTATTAAATCATAAATGAACTATTTCAGTATATTATATATAAAAATTGTACAATCTTCTCGTATGCTTTTGGGATATAATAAGATTACATGTTGAACACTCTCATTGTTCCTTGACAAGCAGACAAATTAGAAATAAGATTAATATGAACACTCAGGGTATTTGAATTCACTGCTTCATTTTTAGAAGTTTTGACACAGGATATCCAGAAATGTCCAGAAAATAATAACCTGAAAAAGTCAGTGTGTTCACGGTTCGAGTATCCTCATTGCCATGAACAGATTATAATACGGTTTTTCTAGGTAAACAAACAAGGTACCAAAAGTAACTTATACATCGTGTGAAAATAGGTGAACTTACTGACGTTTAGGACATTATGGACATTATTAGTATTAGAGGGCAGATAGTTTAGGTATATATGGCAGGATGTGGTTACAAAATATTAGAAATTTACATTCATTTTAACAGCAATTAAGAATATTTTAAGTATTCATATTTAATTGAAGAGAAATAGAAAAACAAATTAAAAACAATGAATACAATCATTATGATGTGACTTGCTTTATTTATTTTTTAAGTAGTTTTTAAAGATGATATATTCCGATTCATACGCGCCAATAGATCACGCTTAGATTTACACTTTATTAAACCATCTATCATCATTGAATATCGTAAAACCAGGTGTTTTGCTAGAGCAAGCATTTACTCCTTTTATAGCCCAGTCTAGGGACGCGTTCTGGTCTTTTTTGCGAGCACGAGTTAGGTTTTCTGTCGGGAAAGCGCGGATGAGGCCAAAATCGCCATTCTGAATAGACTTTACGGATTAGACATTGATAGAAAGAAATAGAAGAATGAATGAAAAAAGAAAGCTTGTTTTTTTGTTTCGTTCATCACAAGGGTTCCCCGGGATATTGGAGTTCCTGTGGTAGCTCCTGAATCGACTTCACGGATTAGTCATCATTTAGTTAACGGAAAGAAATCGAAGAATAAATGAAAAAGAAAGCTTAATTGCTTTTGTTTGTTTCATTTTAATATCGCTTATTTCACAAGAGTTCCCCGGGGCACTGGGGTTCCTGTGGTAGCTCCCGAACGCCCTGGAACTTAGGGAGTTGCAACAATCAGCTGTTCCACGTGTAGTAAAACGGCCAGTGAAATCAACATACGCCGCGTCAGTGAAACTTAAGGTGGCTCGAGGTAGTTTTGAATGGCGCACACATCCCTTTTTGAATTCGCAATTACATGATCTTACCTTCGCCCCATGAATGTGAATTTTTTACCAAATGACAGTCTTGGATGAAAGTTTCGAATGATGTTTTAATTATGCTAATCAAAGTTTCCATAGCAACGATAAACAACTTTTTTGTAAAATGTTTTTTCTTAAATATCTTTTGAATTTGAGCTGATTGCGAAAAACCAATAAATGTGCTATAAACTGCCCCATTAAGCACATCAATTGGGAAAGTTTGAAGAAAAGTTATCTGTTCGATAACGAATAAATCACGAAAACATTTAAATGTGTATTTTGTTCGTGTGTAAATATAAGCGGTCATAACATTTCATAGGATGCACAAATTATGATTGTAATACTGCAGAATGTTTCCTTGGACCTCCATTTAAACTCCCTGCGGAAAGCTCTGGTTAATATGTAGGTAATGCAGAGATCGAGCTTTTTATTAAAATGAAGTTTTGCTTGACGTTTTCACTCTTTCATAACTACGATCACAATTGCGTATAACTCACAAAAGAACAAACGAAAATGAGTGATATCTTTGCAATACAGTTTTAGATATATAGTTAATAATGTTGCAAAATTTCAGTCAAATCCATAGAAAAGAACGTTTTTAAAAGTAGCGCCGAAGTTGAAGTACGAAAGTAGCGCCCGCCGAATGAAAATTTACTACAACGAGCGTGACATAACGTGTTTATTTCAAAGGCTAATTAACATGCAGCGCACAGTGTTAAATTCCTCTATGCACGCTTAGTCTAATGAGAAATCTTTTTTATATTGTAATTATTGAAACAATCATCATCATTAATTATTACCATATTAATAAACCAAGGACTTAGCTTTTAGCCAATAAAGTGGATATACGTAAATCATACGACACGTTTAGAGTGGAAATATTGGATTGGGCTACCTGTGGTCATGCTGAGCTCAGCGGAATAATCTACCACACATGCGCTCTACCACAATTCAAGATGGCTGCCAGATCGATCGTAAATTTGCGATTTTTGCTAAGTTTGCGCATCAAATATTTGAAAAACTAGGAGTTATTTTTTGCTTTTTAGGTGAAAATATCTAATCATTGACGTCTTGGCTTATTGTATTGGCTGTGAGAATTGGTATTTTTGGCGTAGAGTGGAGAAATTCAGCTGATTTTGTGGACATCGTTTCTTTAATTTACGTTGGTTGTGCGTTTCTTCCAAGACTTGCTTTCCTAAATTTCCATTATGTCTGCGTCGGCTTTTGATGGAGGAGCTTTCGATAAGCTCGAAGGATCATCCGAAACTACAGGAGGACTTATAATCAAGAAGGCAGCGAGTAAACACAAGTTTGAAGCTCCTAAAACAAGCATGCTTGGCCTGCAACAATTAGCAGAAGAAAAACGAAAAGAAAAAGAATTACTACTTAAAGAAGACACGAAAAAATCAAAGCTTTCTAGCAGGGATGACGACTGGGATGAAGACAACGATAGAGAACGATCCGATGACAAGGAAAGAAGTAAAGCAAGTTTTAGTTCGGGAAGTCGCGATCAGAGAGAAAAGTCCCGGTATTATCGAACTCATGTTGAGGATACACCGACCTACACTGGTGGAGTAAGCAATGAAGCTCGTGAAAAACAGCTGAGAAGGATGGAACGAGACAGGGAAAGAAGAGGGCAAGGTGTTTTTGCTGAGAGTAAAGAGAAAAAGGAGAACAATCGAGAAAGAGATAGATATGACAATAGACGTGGTGATAGAGGAAGGTATGCATTACATTGATGATGATGATGGTGAGAGCGATGATATGATGATGATGATGATGATTATGATGATGATGATGATGATGATGGTGACAGCAGTAATATGATTAGAAACTAGTGAGTAAACTATAGTATAGTATTTATAATATGACATTGATGATGATGGTGACAGTGATGATATGATGATGATTATGATGGTAATGTTAATAATACAATGTTTTAATAATGGTGAGGATGATGATGGTGATTATCTTGATTGTGATGGTGATTATCAGGATGGTGATCATGACAATAAGAATGATAATGATGGTGATTAAAATGTTGAGGATGATTATTATGATGGTTGTAGAGATTATGATTAAATTGATGGTGATGATAATTGTAATGACTGTGTTGAAGATGATAATAATAATAATAATAATAATAATAATAATAATAATAATAATTTATTTCTAGTGCATCCCAATAATTCTCGATGATGATGATTATATTGATTGTGATAAAGATGATGATTATAATGATGGTGATGATAATTAGATTGATTGTGTTGAAGATGATAATAATAATAATAATTTATTTCTAGTCCATCCCAATAATTCTTGATGATGATGATTATAATTATTGATTGTGATAAAGATGATGATTATAATGATGGTGATGATGATGGTTGTACTGATAATGATGACAACAACACAATGTAGTTCATCTTGTCATGCTCAGTAGTAAAAACCATTATTGCAGTCCACACTAGTTTAACTGCTAGTACTTTTACTCCAATTATTTCCTTAGAAACATTAATGCACATAATAGAAATATCATTCAATTGCCTATCAATGCAATTGGAGAACAAACTTTGTAAGGGACTTTGCATCCTATTGTCGTCTCTCCGTGGACTTTGTGAACCACGTCCAGAATTATTATATAAATAAATAAATAAATAAATAAATAAATAAATAAATAAATAAATAAATAAATAAATAAATAAATAAATAAATAAATAAATAAATAAATAAATAAATAAATAAATAAATAAATAAATAAATAAATAAATAAATAAATAAATAAATAAATGAATGAATGAATGTACATTAGTTTAACCACTGGTTATTCCCTTTGTAGATACAGTGATAGAGGAGAAAGGAGTGAAAGGTCAAGGAGGTCTGGTGAACCAAGGTCAAGAAGAAGTGACTGGGAAGAGACGCCATCAAGAAGTAGTAGATCGGATAGGGAGGACTATACGCCACAACACAAATCAAAAGGTACTATTAGAGAGTGGACATAATACATCCATGAACTATTCAACATGTAATAATAGATTGCATGCCATAAATCTAGGATATAGCAGTATTTACAGCGCGACTGCCTTACCATGGCCACCTAATTAAAGTTTTGTACAAGTTAACCAATCAGAAAGTGAGAATTTGACCTTAATATAAAAGACACGCCGAGTGTCAAATGGATAACACTTTGAAATGTTCAAAGTGAAGACAAGAGTGAAGTTTATAAGTGTCTGAAAAACCTCCCAGTCCTGATGTTTAAATTTGAAAAGGTGTAGCAAATAATTTGAAAAGAGAAACTTTTGAACGCTATGCTAACTTGTACAAAACTTTAATTGGGTGGCCACGGTAAGGAGCGTTATGCTGTAATTATCAACTATTTACTTATTTGAACAGACATCTTTCATCAACCTGTATTGATTTTATTAAAAACAAAGCTTTATTAGCCCATCATCATGTTAGACAATGCGAATGCAATGCTGCCTGTGTGTATAGAATTTTTATTTGCTTAGAAGACTTAAGTATTTTTTTGGTAGAATTCTACTATGCTATCCTTATTGATGTTTGGCTAGTAGCCTGAAAAGCTTTGTTTTTAATAAAACCAATACAGGTTGATGAAACGTATGTTAAAATGAATATCAACACAACTTACTAACATCTACTGAACCATTTAGTTATTGACTACCTGAGAATTCACTACACTCCCAGGTTATAGGCTCTGTGAAACCCTACTAGGGTCCAGTAATAAATACAAATCAACTTGCACCAGACACCTTGGGCATTTTTTGAATAACTGTTATCAGTGCATGATATATAGTGCATCAAACCCCATTTTTAAATATTCTAAATATTTGTTCTATTTGTTGTTGTGACCAGGTTTGCGGACTCCATCAAGAACATCATGGGAAGATGATGATAATTCAGAGTCATCAATGTCAAAATGGGACTTACCTTCTCCAGCTAGATCTGTTTCTGAGGATACTGATAATGAAAAAAAGTGAGACATTAGACGTTATCATCATTATCATTATCATCATCATCCTTATTATCATCTTCCTTTATATCATCATTGTCTTCATCATCCTCATTATCCATATTATTATTATCCTTATCATCATCATCATAAACCTCATAACCATTATCATCATTGTATCCTTTTTGCATCATCATCATCATTATTATTATTATCAACTACATAATCTATTTGCATTATTATCCAAATCAACATGTCCTCGTTAACATTATCATCCTTATATTCATTATATTTATCATCATCATATCCTAGTAATCATCATCATCATATATCCCCTTCATCATTATCATATTCATCACCATATCCCATACCGTCATATCCTCATCATCATTATCATCCTTATATAAATTATATTTATCATCATCACATCCTAGTAATTGCAATCATCATAATCATATAACCCCTTCATCATATTATCATAATAATCATCAACATCATTACCATCATGTCTTCATTATCCCTATCATCATCATCATCATCATTATTGTAAAGTTGCACATAGAAGAATAACAACGTTCGTCTTGTTTATCTTTAGATACTCTAGACTAGCTGATGACACACCACGGTTTACTCCAACATACAAGTACAACACATGGGCTGACGACAGGAAGCATTCTGGTGCAACACCAAGATTCTCAAAAGGAAAAGGTACAGTTGTCATTTTCAATCTTCATAATTCGTTTTTATGTAGATGAGTTATGATGGTATGACAGGTTTGTGTAGTCTTGAGAAGGACTGTTGGTATTCATAGATCCACTATCCATTGTGTTCTTTCTTAGTTACTGTTGCTACGTCCGACAAGCCAAATACATTTTTCTCAATATACAGCACGAATATACATAGATTGCTGAAAACTTTAGAAGTCTGTCTTGGAATGTATGTATTCTAAGAGTATGTAAAGAAAAAACAGAAAATGCAGTAAATCTTTTTGAAATCTACGATGTTTGTTGGACATTCTATATTCCAGGGGGAATACTGCACAATTGTTTCATGTTCACTCAAGCGAATTGTTGATCTACCAATTGTCTGACTTTTGACTTCCTGAAGATGACTTTTGCTCATTATTTTGACTTCACATTTTGTTTCTTTTTATGTTTTCATTTTGCACTCCCTTCTATTTATTTTTCTTAACTTTTCTTTAATTTTCCTTTTTTGTCTTCACATTTTATTCTTTTTCCATCATCCATATATCCTATCTATTCAGGAAGCATAATTTTGATTCTTTTTGTGGTTTTCCTTCCCTTCCTATTCTATTCCTTTCTACCATCCATTTTTCCCATCTATTCACTAACCATTTGTTTCTCCTACTTTTCTTATTCATCTTCCCTTCCCATTTTATTCTTTTCCATCATCCATTCATCCTATCTAATCAGGAAGCATTCTTTTGTTTCTTTTTGTGATTTTCCTTCCCTTCCCATTCCATTCTACCATTCATTCTTCCCATCTGTTCACTAACCATTTGTTTCTTTTACTTTTCTTATTCATCTTCCCATCCCATTTTATTCTTTCCCCATCATCCATTCATCCTATCTATTCAGGAAGCATTCTTTTGTTTCTTCCAGTGATTTTCCTTCCCTTCCCATTCCATTCTACCATCCATTCTTCACATCTATTCACTAACCATTTGTTTCTTTTACTTTTCTTATTCATCTTCCCTTCCCATTTTATTCTTTCCCACCATCCATTCATCCTATCTATTCAGGAAGTATTTTTTTGTTTCTCTTT
The DNA here is from genome assembly GCA_949775045.1 of Metridium senile. NCBI lineage: Eukaryota > Metazoa > Cnidaria > Anthozoa > Actiniaria > Metridiidae > Metridium > Metridium senile. The sequence goes on along the minus strand of OX459100.1, from coordinate 19,076,672 downwards.
GTGATTGTCCTTCCCTTCCTATTCCATTCTACCATCCATTCTTCCCATCTATTCACTAACCATTTGTTTCTTTTACTTTTCTTATTCATTTTCCCATCCCATTTTATTTTTTTTCAATCATCCATTCATCCTATCTAATCAGGAAGCATTCTTTTGATTCTCTTTGTGATTGTCCTTCCCATTCCCATTCCTTTCTACCATCCATTCTTCCCATCTATTCACTAACCATTTGGTTCTTTTACTTTTCTTATTCATCTTCCCTTCCCATTTTAATTATTTCCCAATCATCCATTCATCCTATCTATTTAGGAAGCATTATTTTTCCAATTCCATTCCCTTCTAACATCCATCCTTCCTATTCATCTACCAACCATTTGTTTTGTATAATTATATCCAGGTAGAAGAAAAGACAGAGGAGATAGGTCAGAAAGAGGTGAACAAGATGAAGGAGATGATGGAGATGATAAAAAAGAATTTGATCAAGATGAATGGGAAGAAGAACAAAAGGTACAGTACTGTTGTGAATCCATGCGCATGTGTCCACATTGCCTTGTGGGTTGCTTGCTAGTCACTATTTGCCTGGTATTTGCTCTTGTTTTTGCACCACCCTCCCTCCCCTAAGGGGATATTTGGTAAGTATAACTTCCACTGTAAATACAGTGTGACAGGTGCCGAGGTTAGGTTGTCATGGTTACCTCTTGCCAATTGCTTGCCTTGTTGATCGCCCAGTTGCTACTAGGCACATACCTTCCATCCTACTGAAGCGACAAGTTAACATATGTCAGGCTTTTCATCAGTGTTTTCATAGTGTTTTCATATGGTTTTCATGGAGTTTTCATAGGGTTTTCATAGGGTTTTCGTAGGGTTTTCGTAGGGTACTCATAGGGTATTTCATAGGGTATTTCATAGGGTTTTCATAGGGTTCTCTTTCGGTATTCATAGTGTATTTCATAGGATATTTCATAGGGTATTTCTTAGGGTATTTCATAGGGTTTTCATAGGGTACTTTTTGGGTATTCATAGGTATTTCATAGGGTTTTCATAGGGTTCTCTTTGGGTATTCATAGTGTATTTCATAGGATATTTCATAGGATATTTCATAGGGTATTTCTTAGGGTATTTCATAGGGTTTTCATAGGGTACTTTTTGGGTATTCATAGGGTATTTCATAGGGTATTTCATAGGGTTTTCATAGGGTATTTCATATATACTATATACATGTATGTGTAACAATAACTGACTGTGTTTTTATTTGCTGACTATCAGAGGCTAGACAGAGCATGGTACGATATGGATAGTGGATATGATGAAACACACAACCCATTTGCTGATGTCAGTGAGGAATATACCAAGAAGAAAGAAGAAAACTTGAAAAAGAAAAGTGTAAAAAGAATGTCTGAAAAGCAGCGGCAGTACAACAAGGTATGTTTCATCATTGAACAGGAGAGGGAATGTAATGTGGTGCTCATAGGGGTTTTGCCAACCAACCATTGTTATATGAACAAAGAAAATTAAAAAATCTATTGTGAAAATGGTTGTCAAATTAGCATCACAATACCAACACTTGTAAACTCACCTATAAAGAGCATTTCAAACATCTCAATGCACTTTACAATTATTGTATGAACCACTTGCGCCTTACAATCATGAGGAAATTATTAGTTAGTATGTATTAGAACTAGCCTGTCACTGAGGATGGTCACGGCCAGTGTTTGTTACATCCCCAGTGTTTTTTATGTCTCTTCAATGCCGGTTAGTTAGTGTAGTGTGGAGAGTTCATTAGTTATTAAATTAATTAAACGTGCACAGAGTATGTATTGTCTGTGTGCAATTACAGTTGTAATTTTATTTTAAAATGATATATACAGTCAACTTGTTAGCTCGTGCGGTCCCTTGCCATTATTATAGTACTGAAGATGGTTGATTTGTTCTAAAGCTGGAATCATTAAAATTAAGAAATGGTTCATACATAAGTAGCGTGGATGCACTTGGGAGGTTGCCTAAGCACTCAAGAAGCTAGAGTTGCACTCTGCTTCGTGTCGTGCAACTCATTACACGTCTTTTGTGCTTAGCAACCTCCCGCATGCATCCATTACACTATGAACGCACAACTACTTATGAACCATTTCTTTTATAACATAGACAAAAAGTCATCGTAAAATTTTCGAGCTTAATCAATCAAGTGACTTGTGTCATAGAACAAATGTCTCAAATTTGTTTAGAACAACTTCATTCAGTAAGTTATTTAGTAGGACATTACATGGTAAAACTGTTTCTTGTGTACCTTTTCTCAAAACTGACTACAGTGTGCAAAAAGGCAAAATTACAAAAAATCCGACCGTTGATTGCGTGCACACGCTCAAAAATGACGTTGAACTGGTTAGCACTCAGCGTGCTCCATTTGCGTGCTCCATACATTTTTTGTTCATAGATAAAAAACCAATCAGAGCGTGCGTTATAACTTATCTATGTTATAATATTATTTATACGTAGTTGAATATAAATCTATTTTCATTATTTATGATGTTTCTTTAATGTAGGATAACGATATGTGGGAAACAAACCGTATGTTGACAAGTGGTGTTGTCCAGAAGCTGGAAGTAGATGAAGACTTTGAGGATGAAAATGAAGCTAAAGTCCATTTATTAGTTCATAACATAGTACCACCATTCCTTGATGGACGTATCGTGTTCACCAAGCAACCAGAACCTGTCGTACCACTTAAGGTATGTTGGTATTCATTCTAGTATCAAGGATAGGTAATATAATGAAATTTGTAACATGACCTTCGTCGAAGGGCTAAAGCTCAAAACCTCAGTAAAGTAAATTAACATTTTTTACGGTGTTACAAATTTCATTCTATTACCTATCGTTTATATCAAACACCGACGCAGCCTATACTAGTTTACTCGCTAGTTTCCATTTAAGTGAAGTTAAGTTAACATTTTTTACGGTGTTACAAATTTCATTCTATTACCTATCGTTTATATCAAACACCGACGCAGCCTATACTAGTTTACTCCCTAGTTTCCATTTAAGTGAAGTTAAGTTAACATTTTTTACGGTGTTACAAATTTCATTCTATTACCTATCGTTTATATCAAACACCGACGCAGCCTATACTAGTTTACTCGCTAGTTTCTATTTCTATTTTTTACGGTGTTACAAATTTCATTCTATTACCTATCGTTTATATCAAACACCGACGCAGCCTATACTAGTTTACTCCCTAGTTTCCATTTAAGTGAAGTTAAGTTAACATTTTTTACGGTGTTACAAATTTCATTCTATTACCTATCGTTTATATCAAACACCGACGCAGCCTATACTAGTTTACTCGCTAGTTTCTATTTCTATTTTTTACGGTGTTACAAATTTCATTCTATTACCTATCGTTTATATCAAACACCGACGCAGCCTATACTAGTTTACTCACTAGTTTCCATTTCTATTTTTTACGGTGTTACAAATTTCATTCTATTACCTATCATTTATATCAAACACCGACGCAGCCTATTCTAGTTTACTCACTAGTTTCCATTTCTATTTTTTACGGTGTTACAAATTTCATTCTATTACCTATCGTTTATATCAAACACCGACGCAGCCTATACTAGTTTACTCGCTAGTTTCTATTTCTATTTTTTACGGTGTTACAAATTTCATTCTATTACCTATCGTTTATATCAAACACCGACGCAGCCTATACTAGTTTACTCCCTAGTTTCCATTTAAGTGAAGTTAAGTTAACATTTTTTACGGTGTTACAAATTTCATTCTATTACCTATCGTTTATATCAAACACCGACGCAGCCTATACTAGTTTACTCGCTAGTTTCTATTTCTATTTTTTACGGTGTTACAAATTTCATTCTATTACCTATCGTTTATATCAAACACCGACGCAGCCTATACTAGTTTACTCACTAGTTTCCATTTCTATTTTTTACGGTGTTACAAATTTCATTCTATTACCTATCATTTATATCAAACACCGACGCAGCCTATTCTAGTTTACTCACTAGTTTCCATTTCTATTTTTTACGGTGTTACAAATTTCATTCTATTACCTATCGTTTATATCAAACACCGACGCAGCCTATACTAGTTTACTCGCTAGTTTCCATTTCTATTTTTTACGGTGTTACAAATTTCATTCTATTACCTATTGTTTATATCAAACACCGACGCAGCCTATTCTAGTTTACTCACTAGTTTCCATTTCTATTTTTTACGGTGTTACAAATTTCATTCTATTACCTATTGTTTATATCAAACACCGACGCAGCCTATACTAGTTTACTCGCTAGTTTCCATTCTAGTATCAATAGGCCATATACTACCAGTACCAGAATGCTTTGCCTACTTTCTTTTGTTAAATAATTAGTGTCAATTGTTCTAGTATTCACAAGAGGGAAATAAGAAAAAAATGTGTAACTTAGTATTCTCTTACTGCTCTCCCCCTCCCCCTAAGTCCTTTTTTTTCACTTGTCTTTGGTTTTTCACAGCCTTATCTGTAACACAGCTATCCCAAAAATGAATAAAATGTAAATAAATATAAATATATGAATAATTTACAACCATCACCCCCTGTCAGGGCTCTTCCATGAGGTTCAATCACACTCACTACATTCAATATTTAAACTCTGCTCACATTTTGATTTTTGCGGAGGGAGGAAAACTGAATAACCTGAGGAAAACCCCTTGTGGCATGGGAGAGAACAACACATCAAACAAACTATATTCACTTGTTGCCCAAGCCGGGAATTCAACCCAGGTCACAGTGGTGAAAGGCCAGTACTCTCTGCGCTAGGCCACTCATACCACCCACAATACTTTCAAAACAGACAAGTTTATCTAATTGCATTCCTATTTACAGGACCCTACCTCTGACATGGCAATCATATCCAGGAAGGGCTGTCTAGTAGTGAGAAGATTCCGGGAAGAAAAAGAAAGAAAGAAAGCACAACAGAAACACTGGGAGCTTGCGGGTACAAACCTTGGCAACATCATGGGCATACAGAAAGATAAAGGAGAGGTATGTCCTTCAAGATGTTTCTACTTCAGTGTGCTTAAGTATTCCCTAAGTACAAAATTACAAAGCCCAAAAGTGTGACCACAGATAATTTATTCACATTCTTTTGACATGTTTGTCTGTAGCTGCTTTGGATTCAAATGGACTTCATTCCAGCTATTTTAACCTCAAAATTCATCATTCTGAAGATTGACATCATTCTTGTCTTGTGATTCACAGTGAGAAATGTTGACATTTAATCTAGAGGAGTTGATTGAAAAGATGTAGAGAAAATATGAATAAATTATCGCCAGTCATACTTTTGGGCTTTGCGCTGTAACTGGTGGGTGTGTGAGAGAGTGTCCCTAAATACAAAACGAACTAACTACAGAGGCATGATGGTCTAGTAATCAGTGGATCGGATTCCGGGCCTACTGGTCTGTGTTCGATTCCCGGCCCGGGCAATTGCGTTGTGTCATTGGGCAATACACTTTACTCTCTGTGTGTCTCGTCTTCTAGAATAAGGACCTAAAGCTGGAGGTCTGCTTTCACCCTATTCCTATATAAGGTGGATTTAAAAGATCCTGTTGTGCTATGTTCGCAAAGAGTAGGGGATTGTCTCCTGGCACAACAGTCTGGTCTCGGAGGCATTTCATATACTATCCACAGTATTCATGATTGTAAACTGCGTGGCAGCAATGTGCGCCTTCATATAGCAGTCGTTAAGTCCTCCACATTTCTCATGTAAAACTGTCATGATTGTAAACTGCGTGGCAGCAATGTGCGCCTTCATATAGCAGTCGTTAAGTCATCCACATTTCTCATGTAAAACTGTCATGATTGTAAACTGCGTGGCAGCAATGTGCGCCTTCATATAGCAGTCGTTAAGACCTCCACATTTCTCATGTAAAACTGTCATGATTGTAAAAGTTCTGCGTGGCAGCAATGTGCGCCTTCATATAGCAGTCGTTAAGACCTCCACATTTCTCATGTAAAACTGTCATGATTGTAAAAGTTCTGCGTGGCAGCAATGTGCGCCTTCATATAGCAGTCTGTTAAGTCCTCCACATTTCTCATGTACACTGAGATGTCTGTTCTCAGTTTCTGTTATCCCTGCTTAGAGGGAGACCATTGTTATTATTATTAATGGAACTACTACTTACCCCATGGACATAGGTTTAAGTAATTTGCACTTGGCTCAAGTGATCACTTTTTGCAGCAAGAACATCAGAATATAGTGACAGTGTGCGGGGCACAGTACCCCCAAAGTATCAAAACACTTGTAAATAAAACAGTTCTTTATTAAGTTATTTGTGTGATGTCAATAGGAGTTAGATGTGGCTGAAGATGAATACAAAAAGAACCAAAAGTTTGCAGATCACATGAATTCATCCAGTGAAGCAACTAGTGATTTTGCCACCAAGAAAACATTAGCCCAACAAAGACAGTTCCTGCCAATCTTTGCAGTCAGACAAGAGGTAATTGACAGTGGAAAGGTTGATTATTGTTATTGTTGATCATGTTGAATTTGTTTTTGCTGTAGGTGTGGTTGTTGTTGCTGTTTTTTTATTGTTGTAGGTGTTGGTATTGTTATTGTTGTTACAATTTGTTGTTGTTGTTTTTATTGTTGTAGGTGTTGTTGTTTTTATTGTAAGTTGTATGTGTTGTTGTTGTTGTTGTTGTTGACATTAATATTGTATTCGCTGAATTGTTTTATTTGTTGGTATTCTTATTGTTGCAATTTGTTTTGTTCTTGTCCTTGTTATTACAAATACTGTTTGTTGTTAGATAATTGGTGTTGATATCCAGTAAGAAATAAGAGACTGGAACATATTACAATAGAGATGTTTTTTTCTTGATGTCAATTCTTTTTTTGTTTAGTTGCTGAATATAGTGCGTGATAACCAGATAGTGATTATCGTTGGTGAAACAGGATCTGGTAAAACTACACAATTAACACAGGTAAACAAGTGTAATTGACCCATGACAAACCTTGTTCTATTGTGTAAATGACTGCCTTAATATAGGCTAATCAATTACAGTGCTGCTAATTCAACCGGGACCACCTCGAGTTTATTAGCCAATCACGTTTGAGCTTAAGAACAAAAGATATCTACTTTGTCTCCTTATCAGCCAATCAAATTATAGGCGCGAATTGACTTGACGGATCGTCTATGTCTGGTTCTTTTGTTCTTAAGCTCAAACGTGATTGGCTAATAAACTTGGGGTGGCCCCGGTTGAATTAGCAGCACTGTAAATATAATAAAAATACAAATTATATTTTGTGAGATAACATGATAAGTATCTTATTAAGTATGCATTGATTGCAAAAAATATCCTTGAAATAAATAAAGATAAAAATAAATAGGTGCCAGAGACATAAAAATGTATCTTTGAGTGTTCAACTCGATATCTGACAAGTGAGAGCAGAGGACGAGTGAGGTATTGAGATTGAACACAATAAGATAAGTTTAATATCACCAAGCTATATCACCCATGTATTAATCTGTTATCAAGAAATGATTTTAAAACACTGAAAACTTTGAGACATGTGTGATAAATAAAAATATCTTGTGAAATCCTTATAACACACTGTATGTTGTATAATAAAACGATTTATGTTCTAAGATTGAAAATAAAAGTTTGATCTCATGTCAAATGGTTAGTATGATATTTAAGCCCCAGTCTAACATGTGTTAACATGTATTCTAGTTTATGCATGAGGATGGCTATACCAACTATGGCATGATAGGTTGTACACAGCCACGTCGTGTTGCTGCCATGTCTGTTGCTAAGAGAGTCAGCGAGGAAATAAACTGTAACCTTGGAGATGAGGTTGGATATGCCATTCGTTTTGAAGATGTCACGTCTGAGGTAAATATATCAAATGGAAACAAGCAAGTAAACTAGTATAGGCTGCGTCTGTATTTAATATAAATGACAGGTAATATAATGAAATTTGTAACACCGTAAAAAATGTTGACTTAACTTTACGGATGTTTCGAGTTTTAGCCCTTCGTCTTTTACTCCGACGAAGAACTAAATCTTGAAATGCCAGTAAACTTAAGTCAACATTTTTTTACGGTGTTACAAATTTCATTATATTATATATCAGAGTTAATTTGTGGAGCATTCTTCTCTGATCATGAAACAATAGATTAAAGTTGAGGCTAGTGTCTTCTAGAAAAAATAGTGAAGGTGTAGATTCATCCACTCCAGCCTTGATTGAAATCAATTATTCCATTGTCAGTCGTGTGAATTTTAAATGTGTAATTGTAAATGGAGTTTTGTAACCCAGTAGTTATAATATATAATATTGAAGAAAATATTATATAAAAATATTATATCTAACAACAAGGGCGGATCCAGGGGGAGGGTTGGGAGGTTCAGGACCCCCTGTCAAATTTAAGTTCAAATATTTTTTCAAATATTTTGCTTGGCGGAATTGGGCTTCCTGTGGTAAAATGCGCCCGGGATTCCTATGCCAACCCAATTTTCCCCTGGGACCCCCCTTTTGAAAAATCCTGGATCCACCCTTGAACAATTTATGATATATATAATATATCCTATTGTAAATAGAGTTTTGTAACCCAGTAGTTACTGTCATTGTAAATGAAATTTTGTAAATTACCCAGTAGTTACTGTAATTGTAAGTGGAGTTTTGTAACCCAGTAGTTACTGTCATTGTAAATGGACTTTTGTAACCCAGTAGTTACTGTAATTGTAAGTGGAATTTTGTAACCCAGTAGTTACTGTCATTGTAAGTGGAGTTTTGTAACCCAGTAGTTACTGTGATTGTAAGTGGAATTTTGTAACCCAGTAGTTACTGTGATTGTAAGTGGAGTTTTGTAACCCAGTAGTTACTGTCATTGTAAATGGAGTTTTGTAACCCAGTAGTTACTGTAATTGTAAGTGGAGTTTTGTAACGCAGTAGTTACAGCATTTGTAAATGGAGTTTTGTAATCCAGTAGTTACTGCAATTGTAAATGGAGTTTTGTAACCCAGTAGTTACTGCAATTATAAATGGAGTTTTGTAACCCAGTAGTTACTGTCATTGTAAATGGAGTTTTGTAATCCAGTAGTTACTGCAATTGTAAATGGAGTTTTGTAACCCAGTAGTTACTGTCATTGTAAATGGAGTTTTTGACCCAGTAGTTACTGTCATTGTAAATGGAGTTTTGTAACCCAGTAGTTACTGTAATTGTAAGTGGAGTTTTGTAACCCAGTAGTTACTGTCATTGTAAATGGAGTTTTGTAACCCAGATTTAACTGTTAGCACTGCCAAACAAAACGATCAATCTTGTTTTGAATAGGCCTTTTGCAACAACAGGTCATGTGACCCACCCCTTTTAAATCGAACAGCTGTTTCAAAATGAACATCAGAAATGAAAAGAGCACCTCCATATTAGTAAGAAGCCAAAGTTTTAGCTCATGTAGAGCATAGGAGAAATAGCATTAAATATAAAATTCAATATTTTATAAGGATTTGTATGGGAAATAGCATATTTTCCATACAAATCCTTATAAAAAAATGAATTTAAAATGAAATGCCATTTCCCTCGTGTTACATTTTATGAGCTGATATTTCGCCTTCTTGCTAATGTTGAGGTGCTCTATTCATTTCTGATGTTCATTTTGACACAGCTATTCGATAGGGTAGGGTCTTGAAATAAGTACATATTTACTAGTTTACTAGTTAATTCTTGTTGTTTTTACACTAGAAAACCATGATCAAGTACATGACAGATGGTATTCTGTTGCGTGAGTCTCTAAGAGAATCAGACTTAGACCACTACAGCGTCATCATCATGGACGAAGCACATGAACGCTCACTTAACACTGACGTACTCTTTGGTCTACTCCGAGAGGTAATGAGGGATATCAACTTTAGAGTAATGGCTAATAGTTATAGCGCATTTCCAGAACTACTCAATGCGCTTATTCAACATGTTCGAGTTGAAGGTATATCAAGGCACATTATTAGCTGCCACCATACAACCCATGTCTGAACACATAGTTCTTTTATGTCCCTCAATATTTTTAAGTTTTGAGAGACGGGATCTCCATTTTACGTTGCTATCTGAGAGGATGTGAAGTTCTAACCATTTGTAGATGTTTAAGAAACAAAGGCAGCAACTTCTTCTCAATTATTTAAAGACCCTGAATAATGGTCCAGCCGGGTTTAAAACCCAGACCTTCCGCACAGTAATCCAAAGCTCTATCCACTGAGCTAATCGGTTGGTGGTTCAACCTATAAATCCTTGAGACAGTTATTGTACTACAGTATTGTATCCACATTATTTCGCGCGCACTTCTAGTTAGTATAAGCCAATCAGAAGCATTTCTGTCACATCACCAACAGTTCCAAGAGAGTTGAGAGTTGTTTCCTGTGATAACCCTCGACAAATACATCCTTTAAATAACTTTACATTATAAAGTTCTATGTTACTTGGGTAAGAGACGTGATGGTCTAGTGGTCTGGGGACCGAATTCCGGGCCTAATGGTCTGGGTTCGATTCCCGGCCCGGGCGATAACGTTGTGTCCTTGGGCAAGACACTCTACTCTCTCAGTGCCTTGTCTTCTCGGATAAGGACGTAAAGCCGGAGGTCTCGTCTACCTACACTCTAATCCTATATAAGGTGGACGTTAAAGATCCTGTTGTGCTATGTTCGCAAAGAGTAGGGGATTGTCTCCCGGTACAACAGTTAGGTCTTGGAGGCATTCACTAACCATACTCATGATTGTAAGCTGCTGGTTTACAGCAGTCTGATAAGTCCTCCATATATATATCCTGTAAAGCGCTATGAGCTTTGTAATAGCGCTATATAAATAAGTATATATTATTATTATTATTATATAATAAAAGTTCACTGCTGCTCTACCAGGGATAAAAGATAATAAAAACAAAGCGCAAATGCCTAAAAGTAACCGAAATTGTTTTTGTCTCGAGGGGCCATTTTGGAACTATTTGCTTTGACAAACAATCCTTTGCGGGCTTGGTTTTGTGCTGGATTTCAATGCATTTTGAATAATTGTTTTTTAATCTTCACAAGTACTGTGACATTGCGGATCCTTTTGATTGTTTAGATTGTGTTATTGCGAATTGCTAACTAACTCTTTGAGACAGGAATTTGTTTCACGTTTACGTTTGTAAATAAACGGTTTAAAACAACACTAATCTAAGAAGGACTAAAAGGAATAGGCTTTGTAACTTTCCCATGACACTTGTGTTGCTCTTCAGGTTGTAAGTAGAAGACGCGACTTGAAATTGATAGTGACATCAGCAACAATGGATGCAAAAAAGTTTTCTGATTTCTTTGGCAATGTCCCTACATACAAGGTAATAATAATAACATTGCTACTTGTGCTTGTACCAATATCATGATTATTGTAATCTTAAACATCATTTTCACAATCATTGTTGTCATCATTATCATTAGCAGCATTGTCATTATATTAACCATCATCATCATATTTGTCATCATTGTCATCATCACCATCATTGCCATCATGGTCATCATTACCAACATCATCTTGACGAAGACCATCATCATCATTACTATCATCTTCACCATTGTCTTCGTCACCATCTCAAACATCACTATCTTCATCACTATCATTACCATCATCATTACTATCATCATCATGATGAAGACCATCATCATCATTACTATCATCTTCACCATTGTCTTCTTCACCATCTCAAACATCACTATCTTCATCACTATCATCACCACCATCATTACTATCATCATCATGAAGACCATCATCATCATTACTATCATCTTCACCATTGCCTTCGTCACCATCTCAAACATCACTATCTTCATCACTATCATCACCACCATCATTACTATCATCATCATGATGAAGACCATCATCATCATTACTATCATCTTCACCATTGTCTTCGTCACCATCTCAAACATCACTATCTTCATCACTATCATCACCATCATCATTACTATCATCATCATGAAGACCATCATCATCATCACCATCATTATTACTATCATCATCACCATTGTCATCACCCTCATCATCATTATCTTCACCATCATCATCATGGCAGCTATTATTACTATCATCATCACCATCGCCATCATCATACCTGTCATCATCACCACCATCATCATGGCAGCTATTATTTCCATCATCATCAGCTAATTATTTGGATTGATATATTAGTGGGTCATTGAATAAAATAAGTCAATGTATGCTTCTACTATCTTTTTTTATTTACAGATCCCAGGTAGAACATTCCCTGTAGATATATTCTTTAGTCGTACAGTCTTGGAAGATTATGTAGAAAGTTCTGTGAAACAAGCACTGCAAATCCACCTCACTCCTACTAAAGGTAAATATTGTTAGACTGCCCAGCTTGGTATTTCATAAGGTTTTCATAGGGTATTCATAGGCTTTTCACAGGCTTTTCATAGGCTTTTCATAGGTTTTTCATAGGCTTTTCATATTACAATCTTGGACATGAATAAATGACACTCGCTGTAAATGCTTGATACTATCCATTTCACAACCATTTTCTCCCCTCCCCCCCTCCCCTGAACAATGTTGATAATCCTGATAAAGAAACACCTTCAGGGAACACAACATTGCATTGGGGGAGGGGGTATCAAAATACAATCGTTCTAGTGATATTTAGTTTTCAAACAGTGTCAACATTTATGTCCAAGATTGTAGGCTTTTCATACTAGGCATTTAATAGGCTTTTCATATGTATTCATAGGGGTTTCTTTATTGGAATTACTAATGTGCAAACAATAAGATCTAAAACATGTCATATTTCTTTGTGTATGGTTTGGCAAAGATGATTGGTATTATTTCAGTGTTTAATGTCAAGTTTGTTTATCTGTAGGTGATATTTTAATCTTCATGCCTGGACAAGAAGACATTGAAGTTACTTGTGAACTGATTGCAGGTTAGTGCTGTCATTGTGGTTATCTGACATTGATGTTTTTGATGATGCCCTCTGGTCCTGAAGTTGCTGTTTTTGTTGCTGCAGTTGTTGGTGTTGATGTTGTTGCTGCTGCCACTGAAGACGTCGTTGATATTGCAGTTTTCTCCAGTTGTGTTTTTGTTGCTTCAGCTACTGATTCTGAAGCTGTTGGTGGTGATATTGTAGTTGATGTTGTTGCTTCTGCTTCTGCTTCTGCTGCTGAAGATGTTGTTGGTGTTTATATTGCAGTTCTTGTTTCTACTGTTGTTGTTGTTGCTTCTGCTGCTGCTGCTGTAAATGTTGGTGTTGATATTGCAGTCAATGTTGTTGTTGTTGCTGTTGTTGCTTCTGCTACTGTAAATGTTGGTGTTGATATTGCAGTCAATGTTGTTGTTGTTGCTGTTGTTGCTTCTGCTACTGTAAATGTTGGTGTTGATATTGCAGTCAATGTTGTTGTTGCTTCTGCTACAACTGTAAATGTTGGTGTTGATATTGCAGTCAATGTTGTTGTTGCTGTTGTTGCTTCTGCTACTGTAAATGTTGGTGTTGATATTGCAGTTTTTGTTTCTGTAGTTGCCGTTGCTGCTTCTTGTTGCTGTTGTTTGTCTGTTGATGTTGATTGCTGTTGTTGTTACTGATGTTCTAAGTGTTGTTGTTTTCATTTTCATTGTTATGGTATTTACATCAATATTACCACCAAAAGTACTTAACCTACTGCATATTCCAGATTATCTTGAGCCTTTGTAAGGTATCACTTGTAAGGTAGTCATAGTGTCTTGATTTCATGTTCAGAACGACTAGCTGAAGTAGATGAATCACCTCCATTAGCTATCCTGCCTATCTATTCCCAGCTACCATCAGACTTGCAGGCCAAGATCTTTCAAAGGGCACCAGATGGTGTCAGGAAGTGTGTGGTAGCAACTAACATTGCAGAGACCTCATTGACAGGTCAGTCTGTTCTCAGTAACTGAATTGCTAGAGTGGATTTAGCGTAGATACATAAATGCGTGCAACATAAATAGTACTAAATAGTGATATTTTATGCTAATTCTATTGTTTTTGATTGTTTAATTAGCACTATTTAGTACTAATTAGTACAACTTGTTTCATGGGTATTTTATTTTATTTGCACTCTATTATTCTGAATTTCTTTTAATTAATAACAGTCTGTTTTCTTTCTTCCTTCTTTCCTACCTTCCTTTCCCTCTCTCCTTCCTTCCCTCCCCTTTCCCCCTCCTTCCTTACTTCCCTATCCTTACCTACCTTCCTTCCTTCCTTCCTTCCTTCCTTCCTTCCTTCCTTCCTTCCTTCCTTCCTTCCTTCCTTCCTTCCTTCCTTCCTTCCTTCCTTCCTTCCTTCCTTCCTTCCTTCCTTCCTTCCTTCCTTCCTTCCTTCCTTCCTTTCCTTTTCCCTTCTTTCTTTCCATGCTTTCTTTCTTTCTTTTTTTGTATTGACTACATCTGTATGTTATTGTTCTTTAGTTGATGGTATCATGTTTGTTGTTGATGCTGGTTACTGTAAGCTGAAGGTGTACAATCCTAAAATTGGTATGGATGCATTGCAAGTATATCCTATTAGTCAGGTATGAAATATTCAGTTTCTATTACTGCTGTACAAAGACTGTTTAGTTTGTTGTACAGTCTCCATTGCTGTTTAATAATATTAGGTTAATTGTGTATATATGACAGCAATAATGACGATACCAGAGAGGAGGATGATGACAATGGTGATGATGACAATGACAGATAAGATATTTGTGATGACAAATGTGATGTTGGTGAAGATAATGATGATGATGATGATGATGATTCAAACTGATGATGATGTTTTTATTTCTTCATTTACCAGGCTAATGCCAATCAGAGGTCAGGAAGAGCAGGAAGAACAGGACCAGGGTAGGAAATTTGTGCCAGAAGGGGTTGTCACACATAGGATGATTGATGTGTTGTTGTTGGTATTGCAGTCACTGTTATGTATCAGTCAATTCCAAGGGTGCCCATCCCCCCTCCGGGCAACACCCGGGGCATTTGATTTTTCTCAAAAACAATTGTCAAATCCCCACCTGTGTGGGCAAGCTACATTGTCAAATGCCCCACCGTCAGGGCCGTGGAAGACTGTCAAACTCCCCACCCCTGGGCAAGCAGTGTGGTCACTCTGTGTACAATACCAGTCCCTTTGCTTTGCATGGTCAATATGGCGTTCACGAATCGTCACACGTGCAAGACGTATTAAAGTTACGTATCTAGGAGACTCCATTGTTTAAGTGAAACAAAGCCAGTGGGAAAAAATTATCAATATGAAGTAATGTAACAAGAACATTTTCCTTTTATTTGCTGGTAAGCACAGCTGACTTTGTATCAAGTGTGATCGATGCATATTTATATCATTTGGAAAGCTTTCAAAGTCATGCAGTAGTTTGAATCACTGTATAGATATATGAATTTAAGCTTACCTTTTGAGATGAAACTTTAAAGTCAGTTGCAAAAACTGCCTTTCTAATGTGGTCACCCTGGCCCCACCTATACAAAGTATTAAAGTAAGATGTTATTTAAATAATTGATATAAAAACTTGATTTACGGACTAGACTGAACAGGTGAGTGTAAAACTATGTTTGGTATTTTTGGCCGCTGACCATGATATTTCGATTGTCAAATGCCCCACCGGTCAGGCAACATATTTTTGTCAAATGCCCGCCCCTGCAGACAAATGCTCAAGTCAAATGCCCGGGGTATGCCCAGAGGGGGTATGGACACCCTTGGAATTGACGGATACATTATCATCGGAAATGTTGCCAATATAACATACAGTGTTCTGTAGGGATTTCGTACACTCATAAAAATCGTATCACACATGTGACTAGTTTGATATTTCTATTTATCACACATGTCTACATTTTCAACATTTTGAAATAATTTAAATTGTATTATATATTAAACAGATTAATACATGGGCGCTTGGAGATATAAAATTTATCTTCTTGTGTTCAATCTCTGCTTCACTCGCTCATGTGATATCTCCGCGCGCCCATGTATTAATTCCTATTTAATTCACCTTTTGCTGATCAATAACAGCACAGAAACTGTCATTAATGCAAAAAAATCATTGTCTTAAATGTGAAAGAGGCATACACTTCATGCCAATGCTTAATGCTATGTGTTTATATATTTGTGTGTGTTCATATTTTTGTATATCTCAAATTTCTGTACCTATTACAGCTCCGTCATTAAACTTATTTAATTAATTTATTCTCAGCTGCATATGAAATTATAGTTAACAGGTTCCCATTTAAATCTGTACTTTCCCATTTAAATCTGTACTTTCCCATTTAAATCTGTACTTTCCCATTTAAATCTGTACATATGCAAATTGTGTTGATATGTGCTAAACACACAGATTAACCAATCAGAGTATATTATTTCTGAAGTGAACTTCTTGGATTGGTTGATCTGTGTGTTTAGCACACATCAACACAATTTGCATAAGTACAGATTTAAATGGGAAAGTACAGATTTAAATGGGAACCTATGGATTGTAGGTCATCATTTTAATGATTGTGTCATTTTGCTACCTGTACCAGAATGCTTTATGACTGTGTTTGTCTGCTTCAGTCAATGTTTCAGACTCTACACAGAGAATTCCTACAACAATGAACTACTTGTGACGACTATACCAGAAATCCAGCGAACCAACCTTTCCAATGTTGTATTGTTGCTCAAATCTCTTGGAGTACAGAACCTACTGGAGTTTCATTTTATGGATCCACCACCACAGGTAGAATTAAGGGGGCCTTTCATTTACTAGTGTATTTGGGGGGGGGGGGGGGGGGTCAAAATCACCTGTTGTCTCTTCCAAATATTAATAATATATTCACTATATCACATTTTTGGTTCTCGGTTTTAATGGGCAATCAAAAAGACGTCCACACAGCAACTTTGATAGGAATTCGTCAAATAGCAGCTGAGATATAGCCACTTGAATATATAATTTCTCCATACAAATCACAGTATTTTCGGCTCTATTCAAAACTTTTGGAACAGAGCTTAAACTACAGTGATTTGTGTGGGGGAAATTATGTATACAAGTGGCCATATCTCAGCTAATATTTGACAGATTCCCACCAAATTTGGTGTGTGAATGTCTTTTGTGATTGTCCATTCATTTACATTCATGTAAAGTTAATTCAATTTCTCAATACTCAATCTCAATCCTTTTTTCCAGGAAAACATTCTTAATTCCATGTACCAGCTGTGGATACTTGGTGCTTTAGACAACACAGGGTCACTGACAACACTTGGTCGTACGATGGTTGAGTTTCCTTTAGACCCGGCTATGTCAAAGATGTTGATTGTCTCTGTTGATATGGACTGTAGTGATGAAGCTCTGGTATGTCACTGTTATGATCTCAATTAATCATTATTCTTCTTCTTTGATTCCTTTGAAGTATTCACACTTTCTTTTGTTGATTTTGTGCTCTTTTCCTACTATTCAATCTATTCATTCATTCATTCATTCATGCATTCATTCATTTATTCATTCATGCATTCATTCATTCATTTATTCATTCATTCATTTATTCATTCATTCATTCATTTATTCTTCCATCCATCCATTCATCCATCCATTCGTTCATTTTTTCATCCATCCATCTATCCATTCATTTACTTCTCCATTCATTTATTCATTCATCCATCCATTCATTTATTCATCCATCCATCCATCCATCCATCTATCCATTCATTTACTTCTCCATTCATTTATTCATTCATCCATCCATCCATTCATTTATTCATCCATCCATCCATCCATCCATCCATTCATCTATTCATTCATCCATTCATTCATCTATCCATCCATCCATTTATTCATTCATTTATTCATTCATTTATTCATTCATTTATTCATTCTTTTTTCCATCCATTCATTCATTCATTTCTTTTCCCATCTCACTGTTTTGTTAACATATATATCCATGGATTGTTCTGTAGACTATAGTATCCATGCTGTCCGTCCCAGCAATATTCTACCGTCCTAAAGGAAGAGAGGAAGACAGCGATGCAGCAAGAGAGAAGTTTGCTGTGCCTGAGAGTGACCATCTGACTTACCTCAATGTCTACCAACTGTGGAAATCTAACAAGTATGTGAAAGATAGAGTGGTTTTCATTAACCCGTGAAATACTCTTTAGTGTGTCCCTCTTTAATACACTCTAATTCCATTGTGTTCTTTTGTTGTTATTTGACTATCACATTTTAACTAATGCACTTTATTTCACATGTTAATGAAAACCACTCTATTGCATACCGGTATTTACATACATTTTATCACTTTTATTTGTACACAAGTGTACTGAGACATACGTATAGTGGGCTACACAAGAACCTACTACTACTACTACTATTATTATTATATCAGACACCAACACTGACAGTCTTTTGCAGGACTACACACACCATCAACATCACTTACACCTGGGTTCAAACCATTTAAACATCAGACACCAACAGTCTTTCTCAAGACCATACACACTGCTATGACCACAACTTATCAACATCACTTACACCTGGGTTCAAACCATTCAAACAACAGACACCAACACCAACAGTCTTTCTCAAGACCATACACACTGCTATGACCACAACTTATCAACATCACTTACACCTGGGTTCAAACCATTCATACATCAGACACCAACACCTTGACAGTCTTTCTCAAGACACACAAACCCAGACGATCACAACTCATCAACATCACTTACACCTGGGTTATTGATATTGATATATTTTCCCATCAAGTATAAAATATCTTTCATCTATTTTTCAACAGTTACTCGGCGCAGTGGTGTAATGAGCATTTCATCCATGTCAAAGCTATGCGTAAGGTCCGTGAAGTCAGAGGACAGCTCAAAGAAATCATGGTACAACATCATATCCCTGTGAATTCATGTGGTAACGACTGGGATGTCATTAGAAAGTGCATTTGTTCCTCATACTTTCATCAAGCAGCCAAACTCAAGGTAATTCTGTCTAATATCTACAAGTGTAGGAAATATAATATTAAAACTACGCTGAAGAGATGTTTTAATTGATGAAAACTGTTGGTATTTCACTCTATTTCAAAATCATTTTCAAATTTACTGTTGTTTTACAAGCAAGCTAATATCTAATGTACAGGACTAATGTTAGATGGGCTTAAAGCTTAATTTATAGCTTTCCTATATTGTTATTATTTTAGTTGTTTTTGCTGATCCATCAATCAGTTTTTAGGCAGAGCTTATTTCAAATCAACCAATAATAATAATACTCAATTTCTTTTATTGCGTGCTCCATGAAATCATAATAAAAATTGCTAAAAATAATAGCAAGGAGTCAAATAGAAGTGTTTCAAGCTTATTTCAAATCAGCCAATCACAGGATGAGTTTGTGTAAGCTCTGTCTTCAAGGATGATTGACAGGTCATAAACGACAAATTTTTTATCAAAGTTGGAGGTCAAAGTGCAATACTTTGGCTTAATAAAATGAAAGCACCATTAGTCAATGCGAGGCTTGCAAGTTATTTACATACAATAAGCTGCTTTGTGAGAAAGGTTTATTAGTGCCAAAAACAATAATAATCAATAACATGTAGAATAAAATAATAATAAATAAAACAGGTTCCCATTTAAATCTGTACTTTCCCATTTAAATCTGTACTTATGCAAATTGTGTTGATGTGTGCTAAACACACAGATCAACCAATCAGTGAAGTTCACTTCAGAAATAATATACTCTGATTGGTTGATCTGTGTGTTTAGCACACATCAACACAATTTGCATAAGTACAGATTTTGAATGGTAAAGTACAGATTTAAATGGGAACCTGTTATAAATAATTGTGTTATGTTGAAATATAGGGAGTTGTTATTGAATCTCCCTAGCCAGTGGCTAATGTTTAAGTATTCGAAGCACTCACACTCACTACCCCTACATTAAATATTTTAACACACATCACTTCTCTGTAAAATAAATAAACTAAAATATTTCTTTCCATTGATATATTTGTTTTTGTTGATAAGGGTATTGGTGAATATGTTAACATGCGTACTGGTATGCCCTGTCATCTACATCCAACTAGTGCTCTGTTTGGTATGGGGTATACACCTGATTACATTGTCTACCATGAACTCGTCATGACATCAAAGGTTAGTACAGAAAAAGAATAATAAGAATTCTTCTTTTGCCACCTCCTCTGTCTGGTCTCTCTTATTAGTTACAGTACTTATATTGTGCTAGACGTTTTGACTTAATTAAAGTTATAATTATTATTATCATACTATTTTTTCATTTTTATCTTCCTTGTATTCCTCATTTCATGGATCCATCATTTTTCTGATTTATCTCTTTTCTGATTTTGTATTCTTTCTTTCTGCCTTCATTTTTATCTTCCTTGTGTGGTGCCCTCTTATCTTCTTTCATTATTTCAGCTTTCCCTCCTTCATTCTTCCCTCCTTTCTTTCCCTCTTTCATTCTTCCCTCCTTCATTCTCCCCTCCTTTTTCCCTCCTTCAATCTTCCCTCCTTTCTTTCCCTCCTTAATTCTCCCCTCCTTTCTTTTTCTCCTTCATTCTCTCCTCCTTTCTTTCCCTCCTTCATTCTCTCCTCATTTCTTTCCCTCCTTCATTCTCCCCTCCTTTCTTTCCCTCCTTCATTCTCTCCTCCTTTCTTTCCCTCCTTCAATCTCCCCTCCTTTCTTTCCCTCCTTCATTCTCCCCTCCTTTCTTTCCCTCCTTAATTCTCCCCTCCTTTCTTTTTCTCCTTCATTCTCCCCTCCTTTCTTTCCCTCCTTCATTCTCCCCTCCTTTCTTTCCCTCCTTCATTCTCCCCTCCTTTCTTTCCCTCCTTCATTCTCCCCTCCTTTCTTTCCCTCCTTCATTCTCCCCTCCTTTCTTTCCCTCCTTCATTCTCCCCTCCTTTCTTTCCCTCCTTCATTCTCCCCTCCTTTCTTTCCCTCCTTCATTCTCCCCTCCTTTCTTTCCCTCCTTCATTCTCCCCTCCTTTCTTTCCCTCCTTCATTCTCCCCTCCTTTCTTTCACTCCTTCATTCTCTCCTCCTTTCTTTCCCTCCTTCATTCTCCCCTCCTTTCTTTCCCTCCTTAATTCTCCCATCTTTCTCTTTTTGTAACTTCACAGGAATACATGCAATGTGTCACGGCAGTTGATGGAAATTGGTTGGCAGAGCTAGGACCCATGTTTTATTCTATTAAAGAATCAACCAGATCAAGATCGGTAAGTCAAGATAATTGAGGGTGGATCTTATACACTTGTTGTTGATTTCCTTTGAGGATCATTTTGCTATCTGATTGGCAGAATGCTTGCAAACTGTCGGCATCCACTAAAATACATATTCATTCAATCAATAAATGAATGAAGAAGCAAATAGATGGTGAGAAAATCAACAAAATGAGGATAAGCATTGGTTTATGGCATACCTTTAAATTAGCCTCTCATCTAAATGTACTTAATTACCACATTAAATAAAGTTCACATTTATAATATTGAAACTAGCGAGTACACCAGTATAGGCTGCGTCGGTGTTTGATAAAAACGATAGGTAATAGAATGAAATATGTAACACCTAAAAAAATGTGCCGGTGCATGTTTGATATAAACGATAGATGATAGAATGAAATTTGTAACACTGTAAAAAATGTTAACTTTACTTTACTGACGTTTCAAGCTTTAGCCCTTCGTCAGACATCCTCCGGAACCCAGGGGTAATCTTCTGTCGCTCGTTTCTCGCTCCCTGGGTTCCCGAGGATGTTCGTTGGAGGGCTAAAGCTCAAAACATCAGTAAAGTTGAGTTACCATTTTTAACATTTATAAGTTTACATTTTTAACCTTAGTTAATAAGAATTGTACCAGTGTTTATTTTGTGTTTTCATGCAGGAAAATCGTAAGCGAGCAAGAGATCAAATGTCGGCCATGGAAGAAGAGATGGAGGAAGCAAGTGAACAGATAAAAGCAAGAGAAGAAGAGAAGTTGAACAGAGAATCACCCTCTTTAAGGTATTATTCATTTATTTATTTATTCATTCAATCACTCATCTATTCATTCATCCATCGATTCATTTATCCATCGATTCATTTATCCATCGATTCATTTATCCATCAATTCATTTATCCATCGATTCATTTATCCATCGATTCATTTATCCATCGATTCATTTATCCATCAATTCATTTATCCATCGATTCATTTATCCATCGATTCATTTATCCATCTATCAATCCAATCATTCATCTCTTCATTCATTCATTTGTCCCTTTATCCATCCATGTATTTATTACTTCATCCATCCATTCATTCATCCATCCATTCATTCATTCATCCATCTATTCATTCATTCATGGACCCTTTCATTCATCCACCCATCCATTCATTCATTCATCTATTCATTCATTCATGGACCCTTTCATTCATTCATTCATTCATTCATTCATTCATTCATTCATTCATTCATTCATTCATTCATTCATTCACCTATTCATCCATCCATTCATCCATTCATTCATCCATCCATCCATCCATCCATTCATACATTTATTCATCCACCTATTCATCCACCTATTCATTCATCCATTCATCCATTCATTCATCCATCCATCCATTCATCCATTCATTCATTTATTCATCCACCTATTCATTCATTCATCCATTTATTCATCCACCCATCCATCCATTCATCCATCCATCCATCCATTCATCCATCCATCCATTCATTCATTCATCCATTCATCCATCCATCCATCCATCCATTCATCCATTCATCCATCCATC
The DNA here is from genome assembly GCA_949775045.1 of Metridium senile. NCBI lineage: Eukaryota > Metazoa > Cnidaria > Anthozoa > Actiniaria > Metridiidae > Metridium > Metridium senile. The sequence continues at coordinate 19,053,894 of OX459100.1, read as the reverse complement.
CATCCATCCATTCATTCATTTATTCATCCACCTATTCATTCATTCATGGACCCTTTCATTCATCCACCCATCCATCCATTCATTCATTTATCCATCCATCCATCCATGCATAGATTTTGCTTCTTTTTGCTGTCTGATAGAACTCAAACATAAATATTTTAGTTATCTTATTTATAATATATTTCTTGTTGAATTGACAAACTGTGTTTTATTCAACAGAACAAATATCATCACTCCAGGTCGACGTACACCAGCCACTCCTAAAAGAACACCAAAACGCTTTGGTCTATAAACTTACGCTGTAGTCACTCCTGGTCTCTGATCTTAAGGCATACATGTATACAACTTATTTAATAAAGGTTATTGTTGAGAAAGCCATAAGTTTTCCTTGAAACTGGAACTCAAATCTTCGTGTAGGTTAAGTTCTTTCACAGACAATAACTAAAACCAAGCATTGTTGCTATATAATGTAGTGGTCTTGCTGAGAAGCAAGCCATATAATTTGGGCTTTCTCAACAACAACTTGAAGTTATCTTATAATGCGAATGTACATACTGATTTAGCAGGATTTTTTTATTTAGGACCACTCGTTTTTTATTGGCAGAGAGGCTGGCATTTTTGCTAAACTTTTACTTACCCCCACAAAATGTTGGTACAATTCTTCACATGTCCCCCTAATCTATTTCATGTTCATTAGCATAAATTCCCTTAAAATATTTCATTATTTCTCCTACCCACCCCCTTTGATGGTCATTTTTTTCACCCATTATTAATCAAAATCACAACTCCCTACTCCTCCCCTCCTGATAAAGATTGAACGGTCTCAAAGAGTGAGCTGCATCACTGACAATGCCAGTTTCATTGCTTGTGATAGTCACTGACAGGAACGTTTTCTAATAATATAAAAAACCTGCTATAAAACGATTGCACAATGTGTAAATAAATAAATATGTCTAAATTCCAAAACCTTTTGTAATCCATTTATTTTTAGTTAACAATGTTTTTACTGTGGGAGGGGAGGGACAAATACAATTGTATAATAATGCTATGTATAAATGAATAAAAAACTTTGTGCATAAAATCAGTGTTGTTTATGGCTTGTTTACGTCACTCCTATCTTATTCTGCTTTTACACCCATTGAAATATAACAATAAAGGATCGTTCCAACCCCATTGTGACGTCATATTCCCATGGAGACCGATTAGCCAATCACTTCACAGCTTTATACACATATAAACAAACTACTCGGTGTCACTTGCCCTCTTTCTCGCTGCACTACGTAAGCGAAAGACGGACGGACGAACTTCATACACATTCCTCAAAGGTACGTGATATAATGACAGCACTAAATACGCAGTAATAACGCTACGTAAAGTACAAAAACGTTACCTTATTGCTGAACTTTTGCGTAAATAAATAAATATGTCTAAATTCCAAAACCTTTTGTAATCCATTTATTTTTAGTTAACAATGTTTTTACTGTGGGAGGGGAGGTACGAATACAATTGTATAATAATGCTATGTATAAATGAATAAAAAACTTTGTGCGTAAAATCAGTGTTGTTTATGGCTTGTTTACGTCACTCCTATCTTATTCTGCTTTTACATCCATTGAAATATAATAAAGGATAGTTCCAACCCCATTGTGACGTCATATTCCCATGGAGACCGATTAGCCAATCACTCCACAGCTTTATACACATATAAACAAACTACTCGGTGTCACTTGCCCTCTTTCTCGCTGTACTACGTAAGCGAAAGACGGACGGACGAACTTCATACACATTCCTCAAAGGTACGTGATATAATGACAGCACTAAATACGCAGTAATAACGCTACGTAAAGTACAAAAACGTTACCTTATTGCTGAACTTTTGCGTAAACGTGCAATTTCCGCGAGAGGATATACCTTGAGTAAAGGCATAGTTTGTGTAAGCAGTCAATTGCGTAAGGAGGTATTTTTCCGTAAAGGCGCAACTTCCTTAAATAGGTACATATCGCAAGCAATCCCATACTTGCACTCCTCTTAGTGCAACAATTTAGTCTTAAAGTTAAGATCTCATTTGCATTAGGGTTAGTGTTTTAGGTTAGGGTTAGTATTAGAGCAAGTTTTAGGATTGACTTCATTTGCATTAGGGTTGGTGTTTTAGGTTAGGGTTAGCATTAGGACAAATTTTTGGATTGACTTCATTTGCATTAGGGTTTGTGTTAGGATTACTAACCCTAACCCTTAGCTAACCCTAACCAAAGACACAAACCCTAATGCAAATTAGTCTAAAATCTTGAACCTAGCCCCAACCTTATACATTATTTTTATCGCGTTTTCTCAAAAAGTGCGGATAAATGTGAAAATTCGCAAGCGTTGTAGCACTGTTTATATTTCATTTTCTTCTTGAGGAAAAATGATATTTTCCTGTTAAATGCTCAGTACAAAGTAAAGTAAAAAGTAGTTTTTCTATTTTGAAAATTTCTTGATTTGATTTTAATGATTTTTAACGGTTCCTTTTTCGCGGGATTAAAGCGGGATGTTATGGAGTTATACGGGTCATCCTCGGGATACTAGTTCCCAGTCTTTTATCACGTGACTAGTTGTCACGTCTTGCACGTGCAGAAAAGCAAAACATGGAGGAGAAGCTAAAAAAATGCTTAATTTTTACCTTAAAAAAGCCAGAAATCTTCTGAAATCTACTCTAGATGTAATACTAAATGTCCAAAGAACCTACGGAAGCTATTTAATGGTAAGGAAGTTGAAAAAGTAGCGAGTTTGAGCGATGTTTTGTGACACGAGTGAAGTGTTGTTGTTCTGCTTGGAATTACCATATTATTGGAACCAAATAATTACTGTTTTAGCTCATATAAACGACGATTTATAAAATAAAATTCTTATTAACTTGTTTATTGGTAGATTGTCAAGTTTTTTCACTGTCTTTAATAGTTGTTTATTTGTACTTTCCAGGCTTCAAAGATGTACATTATGTGACTGCAGACATGCAGTTGTACAAAGCATGCAGCACAACCTTGCAGATGCACTACTGATATATACAGTAAAACCATGTTGATAATGGCTGACCATACCAATACAACATAAAGCAACAACAATAGTCAGCCCAGGGCAACCATTCAAAGCATGCAGCACAACCTTCCAGATGCACTACTGATATATACAGTAAAACCATGTTGATAATGGCTGACCATACCAATACAACATAAAACAACAACAATGGTCAACCAAGGACAAACATTCAAATGACATTATGGTAGGTATAATAGGAACAAAAAACTGCAACACAATAGAAAGTATTTGTATAACCCCCTATTACAATGCAAATGAGCATGTGTAAAATAACATAGAAATGTGGTGTGCATGTAGCTTTTTTTACCTTGAGCCACAAACCACTGATTTAATTTACATTCAATGTTCTTATCTGAAATCACTCATGTTTTATTTTGATAATTTAAGCCGAGAGCACGACTTACTAAAGCAAATAGCTACACACACACCTCATTAGCATGTTATTGTACACATATACTCATTTGCATGTTTAAAAGTGGGTTATGCGAAAACATTCCAATGAAGACACAGTTAATCAAACTTTTTTATTATTTACGATATTAGGTAATATAATGAAATTTGTAACATGTAAAATGTTGAGTTCACTTTACTGAAGTTTCGAGCTTTAGCCCTTTGTCGGAGTAAAAGCAACTCCAACGAAGGGCTAAAGCTCAAAATGTCAGTAAAGTTAAGTCAAACTGTTTCTTCATTGTGCTCAATATTTATGTTTGATATAAACGATAGGTAATAGAATGAAATTTGTAACACCGTAAAAATGTTGACTTAACTTTACTTAAATGGAAACTAGTGAGTAAACTAGTATAGGCACAGGGAGCCCGGCTTTTTGTCGTTTCTTTTCTTTTTTCTCTCTCTTTATTTACCCTAATAATACGCTATATTATGTTTGCATCGGGATTCCTGTGATATGAGACAGTTCCGACGTATTGATGCAATTAACAGTAACTCGATAGGAGGATTATACTCTTATCTGTAACGCACTCGCTAGTAACCGTTAATGTATAGAAGGGCTGAAACAACTGCTAGATGCCTCAATTAAAACTCATATATAAAATGTTTTAAGCATTCTTTCATTATTATAAAGCCTCCAAACGTTTGTGTACTAAACATACTTTATGTTAGGATGTTCAAATTTGGGGAAATCTGAAATGATACGATGCTATGCAGCAATATTTAAAAGTTGAGTTTTAGTTACATGTTCACCGCTAGTTGCCCTGACCGAGGAGTTACGAAACTTAACTAAGCCGTTAAATTATTTTTATTCTTAGACGAGTAAGAACTCCTGATTTATGATCGTGGATTTTGTTATTCAAGTTTTTACTTTTACGGTTTACTTTGCGTTGTTAGATGGATTGTGTCACGAATAGAGAGTCGCTAAAAATAGCTGGTCAGGGCAAGTAGCGGTGGTGCTGTTAAGATAATCTAGCAGTTGTTTCGGCCCTTCTCAATTATTGACTGATACTAGAGAGTGCGTTACAGATAAGAGTTTATCCTCCTATCAAGTTACTGTTAATTACATCATCATGTTAAACGATACGTCGGAACTGTTTCATACCACAGGAATCCCGATGCAAACATAATATAGCGTATTATTAGCGTAAATAAAGAGAGAGAAAAAAATGAAAAGAAACGACAAAAAGCCGGGCTCCCTGTGGTATAGGCTGCGTCTGTGTTTGATATAAACGATAGGTAATAGAATGAAATTTGTAACACCGTAAAAAATGTTATCATAATTTTTTTATTATTTGTTTATTGCAGTATTTTAACAGTTCTCTTTTATTTTGTCAATAGCTTGACCCATGTAAATGTCACCAACACTATATATTATACCACAGCTGATCTACAACAAGGCAGACTTGTAAGTAAATACTTCATTACCTAATAATTCATTCTTTTTCTGCAGAGAAAAGGCACAAAATCTGTTACTGTGGTTTTTCGACTTTCTGCAAACTCAGACATTCCCACGGCTTGTTGTGAAATACATGTTTAGCTGCCGTCAATCAAATCTAATTTAGTCGGTACCTTTTAAATCCTTGATTGACAGCAGTGAAATACGTATTTTACAACTAGCCGTTGCCATGTCTGAGTTCACAGAAAGTCAAAAACCGTAGTAAACAAAACAGTAGAATTGCAAGTCTGAATAGTAATAAGCAAACAGCTTTCAAACTAAACAGACCTTTTCAGTTCCATTCAGTGACCATGATTAATGGTTACAATTCGAGGTTCCAGTTGCTGCGCATAGCAAAACTATAATTTATCATGCGCAGCAACTCAAACCTTGACTTGGAACTGTCATTCATGGTCACTGAACAGAACTATGTAAAGGACTATTATAGTAATTAATACAGACAACACATTAATTTTGTTGACATGATTTCTTTCTTGTATTTTTACAGGTTATAAAGGTCTGCCAAGTACTAAAATGATTACCAAGATGTTCCAAGGATGCAGAACTAGATACGAGAGAAATGAATGAGTGAAAAGAAAATGAATGAAATAATGAGAGAAATGGAGTGCAGTCATTTAGATGTAGTCTCTAGATTTCGTTAGGACTGCACTCCATAAATCTAGGACCAAGTCTAGGATATTTTTGGGCTGGGGGGCTGGCTTAGGATAGTTTTTGGCTCAAAAAAGCCATTTATTGTCTCTTAACACTGTAATGTGTGAGGCAGACATGTATTATAGACAAAGTTATTATGATAGATGCCAGTCCTCCAGTCCCTAACAATAGATACAGGAGAGTGTCCTACTACAGGACTTTGTCATGTTTGAGGTCAAGTGGATATGTTATAGGGGGCGTTGTAAATGCCTATTTGATGGATGCAATCCGATTTGCAGGCTTAGCTTTTTGATCTTGGCCTATGGACACTCTCCTGTATCTATTGTTATAGAGGAAACAAATATCAAATAAACTTCATACCTCCCACGAGGTCCTGCCAGCACCAAAGAGAAGCCACCCCACAACAGGCCAATAAAGATCCAAAAACGGTAGGTCCCGCTGTTCCTGACAGAGCCTAGACATTTGGCCTTGACTAGCTAAATGAGGACTGCCCTGATACTGAAGACTGACTGTATGAGTGCCAGACCTTTGCTCACTGCAGACTCCATGGAGGAACTCTGATGTCATCCAAGTCAGCCAAAAAAGGTGAGGGTCGATGTGAATGTGAGTCTTGGGTGATCCTGCCCCACCATTCACTGGTGTGTATGGCAGTGATGGGCTGGGTAATTGGTAGGCTTAGAGTGATGCTTCATTCAGACTTCTCTAATATAAGTGATTATCAAACTGACATGGAAGACTAACTTGAACCTTTTCTGGGATAACATTGTCGGTGCGGTGTTGTTGGCAACTGGTAAAACGGCCTCTATCGCAGGATTGCAATTCAATTGAAGTTTTTTCACCAGCAAAGAGAAGACCTCAGTTCCTTAACTACTAAACTTAAATTTCGTTTAACATTTGAAACTGCACTCTATAGGAATATTTGATAACATTACAAAGTTTACAACAGAAAACTATATGACACTTGATTGAAGAAAAATTATTGAAATGAAAGTACAGAATTATTTAAAACTGATTTGATTCTCATGACACAAATATTATTGATAAAATACTGTCATGATCTTCTCCGATAACAGAAAACAACTTGTATCTGTACTTCTACTTCTGTACTACAAAAACTTTCCAACCGGGAAGCAATGTTACAAATGCAAAAATAATTCCGTAATTCTGTTCAATCAATCGGACGTATCATACTTTTAACTAAGGTCTTCAAAAATTGATTTGAAATTTGCAACTGAATATTGATTCAAACAGCCACATTTCTTCAATAAAGGCTATACTGTCTTTATTGATTATTTCAACGACTATCAAAACAAACAAAAATAAAAAGTTCTTCTCTATCAGCCGAGGATACTATTAATAATAGATGGCTTACAAATTGTAAAAAAAATCAATCAACTTTGTTAAAAAAAAATCAAAATGCAATTATGTGAGGTAAAAGGTGACCTGTGAAAGAAAGGGTAAAAACACCAAACCTCTGAATACTATACAACAAGAGATGAAAGACTATACCTCTTACAATTAATTGCTTGAAATACATAATGTACTATAACAACTACAAACTAGTACCTTGAAAAGCCATCTCGGTATCTGTATAAATTTAATATGTACACTACCAAAAAATCATGTTTACAAATTAAATTATATGGCCATATGAAGACATTAATTATGGCCTTACACAAAACATTTATTGCGGCCTTTTTGAGTCAATTATTACGGCCTTACAAAATATATTTATTGCGGTTTCTTTGCTGGTGAAAAAACTTATCTTAGGATTGATTTAAAATAACTTTAAACTTTTTTCTACATTTTGCCACCATTTCTACTAAACAAACTTCAGCATTTTTGCATGTTACATGGTGCAATTCTCTTGGAAATTGTCTCCTAACAGAGACGGTAAACTGCAGCGAGATGTTCAAGAATTGGCTTTGTTATTTTCATTATTATTTGATGCCTTATATTGCACTATGTAACATGCTTATGGCAGCCATCTTAAAGTCATTTAAAATTCAAATTGGCTTTTAATCAATTCAAAATGATGTCTAGTTTAATTTATTCAAGATGGTGTATAGGCTAATCAATTCAAAATGGTGTCTAAGTTATTCAAAATGACACCTTGGTTAATCAATTCAAAATGGCGTCAAGGTGAAGTTATTCAAAATGGCTGCCAAGTTAAACAATTGAAGATGGTATCTAGGCTAAATAATTCGAGACTTAAGATTCAATATGGTGGCAAAGATAATTAACTAAATATAGTCATTAGAGTTTTTCAAATTGAATTGCATGGTGGTAGATGTGCCTTATCAGATTCGACCTTCACACTTATCCCAATTTGTTATCTTGGAAATACTTGTTAGTCTTCTTAAGTGTCAGATTTGATAATCAATACTTAATGCAGAGGAGTCTGAATGTTGCTAAGCAATGGCCTATTGATTACACAGCGCATCACTGTCATGCATAACCAGTGGGTGGTGCGGTAGGATCACTTGCGACTCGCATTCACATTGACCCTCACCTAAGTGCTGGCTTGGGTGACAACAGAGTCCCCCCATGGGGTCTGTGGTGAGTGGGGGTTTGGCACTTATGCAGTCAGTCTTCAGTATCAGGGCAGTCTAAAGTTTGCTGGTTTTGGCCTTATAACATGGCTCTAGTCGGGGCAGTGGGCCTACTAAAGGATCTGGCCTGTGGGGTGGTGAGACTTGGTGCTGGTGGGGCCTCGGGGAGGTATTTTTTTTAAAAGTCAATAGGGCGTGTACCCTATAGAGATGGAATACATTAAAAAACAAACACAAAATTTCAGAGTCAAACTTTATTGAACGCAAATAACAAAGACAACACAGCAGTAAAAAAGACAACACGGCAGTAAATAACAGAAGTAGAAAATAAACAAAGACCACAAAATTTACAAGTGATAAAATTCCAAGTCCACACAAACTTCTAAGTCAGCATCCTAAGACAGGTGGGACACAAATTTCAAAGACAGAAAAACTTCAATGAAGTCCCCCCTCCCAAACCCATAAGTTTATTTCCCTCCCCACCCTACAAGTGAAAACCCTCCCCACCCTATAAGTGAAATCCCTCCCCAACCCTATAAGTGAAATCCCTCCCCACCCGAAGACGCATACCCCACCCACCCCAAAGTCACCATACTGAGAAAGATGGTAGAGTCAAGGCACTTGGTCAAAAACAATTTAATGATTCATCTATAAAGGTCAAATAAAGTGAAACAAATAAAGACAAAATTGTAGTCAAATATATACAAGTGTCACCGATCAAGTGCCTTAACTCTATCACAACCGTCAAAATATGTATACAGAATGCATACTAAGTGTTCAAAACAAACTAACGTATCCCTGCACAGTTAGACTTTGCTTTGTTGATGGCTGATTCACCAGAGATATGCTGACATGTAGGTTTACACTGGCTTAATCCATTTAAGTAACAGATTTATTGATGGCTGAATCACATGAAATTTGCTAATAATTCATTGGCAGATTTGTCTCCATTCTTTCAATCGTCAGAGAAAGTTTAAAATAGCTTTGTCTCTTAACAAAACAATCTTCAAATCATGCAAGATAGTGTAAGAGCAAATCCAAGTTCTTGACGGTTACTTCAGCAGTCTAACTGTGCAGGTCTCCATCTTTCTCAGTATGGTGTAATATTTTCCTCCCCTTCCCAACAACAACAACAACATGGTAAACCCAGTTACAACTGACTTGAATATTTTGAAATCAAAGTGTGAAACTTGGTTTAGTCAGTGTTACTTTTTAACCAAGCAATATCTCAAAACAAACTTTGTTGTCGTTGATGTTCTATGTTTGTATCACACATGAAGTTACCTTAATATTGTGTCAGTTGTAACTGGGTTTACCTTACACTTGTATAATGCACTCATTCAGACAAAGTTTGTTTTTTTTGTGTGCATTGTGTAGTTGTTTTTGTAGTTTATTATCAACAAGTATTTGTGCAGCAATACCATAGAATCTTGTGGATAATGGGTACCCTCTAATGTATTTTTAGGAACATTGTAGTTGTTTCCTTAGTCTTAAACATCAATCAATCACTTTCAAAAGTTGCTTTGCCATTTGACTTTTAGTGTACACTTCCATCAATTGTTTTCCTTTCCATATTGCAAGATGTCAATTATCAATCGTTTCAATTATGCTCCACCATAATACATCATTGACTATTTTCCAGTAACATTTTATCATTTTTTCAATGAATGTCACAATACCCACAGGGATTTGTAATAGATTATTACCTTTGAATCATGACTCAAGGGGGGTATCCACAGGATTCTATATGGTATGCTAGCACATGATAACTGGGTAGGAGGGTACCCAGGGTATGGGGGTGAAATATTTATCCATCCTGGTGTTCTTCTCTCACATCATAATGGGATGTTATTTCATTGGTTCTGCAAACCTGTCAATATTAATAACTTATGACATTGTTAGTTTATATTGTAGCCAATACAGCATTCATTGTGTACAATATCTCCCAGCTTGCCTTAATGTTATCTTTTATCATGTTAATGTACAGACATTGTAATTGCATATTGTTTGACACAAATCTTGTCAGATGTATAGCAATGTTTTGTATTTATGCACTATTTGATAATGCAGTTTTCTGCCATTTTGTTCTTGATCATGATTGACAGGCCAAACGATTGATTGATTGATTGATTGATTGATTGATTGACAGGCCAAACGATCGATTGATTGATTGATTGATTGATCGATCGATCGATCGATCGATTGATTGATTGATTGATTGATTGATTGATTGATTGATTGATTGATTGATTGATTGATTGATTGATTGATTGATTGATTGATTGATTGATTGGACAATTGGTTGATCTGTAATACATGGGATGCAGATCAAGCCCAGTTAGGCAACAATAGTCTAAGCTCACAAACCATAATATTGACACTAAAATCTTTGATTTTGACATGGTTATAACCTACATCCCTGCATGTATGATAACATTAAGGCAAGCTATCTTGAAGTACATACACCATACCAAATACATTACCATTGCTGGGATTTCAACTTCTCTCTCACATCATGAGCTGTTATTTCATTGGTCTACAATCCTGTCCAAATCAATAACTCATGACATTGTTAGTTTATATTGTAGCCAATACAGTATTCATTGTGTACAATATCTCCCAGCTTGCCTTAATGTTATCTTTTATCATGTTAATGTACAGACATTGTAATTGCATATTGTTTGATAAACAACTCTTGTCAGGACAGATGTATAGCAATGTTCTGTATTTAGACACTATTCAGATTTCTTGCATTTTTGTTCTCTGTTGCTTGATTGACTGAATACAGCCGATTCAGGTTGACTGTAAAACAACAGGCGTTACGAACGCGCGTTTGACATATCAAATTTGCATGTTTCCAAGTGAGATGTCAGTTGTTGCTAAGGGGCGGAGACTACGTTCTCCCGCTAAAAAGCACGCATAGATAGACTTCAAAGTTTGCAAAACAAACTCAGCAACGATGACTTCTTTAGTAAATATCAAGTTAATTTACGACTACTACACCAACAAACGAGTGACACCTGTATTTATGACTGAAGAAGAACTCCTAGATCTGTGCTACGCAGAATTCAAGAGCCGCATTATAAATGAGGTTCCACATCTCAATAAGATTGCTTCTTCCCTGCGACTGACAGTGGTTGAAGATGACTTGGAAGTGGATATTTCAGATGACTTTTTTAATGTTCAGATAAGGGGAATGCTTGAAAGGGGAAAAAGGATTATGGTCAAGGCTTTTGCGTTTGAGTCACCTGGATTATCGATATCGCACTCTTTGAAGAGTGAAACTGAGACTGATAACTTGAAACACGCTGCACCCTCTCGTGCACGAAGATCGCTACCTCTATCTACATGTAGTCAACAAGTGAAACCTAGTTTAGAGTCAAACACTGATGAAGACGTTCGAATCATGCTCCCCTTAGAGCGATACGCCAAAAAACAACAAGAAACTGTGCGTAACATTGAGCAACAGTTGGAAAAGAAGCGTCGAGAGAACTCACAACTCCGTGATCGACTTGATAGGGCTTCAGCGCAAAATCAGGGGAATTTATCAACCTGCGGAAATTGTCATTTAAAAATCGGACATACAAAGAAGAAATGTGAGTACAGTCCATGTCGATCGGCGTATTCATGCGGGATGTTAGCGAAACACGGGGGCGAAAAAGTATTTTTAGCAACATTGGAGAAAGACGTTTCAAGACTTCAACGCAATCTGGCTAGCGCGCGAAATGATGTCCAAAATGCAGAGCGAGCAGCAGAAAAAGTTGTGAACTCTGCTCCAAAACGAATTGAGGATGCTATTGTGAAGGAATTACCGGAGAGGTACATTACGTTTGGTCATCGTAACTGGGCTTTGTTGAACAGAGACGTTGCAATTGTTCAAAAACACTTGCAAGGCAAACTTCCGTCAAGAGAAAATGTATCAGTAATTCTTAATAGCCGTGTAATACATAGTTCACTTCCCTTGCTAGATCTTAAGAGAGCATGTCCATTAAAATCGAACAAGTCGCGGCCATGGATAAAAAATGGATTTTGCTCAAATTTTGCCCAAATGTACTTCATTATATTACGAAATGAACTGCATTGTTTTTTAAGAAAAATAGATTTTTATTTTTGAGAAAATGCGTTTTTAAAATGTCCTCCCGAATTCGCCATTTTAGCATCCAAATTTTGAGTTGAATTTAACGACCGAGTTCAGTACGAAAATCGATTCTAGTGAACTTAAAACTGCTAAAACCCTGCTCCATGCTATCTAAACATCCGGTTACGTGACTTAGAAGAAATTTGAGTTACTTTTTGTGACAGAAATAATCTTACTTTTAGGACACGTGATTCTACTTGATTGACGATATCCTCTAAACAAAATCGATTTTCACCATGCGATAAAGTTCCAAATCTAACAAGCTTCAGTTGGTTAGTTCTTTAAACAATAAGCTTTCATATGATGTAAAAATTTCGCTTGGCAAATAAATATGTGTTGCGCTACAGCTCATTGAAATCTTCAATTTTTGACCTTTTGAGGTCATACGCGATAATTTCCCACACGTGCATAATCGAAGAATATTATCTCTTATTATTACTGATTTGCCTTCCAATTACAAGAAATACACTTAAATATCATTTCTTACCTTGTTAAAGCTGATATCTGCTGTAGTAATCTCGGTATTCGTTATAATGGTATCCGTAAGACTTCATAGTTAGTCATCAGTAATAACGGCTATTTACACACTGATTATTATCAAATATGTCAATTGTCCAGCGCTTACTAAACGGAGTTCAAATCCCTTTCACATGCAGCCAAGCTATATTTTCTTTTTGAACTGAAGTCCTGCCACATTATTATATATCATTATGATTTCGAAGTGTGGTTTGTGGTACAGCTGAAATCGAATTGTGAGTACGTAAACAAATGGCCTGGAATGATGCTAATTATAAACTACGACTTACTAGGGGAGGGACGGTACGTTTCAAATAATGGTTTTTCTCTGATATCCCAACAATTTGGTGTTTAAGACTTCTGATGAACTGTTAGATAAATCATCTCTAGTGATGTATGCCAATGATTAGTTGCTTTATGATCTTTGTCATAATCATGATCTGCAAAATAATGCCTAAGTTTCTAAAGTTACACAGGGAGCCCAATTTCCTGGGATTCGCGACTATGTAAAAGAACGCCGGAATTTGAATATGTATTTTTTCTCTCTGTGTTTTCTCTGCGCAGTCATAATAAAGTCCACTATTGGATTTTACTCTAGGAATAAGACCATAAGTATTCTATCGAGTTGGATATCTTAATTAATTAATCCCTTATGCAGCAAGGAATTGTATTTTTGTATCGTCATTACGAAAGATAAACACAGCTGTTTAATCTATTAGCACTAGTTTAACGCAGTTGCTGTAAAGAAATGGAAGCGTGTTGTTCGTTTAAGTCTCTCGTTGGTATAGTAGTTCTTGTGGTGCTGATGCCAAAGATCGAAAGCGCCATACAACCTCTGTCTTACTGGCAGTCAAAATCAAATCAATAAACTCTGCATATAGTATATGACCAATAGTATATGCATTCCTACACAAATCTTGCCGCCCCCGGGGGGGGGGGGGGGGGTACTCCCTTTGTCCAAGTGGTAGGGGTGATCGGCGGAGATTTTGAAAATGACCCCTAAAAGGTACGCTCAGATACACATAAAGCAGAGTAAAAACGACCCTTACAACTGATTTTTGAGCCAAATCTCTAAATGGACCCTAAAAGGTACGCACTGGAAATATTTTAACCCTAAAAGGTACGTCGATCACCCCTACCACTTGGATTAAGGGAGAACCCCCACCCCCCCCCCCCCCCGGGCTTGCCGCACTTGGATCGTCTCATATATGGTCTACAACACTGAAGTCAATGACTATACATTTAAGATGTCCAATATATAAGTCGGATATTTGAATGAACTTGCCTTTATTTTCATAATGAGGCTGACATCTACCGAGTGTACGGAGCTATTGTTTCCCATATTGTGACAAACGTGGAAAAAATAATGCATTTTTTTAATTTGCAAAAAGTGTCTATGTCATACCTACATCATCTCAAGGTAAGTGATAGTCATTTTACAAACATGACAACATGTTACTTGATTGGCTAGTTCAGTTTCTATTTTGCGCTGAATAACACTTTTGTTGCACTGGATAGCTTTTATTCCAGGCATATGCAACCAGATATTTAATAAGTTTTGATTTATAAAGGATTTTTTCCATCTTTGTTTCCTATAGGGGAAACTTGTCAACACAGTCTCGTGGGTGGGGAAACAAATTATCGTAAATGCTGGCTGGGAATTCAGATGTAAAATACATGACTGGATGTTGAGCAGCGGATACTTTTTTCCCAGGGGTGTTAATTATTAACTATAATTAACGTGGGATCACTTGTTATGTGTTGTACACAACATTTATTTCATTTTGTTAAAAGTTGGTCCTTGGGTACTCCTAGTATTCCTGTTCAGATTAGCACGGCTAACATCCCCCGAGAATTGGGTTCCCTGTGTAATTTTAGAAACTTAGGCAAATCATATTATTTTGCAGATCATGATTATGACAAAGATCATAAAGCAACTAATCATTGGCATACATCACTAGAGATGATTTATCTAACAGTTCATCAGAAGTCTTAAACACCAAATTGTTGGGATGTCAGAGAAAAACCATTATTTGAAACGTACCGTCCCTCCCCTAGTAAGTCGTAGTTTATAATTAGCATCATTCCAGGCCATTTGTTTACGTACTCAGCTGTACCACAAACCACACTTCGAAATCATAATGATATATAATAATGTGGCAGGACTTCAGTTCAAAAAGAAAATATAGCTTGGCTGCATGTGAAAGGGATTTGAACTCCGTTTAGTAAGCGCTGGACAATTGACATATTTGATAATAATCAGTGTGTAAATAGCCGTTATTACTGATGACTAACTATGAAGTCTTACGGATACCATTATAACGAATACCGAGATTACTACAGCAGATATCAGCTTTAACAAGGTAAGAAATGATATTTAAGTGTATTTCTTGTAATTGGAAGGCAAATCAGTAATAATAAGAGATAATATTCTTCGATTATGCACGTGTGGGAAATTATCGCGTATGACCTCAAAAGGTCAAAAATTGAAGATTTCAATGAGCTGTAGCGCAACACATATTTATTTGCCAAGCGAAATTTTTACATCATATGAAAGCTTATTGTTTAAAGAACTAACCAACTGAAGCTTGTTAGATTTGGAACTTTATCGCATGGTGAAAATCGATTTTGTTTAGAGGATATCGTCAATCAAGTAGAATCACGTGTCCTAAAAGTAAGATTATTTCTGTCACAAAAAGTAACTCAAATTTCTTCTAAGTCACGTAACCGGATGTTTAGATAGCATGGAGCAGGGTTTTAGCAGTTTTAAGTTCACTAGAATCGATTTTCGTACTGAACTCGGTCGTTAAATTCAACTCAAAATTTGGATGCTAAAATGGCGAATTCGGGAGGACATTTTAAAAACGCATTTTCTCAAAAATAAAAATCTATTTTTCTTAAAAAACAATGCAGTTCATTTCGTAATATAATGAAGTACATTTGGGCAAAATTTGAGCAAAATCCATTTTTTATCCATGGCCGCGAAAGATCGAATTTGTTCGATAATTACTGACATGCTCTCTTAATAACACTCCTCTTTCATACTCACGACTAACTGATCATAGAATGAGTTCGCAAAAACGTGTACTGTCACAGAACTATGCTATCAATTTTCCCACTGACCGAAGGCGGGAAAAGGAACGAGCTTCATGCCACACTTCCACCAGTGTTACAGCGGCTACGAGTGAAACAAGTTGTGGTGGCGGCTTTACCATCTCTGCTGAGGAACAACAGGATTTTAGACTAGCACTTCAACTCCAACAAGAAGAAATTGATAACCCTGAAGTCAGTGAGCAATGCTCCACGAACACGAAGAATATAAACACTAACGACTCTGAATTAGAGAAGCTAGAATTTGAGGCGGATGCTGCCGCAGCACTGTTACAACTCAGGCGAAAAGCTTCATAATGTCATACTATCATGCTGTAAGAATTGTTTTATTACTCTAGATTATAAGTATTAAAGTTTTCAGTTTGTTTTTGTGGTAGTACAGCTTCCCACGAGTTTGTTCTAAAAATAGACGGTGTTGTGTTTATCTTAAAATCACACGGTTCACTTTCAAAATTGTCTTTACAATGAAAACCTTTTAAATAGATTGAGTTTATATACAGTATTTATTTCAGATAGTAAATTGTTAATATCAGAATTATAATAGTATTGATGATTGATAGAAATAAAATCAGTTGGGTTTTGAATATTGTGTTTTCTATTTCATCACTATCAGATAAAGCATGTTCAAGAAACCAATATAAGTCGAGTGTTTGTAAATATTTTATTGACAACATTTTTATTGCATTACACAGATCAGTTGTAATCACACATTAATGTATCCAGTAATCTTGAAAAATTCGTGCATGTCTCCTGGTGTTATGAAATTTATAGCTGTATAAAGTGAGTTGATAAGATCGCTGTTCGTCCGATCAAGAAATCTATATGATAACAAAGTTTTTAGTTTTCCAAAGACATATTCCGCAGGATTAAAATCTGGACTGTAGCCTGGCATATAAACAAGTTCTATATTAAGATCATCAAAGAATTCTCGTAGAATCTCGCCGCCTTCATTATGATGGAAGGGACAATTGTCCATAACAATCACGTCTCCAACGTCTAAACAAGGTCGAAGAGTGAGTGGATTGATCGAGTTGTAGGCTTCCTCGAAGAAGCGTAGAAATTCTAGCGTGTTCGAAGGGCCCTGAACAGTGTTTACATAGGTTACACCAGTTAAACCACACATAAGATTAACCGTAGTATTAGCAGTTTGGCCATATCTGCAAACCTCTATTGCTCTTTCTCCTAAAGGCGCGTGCCCATATTTTCGCGCGCCATTGTCAGGTAACTTTATACCGCACTCATCGAAGTACTTCAATATGTATGGATCTTTCTGGTATAAATAATCTACAAAAAGTTGTGTATATGCCATATTTGTGATAGTGAAGCGTTCTTGAGCAATTTTGCTTGTTTTTTTGAAGGTAAACGGGCCACTAGGAAGTTTATTTTTAACAGCTTCACAAACTGCGGTCTTCGAAGTTCCGCCTTCTGGTAGGTCTCCAAAGTCCTGTAAATCATCCATTATTTCCGAATAAGTTATTGAAGGTCTTTGTCTCTTCAACACTTCTATTAGCTGAAGATCACCATCAGACAGACCTCTTCGATTTCCTCCTCCGTGTTTTGGATTCAAGTCACTTGTTGTACAATATTGATGCCAAAGTTTCGATACTGTCGCTGAACAAACTTTAAACTCGTTCGCTACATCGATGAATTTTCCAGGGAAATTTCCAGAAATGACATCCCCTCCTTTGTCTTTAATTGAATCTATAATATTTTCCCTTACTTCAGAAGAAAGAGCCTTTCCTTGCTTGTATGTTCGTCCCGAATTGTTTACTCGCATCATTTCTAAAGTTTAGTTCGCTACGTCAACGTTCAACGAACGTCGAACGTAGTCTCCGCCCCTTAGCAACAACTGACATCTCACTTGGAAACATGCAAATTTGATATGTCAAACGCGCGTTCGTAATGCCTGTTGTTTTACAGTCAACCTGAATCGGCTGTAATTGATTGATCTGAAATACATGGATGTAGATCAAGCTCAGGTAGGCAATAATTATAGTCTAAGCTCATAAGCCATAATAATGACACTAAAAGGTTTGTTTAGACCCTAGTTATAACCTACATCCCTGCATGTATGATAACATTAAGGCAAGCTATTTTTAAGTACATACACCATACCAAATACATTACCATTGCTGACTTGATACAGTATTATCACTGTCTAATACCTTTGCTGTACCAGTAGATCTTGTTGACTTGATTCAGTTTGTTTACTGTGTCACTAACACCATGTCCTTTAAAGGCTGAAAAGTACTTGGAACTCCATGCAAATGTTATACAATACATAACACATCATTTTTAAATAAACCTTATGTTTCTACTCTAGGGGTGGTGAATGCTTTATCTTGCTATTACTCAAGCACAATAAACAGCTTTCATTTGTAACATGAAAGTCTTTCATCATATCAATCTTGTGAAATCAGTTCTTGCAATATTGAACATGATCTTTTGATTCACATCCAAGAAACAAATAACCTTTTAATGTTATTAGTGAACAATTGCAATTAACTTTGATTGCTCAATAAACAAGCTTTGTTGTAAATAGTGTATATTCACCACCCCTAGGATATACAATACCATTGCTGCACATTGTAGTTTTATAGATAGATAGCGATGCAGGTAATATACTTTATAGCTAGCTACCAGACCATTCCATTTTGTCATATTTCCATTCTCCTTTAACATTTGGTTGATACAACTTTCAGTGGCCATCTTTCCACAACATCAGTTGCTTGGTTGGTGTGGCAATAGACCTAATTGGCTAACGTGTTGCTATGTACGTTTCCATCCAATTCAAAACCTCTGGGAATAAGATTCTTTGTCTTATGTATTTCAATGACTGTCATGTGGAAAATATTTGGAACAAAAGTTTTATTCCCAGAGGTTTCGAATTGGATGGAAACGTACATAGCAACGCGTTAGCCGAATAGGTTTATTACATCTGTCCTTGATTGAACTTGTGAACTTGGTATGTGGCTGCTACGGTTAAGACTAGTCTGTCTTCAAGTAATATCAATGCTGACGTCTGAACAGATACAGCCTACACTGAGTTATGTTGGAGTAGCCAGACTACTACTGTGGCGGCTAGATAAGTCCATCTTCAGGCCACGCCAATGCAGGCATAATTTATAGTTAAACTTCTTCTCCCTGTTGATTATATTATATATACACATGCATACATATATACATCCAAACATAGACTAACATAATTTATTTACATACTGGCAATGGTATCCAACTTGGCTCACAATTGGCTCAAACCACTGTATGTGTATCACTGATAGTTGGTTGGACTTTATTGTTGGAATGACAAGTCTACACTACTGGGGCCGGTTGTACGAATGGTGAATAGCGCTATCCACCGGATAAATCCTTATCCAGAGGATAAAATCTATAAAAAACCTATGCAGTGGATAACTTTTATCCGCAGATTACTTTATCCACCCTTCGTAAAACTGGACCCTGTGCTTTCCAAGTTGTGATGAGTTTTTGACTATTCCCTGTGTGTGTAGTTGTGACAGGCTGTTTTACTGATTGGATGTCCTCCAAAGAACCATACATCAGCCATCATCATTTAACAAATTGTGTTTGGAACCTACAAACATAAAAACATGCAAAAACAAAAACAAACAATTTCTATGCAGATCAAAGCACTCTACACTGGTAAATCATGGTCCTCTAATCAGATATATTTTGTTGCCTACTGCTGGTTGGTCTCTTTGTGTTGTTGTGAAAGGCTGATATACTGATTTAATGACCTCCAAAGTACCTTGCATCAATGGTCATTATTATGAAGAGGCCTATAGTCAAGCAATGTACACAGTGGTAGTGTGGACAGGTAAATCCAGCCCCTGGCTGGTGGATTGCATCATCATTTTCCATTAATAAAGAGTGATTTGATATCTGA
Organism: Metridium senile; assembly: GCA_949775045.1. NCBI lineage: Eukaryota > Metazoa > Cnidaria > Anthozoa > Actiniaria > Metridiidae > Metridium > Metridium senile. Next base: position 19,034,041 of record OX459100.1, on the reverse strand, counting down.
AAACAAACAAACAAACAAGCAAAGCACAAAACAGTTCCTATGCTTTCAATATAGATCAAAGCACTCCAGTGTAACTGGTAAGTTGTCATCCTCTAAGCAGATATATTATGTTGCCTACTGTTGGTTGTTCTCTGTGTTTTGGTTGGGAACTCTATAACCAAGTGATGTATATACTGTAGTATGGACATGTACAGCCATCTCTAGTTGTTGGACAACATGGTCATTTACCATTGATGAAGAGTGATTTGATACTTGAAAACAAACAAACAAGCAAACACAACAAATCCTTTGCTTTCGATATAGATCAAAGCACTCTATGCCAGTGTAACTGGTAAGTTGTCATCCTCTAAGCAGATAGATTCTGTTGCCTACTGTTGGTTGTTCTCTGTGTTTTGGTTGGGAAGGCTGTTATACTGATTGAATGACCTCCAAAGCACCTTATATCAGTGGAGTCACTGGTAATTACAATCAAAGTTGAAGAGGCCTATAGTCAAGTGATGTATATACTGTACTATGGACATGTACAGCCATCTCTGGTTGTTGGACGACATGGTCATTTACCATTGATGGATTTTGATTTGATTCCTGAAAACAAACAAACAAGCAAAAACAAACAAACCAATTCATATGCTTTGGATATAGATCAAAGCACTTTACTCATGTGAAACTGGTAAGCCGTGGTCCTCTAAGCACATGGACTGTGTTGCATACTTTTGGTTGGACTCTAGTTCTGTGTGTTGTTGTGAAAGGCTGATACACAGTTCAGATTGAATGAGCTTCAAAGCACTGGTCAATGGTCAATACTGCGAATGTTGTAGAGGCCTTTAGTCAAGCAATGTACACCGTTGTGGTATAGAGAGTTAGAGCCATCTCTGGATGGTAGGCGACATGATCATTTGATGAAGAACCTGAAAACAAGCTAAACACAAAACAAAACAAACAAACTCTACTCATTGCATGTAGATCAAAAGCACTCTACACTAGTGTAACTCAGAAGGTAAGTGTTTTGTTGAGTTTTCTTTGGACTCTGTGTTTTTAAGACAACTGCATATTCAGCGTCAAGATCAAAGGCAACAAATCCACCAACAGTCAAATCAGTCATTGAATGTTCCAGAAGAACATTATTTTTACCTCTGAACAGCCACATGGAAATAGAGACAATTGCAACTCAGAACAGATCAAGGAGAACACCCAAGAAGTTCAGGTTAAAAACTATGGACTTTGGGTCATTAGGTTGGGGCTTATTCTTTGGCAACTTAATGACACAGAGAGAGAAGGTGATGGAGAAAGATCTATTAGAAATGCAAAACTTTTAATGCTGCTGTTTCGAGCATGTGTGCATAGCAAGGAGTATGCCTTTGAATTTTTCAGATTAATAAGCAAAGTAAAAGGCCAGTACTCTGAGAAACTTGCACACAGAGTTATACATGGAAGATTTGCATGGCCATCAAAGCCCCTTAGAACTGGTAAATACTATGAGTGCTGAAGTGGATGGTGGATTGCATGATCATTTGCCATTTATGAAGTATCTGAAAACAAGCTAAGCAATACAAACAAGCAAACTATCTCTACTCATTGGATGTAGATTAAAAGCACTGGTAACTTCTAAGCACTATAGAGTTATAGCTGTATCTGGATGGTGGATTGCATGATCATTTGCTTTTTTATGAAGTATCTGAAAACAAGCAAAGCAAAACAAACAAACAAGCAAACTATCTCTACTCATTGGATGTAGATCAAAGCACTCTACACTGGTAAGTGGTGGTCTCTCAGAAGGTAGGTGTTTGGTTGACTTTTCTTTGGACTTTGTTTGTTGGTATAACGGTACCGGTATAACAGGCTGTTAAACTGATTGGATGACCTTCAAAGCACCTTACATCAGTGTGGTCACTGGTCATTACTAGAGGCCTATAGTCAAGTGATTTGCACAGTGGTAGACTGGACAGGAAAAGCAATCTCTGGTTGTTAGACGGCATTACAATTTTCCATTGATGTTTGGTGATTTGATACCTGAAAACAAACAAGCAAAACACAAACAAACAAACAAACACACAATGCAGCACTAGATGCAGATCAAATCAAAGCACTCTACACAAGGGTAACTGGCAAGTTATGGTCCTCTAAGCAGATAAACATTTCTTTGGACTTTGTGTTGCTGTTATTCAATGAGCAAAGCAAAGCACCTTACATCAGTGTGGTCACTGGTCATTACTATGAGGCCTATAGTCAAGTGATTTGCACATTGTTAGACTGAACAGGAAAATCAATCTAGGGTTGTTTTAGACAAAAACCTGTTAGACAGCATTATCATTTTCCATTGATGAAGAGTATCTGAAAATAAACAAAGCAAAACACAAACAAACAAACACACACACAATACACTAGATGCAGATCAAAGCACTCTACACTAGTGTAACTTGTAAGTGGTGAACTCTCGGCAGGTAAGCATTTTGTTGAGTTTTCTTTGGACTTTGTTTGTTGGTGTAACAGGCTGTTGTATCCATTCAACGACCATCAAAACTCCTTACATCCGTGTTGTGATTACTATACTATGAAGGCTCAAGAAGCCTATAGTCAAGTGATGTACACACTGTACTATGCACATGTACAGCCATCTCTGGTTGTTGGACGATGTGGTCATTTTCCTTTGATGAATGGTGATTTGATACCTGAAAACAAACCAAGCAAAACACAAACAAACAAACACACAATGCCTTGCTTGCAAATCAAAACACTCTACAAGAGTCAGTGTAACTGGTAAGTTGTGGTCCTCTAAACAGATAACATTTTGTTCACTTTTCTTTGGACTCTATGTATTGCTGTTATTTAATGACCATCAAAGCACCTTACATCTGGTCAATATTACACTGAAGAGGCCTATCTGTTAATGTAGTTAATTATGCTTAAGTAATACCGGCATGTATTGCAGTTTGTAAGCGGCCTTGTGTGGAGTATCCAAGATGGCGGCTTAAACACAAGTTGTGTTCACTCGTTTTACTTCTTTATTAGTCAGGCTAGACGGCCCAACTCTAGGTTTACCTTTTAGTCAATCTATGTATCTATCTATGTATCTATCTATGTATCATGTTGCGTATAGTCCCCCATGATGCTTTGGGAACGAACAAAGGAAGCCCAACATAGAATTGTTTAGCCTCCTGTGTTGATTTTATGACTAGCCCGACTTCACGCTCCTAGAGCGTCTAGTTCATCTTAAATCAATACTAATCGAACCCAAATCAACATGGTGGCAGCAGCGGGATGCTAATCTTCAAACCATGACTATCTATAGTCAACTGATGTACATAGTAGTAGTATGGACATGTACAGCCATCTCTGATTGTTAGACCACATGACAATTTTCTATTGAAGATGGTGATTTTATACCTGAAAGCAAACAAACACACAAAAACAAACAAACAATTTCTATACATTGAATGTAGATAAACACACCCCACACCAGAATGACTGGTAAGTTGTTGTCCTCTCCGCAGATAATCTGTTGTTGACATTTGGTTGGACTTTGTTGCAGTTGTTTGCATGCGAGGATGCTATCATGATTAAGCAACTTCATTGATGGGCGATTTTTGATTTCTGTAAATTAAATAAGCAAGCAAGCAAAACAACAACCACAAAGACACAATAACACACACACAAACAAGAAAATTACAAATCACAACAACTATACTGATAAACATATACACAAGTTTTCACAAACATTTAGGTATCTGTAGACACAGTCATCGTATTGACAGTTTAGTCATGGTCATAGTATTCTTGACGGTAATGATAGTCATGTTTACAGTTATGTTTGAAGTTGTAGTCATAGTTGTTGTCATGGTTATAGTAACCATGGCAGTGACAGTAATGACATTGGTAGTCATGATCATAATTGTAGTCATAGTTGTAGTCATAGTTATAGTAACCATGGCAGTAACAGTAATGGAAATGGTAGTCATGGTCATAGTTGTAGCCATGGTTGTAGTCCTAGTAATCATGGTTTCGTAATCGTGACTGTGAGAGTGATGACAAATGGTAATATTAATAGTGATAATCAAAGTGATAGTTACAGTTTTAGGTAATACGGTAATACTATGTGTATTCAAGTGATATAATTATACTAAGATGTATACTGTTTAATAATAAATAACAATGTCTTAAAATGTTACATTTTACTCTTTTATTAACGACAAAACTTTATGCTTGAAATAGATTGAAAAACTTAAATAAAATGTTGGTTTGTTTATGCATTTTATTCAAACAAAATTTGTATGTATTTCAAAATTATAAAACAGTTCAATTCAGAAAAAAAGATATGAAATGTTACTATTATAGAAAATTTTAATTTAAAGGTTAGTTTTATTTATCTACTTCTTTCATTAAACATTTTTACATAAAAAACCTGTACCATATAATATTTAGATGATTCGTTCATTATTATTTAATTTTAATTTGTAGAAAGTTAATTCTTTTTAATTCTAAAATAGTGAGTAGATTTTTAAACAGTTATATTTTTTTAAATCAATATCTAAAAAGTGAGGATTGCCCAAACGATCATGATGTAAGTGCCCATTGTAGAAAGATTCTCTTAAAAAAATACAATTACTCTTTGATTTTTTTCCCTGTTGTTGATGCTTCTACTGTTCTTGCTGTTTTTGTTCTTTTCTTGCTGCTGCTATTGTTGTTGCTGCTGTAGTTTTTTTCTTCTCATTGTTCCTGCTGCTATTGTTGCTGCTTTTGTTCTTTTCTTGTTGTTGCTGCTGTTATTATTCTTGTTGTCAGTGCAGCTGCTATTGTTGTTGCTGCTGTAGTTTTTTCATTGCTGCTGCTGATATTCTTGCTGCTTTTGTTCTTTTCTTGTTGTTGCTGGTGTATTTGCTTGATGTCACTGCTGCTGCTTATGTTGTTGTTGCTCTTTTTCTTGGTGTTGCTGCAGCTGCTACTGTTGTTGCAATTCTTTTTCTTAGTGTTGCTGCTTCTGTTTATGTTTTTATTGTCACTGCTCCTGTTGTTGTTGGTCTTGTAATTCTTCTTCTAGTAGCTTGATGCTCTTTAGAAACTTTAGATCATACACATATTTACATTATTATTTCTGAATAAACTTAAAACTTGTCATTGTCACTGCTCGTGTTGTTCTTGTAATTTACTCTCCTTCTAGTAGTAATTATTGTTGTTGTAATGCTCTTGTTGTCATCTTTGTTATGTTGGTATTGTTGTCAATTCTTCTGTTACTATTCCTCTTTGTTGTTGTTTTGCTGGTACTATTATTGTTGTATTCTTGTTTCTAATGCTGTTGTTATTCGTGCTGTTGTTTTATTTTCTTCATCATTCTGTTGTTTAGTGTATTATTGCTGATATTGTTTTTTTCTTCTTCATTTTGTTGCTCCTCTAGTTGTTATTGCTGTGGCTTATGATGCTGTTTTTTCCTCTTTTTCTTGCTGCTGTTGTTATTGCTGATGTTGTATTTATTTATCTTCATTTTGTTGCTGCTGTTGTTATTGTAACTGCTGATGTTGTTTTTTCTTTTACATTTTGTTGCTCCTCTTGTTGTTGTTGCTGTGGCTTACGCTGCTGTTTTTCTTCTTCTTCATTTTATTGCTGCTGTTGTTATTGTTGTTTTCTTCTCCTTCATGTTGTTGTTCTCTAGTTATTGCTGTGGCTTTAATATGTCACTGTTTATTATTTCTTCTTCATTCATGTTGCTGTTGTTACTGTTGTTTTCTTCTTCTTCATTTTGTTGCTCCTTTAGTTGTTATTGTTCTTGATACTGATGTTGTTTTCTTTGTTGCTGCTCTTGTTGTTATTGCTGTGGCTTATGGTGCTGTTTTTTTTTATTTCTTCATTTTGTTGCTGCTGTTGTTATTGTTACTGGTGTTGTTGTTGTTGTTGATTTTGTTTTCATGTTGTTGTTCTCTAGTTTTTATTGCTGTGGCTTTAATATGTCACTGTTTATTATTTCTTCTTCATTTATGTTGCTGTTGTTATTGTTATTGCTGTTGTTTTCTTCTTCATTTTGTTGCTCCTCTAGTTGTTATTGCTGTGGCTCACGGTGCTGATGTTGTATTTATTTATCTTCATTTTGTTGCTCCTTTAGTTGTTATTGTTCTTGATACTGATGTTGTTTTCTTTGTTGCTGCTCTTGTTGTTATTGCTGTGGCTTATGGTGCTGTGTTTTATATTTCTTCATTTTGTTGCTGCTGTTGTTATTGTTACTGGTGTTGTTGTTGTTGTTGATTTTGTTTTCATGTTGTTGTTCTCTAGTTGTTATTGCTGTGGCTTCAATATTTCACTGTCTATTATTTCTTCTTCATTTATGTTGCTGTTGTTATTGTTCTTGATACTGATGTTGTTTTCTTTGTTGCTGCTCTTGTTGTTATTGCTGTGGCTTATGGTGCCGATGTTGTATTTATTTATCTTCATTTTGTTGCTCCTTTAGTTGTTATTGTTCTTAATACTGATGTTGTTTTCTTTGTTGCTGCTCTTGTTGTTATTGCTGTGGCTTATGGTGCTGATGTTGTATTTATTTATCTTCATTTTGTTGCTCCTTTAGTTGTTATTGTTCTTGATACTGATGTTGTTTTCTTTGTTGCTGCTCTTGTTGTTATTGCTGTGGCTTATGGTGCTGTGTTTTATATTTCTTCATTTTGTTGCTGCTGTTGTTATTGTTACTGGTGTTGTTGTTGTTGTTGATTTTGTTTTCATGTTGTTGTTCTCTAGTTGTTATTGCTGTGGCTTTAATATTTCACTGTCTATTATTTCTTCTTCATTTATGTTGCTGCTGTTATTGTTACTGTTTTTGTTGTTGTTGTTTTCTTCTTCTTCATTTTGTTGCTCCTCTAGTTGTTGCTGTAGCTTACGGTGCTGTTTTTATTCTTCTTCTTCATTTACATTGCTGTTGTTGTTATTGTTATTGCTGTTGTTTTTTCTTCATTTTGTTACTCATCTTGCTGTTGCTTACTCTGCTGTTTTTTATTTCTTTTTCATTTTGTTGCTCCTCTTGTTGTTATTGCTGCAGCTTATGCCACTGTTGTGTTTTCTTTTTCATTTTGTTTCTGCTTTCATCATTGATTTTGTTCTTCCAGTAGTTAATATTGGTGTTGTTGTTTTCTTTAAAACGTTGTTGTTGCTGTCATTGTTCTTTACATTGTTGCTGTTGCCCAATATTATTTTTGCTTGTAAATTTGATACCCTCTTTTAAAAATTATTCTTTTCAAAGTTTTTGAAACATTTAACTAAGCGATGTTCTCCACTGGGTTTACAGGTATGAAGTCTCTAATCTTAGTTTCACCATCAACATAATTACAAGGACACCATCATCACTATCATCATCAAACATTATCACCATGACGATCATCTCAACCATCAAAATTATTACCACAATCGAACATTACCATAACCATTATTACATATAACTTGTGTAAATCACCATTATTATTGTTATCGTCAGTATGGTGGTCTCCATAAAATATTATCGCGACCATCTTAAACATCATCATTTTATATTGATCATCACTTCCACCATCGCCACCATAATAATCACTATCACCTTGAACATCCAACTCCTTGAATTGTCATCATCATCATGATAATCATCATCTTCATTACCAACTTCATCATCATCATCATCAGCATCATATGTATTTTATACGAGGGTCAGCAGCGGCAACTTATAAAATATTGAATATAAAATTATTTTTTGAGAGATTTAGAGATATTTGAACAAGATGGCAACTTTCATACATGAATGCAACTACAATTTTTTCATAATATACATTACATATTTAATACATACAAATTGTTGGGTTTAAGTTTTAGTTTTTTGTCTTTTTTTGTTGAAATATGGTTTAGCTTTGAGTACTTTTTCATCAAATGTCGTCTGCATCTTTCTCCATTTTGTGTGGTTGTTCTCCTTCAAATCTGCTCTGTATCTTTGTCTTGATTTTTTGTAGTTTTTCTTCATTAAATAAACTTCATTGTTCTTTCTGATGAGCATCTGAAACGTTAGCAAGTAACATATAAAATCAGTATTTTGCGTTGTCCGTCTGTCACACAACCAGAGTGTGACAGACATACAAAACAAAGTATGGGCAACCACAGGTAGCCCAAGCGTAGAGTCAGTACAAGGGAATGTATGGTGAATTGTAATTTTAACATAAATATGTCAATAAAATTTCCCTTTCTTACATGGATGTTTTTTGTGGTCTCTGATAATGTCTGTGAAGAATTTTTGGAAAATTTGATCAATTGTACATCCCCTTGTTAATATATTGACAAGGTTGGACGCTAAAGGCACCAACTCAATTCCAATCCAGTCTACTTCAGAAGCTTTTTTTCCACGAAAAACAATTCCTTTCCAAAAATCACTCCTCATAGCTAAGGAAGGGTTGTTTGGCTATCAATCCATACCAAATTCTTCGAGCCAGCGCGCGGTACTGAGCCGTGAGCCCTCAAGACCCTCAATAAAACGACTACGAAAACCGCCATTTTATGCGTGAAGGTACAATCCGGAACAGAAAAGCCGTTGAACGCGCGGTATGGCCTGGGAACGGTTGCAAATTTAACCCTCACCGGGAGGGTGTCAGTGAAATGACATCGTCAGCGAACAACGGACCCCTACCTGATGCGAGTGAAATTTTAGCCGCCTTTCGTACTTTCCCACCAATCAACAGGGGAAACTCTTCATATTTAATCGTGGGAAACACATAAGTTCACATACATCGAGACATCTACGAGTTAAAACAAAAGCGTCTAAAATGTAAACAAAAATGTCCTAAATCAAAGAAACTGTTTTAAAAACAGGTAAGTTCATTTTATCGGAAGAACATTAGTATTTGGTATCACATATTATGCTGAATTTCTGCACTGCATTGTTTGCTTTTCGATGATGTCATTTCACTGACACCCTCCCGGTGAGGGTTAAATTTGCAACCGTTCCCAGGCCATACCGCGCGTTCAACGGCTTTTCTGTTCCGGATTGTACCTTCACGCATAAAATGGCGGTTTTCGTAGTCGTTTTATTGAGGGTCTTGAGGGCTCACGGCTCAGTACCGCGTGCTGGCTCGAAGAATTTGGTATGGATTGATAGCCAAACAACCCTTCCTTAGCTATGAGGAGTGATTTTTGGAAAGGAATTGTTTTTCGTGGAAAAAAAGCTTCTGAAGTAGACTGGATTGGAATTGAGTTGGTGCCTTTAGCGTCCAACCTTGTCAATATATTAACAAGGGGATGTACAATTGATCAAATTTTCCAAAAATTCTTCACAGACATTATCAGAGACCACAAAAAACATCCATGTAAGAAAGGGAAATTTTATTGACATATTTATGTTAAAATTACAATTCACCATACATTCCCTTGTACTGACTCTACGCTTGGGCTACCTGTGGGGCAACATGTCAACTCGGCTCTAACTTAATTTTAATATTTCTAACTTTACTTACCGTATTGACAGGCCTTGCATGACTTTTAGCACTTGTTTAAAATGCCATGGGAAACCTTTTTAGCGAGAAAGGTTGATAGCCTCGTACGTCGACTGCATCTGTGCAGATCCAAGATGGCGCCAAATGCGCAGAAAACTGACCTTTAAAACAACAACAACAAAATACCGTTTTAATATCTAACACTCTTCACAAATGTATGCAATGGAGAATATAGTATACCTGTTAACATTGTCTCAAGTTTCAGTTGTTCCTAGTGTATATTAACGAGGGAAATTCTTCATTTTGAAGACAACTCCATCTGCGTCAACAAGTGCTCTGGCACTACAGCCCAAAACGACCAAGATAAATATTGTTAGCAGGAAATAACTAATGCTGAGTATTGACTACATTCTTACCTATGATTTAAACCAATTTAAGCTTGATGTTTTTCTATTTTTACAGTGAAAAACTGCAAAAAACAAGCAAGTTTTTCCAGCTTCTTCCATTTTGCAAAGCGTGGTCTTGTCACGTGGTAGTTTCCACAGGAATCCCATCGCATGTACATTTCATTTCATACCCTTTAAATATTTCTCCTTTTTTCGAATATGTTTAACAAAGAGAAGAGATCATAAATTGCGCTCTTTTGGTTTAATATTATTATTTTGTGTGTGTGTGGGTTTTTTTTGTGGGAAGGAGGGGGGGAGGGGTTGTAGGTATCAATTATATATTTTTTGTTTTTCAAACTTATTTTTAAAACATATGTAGATGGGTATTTCTCCTTCTCTGATTAGAGTTTGTTTAATCAAAGAACCATAAATTACACTCTTTTGATTTAATATTATTCTCTGTTATTTTGTGTGTGCGTGTGTTTTGGAAGGGGGGGGGGGGGGTTGAAGGTGCCCACTATAACTTATTTTTTGCATTTTAAACTTATTGCATAAGAGTGATATGTTATTCGGTTTTTGATAGATGTGCTTTATCCCTTCCTACTGGAATACAGTGTTATCCAATAATTTGACCATCATCATCATCAACACAGTCAGACTTTTATTTATTTCTATTTTTTGATAACATAGAGCCTCACTTGCAGGGGGAGATATAGTTGGTGGACACCCCCTATCACTGCAATTACCCCTATTTTATTTAAGACATTTAGCGACCAGACACCCCCTAACACCTTAAGATCCCTTCATTTGCAAGTGGGACATGCCCAACAAATTTCTGGATACACCCCTGACTAATGTGTACATTAACAAACCGGGAGGGGGGGGGGGCTTTATAAAAGGGGTTGGGGGTCCTCGTCATCCCTTTTAGGGTTTGGAATCAGTGTTTTGGTCCCGCTTAGGGTGATAATGATGAGAATGCCCACCAGCTAAGTTTTGTGGTCGCTTTTAGGGTATAAGATCAACAACAATGCTTCTTTTCAAAGATTGATTTTTATTTAAATCCCCTTTCCTATAAGAAGGTCCCCTCCCCCTGTGATTAACAAAGGTCAAATGAGACACGCCTCATCTCTATATATTGTTAACATGTATGCTGGCCTGTAGAGTATTATGCACAATGCCTTACCGATTGATGATGACAAAAACAATGGGAGTGATGATGATGATGAATAAAAGGATGAGGAGTTGAATAAGGATGACAAAGAAAATGAAAGACTTATTCTGATTTGAATTGTACAATTACAGGGGATAATAATCCAAGACATAACTTCAAGTAATTCTATATGAACCAGCCTAATACACAACTTTCCTGGAATCACATGACTGACCACAAAACAAGTTGAGGCAGGAGTGGAAGAATCTATACATTCACATTTTATCCACTCCAGCCTCAACTTGAAACTATTGTTTTATGACCAGTGAAGCGAATTAGGGAAAGATCAATTCAAAGATTTTAAATTAACAAAATAAATAGAAATCAATCAAACCACAAAACAATTAAATCCAGTATAGGCTTGAATGGATGAAACTACAGTCGATTTAAAAAAACATTGTCGTCAATAGGCTTCAAGTCTACGCGACTAGACCAAAAGGTAGCAAGGGTAGAAATCACAGAAGCAGATAAATGCACACAGTATCTAACGCAATACCACATGCACTTAATCAACTAATTATCAATAACTCCCCGCTTCGTTGATTACTACCCATGCTACCTTTTGGTCTAGTTGCGTAGACTTGAAGCCCAATGAAGACAATGTTTTTTGAACTGACAATTGTTTTTTATATATATAATCTATTGTTTCAAGATCAGTGAAGAAAAGTCAAACTCAAATAGCCAGTATTAATGTCAGTTTTAATGGTTTATTCTTATTTACCTAAATATTTGACAAGCATGAGGTTAATTTACTAGTGTTTTGTGAAGCAATAGCATCATGTGGAATAGGTGGAAGTACAGGGAAAGCCATACAAGAATGATGAATAGCATTGTGGATAAAGAACAGTAGTAAATAGTACTAAGTATTCCACACCCAACTATCAAACAAACATCACCATAATCATCCCCTTCATCTTCATCAAACAACATTACCTTATGTATCATCAGCATCATCATAATCATCACTATTTGTGATTATCACCTTCACTATCAACCTCATAATAATAATAATCATCTCCACAGCATCTCAATCATCATCATAATCATCCCCTTCATCTTCATCGAACAACATTACCTTCTGTATCATCAGCATCATCATAATCATCTTCATCACTATTTGTGATCATCACATTCACTATCAACCTCATAATAATAACAATCATCTCCAAAGCATCTCAACCATCATCATAATCATTCCCTTCATCTTCATCGAACAACATTACCTTCTGTATCATCAGCATCATCATAATCATCTTCATCAACATTATTATTGTGATCATCACATTCACTATCAACCTCATCATATAATAATAATCATCTTCATCAGCATCATTACCACCAATCATTATCACAAACATCATTATCTCAATAATAATAATCATCATCATCATTATCATCTGCATCAATTGTTATCACAAACATCATCATCATCATCACCATCAATCGTTATCATCATAAACATCATCAACTCTATGATAATCACCATTACCATATTACCAACACTAGAATATCCACAATGCATATCATCATTGTATCCTCTGTCAACCACTTTAAAAATGCTGTAAGTGATTTCTATACACAAGGTTGCCTCACATAAGCTTTACAATTATATTGAGCGTTACCACTGTTTCCATAACTACACATACTGCCAAACTAAAGTCTCGAATGGGAATAATTGGTCAGTAGACTACCAAAAACACTAGTCACTTGTGTGACTGACTGGACACAGTGTTGGCTTTCCTGGTAGCTTATTGACAAATAGTCTCCTTCATAGTTCCCTGCGCCATCTTGAAAGGTAACCAGGCCTTTGCATTGAAGCAAGACGAATGTTGAGCTTGTAATGATAGAGGCTTTTTAACACATTGCTGGACAATTATTCATGTGCCTCTATCATTGCAAGCTCAGCTTTAATGCAAAGGCTCAGCTACCTTTCAAGATAGCACTGTGAAGGGGACGATTCTCAATTTGAGAGTTTAGACTGGCAGGGCACATATATTATTGTTATGAAAAACGTGTTAGTGCAAGAAAAAAACTTATCTACTCTGAACTTCATCCCTCCCTCTATCCATGCCTTATTTTTTCAAATGATTTATTTATATTTAGTATAAACCAACAAGTGGTCATCACAAATCCATCATATTCTTGGCAGCCTGTGGAGTAACAAACATAAAATGTACACCATACAAAATAATATCAAAAGTAAGTAAGTAAGTAAGTAAGTAAGTAAGTAAGTAAGTAAGTTTATTTAAACATATTTCTTCCAAAAGCATAAGCTTGTTTGCAATATGAACATGCAAAGAGGTGTCTATGTTAACAACTTTTTATATGGTGTACATTTTACATTTTACTTGTGATATTTCCTAGATTCATTTACATATACTTCTTAATTTAAAGTTCTCACCACAGCACACAATATAAAACATTAACTAACACTTACATTATCTTAAACCCAATCAATACAAGTGACATACCATGAAACAATTTCCTAAACACATAATTATATAAACTAAGATGTAGTTCAACACAGCCTAAAGTATGAAACATGCTGATGTATGATGCAATATAACAGTGACTTGTAACAGATGATTTGAGTCGTGTTGTTCATCATGTATCAAATCCCATAGTCACTTAATTGCCAGTTATTTCTCACTGATTTTCTTATGTTCAGTCAATTCCAATCACCTGTCTTTGATTTCACGTTTAATGCGTTTTGAGAAGCGTCCAAACATCAGGCCACCGATGAAGATAATAGCAAGTGCAACAGCAAAAACCATGAAGAAATAGCTCTTGGAAGGAGACGTGTTAATGGAGAAAGCTAAATCACTCAAAGATTCTAGAGGAACCAACTGAAACAAAGAAAAACTGATGTAAGTATCTAGAGAGGTCGAATGTGGGGAAGAAAAGGGGAAAGAACAACAAGTGAAAAATGAAGCAAATTAATATCATGGAGTGAAGGAAGGGAAAGAAAGAAACAGGGAAGGAAGGAAGGAAGGAAGGAAGGAAGGAAGCAATATAGACATAAAAGAATGAACATAGAAACAACTGAATAAAAATAGAAAAAGAAGTTGCACTACATTATCAGGAGATACAAAGCTCCCAAGTACTATTTCAAGTTCTACCTTTGCACTGCCCCACTGATTCATTCTCAAAGTAAGTTCCAGATTACAATCTCTACTTAAACCATGTCTCTTGTCTTTCTTCAAGTGAATTAAACAATTTGTAACTGAAACAAAACACAACAACAAAATTAGAACAATTCATTCACAATCTAAAGTACTGCCATAATTATTAACGGTTTCAGATCAACTATTTTCAGATAATCAAGGTTTATTGAAATACGTATAATTATACTCTATTATAACACACAAGAATATTCGAACAATTCATTCACAATAGTCTTCAAGTGTGACATCATAAAAAAATAAATTTGGCTTTAACAATTTTTGGTTGCCAGTTATGATGGAAAATCAAAAAAAATGTTCACATGCCAAAATATGATGAGAATCGATCAAATACAGCTAAGATATGACCACTTGAATATATAATTTCCCCATACAAATCACTGTAATTTACACTCTGTTCCAAAAGTTTTGAACAGAGCCAAAAATACAGTGTTTTGTAAGGGGAAATGTGACCATATCTCAGCTGCTATTTGATGAATTTTGGTCAAATTTGCTAAGTGAACATCTTTTTTGATTGCCTATCAAACTTGAGAACCAAAAATATGATCATGATAAAGTGAAAATAAATTTTTATGACATCATCACTTCATAATTCCTATTTGACTAACCCAACCATTTCCAGATTCTCTTGTAATGGGCAAGGATAATAGAGAGTTGGTAATGAAGAGAGACATAGTTTCCTATGTGAACGAGAGGACTAGGGACTAGTTATGCCATTGAAAGTATATTAATTAAGGAGTTGTAATTTCGGTTAGACCATTGTGGTCTAAGTTCGACTGGAGTAACATTGTTTGAATATAGTTTTAATCATGTCATCTCAATATAAGAGTATTTTCTGTTTTATCTTGATAATAAAATTGAATTGTGGACTTGGACCAACCACCACATACTGTGTGCTGTGTTTACTGGGACTTGAGAGAATACTAGGAATAAAGGTTACCCTATTCCAGACATACCTCTGCCTTTACCAGGAAGAACATCCGAGCAATGTTTAATCACATCTAAATGACAAGCATCATACAATTGGGGGTCTACAAAGATATCAGTTCGTCCTTCCTTCATGGTTCGAATTACCTCCTGTAGATAAAAATAATTTATCAGAACATGATCAATGTAGTCATATCTAAGTGTTGAAATGATCTCTCACGAGTGAGCGCAGTGAGCGCAGCGAACGATTAAGAAGTTTTTAGCATGAGAAGATAATATTTGTATCTCCAAGTGACCAAGTAAGGTTTCTGTTTATTATATAATTATAAATGAAAATAAAATAAACTTTTTTGACACAACAAGTTTCCATAAAGCTGTGTTACCATAGTGATGATATTTTCACATGTGAAGATATCACATTTTTGAAGCAGAGAAATATAGGTATTTCATTGACAATTATATAATAATTAATAAAAGCAATATTATCATAGAGTGAAAAGTATAACTTACCCCATAACATCTAGATGCTGGCGTTATTTTGCCAAAGTTTTTCCTAAGGCACTCTTCTACTCGGCCTTTACCACTTTCAATATGGTCTTCACAAAGATGTTTGATCTGTAAACAAGAGTCACATCAAAATCACATTAAAATTGCTTTCAATTAATTAATCATTATTTTGATCTTTCCCTCCTTCATAGTTATACTTGGTATCTTTCTTAGTCTAACTAGTATACATATAAGAATATTTATATTACATAATATTACATGAATTTATGACTATAATTGTAATTGGTATCACTTTAATCATCACTATTACTATTACCAATCCTATTACTCTGACGAAGGGCTAAAGCTCGAAATGTCAGTAAAGTCAAGTCAACATTTTTTACAGTGTTACAAATTTCATTATATCACCTATCGTTTATATCAAACACCGACGCTATACTAGTTTACTCGCTAGTTTCCATTTAAAATCATATAATTACTGTTCTTATAATATATATATATATACCGTTGTAAATACTGGGTGTAGTGGTATTTGGATGAAAACCTCACAGAAGAGCCCTGATGGGGAATGATTGTTATAAATACTGGTGTAGTGGTATTTGGATGAAAACCTCACAGAGGGACCCTGATGGGGAGTGATTGTTGTAAATACTGGGTGTAGTGGTATTTGGATGAAAACCTCACAGAGGGACCCTGATGGGGAGTGATTGTTATAAATACTGAGTGTAGTGGTATTTGGATGAAAACCTCACAGAGGGACCCTGATGGGGAGTGATTGTTATAAATACTGGGTGTAGTGGTATTTGGATGAAAACCTCACAGAGGGACCCTGATGGGGAGTGATTGTTATAAATACTGGGTGTAGTGGTATTGGGATGAAAACCTCACAGAGGGACCCTGATGGGGAGTGATTGTTATAAATACTGAGTGTAGTGGTATTTGGATGAAAACCTCACAGAGGGACCCTGATGGGGAATGATTGTTATAAATACTGGTGTAGTGGTATTTGGATGAAAACCTCACAGAGGGACCCTGATGGGGAGTGATTGTTATAAATACTGAGTGTAGTGGTATTTGGATGAAAACCTCACAGAGGGACCCTGATGGGGAGTGATTGTTATAAATACTGGGTGTAGTGGTATTTGGAGTAAACCTCACAGAGGGACCCTGATGGGGAATGATTGTTGTAAATACTGGTGTAGTGGTATTTGGATGAAAACCTCACAGAGGGACCCTGATGGGGAATGATTGTTGTAAATACTGGGTGTAGTGGTATTTGGATGAAAACCTCACAGAGGGACCCTGATGGGGAGTGATTGTTATAAATACTGAGTGTAGTGGTATTTGGATGAAAACCTCACAGAGGGACCCTGATGGGGAGTGATTGTTATAAATACTGAGTGTAGTGGTATTTGGATGAAAACCTCACAGAGGGACCCTGATGGGGAGTGATTGTTGTAAATACTGGGTGTAGTGGTATTTGGATGAAAACCTCACAGAGGGACCCTGATGGGGAATGATTGTTGTAAATACTGAGTGTAGTAGAATTTGGATGAAAACCTCACAGAAGAGCACAATTAGTGAGCAATCAAAAACTTTTCACGCACCTCATCTGAGCAGTATTTAGAAAGTGTTGGGTCAAGACGATAGTCCAGTGATTCCTCTCTTGTAACAGAACGAATGTAGTGTTCACAATCTTCTGTCAGTTTCTGAAATTAAATCTCTTGTTGATTACATTTGCATGGTTTTGAATGACATAAGACTATTTATTACCAGTGTAAAGGTATAACAGGTATGTGGTGGTAGTTTGTTAATAGTCAATGTGTGTGGTGGTAGTGGTGTGTCAAAATAATAATAATGACTTATGAATGATGAAAGACTATCGCTAGTGTAATAGTCAAGACTTGTGTGTAATAATGTAGATTTGTTTTTGGTGGTGGTGTGTGTGGTGGTGGTGGTGGTGGTGGTGTGTGTGGTGTGTGGTGTGTGGTGTGTGGTGTGTGGTGTGTGGTGTGTGGTGTGTGGTGTGTGGTGTGTGGTGTGTGGTGGTGGTGGTGGTGGTGGTGGTGGTGGTGGTGGTAGTTTGTTAATAGTCAAGACTTGTAATAATAATAATGACTTATGAATGATGAAAGACTATCGCCAGTGTAATAGTCAAGACTTGTGTGTAATAATGTAGATTTGTTTGTGGTGTGTGGTGGTGTGTGGTGGTGGTGTGGTGTGTGGTGTGTGGTGGTGGTGTGTGGTGATTGATGGATCTAGACTTCTTTGTGATGGTATATTGTGATTGATAGAAGGTTGTTGCCAGTGTAATAAATACTGTAGATTTGTTTGTGGTGGTGTGTGGTGGTGGTATATTGTGGTTGATAGAAGGTTTTTACCAATGTAATAATGTAGATTTGTTTGTGGTGTTGTGTTCTTATGGATCAATCTCAACTTGAGTGGTGTATTGTGGTTAGTGACAATAGCAGATATCTACTTACATCTACATGTTTCTTGAGACAAGACACCATCTGTCCCATGTCTTTACCACTATAGTTTTTACAAAACTTCTTCATGTCTCTCTTGCAGGAACCATGCAATTCAGGGTCCAGTTCATCATCTTTAGAAATAAATAACAAATAAATAAATAAATAAATAAATAAATAAATAAATAAATAAATAAATAAATAAATAAATAAATAAATAAATAAATAAATAAATAAATAAATAAATAAACACATCAATCAATCAATCAATCAATCAATCAATCAATCAATCAATCAATCAAACAATCAATCAAACAATCAAGAAAAGCATCAATCAATCAATCAATCAATCAATCAAGAAAAGCATCAATCAATCAATCAACCAATCAATCTATCAATCAACCAATCAATCTATCAACCAATCAATCAACCAACCAATCAATCAATCATCCAATCAATCAAGAAAAGCATCAATCAATCAATCAATCAATCAATCAAGAAAAGCATCAATCAATCAATCAATCAATCTATCAATCAATCAAGAAAAGCATCAATCAATCAAGAAGATCAATCAATCAAGAAGATCAATCAAGAAGATCAATCAATCAAGAACATCAGCATCAATCAATCAATCAAGAAGATCAATCAATCAATTAATCAAGAACATGAGCATCAATCAATCAATCAAGAACATCAATCAAGAAAAGCATCAATCAATCAATCAACCAACCAACCAACCAACCAACCAACCAACCAACCAACCAACTAATCAATCATCCAATCAAAAACACTTAAATAATACTCACTTTCATATTGTGCTTTTTGACGTTTTGTAATCACGGCAGAACACCTAGAAGAGAAAAACAAAATGAAATTCATATCAATTGGAGCAAATAGTGAGGGACGAAAAGAGAGTCTCCCCTGGAAAAAGACAATTTGATGGTTCTCAATGATCAACAACAGCATCATTCTTTTTATTAGTATTACTTAATTAGTCACTCGTTGTATAATATATTACCATAAATTTCACTGTAAATACATAGCTATAGCGCATTTGAATATGTATATAGATTTATGCGCTCTATAAATTATTAAATTATTATTATTATCATCAATAGCATGCAATGTATTCTTTACAATCTGACTACAATTGTTTGATAAAGTGTACAATCACTAAATTACAGCAAGTTGTAAACAAATTCTAAAGAAACCATTACACGATAGTAGATAGAGGCTGAGGTTAATCAACAAAAACTTTGAAAAGCTCTATTGGAGCAAAAAGGGAGGGAAAAAGGGGGAATGGAAGGGAGGAACAATAGAGGGAGAGAAGAAAAGGAACAAGTAAGGAAGGATAGAAGGACAGGAGGGAGAAAGGGAAGAAAGGGCAGAAGGAAGTGAGGGAAGTAGCGAGGGAGGAAGAAAGGAAAAAAGAAGAAGAGAGGATGGAAGTGTGAAAGGGAGGAAGGGAGGAAGGGAGGAAAGAAGGAAGGAAGGAAGGAAGGAAGGAAGGAAGGAAGGAAAGCAATGGCAGAGGAAGTGAGGGAAGGAGGTGAAGGATGTTGAGGAAGGGAGGGAAAAAGTAAAGAAGGAAGGAAGGCAGAAGAGAGGGTGAAAGGAAGGAAGGAAAGAAGGAAAGAAAAAGGGACGGTGAAAGAAGGAGGAAAGAAGGAGAGAAGGAGAGAGGAAGAACAGCACAAGTATTCAACTCACTTCCTATCCATGCCTGGATCATGCTTGTGTTCCTTGAGACATTTTAAGATATCCCGAGGATCTTCCTCTGAACAGAAACGCTGACATAAAAATAAAAAAACTTAATGTTACAATCAATTTATTAAATTACATAACAGACTGATACACCTTATTAGTAGTCTCTAATTTTTTTGTTTTCATTTGTGTCTATTACACTTTGACTATTAGATTTTGGTTTACAGATTAAGTGCCTAGACTTATAAATGGGAACTAGTGAGTAAACTAGTTTAGGCTGCATCGGTATTTGATATAAACAGTATTGTAACACCTTAAAAAATAATGACTTAACTTTACTGACGTTTCGAGCTTTAGCCCTTTGTCATAGTAAAAAGACTTAGACCTAGACTTAAGTAATTATTTACCACTTTTTTTTTTCTATTCTATTCTAAGAAGGATAACTTTATTTTACAGACATATCTTTCTGTCAATGACCTTCTTACCTCGATTGCTTTCTGACATGTCTTGATCAGCTTATAATCTATTCCAGGATCTTGCATTTCATTTTTCTGTGTGAGAAATCATATGAATATCATAGGTTACACACCATACATCCATGAAACAAAACTAGATATGTATTGTCTAATTGACCAATTTTGAACAAACGTATGTATATCACTAGAGTGATTTTCATTTTGTTGACCGTGAAAGAAAAACAACTATTTAGTTTGTTGAACAAACTTATGGACATCACTGGGGCAAAACAGTGTTGCATCCTTGGACACACAGTAATTGGTTATGCTGTTGTGGGCGCCTATCTTCGGACGAAGTTAAATAAATAAGTAATGTGTCTTGTGTTAACTGCGAGAATTCTTACATAGCCAATATTTAACTGAACTATTGATAAATGCTATTACTTATTTAATAAGTGCAATTGTTTCACAAATTTATGTTCTCTCAGTTGTGTTTATTTAATAATAAGTGCAATGATTATACAAGAGAATAGAGTATAATATAGCAAAGGAAAACAATCGAGAGTTATTCCAAGGCTCAAATACCGAGCTCGTTTTTGTAGTTTTCGCTTCCATCATTCAAATGCCCGATATTTCCCAACTGCTTTCCGAAGTATTGACATTCAATATGGCCGAGTTTGAATGGTTTGTTCATGATGTTGAAGAATCCTCAGAGGAAATAAAAGCTGTGAAACTTCTACATTTAGAGGAGACTTTAATCGTCGATGAAGAGGGAGAGCAAGTAAGTATCACAATACTTCTAAGTAAGTGGAATGTCTAAAACAAACGTGTTCGATCATTGCTTTTGTGGTGGAATTTAAACTTCACTTCAATCGAACTTCAAACGATTTGAGTCTCCTCTAAATCTTGGAGTTGTTTCGCAGCTTTTATTTCCTCTAAAAAAAATTGTCGCAAAATCTTTCAAATTCCACCATATTGAATGTCGTTACTACGGAAAGCATCTGGGAAATGTTGGAAGTTTGATTGACGGAAGCAAAAACTCATAAAACGAGTTCGGTATTTTAGCGTTGGAGTTCGCATGTTTGTGAAAATTGCAGTAATCTATGTAAGTTAAATTAACTGAGTTGCTGTAAAAAAATAAATAAAAAAAAGTACAATGACTGAACCCACCTCTCTTTCAAACACCAGTTTCTTGCACTTCTTTGATAAAACCTCAAAGTTTTCCTTCAAACACTCCAAAACCTAGAAACATAGATAGCAACATGGTATATATGAAAAACAGGTATAATAATGATTCTCTCTTAAGATGACTTCTGCACAGAT
This sequence comes from Metridium senile, assembly GCA_949775045.1. Classification (NCBI taxonomy): domain Eukaryota; kingdom Metazoa; phylum Cnidaria; class Anthozoa; order Actiniaria; family Metridiidae; genus Metridium; species Metridium senile. Next base: position 19,012,463 of record OX459100.1, on the reverse strand, counting down.
GTTGGAATATCATACATCAACACCAACAGTCTTTCTCAAGACTACACAAACCCAGAAAGACTACACAAACCCAGATGATCATAACACATGCAGGTAGAAATTATTATTATCTGGACAGACAGTCTGATATGATCTTGCAGTTTGTAAAATTCTGAATTCTTGGCCAATGGGCCTGGCTTTGATTTGTAACCTGGGAGATATGCTGCATCTTTAAGCAAGACACTTAACTCTATTAGTGCCCTGTCTTCTCAGACAAGTGACAAGTGTTTAAGTAAAGCTAATAAACAATTATTTGCTGGAGGCCAGGTGAATGTCTGTGAATAATAACTAGGTTAGAGTTGAGGTTATTATTCACCAATATCCAGTAGATACTTAATATTTAGTATAAATACAAAAGTGATTATTTCAAAAAAGTGTGCAAACCCAGTAGGTGATTATAGAGAAATAGTGTGAATCTCGACCAATCAACTGGGCAATTTTCTATAATCACTTGTGTATTTACGCCTATTTCAAAAATCGTTGTCTCACCCAAATCTACAGTCCACACGACCTCTAAAATTGGCAAAAACCAAAAACCGACCTCTAAAATTGGCAAAAAAAAAGTCAAACCGCCAACCTATAATAGGCCCCCTCTGAAGCCTGCAAAGGATGTCGGTAATATGAACATAGATTTGTGACTTATTACACTTTTTTCAAGAAATATTTTTCTCATCATCTACCTCTGTAACAACTTTTAAATGTGGTTAAATGAAATTTAAGCAAAGTTAGAATAGAACGAGTTGTAGTTATCCAACACCGCGGTTGACCTAGCTGCCAGCCAGCAATGCCAATCGCACGTCACGCAATAGCATACTGTTGGTGACCACGCTAGCTTGCATATCCTTGGTCACAACAGTACAATGCATGTTGACACAGACGAGATTGCTATCGCCCATTGTGGTTGACCACGCTAGCTTGCTTATCTTTGGTCACAGACGTACCACACCTATTAACCTGTCAATGCTATCAACGTGAGCCGATATATAGCCGACGACCAAAGGACATATTATGCCATTCGCTATCGCTAGCTAGCTTGCATTGCAAACGAAAAAATTCCCTCCCACCCATCCACTTGGTAGGTAAGTAGTGAGGTAAGTATACTCCACTGACCAGCAGTCAGTGTGACAGGTGCTCAAGGAGTCGAGGGTCGAGACAGGGTTGCCATGGCTACCGCTACTTTGTACCAGGCCTCTGTCATCGACCAAGCACCTAATGCCAAGCTCATCTACGAGTGATGAGTTTAATGGCCATATAACACAAACACATACAACTAAAACATGCTATGAATAAATCGATGACAAAAGAAGAAATGCCGACATCCTTGCTTGCAACAACGATTTTTGAAATGGGTGTATACTAACAATGAATGGTGCATTGGTTACCTTGGCTTGTCCTTCTTCAACGTGAGAACAATGCTTTTTAGCATCTCCTGCACATTCACCGTACATTTCAGGATCAAATCGAATATCTTCTCCCTGTAAAGTGAATCAAACACGTCAGACTAAATGTATCGTCTAACAATATGGAATGAATACTAAGTAAACATGCTTTTATGTTAAGGCATTATTGTGTAATTTATATTCTAAGGAGATGTAATTTGTATAAATAGGGTTAGTTTGTTAAAGTAGATACTAGGTATCTCTCTGTACATGCACGTAGTGTAACTTGTAAAATTTATTCATTAACTTGGTCTTCAATAATTGTCAATAAACAGGATACCAATTCCTATATACACCTATTTCAAAAAAAGGTTGTCGGAAAAAATTGCCGATTGGGAATTGGCGATTGCACGACTGAAAGGAACTTTGAGTACTCTTTTTTGACAAGTAAAATTAAATTCATGAAGTTTTAGAGCCTAAAAACACTAAGGAAAAGTTCTTTCGGTTTCAAAGTGCCATTTACGAATTATATCAAGGACCACAGTTCCTTCTGGTCTTGCAATCGCCAATTATCTCCGACAACCTTTTTTGAAATAGGTGTATATGTGTTCTAAGTAATGGGGTTAATGATGGTAATTGGACTGAGTGGAGTCCAATTTGCTCTGTAATGATACGAGTGATTACAAAATCGGACGACCGCGTAGGGGAGTCCGATTTGTTTATCACGAGTATGATTACAGACAGAATTGGACAACACAAAGTTTGATTACCAATTAATCATAACTATTACAATTTCAGAGAAAAATGTGTGGGATTTCTAATAAAAATGAAAAATCCTCCATTTTTGAAAAAAACTCATTTTTTGAGAATAATTTTTGTTGCTATAGTGATTTGTATCAATTCAGTGATTGGTTGATAAATCTGAAAGCAGTAAAATCATTGGCTCATAAAAATGTCCGATAACAACTGTCCGATTACAGCCAACTGTCCGATTACACTGTCCGATTACAAAAACAAGATTGATTAGTGGAAAATAGAGCAGTCTGTCAACCAATCAGATTCGAGGAAATTGTAACAGTTATGATTAAGTTAGAAAATGTTTTATGTTCTAAGATAGAATATAAGTTTTCTTTTCTTTTCCTTTTTGACTGGAAGTAATAAGAAGAAGAAGGGTGAAACTAGCAGCCCATTTTACAGGCATGACTAGCTAGGAGAGAGCTCATAATCTTGCAATATGGGAACCCACAAAAGGAAGGAAAGACAGGAGAGGGGAAGGGAGGGGAGCATGTTATCATCTACATCAATGTCCTCGATTATCCTTTTTTCCTCCCTCTGCAAAAATCAACATGTGATCAGAGTTGTGTGCTGTAAATATTGAATGTAGTGTTAGTGAGTGTGAGTGAACCTCACAGAAGAGCCCTGACGGGGAGTGATGGTTGTAAAATAGTTATATGATTTACCTCTTCCTTTTCAGCAACATGGAGTTCATTTCTGCACTCTTGAGATATGACATGTCCCTGTTCGCTTATGATAGCATTTCTTACTTTTTCACTCAGACACTTAACGACAGCATGTCTACAGAACAAATAAACAACAAGTCAATAATATTGAAATTCAACACTGCTCATGCAAAACACATTAAGAAAATATATATATATACAATACATTACATGGCATCACATTTCATTAAACTACTTATATGTATGAATGGTTTGAACCCAGGTGTAAGTGATGTTGATAAGTTGTGATTGTCTGGGTGTGTGTAGTCTTGAGAAAGACTGTTGGTGTTAGTGTCTGATGTTTGAATAATTTGAATCCAGGTGTAAGAGATGTTGATGAGTTGTGATCAAAGCGGTGTGTGTAGTCTTGAGAAAAGCTGTTGGTGTCTGATGTTTGAATGGTTTGAACCCTGGTGTAAGTGATGTTGATGTGTTGTGATCATAGCGGTGTGTATGGTCATAAGAGAGACTGCTGGTGTATGTTGCTTGAATGGTTTGAACCCAGGTGTAAGTGATGTTGATGTGTTGTGATCGTCTGGGTGTGTGTAGTCTTGAGAAAGATTGTTTAGGTTTGTCTGATGTATGAATGGTTTGGACCCAGGTGTAAGTGATGTTGATAAGTTGTGATCGTCTGGGTTTGTGTAGTCTTGAGAAAGACTGTTGGTGTTGGTGTATGTTGTTTGAATGGTTTGAACCCAGGTGTAAGTGATGTTGATGTGTTGTGATCGTCTGGGTGTGTATGGTCATAAGAGAGACTGTTGGTGTCTGTTGTTTGAACGGTTTGAATCCAGGTGTAAGTGATGATAGTGAATTGTGATCAAAGCGGTGTGTGTAGTCTTGAGAAAGACTGTTGTTGTCTGATGTTTGAATGGTTTGGATCCAGGTGTAAGTGATGTTGATGTGTTGTGATTGTCTGGGTGTGTGTAGTCTTGAGAAAGACTGTTGGTGTCTGATGTTTAAATGGTTTGAACCCAGGTGTAAGTGATGATAGTGAATTGTGATCATAGCAGTGTGTGTAGTCTTGAGAAAGACTGTTGTTGTTGTGTCTGACAATTAATCTTATCAATCATAATGGTTTTAATACATACTTATTTTGAGCCTGTGGACAGTGCTTTGCCACATCTTTTCTGCAAGCTTTCTTGAATTTGGATGAGAACGTGAAATCTTTCAGCTCAATCTGATGAAAACAAAAACAAATCCAGTTGAGCTATATTACTCCCAGTTGAAATAGGTTTGACAAAATAAATAGCATAGGCAGCACCAAAAGGGACTTTGGGTCTAAACGATTAAACAAACAATAATAGATAGGTAATATAATGAAATTTGCAACACTGTAAAAAATGTTGACTTAACTTTACTGACATTTCAAGCTTTAGCCCGTCTATTACCCTTTTACTCCGACAAAGGGCTAAAGCTCGAAACGTCAGTAAAGTTAAGTGAATATTTTTTAGGGTGTTACAAATTTCATTATATTACCTATCGTTTATATCAAACACTGACGCAGCCTATACTAGTTTTACTCACTAGTTTCCATTTACAAACAATAATAGATTACTACTAATTTTTTTTAAATTTGTTTAAAGATAATTAAGCTTGCAATAAGTCCATTATTTAGATTACTGTTCTATAAAGTTGTTTTGTCAACAGTAAAATCTGACTGGTTCCCGTAAACATTTTATTTTGCAAACCGGTCTGGATGCGCACCTGTAATAAGTATATAAATCGTATTGAGTGAAGGTATAAAATATACACTACTCACCAATTGCCAGTGATGAATGGAGGCTTGACATTTTTCATTCATTTCAGGGTCATTCTTGTGCTCAATAAGACAAGGTAATACACCTTCACTATCTCCTGTATTGATGACATCCTGTATAGATATATCACATTAAAGACTGATTAATTCATGTCACTTAGTAATCCATTCATTCATTCATTTATTCATTCATTCATTCATCCATCCATTCATTAGACTGATTAATTCATGTCACTTAGTAATCCATTCATTCATTTATTCATTCATTTATTCATTCATTCATATATTCATCCATTCATTCATTTATTGATTCATTCATTCCTTCATTCATTCATCCATCCATTTATTAGAGACTGATTATTTTATGTCACTTAGTAATTCATTCATATATTCATCCATCCATTGATCCATCCATCCATTGATCCATCCATTCATTCATTCATTTAAGACTGATTAATTTATGTCACTTAGTAATTCATTCATTTATTGATCCATCCATTCATCTATCCATCCATTTATTCATTCATATATTCATCCTTTCATTTATTGATTCATTTAATCCTTCATTCATCCATCCATTCATGAAAGACTGATTAATTTATGTCATTCATCCATCCATTCATGAAAGACTGATTAATTTATGTCATTCATCCATCCATTCATCTATCCATCCATTTATTCATTCATATATTCATCCTTTCATTTATTGATTCATTTAATCCTTCATTCATCCATCCATTCATGAAAGACTGATTAATTTATGTCATTCATCCATCCATTCATGAAAGACTGATTAATTTATGTCATTCATCCATCCATTCATGAAAGACTGATTAATTTATGTCACTCATTCATCCATTCATTTATTTATCTATTCATTTATTCATCCATCCATCCATCCATTCATATATATTCATCCATAGTCAGTCAGTCATTTGTGCAATTATTCATTTTTTCTTCAACAACCCATCTATCCATCTATCCATCCATTCATCCATTTTTGCATCTATTTAAGCATCTATTCAATCATCCAATCATTCATTTACCCATGGCACATCCAATTGTTTTTTATTTCTACATTCATTCAGAATATTATTTCATTCATCCATTCATCCCTTCAATTATTCATTTATTTATTAGTTCATCTATCCATCCATCCATCCATCCATTTATTCATTCATTCAGTCATAATTAAATTCATCCACTTTTCTCTATACTTACAGCACAGAATTTTGTCACCATTCCCGTGCACATCTTAACCAGTGTTTGGTCAAGTTGATAATCCTATCAAAAAGGAGAAGAAAATTTAGATTGAGTATTTACAATGGTTATATAGTCAATGTCATTACAATTGTCCACGTAAAGTAGAAATTAACAATACAGCAAGTGAGATCAGCTTTATATTATATACAGTCAATGTCATGAACGTTGTCCATGTAAAGAAGAGATTAACACTACAACAAGTGACACATGATTCTTTGTTTATTTGTTTTCAGCAGTTGAAATTTCCCAATTTTTAACTGTATAATGAATAATAGTGAACATGTATGGAATAGGAATTATGAAATCTAAGGCAGACAATGTTTATAACATTGAGAGTGTAAGGTATTGCTAATTCAGCCCGACACTGTCATAATGAAGTTTATTGTCTATGATTACAGCGCGACGCACCTTACCGTGGCCACCCAATTAAAGTTTTGTACAAGTAAGCCACGGTAAGGTGCGTCGCACTGTAAGTCTAAAAACTTTTGTCACAAACGGCAAGATATATGTTGCAGCAAATAAAACAAAATAAATTTGCTACTGTTACACGGTTCTCGTCCACTACCTCAGCCTTGATAGCACGTAATATATTCTTTACAATTTGACTACAGCTCGCGGTAATTTAAGGAATGTACACATTACTAAACAATTGAAAAACTTCAAAATTCTGTGCGCTATAGTCAAATTCTTAAGAATATATTACACGCTATCAAGACTGAGGTTGTTTTTGATGAGAAACTTGAAAAGATCTTTTGCCTAAATTGCTTAATTTACCACATAGATCATCATCATTTCATCATCCGTAAAGCTGTAAACGTAACCATGTTTACAGCCAAACCTACAGAAGCGTTCCTATCGAGGTTGGAAGGCTCGATTTATTCTTCCAAACTTGATTTGAAATTTGGTTTGAAATTTGCATAAATGAATCGAATCTTGTAAATTTCAAATTGCAGACTTCAACCGTCAACCAATAATGGTCCCGAAATCACGATCTGTGGTCAATAACTGATAATGTTATTGTAATAGAATACTTTAGTAAGTATTTATAACAATATTTCTGTAAGCAGACTAGGTTTAGCAAGTTTCTGCTGTCCAAAAAAATATTGAAAGTAATGTTTTGATTTGAGGCGGTTTTTGAAACTTACAAGTTTCAATTCATTTATGCAAATTTCAAAACAAATTTCAAATCAAGTTTGGAAGAATAAATCGAGCCTTCCAACCTTGATAGGAACGCTTCTGTAGGTTTGGCTGTAACGTATTCAAATCAATTGTCATTTCATACCTGCCCTTCCATCTCTGTGAAGTTCCTCATAACTTCTCGACATTGAGGTTTGAGTTTCTCCAGATGTGTCTGTAAACATTCTATTTCCTGAAGAAAAAATATCACAGTAAAGGTTTCATGAGAAGTTCAACACTATTTGCTCCAGAAATATATACAATAAACATTCCTCAAAAGGAAAACATCACAACATCATGAACACTGTCACTGAAAAGCTACAATTTTGGTCAAAAGTAGTTGGCACAATAGTCAATACTTCATTTATCTTATGTGTAAAAAATTTACATGGGGCTAAATGGAATTTAGGCAAGGTTAAACTGAAGGTGTGCATTGCTGTGATGTATTTTGTGCTGCTGGGCTTGCTGTGGTGACCACTGGCTGTTCAGTAGTTGCTACCATTATCATTGGGGTTGCCCCTATGTCATGCAGGGACTTACACAAAAGTCTGTGTGTTTTAGCATGCTTTGTGCTTGAATAATTTACTGCTTGTTGGGTGACTGGATGTCTCTCCACTGTACACGTAACAGTAGAGACACTGAATACATGCCAACAGTCATGGAGAGAGCAGTAAACACGTTGACTTCAACTTTGTCAATCTCACTGAATGGAACCGTAAATCAGGGAGAGTTGGGCTGTTCTACAACAACTACTCCCCCCCCCCCCGTCAATGTTGGTGTGAAATGATAGTGCATTGATAGGTCAACCACATAAGCACCAAACAATGACTCCCTCCTCAACATTGCCAAGGGGGGTGGGAGAACTTCAGCAGTGCTTAAATGATATTATCACATCGTGCCAACACTTTTGTCAAAGATTGTATATCTAAGTGTAAGTGCAAACTACATGTAGTATTTCTATTATTTCCGGTCTTTTTCCTAGAGTTATGTTATTTTGTAATGCGCCATTTATCGTTTTTCCCTCGGGTTTTGCATATTATGTAAATTCAGTAAGATTTTGTACTTGTACTCAATGTTTTTAAATAGTTTTTTAGTGTTCACAAGTACTGATTCTTTGCAGACCTTTTTTGATTCCGTATTGTGTATTGGATATTGCGTCGATTTTACTAAATCTTAAAGACAGGAATTTGTTTCATGTATACGTGTGAATTAAACAGTAGAACAAAAACTGATGTCTAAGAGAAGTTATACTAAGATTTTACAATTTTCTTGTACAGTGTTTTACCTGTCCCTTTTCAATACTATGACTGCAGAATTGACCCAGGTCATCCATACATGCTTCTTGTATCTCAGGGATAAGATGGACATCAAGAGCTCTTTGATGCATCACTCGACGGACATGGTGGGCACAGCCTGTTGACACCTGAATAATAATAATAATAAACTTTATTAATGTCTCATAACTTATAGCCGACACCAATGCCCTACTTATTAGGGAGACTACAATTTGAAATACTGAAATATATCCATTAATGATTGCCAAGTAGTGTGATAATCCTCACAAATATAATAAGTGAGATTATCATGAATATAGTGAATATAATCATGGCTACTTCAGCGTGTACTGGAAACCTTTTGTACTTTTTTTAGATTTAAGTACAATGATGTTTAATTGTCTCATGGAAGTTGACGGTTTGGATTGCGACATTTTGAATGCTACTGTACATGTGGACCATCATCATCATCATCATTATCATCTTTCATTCTTATCATCATCATCCATCATCATTCTCATCACCATCATCATCATCATCATTATTCCTATCATTTTCACCATAATCGTTATTATTCTCATCATCATCATCACCATCATTGTTGTTATTATTCTCACCATAATCGTTATTATTCTCATCATCATCTTCACCATCATTGTTGTTATTATTCTCACCATAATCGTTATTATTCTCATCATCATCATCACCATCATTGTTGTTATTATTCTCACCATAATCGTTATTATTCTCATCATCATCATCACCATCATTGTTGTTATTATTCTCACCATAATCGTTATTATTCTCATCATCATCATCACCATCATTGTTGTTATTATTCTCACCATAATCGTTATTATTCTCATCATCATCTTCACCATCATTGTTGTTATTATTCTCACCATAATCGTTATTATTCTCATCATCATCATCACCATCATTGTTGTTATTATTCTCACCATAATCGTTATTATTCTCATCATCATCATCACCATCATTGTTGTTATTATTCTCACCATAATCGTTATTATTCTCATCATCATCTTCACCATCATTGTTGTTATTATTCTCACCATAATCGTTATTATTCTCATCATTATCATTGTCATCACCACTATAATCGCCATCATCATTATCATTATCATCACTCATCTCTCACTCCAACTCAATCAATTTAAGATGCAATTTACATAATCAAATTTTAACACGTCCTCGGGAACCCAGGAGTATTCTTCTGTCGCTTGTTTCTCGCTTCCACAACATATACCCCTGGGAACGTAGTCTGTTGGAGCTTGTTCCGGAAGTCAAAATTCAAACTTATTTAACGACTTTCTTTGAATGGTTATCTTGATTTTCATTGGTCGACCTAATAAGGTCGACCAATCAGGAAAGAGCTGAATTTTGACTTCTGGAACAAGCTCCAACAGACTACGTTCCCAGGGGTATATGTTGTGGAAGCGAGAAACGAGCGACAGAAGAATGCCCCTGGGTTCCCGAGGATGATTTTAACATATCTTATATTTGTAAAATATTTTGTTATCTGCTTCCTTCATTTTCATTATTCACAACATAAAGTTGAACCTCATTACTAAAGACTAACTCGATAACTTAACAGTTTATTTAGTCTTAAGGCACTACCTCATTAAAACTATCTTTATACTTTAGCCTATTTAACTTAATTTTATACTACTAATTATGTAAATATCATGTAAAATGTGTGAAATAAAATTGATTTGATTTGATTTGATTTGACATCATCATCGTTATTCTCATGAATAAGATTATCATCCTCATCATCATCATTATCATCCTCATCATCATCTGTCATCATGATTGCTCACCTTCCCGCCTGGAAAAGAGTTCCTGTACAGACAAGACACAATCATACCACTTGGCATCTCATCATTTTCTTCATTAAACTTTGGTGCATGACAGACATCGGCAGCATCTTTCTTACAGGAACGGTACAGTTCTGGGTCAAGTCTACAAGGAAACAAACAATGAACAAATGAATAAATGGATGCATGAATGGATGGATGGATGGATAAATTAAGGGATAAATAAATGGATAAATGGATGAATGAGATATCAAATTAAGGATAGGAAATGAAGGGAGTGGAAAGTGCAGATTACAGAAAAGAAAAGAGAAATTGGGGGAAAACTATTTCTGTAGTAACGAGATGCTAAAGAATAAGCAGTTCCAAGTGCATTACTGTCCACTACCAACCTAAAATCTCTAGCAATAAAGAACTGTAGATGTAACAGCTGTTGTCGGCACTCTGGGATCATGTCCTCATCATTCAAATGGTCCATTAAACAGGTCAGAATCCTATAAAAACAAATAAAGAATAACTCAATTATGATTGCTATATTATCATAAGTACTTATTGACTGAGTGGGAGAGCCATACAGGAAAATATTTGGCTCGCTGTCATGACATACAGATTGATAGCAGCGAGGTAAAGAGCCAAATATTTTCCCATGCGGCCCGACCTAACTCAGTCAATAAGTTTTTTATCATATGACCCACTCTTTTTAATTTAAAGGCCATTTTTTGTGATGTTTCGAGTAGTAGGTCCGTACGTGTTTGTACAGTCCAGGTGAAAAAAGCTGTACGGACCCCATCACATGACTTTTTCCAAAGGTTTTCTTAAGAGTGAGCGCCGGGCAAAATACAGGTCATATGATAAAATGTGATTATTATTGTTACTGTCATTGAGACTACAACTGGCTTAGTGATTGTTGTCAACATCATCATCATTTGATCAGGATCATTGTCATCATCATTATAATTGTCAATATCTTCATTGCCATCATTGCCATCAATCAAGCAATCAATAACTTTATTAAAGTCTCAAGTCTCTAGCTTAACACAAGCGTAACACTAATCGGGGAGATTGATCATCATTGGTCACGATCATCATTGTCAACATCTTACAATCCAAATATAAACGTTTTAAACTCCATCAACCATCACAAGTTTTGAAAGCCTGCTTCACACGAACCATCAACAAACTGGTTGAGTCCTAGCTACTAAACAAGACTGAGCAACATAAGTAAAGTAGGCCTACTAGGATCTAGGACCTAAATGGTTTTTAAAGAAAAACAAGGAGATATTGATTGATTATGATTGGCACCATTATCATTACCATTATCATTGTAACCATCATAATCTTTATTGAAGAAATAGAAAACAAGGCAGCATGCTCTTAATTATAAAGTACATAGAGCACGTGGGCATTTTAAGAAGACGAAGAAGAGTTAGGAGAAGCATGACGGGTAGCGTAGAGCATTCTTGAAATTTCCAAGTGCACTATAACTCAACAGACCACTGCCGCCGAGTTTTTTATTATTTTCTTTAATAAAATAAGTTGTTAAAATCAAACGAATAGACATTCTGTGCTCTGTTGAGTTATAGAGAACGGTTCTCAGCCAATCAGAGCGCGCGATTTATATTAAACATTTTATAATGCATGTTATACTCACATCACATCACCGTCTTTCGTGCCCTTATCTTTACACATGGTCTGTACGACTGGTTCACAGGCGCGATGTAGGGTGTGGTCAATACGATAGTCACCACCTGCACCTGTTTCTTTAACCAGCATAGACAGAGCTCTAATACATTTTTTATTGATCTGATCAGGATGGCCTTCTTCAGCAAGTTTCATCAGACAATCTAACGTCTTTCCTTCTCGTTCTTTGCCTTGTGAACAGTGGTCTTTAATCTCCACTTCACAGCTCGACACTACTTCAGGGTTAATTTTATAGTCTTCCATCAGCTGTTGGCGGATTTCAAGTAGTTCTGATTGACACTTGCTGTCGATAGGTTTTCCTGAAAAAGACATTATGAAGGCAATATAAGTATATGTGGATGTACAGTGACATATTTTGTTATGGTTTTACCAACCAACCATTGTTATTATAACAAAGAAAATTAACAAATCTATAGGTGGACATACAGTGACGTATTCTGTTATGGTTTTACCAACCAACCATTGTTATTAGAACAAAGAAAATTAATAAATCTATAGGTGGACATACAGTGACGTATTCTGTTATGGTTTTACCAACCAACCATTGTTATTAGAACAAAGAAAATTAACAAATCTATAGGTGGACATACAGTGACGTATTTTGTTATGGTTTTACCAACTAACCATTGTTATAAGAACAAAGAAAATTAACAAATCTATTGTGAAAATGGTTGGCAAATTAGCATCACAATACCAACACTTGTAAACACTATGCTCAACTATACATATCAGTAATATGAATAAAATGAAAGAGGGGCAAGCAATAACTATTAACGTTCTCAAGGAAAAGTAATGCTTTGAGCAGCTTTGCCGTGAATTGATTGACTGAATTCCTCAATAATTATTTATATATGAAATATGTTCCTTTATTATTTTATATATTTTACATCAATATTTAGACATTTAGCTAGTGTTGCCTAAAATATTGAGAGTCAGCCAAGGACTCACCATCATTGAGAGCAGTCTCCATACAAATCAATACATTAGATAGACTGCCGTGTGCTGTTTTCCCTTCAGGACAATTGTACTCCTCTTTATACAACTTGAAGTCCGCTTCACAGCTCTTTAATAGTCCGTAGTTGGCCTGGTTTTAACAGAAATAATGGAATTGAGAGGGAAATAATGATGGGGATGGGAATAGAAATAAGAAAAAAAACAGAGAACAAGAAAATAGAGAAAAGGACAAACAAGTATAAGAAAAATAAGAATGGAAAATAAAAAAAAAATTAGAATGAAAATAAAAAGGATGGGAAAAACTTTAAGAATAACAAGATGAGAATTCAAATGAGAAAGAGAATGAACAGAAGTAATGAAAATAGAAAATAGAGAACAAAAAAATAGAGAAAAGGACAAACAAGTATAAGAAGAAAATAAATAAAAATAAATAAAAATTAGAATGAAAATAAAAAGGATGGGAATAATAATGAGAATAACAAGAAGGAAGAGAATGAACAGAAGTAATGAGAATAGAAATTATAAAAAATGGGACAAAAAATAGAGAAAAAGGCAAACAAGTATAAAAAGAATAAAAAATTAAAAACTATAATGAAAATAAAAAGGATGGGAATAATAATGAGAATAACAAGAAAGATGAGAAAGAGAATGAACAGAGAATAAATAACAAGAACAAAGATGTTGAATGAATGAGAATGAAAATTATAATATTATTATTATAATTATACCTTGTAGTCATTTGATTCCACTTTCTGTCTAATGGTTAATGCTGCTTGACACTACAAACAAATACATAAATAATTACACAACAGGGCCATCAGGAGCTGGTTGTACGAAGCCTTGATAGTGCTATCCACCGGATAAATCTCTATCCAACGGATAAAACCTATACACATTCTATACACTGGATAACTTTTATCCAGTGGATAACTTTATCCAGGCTAAGTACAACTGGCCCCAGATAAATCTCTATCCAACGGATAAAACCTATACAAATTCTATACACTGGATAACTCTTATTCAGTGAATAACATTATCCAGGCTTCGTGCAACTGCCAGCCACAGTTGTAAAACACTACCCTCTTAAAATAAAGTGTATTGATGGATGGATGGATGGGAACCAGATCATATGTGAATTGAGTCTGTTTGATGTGTTGTTCTCTACCATGCCATAAGGGATTGTTCTTCAAGTATTCCAGTTTTTCCACCCTCAGCAAAAATCAACATGTGAGGAGTAATGTATGTAAAACATTCTGCAAACTCAAACATCCTCACAGCTTGCTGTGAAATACTTTTTAGCTGCCGTCAATCAAAATTAATTAGTCAGTACCTTTTAAATCATTGATTAATGGTAGCGAAATACGTATTTTACAACAAGCTGTTGGAAAGTCTGAGTTTGCAGAAAGTCAAAAACCGCAGTAATGTAGACTGGTAGCGTCAGTTATGAAAAACCACAATGTGGATATTGCTGCTGTGAAAAGATTATTCATATTTATTTGAATTATTCTATTTACCTCTTTGGACATTTTTTCATCAAATTTATGCTCCTTTAGACAGGTGTACACCTTTCCTTCGCCGGCAGGAATTTCAGCACAGAACTTTTCCCTGTCATCCCTACAAGCATAGTACAAAGGTCTGTCCAAATGGTAGTCGTCTGATGACAGCTCAGCCATACGATAAATCTCTTTCTGACATTCAGGACCAAGGTTTTCAGTTTGGTCTTCAAGACATTCTAGTACGGAGTTCTGGTCATGAATATCCTGAGGAAATAATGTGAATATGTGCTGAGAATAAACAAAGAAAAGTGAAGGTGACAGAAAAACAAGCAAGCAAGCAAGCAAGCAAGCAAGCAAGCAAGCAAGCAAGCAAGCAAGCAAGCAAGCAAGCAAGCAAGCAAGCAAGCAAGCAAGCAAGCAAGCAAGCAAGCAAGCAAGCAAGCAAACAAACAAACAAACAAACAAGTGGACTTGGTACAACAATCTTCCATATTTACCTCTTCGTCCTGGTCATTATTAGTGATCCGTCCACATCCAAGTTTAGTGACATCGTCATGACACTTGTCAAAGAAGCCCTCAATCAAATGGTAGTTACTGAAGACAATGGCCTGCATCTTGGTTAGCATGCTGTGACATTCAGGGCTTGTGATATTTACTTGGCGATGCATTAACATGCATGGTATAAGTTTGCCTTTACCAGGATACTTTGCAAGTTGTGATGTACAATATGGTAACTAAAACAAAACAGACAATAACAGAATTAAAACTGTTGTCTCTGCAATAGACTACTCAAATGAAACATGTTTAAACTAAATGTTGTTGTTTTGTTTCTTAAAAGTACTTAAGCGTGACGTCACGAAAAAACAAATTTTGGCTTTTACAATTTTTGGTTACCAATTGCGACGTTCACACGCCAAAATTTTGTCGAGAATCAAATATTAGCTGGGGAATGGCTACTTGAACACATAATTTCCCCATACAAATCACTGTAATTTAAGCTTTTTTCAAAAGTTTGGAACGGAGCTGAAAATACAGTGATTTGTATGGGGAAAATATATATTCAAGTATATTTTGTTTTCAAATGTCTGCAAGGCTAGCCAGTCAAGAACAACAGTTATTAAAATTGGGTGCAATATTTCTATTTGGTATAAACATAAGCGCAAGCCGCATACACAGATTGAGTATTGCACTTATCTCACAGGTGTGAAGGAAGACAAATACACATCTGAGTCTACATGTGTAGCATGTGCTTGTGCTTATTATGCTCATGTTATGGACAGTCAGCACAAAATCGAAACATCGTTTAGGATTGGTTTAAAAAAACAATAGAGTCTTTCTAAAGAATTGCTCTAAACGCGGTACTGTATTAGGGGGGTTCTATATTAGTCAGCACCAAATCGAAACATCGTTTAAGATTGGTGTAAAAAAACAATAGAGTCTTTCCAAAAAATTGCCCTAAACCTAACCATACAATAGCGATACTGTATTAGGGGGCAAACGAAAACACAGCTTTCGACTGGTACTGTAGTACTGCTATGTTGTAATGTTAATCTGGAATTTATGTGGAATATGTTAATGACATTGACTATATGCCATGAATGGAACTCACTTTTTTCAGGTCGTCTTTACAGAACCTTTTAGCAGCATCCTCAAACCTTGAGTCACAGGTTAAATTCTTCTTATACGACCATAATAACTAGAATAATAATAAATATACAATAATCATTTGTCTGCTGTCATTCATCTATTACTACGATTTTTGATTTTCTGCGAACCCAGACATTCCAATGTCTAGTTATGAAATACGTTTTGGCTGCTTCTAATTACTCGGCACCTTTTATGTCTTTGATTAACAGTAGCCAAAAACGTATTTCACAACTAAACGACAGAATGTCTGAGTTTGCAGAAAGTCGAAAACCACAGTAACTCATTTCACCTATTCATCAATCCATCCATTCATTTTATCATTCATTCAATTATTCAATTGATCATTCATTTCTTTCTTTTATGCATTCATCCACTCACTCATCCACAAATCCTTCTACTCATTCATTCATTTTCATTTTCTCTTTCATTTATCTATTTGTTCATCCACTCATCTATTTTTCAAAATATAAATGGAAACTAGCGAGTAAACTAGTATAGGCTGCGTCGGTGTTTGATATAAACGATAGCTAATAGAATGAAATTTGTAACACTATAAAAAATAGAAATAGAAACTAGAGAGTAAACTAGTATATGATGCGTCGGTGTTTGATATAAACGATAGGTAATAGAATGAAATTTGTAACACCGTAAAAAATAGAAATAGAAACTAGCGAGTAAACTAGTATATGATGCGTCGGTGTTTGATATAAACAATAGGTAATAGAATGAAATTTGTAACACCGTAAAAAATAGAAATAGAAACTAGCAAGTAAACTAGTATAGGCTGCGTCGGTGTTTGATATAAACGATAGCTAATAGAATGAAATTTGTAACACTATAAAAAATAGAAATAGAAACTAGTGAGTAAACTAGTATAGGCTGCGTTGGTGTTTGATATAAACGATAGCTAATAGAATGAAATTTGTAACACCGTAAAAAATGTTGACTTAAACATCAGTAAAGTTAAGTCAACATTTTTTTACAGTGCTACACATTTCATTATATCACCTATTGTTTTTCAAAATATTTATACTATGACTTACATTATGGCACTCCTTGGATATATCGTCTTCCTAAAAATGACAATTCAATACACACTATGTTAATTCACTAAAAAAATAAGAAGAACTTGCTTGCATATCATAATAAAACAACTATCACTAGTTTTGTGGTACATCATTTTTTTATCACTATTTTAAAGGACAGATTTATAATTAATACACCAGTTTATTTTTGTTAATGTTGTTTAGATTCCCTTCTTAAATTTAAACAATAGTTTTTTTTATAACTTTGACAAGGGGATTATTTTATTAGCATTGTCATCATAATCATCATAATCATTATCATCATAACCTGGTTTGAATCAAGTCTGGGACTGTTCTCTATACATTACCATAACCATAACCATCATCGCTATCACCATCATCACAAATCATTATCATCACTATCATCATCTTCACTATCATCATTGCCATTATCATTATCCCTATTGCCATTATCACTATCACCAGCACCAGCACCCCTATCACCATCATCACTATCACCATTATCACCATCATCACTATCATCACTAACAGCATCATAATCATCACTATCACCATCATCACTAACAGCATCATCACTATCACCATCATCACCATCATCACTATCACCATCATCACTAACAGCATCATCACTATCACCATCATCACTAACAGCATAATCACTATCACCATCATCATTATCACCATCATCACTATCACTATCATCACTAACAGCATCATAATCATCACTATCACCATCACTATCACCATCATCATTATCACCATCATCACTATCACCATCATCACTATCACCATCATCACTATCACCATCATCACTATCACCATCATCACTATCACCATCATCACTATCACCATCATCACTATCACCATCATCATTATCACCATCATCATTATCACCATCATCACCATCATCACTATCACCATCATCACTATCACCATCATCACTATCACCATCATCACTATCACCATCATCACTATCACCATCATCACTATCACCATCATCACTATCACCATCATCACTATCACCATCATCATTATCACCATCATCATTAACACCATCATCACTATCACCATCATCACTATCACCATCATCACTATCACCATCATCACTATCACCATCATCATTATCACCATCATCATTATCACCATCATCATTATCACCATCATCACTATCACCATCATCACTATCACCATCATCACTATCACCATCATCACTATCACCATCATCACTATCACCATCATCACTAACGGCATCATAATCATCACTATCACCATCATCATTATCACCATCATCACTATCACCATCATCACTATTACCATCATCACTATCACCATCATCACTATCACCATCATCATTATCACCATCATCATCATCATTATCACCATCATCACTATCACCATCATCACTATCACCATCATCACTATCACCATCATCACTATCACCATCATCACTATCACCATCATCACTATCACCATCATCACTATCACCATCATCATTATCACCATCATCACTATCACCATCATCACTATCACCATCATCACTATCACCATCATCACTATCACCATCATCACTATCACCATCATCACTATCACCATCATCACTATCACCATCATCACTATCACCATCATCACTATCACCATCATCACTAACGGCATCATAATCATCACTATCACCATCATCATTATCACCATCATCACTATCACCATCATCATTATCACCATCATCATCACCATCATCACTATCACCATCATCATTATCACCATCATCACTATCACCATCATCACTATCACCATCATCACTATCACCATCATCACTAACGGCATCATCACTATCACCATCATCATTATCACCATCATCATTATCACCATCATCATTATCACCATCATCATCACCATCATCACTATCACCATCATCACTATCACCATCATCACTATCACCATCATCACTATCACCATCATCACTAACGGCATCATAATCATCACTATCACCATCATCATTATCACCATCATCACTATCACCATCATCACTATCACCATCATCACTATCACCATCATCACTATCACCATCATCACTATCACCATCATCATTATCACCATCATCATCATCATTATCACCATCATCACTATCACCATCATCACTATCACCATCATCACTATCACCATCATCACTATCACCATCATCACTATCACCATCATCACTATCACCATCATCATTATCACCATCATCACTATCACCATCATCACTATCACCATCATCACTATCACCATCATCACTATCACCATCATCACTATCACCATCATCACTATCACCATCATCACTAACGGCATCATAATCATCACTATCACCATCATCATTATCACCATCATCACTATCACCATCATCATTATCACCATCATCATCACCATCATCACTATCACCATCATCATTATCACCATCATCACTATCACCATCATCACTATCACCATCATCACTATCACCATCATCACTAACGGCATCATAATCATCACTATCACCATCATCATTATCACCATCATCACTATCACCATCATCATTATCACCATCATCATCACCATCATCACTATCACCATCATCACTATCACCATCACTATCACCATCATCACTATCACCATCATAGCTATCACCATCACTATCACCATCATCACTAACGGCATCATAATCATCACTATCACCATCATCATTATCACCATCATCACTATCACCATCATCACTATCACCATCATCACTATCACCATCATCACTATCACCATCATCACTATCACCATCATCACTAACGGCATCATAATCATCACTATCACCATCATCATTATCACCATCATCACTATCACCATCATAGCTATCACCATCACTATCACCATCATCACTAACGGCATCATAATCATCACTATCACCATCATCACTATCACCATCATCACTATCACCATCATCACTAACGGCATCATAATCATCACTATCACCATCATCATTATCACCATCATCACTATCACCATCATCATTATCACCATCATCACTATCACCATCATCACTATCACCATCATCATTATCACCATCATCATCATCATTATCACCATCATCACTATCACCATCATCACTATCACCATCATCACTATCACCATCATCACTATCACCATCATCACTATCACCATCATCATTATCACCATCATCACTATCACCATCATCACTATCACCATCATCACTATCACCATCATCACTATCACCATCATCACTATCACCATCATCACTAACGGCATCATAATCATCACTATCACCATCATCATTATCACCATCATCACTATCACCATCATCATTATCACCATCATCATCACCATCATCACTATCACCATCATCATTATCACCATCATCACTATCACCATCATCACTATCACCATCATCACTATCACCATCATCACTATCACCATCATCACTAACGGCATCATAATCATCACTATCACCATCATCATTATCACCATCATCACTATCACCATCATCATTATCACCATCATCATCACCATCATCACTATCACCATCATCACTATCACCATCACTATCACCATCATCACTATCACCATCATAGCTATCACCATCACTATCACCATCATCACTAACGGCATCATAATCATCACTATCACCATCATCATTATCACCATCATCACTATCACCATCATCACTATCACCATCATCACTATCACCATCATCACTATCACCATCATCACTATCACCATCATCACTATCACCATCATCACTAACGGCATCATAATCATCACTATCACCATCATCATTATCACCATCATCACTATCACCATCATCACTATCACCATCATCACTATCACCATCATCATTATCACCATCATCACTATCACCATCATCATTATCACCATCATCATCACCATCATCACTATCACCATCATCACTATCACCATCACTATCACCATCATCACTATCACCATCATAGCTATCACCATCACTATCACCATCATCACTAACGGCATCATAATCATCACTATCACCATCATCACTATCACCATCATCACTATCACCATCATCACTATCACCATCATCACTATCACCATCATCACTAACGGCATCATAATCATCACTATCACCATCATCATTATCACCATCATCACTATCACCATCATCATTATCACCATCATCATCACCATCATCACTATCACCATCATCATTATCACCATCATCACTATCACCATCATCACTATCACCATCATCACTATCACCATCATCACTAACGGCATCATAATCATCACTATCACCATCATCATTATCACCATCATCACTATCACCATCATCATTATCACCATCATCATCACCATCATCACTATCACCATCATCACTATCACCATCACTATCACCATCATCACTATCACCATCATAGCTATCACCATCACTATCACCATCATCACTGTCACCATCATCCATCATCACTACTATGAAAATCACTAGAGTGGTTAAATGTCCGTTGAAAATTTGGCCTTGGGGGTGTGTCTTTTTGTACCACATGACCAATTTTGAGCAAAATGATTGGCCAGAAGCGATCACATGGTACAAAAACAAGACAGAATTTCAAACGAGCATTTTACCACTCTAGTGATTTCAATAGTATCGTCATCATCATTATCACAATCATCACTATCGCAATCATCATTAACACCAACACCATCACCATCATCGCTATTGCCATCATCATTATTACCATCATCATTATCATTACTATCACCATCACCACTATCATCATCACCATCCCATCATGTTCCACTTTCATTTACCATTGAGTTGGAGCCTGCATTATTAATGGCGTTTAACTGTGGAATATGTTATCATGCAAGGTTAGATAGGATTAGTAATAGATTAATATCATTTCATAATTATTAATAACTTAATGGTTACTTTTTAGTATTGATTTTATTGGATTATATACACCTACTTGCAGTAAGGTTGTCATACAAAATAGAACATTTGTGATTTAGTGCGAAAGGAATTAATTAAAAGACAAAAGAGAGAGTTCAGCTTGAGTGATCTTCTTTTGTCTTTTAATCAATTCCTTTCGTACTAAATCACAAATGTTCTATTTTCTTTATAGCAAATGTATATTTTTGTATGAAAACCTTACTGCAAGTAGGTGTATTAGTATTTAGTATATTTAATATTTTTTAAATGTTATTATTTAGCGTGAAAATATATTCTATAATAGACCAGATCAAAATATGGCGTACTCTTACTGTTCTTGACTCTCTAGCCTCGTGTTCACTTTAGAAAACAATAGAGTTTTCATATGTATGCGAGGCTGGGCAGTCAAGAAGAATTGTTATTCAAATTGGCCACCATATTTCAATTCGATGTATAAATTTAATAGTTGTTAGTTTTAGAAATATAGAAACAAGATAATTACATACATTATTATATTTTAATTAATCGTTTTACAGTGCGAATCACAAAACCGTGGGCACCCATAAATATTTTAGAAATCATTTATTGTTTGTTGAACAACTCAAAAACAACTCTTACTACAAAAAAGTTTATCATACTACACATCAGTCAAACTTCTTGCGGTGATATAGTTGTTTCTGAGTTGTTCAACGAACAAAAAACGATTTCTAAAATATTTCTCGGTGCCCACGGTTTTGTGATTCGCACTGTAATAATATATTGCATAAAATATTAAATATAATATAAATATTAAGATGATCACAATAGGCTTTTTCACAGTTAACATCCACAAATTCAGCCTTGATAGCACGTAATATATTCTAACTTTACAATTTGACTACAGCTCGCAATAATTTAAGGAATGTACTCATTATCAAACAATTGAAGCTAGTTGAAACATTTCGAAATTCCATGGGCTGTAGTCAAATTGTAAAGAATATATTACATGCTATCGAGGCTGAGGATGTTCGATTTGAACCGTGAAAAGGTTTGTTTTTAACATCATTGCCATCACCATCATCATAATCACTATCATCTTCATAATCATCATAATCACCATCACCATAATCACTATCATCGTCATAATCACCATCATCATAATCACTATCATTATCATCACCATCATAATCACCATCATCATCATCATCACTAACATAATTATCATCATCATCATCTTTATTTTCTTGTGGAAGACATTATCCCTTACCTGGGTAAACGGCTCCAACATTTGCTTCAACATCCATTTGATTTTGTTGAATAACAATATTTAAACGGTTTTAAACTCTTTAACATCAATTCAACACCGATTCAACACATTTCAACAATGTTGAAAGAGTTTAAAAGTATTTAAACATTGCCATTCAACAAAATCGATTGAATGTTGAAGCAAATGTTGAAGTCGTTTGCAAAAGCCCTAACACATGCTTTGATACCAAATCCCAAGCTCCCTCTACCTGTGTGTCATGTTTTACCTACCCTTGCTTTATCTTGTAAACAAACTAGAATCTCAAAGTTTTTCTCAGGAGGAATCTCATGGCACAGTCGTTGTATGTCATCAGCACAGCTGGGATGTTTACCCAGTAGTACTACTCCCCCCTGGAATCCTTTCCGTACTGGGTGATTCGGGGGGATTTCATTGGGATGACCGTGATCAACTTCATTGTCTGGAATAATAAAATATCATTATCATTATTATAATGAATGTCCGACTTCTTATATGTATGTATGAAGCACAGCTTTTATAAACATTTAAAAAAGATTCCCATTTAAATCTGTACTTTCCCATTTAAATCTGTACTTATGCAAATTGTGTTGATGTGTGCTAAACACACAGATCAACCAATCAGAGTATATTATTTCTGAAGTGAACTTCTCTGATTGGTTGATCTGTGTGTTTAGCACACATCAACAAGATTTGCATAAGTACAGATTTAAATGGGAAAGTACAGATTTAAATGGGAACCTGTTTAATAAATAAATGTATCAATAACGATTTTCATAATGTACTTAAAGAATAACACTAGAATTATTTATTCAAGACTGACAAAGCTTTTATACATGATGTAAATTCTAGATTTGAATATTGAACAAAAGCTATTATGGTATAAAGATCTAAACAAAGACCTTGGCACGTAGTGAGTCGATTTTATATTTAAGTTCGGGCTCTGTTTACAGATGAGTAGCATTTCATAAAGAAGACAGTCAAACTTTCCACTACATTTCTTTAGTACTTGTAGTAACCTGGCATTAGTTAAGCCACACGACTGCTCTAGCCGGTCTGATTATAGTTGACAGTAAAGACACTTAAAGTCTACAAATATTATTATAGTACTGTGAAGTTGTTTCTAAGGTCCAGGTTCTTGATATCATGAACTTGCTTCATGTGCCGACCGATAGCTGAGGATTCTAGCTTATGCTCCTTGATTCGCTGGTGTAAATAAATCACTTCTTTAAAGTCTCAATGTATTTAGGTCTACAGTCCCTTATTAGGGAGACTCACACTCACTACCTCTATGTTAAATATTAAGCATATAACTCTTCTCACATTATTCAAAATGAAGTCAAACAAAGTAAAAAAATAGAAGGAATTAATTATCAAAAATATGTTATAATACACCACAAAAACTATCATTATCAAAGCTATTGTTATTACAGCAGTTCTCAGTCACACGTGCACCACTCGCATAAAAAGCACCACTAAAAAACGTGAAGTTGATGGACGTCAATCAGACTATGTTTACAAGACGCATGGTGTTTTTACTTCAGTTGGGCTGCGAAACATGTCTGAATCCGACAAAGAGGTTGTTGTAGGAATTCAGACATGTTTTGCAACCCGACTGAAGTAAAAAACACCAAGCGTCTTGTAAACACAGTTTGATTGACGTCCACCAACTTCACGTTTTATAGCGGTGCTTTTTATGCGAGCAGTGCACGTGTGACTGAGAACTGCTGTAATATAATGAACTTTGAATAGACTTTTAGCTACTGTATTCAAGTCTGTTGTATTTATGAGGGCATCGAGTGCTTGCCATAAACTAAAATAATATGTAGTTTCTAATTGTAATATCGTGTAAAAACTTGTGGATATTGCTGCTGCAGAACAGTGAGAACAAAACTAAATATGTTTTGCCTAATTGTACTATTTTGTACAAACTTGTGGATATTACTGTGGGGACAAAACTAAATATGTATTACATGTGGATATCACTCAGCATGGCTTATGTATATTGCATTGTAATGTGTCTAGTATAGCTCATGTCTGATTGAATTCTTAGTTACCTAAATAAATGATAGAGTGAAGACAAAGTCTAAATGCTAAAGTCTAAATGCTAAAGTTTTTATTTTGTGACTAGATAATAATCACAATCAAAGACAATAGGTAATATAATGAAATTTGTAACACTGTAAAAATATGTTGACTTAACTTTACTGACATTTCGAGCTTTAGCTCTTCATTGGAGTAAAATCAAAGACATGTAAAGATGTAATAAGGGATTGTTTTCTTTGTATGTAATGTTTCTTAGGCAGTTCTGGTAGAGTAATAGTAACTAAATAGAAACTGTTAGAGTCTATTTGTAGGTCTTCTAATGAGTCACATTTAGTGTGACACATCTTAAATGTAAATAACATTAATTATACCAACTACTTGTAAATTTTCTCGGGTGTTATATTTATTATGACACTCCTTAATTGTAATTTTTTTGTTTTTGTCTGTCCAATAAAAAAAAGAGTATTTCCTTTATCACTCTTACAAGAATTATTGTTAACTAACATTAAAAAGTAGATTCTAAACCTTTTGTATTCTTTATTAGCTTCAATCAATCAATCAATTTATTAAAGTCATAACGTGAGATAAGGTCGCCCTTACATCCAAGCCAGAGGCTATATACAAACCAAAGAGTATTTTTTTTCTTGTGAATATAAGAATATAAGATCCCACTTGTGCTGTTCGCAAAGAGTAGGGGATTGTCTCCCTGTATACAACAGTCAGGCCTCAGAGGTATAATTTCACTAACAACACTCATGATAGTAGTTTTTTTTTTTTTGCGTAGCCTTCATTGGTTACCCATAGAACAACGTATACAGTACAAGATTTTACTACTTACTTTCAAAGCTCTCAATAACTGTGCTCCTTCGTATCTTTCTGACCTACTTCAAGTTTACAAACCTGCAAGAACCTTAAGATCTTCTGGCCTTAATCTTCTGTCTAAGCCCTCCTACAACCTAAATTCTTATGGTAAGAGGGCCTTTTCGTACGCGTCCCCTGAGCTGTGGAACTCCATGCCCCAAGATATACGATCTTGCACTGAACTTTCTACTTTTAAGAGCCTACTTAAAACCTTTCTCTTCAAGCAAGCATATCCTGTTTATTTAGTTAAGAGTGAACCATGGAGTATTTAGTAACTTTCACAGTTGTTTTTATTTATCTTTTTGTTGTTTTTAATTATTTCCATATATCGATACATTTTTATATCTCTGAACGATATGAAATTTAGTAACTTTGTTTATATTTATATTTATTTTCCTTTTTAAAACATTTTTATTAATTATATAGATTTAGCTTAGATTTCATTCCATGTACTGTATATAGAATTTTATCAATCATATTTTTTTTTCCCTTCTAAAATTGTAAAGCGGTGTTGAGCTTTTGTAATTGTCGCTATATAAAATAAAGTTATTATTATTATTAGTAGTAATCTGCTGGTAAGTATACCGGTATGTAAGTAAGTATTATTCCACTAATCGGATCAGTGTGACAGGTGCTAGGTGGTGGACCGTGGGAGGGGTACCATGGTTACCACCTTGTTGCCGGGGACATGTGCATCCTTCCGGGAGGCATTGAAGCACCTAAGCCCAACCTTATCACTGCCAAAAAGTTTGACTGTAGATTTCGATGTTTCAACACTACCTAGTATCTTAAAATAAAATAAAATAAACTTAAAATAAAAAAAATAATCTTGATAATGACACTTAGGTCGTGTGGAAACGTTGAAATCTACAATAAATCTTGTCATCATCAATTTTATCACAAAATGCTTAAAAATGAAATATTTAGTTTTAATATTATAATTATACAGCGGAAAAACAATCAAGTATCAATTTTGATTTAATGTTATGGTTATTGGTGGCTCTAAAGGAACCCAGGAGGAGGGGGGGGAAGTAGTATAGATAAAAAATTTCAAAAACACTGTCCCCTAAAAGATACTGGAAGTCCTTTAAAATGGGCTAGGCATGGAACATTTTAGCCCCTAGATATTCCACACAACACAATTTTACAGTGCTACTACTGAAACTGTAGCCACCCAAACAAATTTCAAAATATACATTTTTTTGAGATCAAAAAACAAAAAACAATTGTACAGGGTTCTCACAGGCTAAGATGTTTCTTATTCAATCTTGATCTACAGTATTCCATTCACATATAATGAAAGTTATTAGCATTTTAAGGGGGAAAAAAACATTTGTAGAGGTTCTATTGTTCATATTCTCGATCATGATTGGATGATTATGTTTTGATGGCCCAGGTTTCAGTAGTCGCACTGTAATACTCGAAAAGATATCAAATCGCTGATAGTAAAAGAGTATGAAATATAAATTATTCTTACTCTTGAAAATGATGCTGGTTGGCATCGAAACATCGATAAAATCAAAACCAAACTTACTTGCATTAATTTCTATTTTAAATATTACCCAAAAAAAGGAATCTAGAAAGAGGGAAACCATCTAGTCTTTGAAAAGAAACCAATTGATTTAGTTTACTATACCTAAAATATATAAAATCATTGTAAACTCTAGAATAGCGTGCGCTTAAACAATATTCAAATCTGTGTGCGATACATCATAACGAATCACTCAGTTTGTAACAATCACTGATGAAGGTCTAAGTGTAGATCGAAACATCTGAATAAATTAAACCAAAATCAGGCCAGAGTCAAACCAATTTGTATTTTAATATGAATCCTGGCTGCAAATTCAACATTTTTACTAAATTAGATTACTATCTAAAGGTTTATTAATTAATCTAACAGCTCTTTCAGAAGTTAAGTAACTTCAATTTAACCACATGCAGTTAATATTAAGCTTAGATAATAACTGTTCTGTAAATTTATGTTGAGCACTTTGGCTAAACATGTTACTATAAAGATACATATTATAGTTAAGATTAAATCATTTTTGTGTTGCATTTTGTCAAAAAGAAAAATAAGTGTTACATAATTAAGTTAGTTATAAGCTGTTTGTAAATTAATATTTAAGTTTATATAAAAGTTATAATAATGGTGGAGTGAGTGTTGAGTCGATTTATTCTCACATGAATAAATTAATTTCAAATGACGTGTTCAAACTGGGAATAAATACAGTCGTATAAGTTCAATTTACACAAACCCTCTTTTGGAAAGCTCTTAAATTGGATAGAACGCGAATCCCCCCCAGAAACTCGACATTAATATACGAAAATGATGTATGAAATAAAATTTAATTGTGCAGTTTATATGCTGAAATAAAGATGTTTTCTATAGCTAATCGAGTTAAATTCATGAACATTTTTTCAAGAGTTAAATTTGATAATTCAGCTTCAAATCGAAGGGTGATTTTGAGGAATAACATTGTTTATTTGGTAAAATGGTTGAGAAAGGTTATGTAGACCTTTTTAGTTCGCACGATTAAAAACCCTGATCACCTGGGTTTAGTCATTGTTCATATAGGTAAGCAGTGACGTCTGGTTACGATTCAAAATGTAGCTTCTTTCAAATATAAACAATGAATCACATACTAGAAAACATAATTCCGTGGTTGGATTATAACTGCTTTACGAGTAGTTTACTCTGTATGAGTTTAGTGACCCTTAAGTAGTTAAAAATTGAACACATCGTAGGATAAAACTTGTTCTTTTCATAACACTTTTTGACATCAACATTACCTGTTTTGTACTTGTTTTCTAGTATAACGCCTTTAAAACGAGTAAAACGTACCTGAGTCTTCATTTTCATCACCTTCTTGCTCATGCTTGCCTTCTACTTTTGGTAATGAATTAACTATAGAAGGATTAAATAATATTTAACCAGTACATGATCGAGCTTC
Organism: Metridium senile; assembly: GCA_949775045.1. Classification (NCBI taxonomy): domain Eukaryota; kingdom Metazoa; phylum Cnidaria; class Anthozoa; order Actiniaria; family Metridiidae; genus Metridium; species Metridium senile. Next base: position 18,983,358 of record OX459100.1, on the reverse strand, counting down.
AAAAAAAATATAACTTATAATGACGATAACTTTTTGTATGCGATTTTTTTCTGTTTATACCTTGGTGATGGCCAGCTCCATGTTGATTATGACTGGTATCTTCCTTATCCGGTTTATGTGTAGGTTTTTTCTTACTTACAGCCTTAGAATTAACTAAAATAATACAAAAAAGAAAGCTTACAACAAATAAAATTGCGAGTTTGGCAGCCATGCTGGATGAATGACACAGACTTGACCGCTAGAGCAGGCCTGGTAACGGATTCTATCGACCAATCACAAGGCGATACGTCTGGTAAGTTAAAACTGAATATCGATTTATAGAATTTAGATGCTTTGTTTGAAAATCGTTCCCAAAAAAAACTACAAATTATACCCAATAAAACCAACTTATATCAAAATTAATAATTCTTCAAAGAAGAAAAATGTGTTATATCTAAAGCACGATAACAAGCAGACAATAATTTATTTTTTTTGCAATTGCCAACACCCGCATTTCATGTGGCTCTTTTTCGTATTGTAAACGTAATGTGTTTACATTAAACATACATATTGCTCAGCTGCTCGTACAGAAGGCAATATTTAATTGAATCCGACTTTTATTACGACTTTTATATTTATAAAAATACGTCAAAAATATGGCCACGATTCAGTACGATTCAGTTCTGTAATATAAAACCCAAAATATATTCGTTTCATACTTCCCGTTTCTCTTTTACGGGCAATCAGCCAATCACATTGTCTCACGTACGTTTCTGTCTGATCGAAGCTCCCTTGTTGTCAATAAATTGATTGATATGCAAATAGGATTATAACAGCTAGTAGAGTAATAGTTTGAATATTAAAGGTTAGTTTGAATTAAACGTGGCATTTCATTTGTGTCGTATTGTTTGTAGGAAGCCGGGCTAGGATATATACATATTCCGAATCCAATGCAAATGAGCAAATCCTATTGTTTGAATTCATTTGCATTATATTTGGCACATATGAGATGCGACGTTTGAACTAGGCCTTGCAGTTAAACTTTAGGGAAAGCGATGGTTATATATACATGGAAACTAGCGAGTAAACTAGTATAGGCTGCGTCGGTGTTTGATATAAACGATAGGTAATAGAATGAAATTTGTAACACCGTAAAAAATAGAAATAGAAACTAGCGAGTAAACTAGTATAGGCTGCGTCGGTGTTTGATATAAACGATAGGTAATAGAATGAAATTTGTAACACCGTAAGAAATGTTGACTAAACTTTACTGACGTTTCGAGCTTTAGCCCTTCGTCGGAGTAAATTAAATATTATTTATACATGCACTTATTCTATTTCCCGTTTTTGACACTCAGTTTTCTCTTCCTCTCTCTCTCTCTTTTTGCTCGTTCCCCCTTTTCAATATTTTTTTCATTTACTTTATTATTTCTCACACTTTATCATCATTTTCATATTTGTTTATTAGACGGAAATTATTTTTAGTTGAAGATTTACTGGGTACAAAAAAAAAATCGATTCATATAAATTATTCAACATCTTTTAGTCCTTCATTCATTTTTTATATTTTAATGTATGTATCTATCAAATAAAATATTTAATCATTTATTCATTCATTTATTCAATCATCCATCCATTCATTCATCCATCCATACACCCGTTGGACAATCCATCCATCCATTCATTCACCTATTTATTTATTCATCCATCTATTTATCCATTCATTCATCCATTCATCCATCCATATTCACCTATTTATTTATTCATCCATCTATTTATTCATTCATCTATTCATTCATCCATCTATTGGTGCAATATCCGTTTATTAATTCACCCATCCATCCATCCGTTGGACAATCCATCCATTTATTCATCCATCCATCCATATTCATCTATTTGTTTATTCATCCATCTATTTATTCATTCATGCATTCATTCATTCAATCATTCATCCATATTCACCTATTTGTTTATTCATCCATCTATTTGTTCATTAATCCATTCATTCATTCATTCATTCATCCATCCATATTCACTTATTTATTTATTCATCCATCTATTTATTCATTCATCCATTCATTCATTCATTCATCCATCCATATTCACCTATTTGTTTATTCATCCATCTATTTATTCATTCATCCATCCATATTCACCTATTTATTCATCCATCTATTTGTTCATTAATCCATTCATTCATTCATTCATCCATCCATATTCATCTATTTGTTTATTCATCCATCTATTTATTTATTCATTCATCCATCCATCATTCATCCATTCCATTTATTCACTTCTTTTCTTTTCTCATTTCATCTCACTGTATTTCGTTTGTTCAGTTTATCTGTTTATTAGATTCCATGATTAGTTATTGACTCCCGATTCTGTCAATAATCTATTTTCTATAAGAGCTCAATTACTAAGTTCAAGTATGCGGTTGTATTTATAGGCTTCAATGTAAAAGCTATTCTTGTGTATATGCATTTAGTTGCTAAGCGACGATTATTAATAGCATGTAAGTGATGTTTATGAATTGATCAGGCGTGCTATACCTTTCCAAGTGCGATATGATGTTGAAATGCGCTTTACATTGTCAGAGGCGGATCTAGGAATATTTTAGGGGGGTGAATGTGAAGCGTATATTTTGGTATTTGTGCATTGTTCATATGTTACTCATCAAATAAAACACTATAAAAAGCAGAAAACGGAACAAAAATGGGGGGTGGCTAGCCATTCTATTCACCACCCCTAGATCCGCCACTGATTATAATTTATGTCTATAATTTTTTCGGACCGTTGACGGTGTAAATCATGAGCATTAGTAGATTAATAGAAGCTCGAAACGTCAGTAGAGTTAAGTCAACATTCTTTACGGCTTTAGAAATTTCATTCTATTGATACCTATCGATTAATAGAAGGTGTTATAGTTTGAGCCAGTCACAGAGGGTGGTTATGGCCATGCATATATATATATACACCTAATCCAAAAAACGTTGTCGGGTCCGCCGCACAGTCCTCGCGCCAAGACCGTGAAGGAAAACACAGTGAATATTTTGATGAGAGTGATAAAACAAGAAAATAAAAGTAGGCACAACACTATTTCGTTGAAAAAAGTACCACACTAGAGTGTGAACATGCAAATAAATTAATTACTGATTAGATATAACCAATATCTTTCACAGTACGTCTTGGCGCGAGGACTGTGCGGCGGACCAGACAACGTTTTTTGGATTAGGTGTATATATAATATACGTCCCTAGTGGTTCGTTCACTTCCACCAATTGCAGAATACATACATACACCTATTTCAATTAACGTTGTCCATCTGGAATGGTTGATCTGAGACCGATAGGAATTGTGGGAGTTCACTAAATTTCAAATACATTGTTTTCAGTAATCACACTTGAATGGTGTTGAATTACAGATAACAGTATTTCAGAAGTAAACATTAATATTCAAGCGTGATTATAATAGTGTATTTGCAGTTTAACGAGCTCCCACAATTCCTATCGGTCTCAGATCAACCATTCCAGATGGACAACGTTAATAGCTGTTATTACAAAGTTATATGCAAATGATTTCAAACAATGGATTCAAATCGAGGCTTTGGGGCAAACCTATTGTTTTCGCCCGAAAGCCTCGACTTCAACCCATTGTTCAAAATCATTTGCATATAACCGTAATAACAGCTATTGAAATAGGTGTGTACACCATTACCTCTTTGCCTAAAAGCCTTTTCAGCATTCATATTCTCTATATTCTCTATATAAACCTCCAGTTACCTTTCCTCTCCTAACTCTTTTACAATACTTTCCGTGATCATTCCTTTTTGCTACTTTCTCCTTTTCTTGTTTTTTCATTTCCCGTTTTATTCTCTTTTCTTTATTTCCCTATTCCATTTCGATTTCCCTTTCCTTTACCCTAGCTCTCATCTCCCATATTAGTCCACCTTTGAATTTTATCCTCTTTCATCCCCTTTTTATTCCTACTTTAATGCATACAATTTGTTTTCTTTTCTACTGAATCGGCCTCTGTTTTTATTCTATCCTGTTCTTCCAACCTCGTTCCCAGGGCCCTCTCTTTTCGCTTTCCCACCCCACCAACACAGCGGTCAAACGACTAGGCATGCGCGAAAATATAAATCTGACATTCGTACGGACTCTATAAAAAACGATGAAGTGTACGACTTTCATCGCTTTTTTCTCAAAATATAAACAAATTACAAAACTATAGACTCATGGTAGCTTCACAATATAACAAAGGTTATGTACACGAAACTTCAAGCTTATATATTCAGAGAATTTCTTATAAATGGACTTTAGGCTATTTGTAGTCTGAAATTCCTATATAATGTTTTGAACTGGGGACAAATTTACCGCTGTGAAAATTTTGCCACGCATGCGTAGTCGTTTGACCGCTGTGTTTGCCCCACCCAAAAGCGAATGGAGAGGGCCCTGGGAACAAGGTTGGTTTCGATCCTTCACTTTTTCCATTTCATGTTTTTTCGCCTTTCCGAAAGTAGTATTTCTCTCCTACTTCCATCACTTTTATCTTGCATCTATTTTTCCCCTTACATACCTCCCATTTTAGTCTTCTTTCATTGTCTTTACTTCCATAGATCTGTTCCTTTTCATTCTTTCACCGTATTTATTTCCACTTTCCTTTAATTCTCTCTTCCATTTTCTCCCTTTTTCTTTCTCTAAATGATAGTTAATTGTAACTATAAAGCTTAATGCATTTGGGCGATGTGAAACGCGCTGTAAAAGTACACCATAGTTAATTGTAAAGTGCACTGGGACGATGTGAAATGCGCTATATATAACCACACATCACATAGTAAATGATAGTTGATTGTAAAGCGCATTGAGACGATGTAAAATGCACTAAATAAGCACACATTACCTAGTGAAACGATAGGTAATTGTAAAGCGCACTGGGACGATGTGAAATGCGCTATATAAGCACACATTACATAGTAAATGATAGTTAATTGTAAAGCGCATTGAGACGATGTGAAATGCGCTATATAAGCACACATTACATAGTAAATGATAGTTAATTGTAAAGCGCATTGAGACGATGTAAAATGCCCTAAATAAGCACACATTACCCAGTGAAACGATAGTTCATTGTAAAGCGCATTAAGACGATGTAAAATGCGCTATATAAGAACAGTAAATAGTTAATTGTAAAGCGCATTTGGGCGATAAGAAATGCGCTATACATAAGCACACTTTACATGAACCAAGTGCCATTTCACCATGTTTACCACAATGCTTGAGGGATAATGAAAAAAGGGGCAAAACACATAATTTAAAAGTAATTGAGTAAAAAAAAAAAATCCAATTTGCGAAGGGGAATTTCGCGGTAAATTTGCGCCGGCCAAAGAGCTCGACCACATACACTGAAATATCTAGTATCCTATCTAAACTCCCAAACAATGACAGTGACGGAATTTATATAGTCTTTCGAACATAAATAAAACCTTCATATAATATTAATCATTCCATTGACTTATCGCGAAATGTTTTCATTTCAAAACGGACAGAAGGCCGATTATTTATAATCAGTGTAAATGTATATTGCATGAGTTTTGATTGAAAAAAGATCTAGCGATTTTTTGAATGCAATAGTAGATATGATATGAAGGCGTCTAGATAAAATCTGGGTATTTTTAAGTGTGCAAGATAAAACGGCTGTTGATATTATAAATTTGCGCGACTTGATAAGGAACCACGTGATAAATCCTTTCCCAGAAAATGGCTCACATATGCATATTCAATAACGCAAAAAAAATGAAAAAAACAGTAAATGATTTTCTGCTTTCAAAAGTGCAGCTTTAATGGCGACGCTGGTAGATACACTTATTCAAAAATACTCTGTTAAAGTGTTCAAGGACTTCAGTAGTGAAATATTTAGGGCTCTTAATAAAGGCTCATCCTTAGGACAAAAAATACATTGAGTGTTTTGTAAGAGTGACTTTCTGCGTTAAATTATTCACGATATCCATTTGTGCACTGTGAAAAAAATCGGCTCTTTTTGCTACCATTAGACCGACATCGATATGGAAATGTTTAATGCGGCGAAATAGAAAAGATTTGAATTCAGTATTGACAAGGAGTAGATTGATCACATGATACGTCGCGCCGACATCTCGTTGGATGCTCTAAGCGCTCTCATATCTGATAAGTGCCCCACTGGGAGTAGACGCCTTAATTTGCTTTGCTATAAATTATAAATCTACGCCGTCTTTCTGAGTCAGACGGTCAAAGAATCAGAGCAGTGTGGATCTACGCATCAAAAGCCTTCAATTTTCCTACAAGTACAACAATGCAGGCACCAAACCCTTTGGTTATGCTCGTGAATGAAATGCAGATGCGCACGACAGAAAAGCGTCAAATTCAGCATTTTGGGAAGACATTTTGGCAATTTCCAACCGTCTTCGATTCAGAGTTCACCCAGCAAGGGTGTGAGTTCCTTGCCAAAGAAATCAGCCAGATTGTCAAGGAAGAATTGACCAACATTGACAACGATGACTTCTACGACTTCTTGGAGATTGGCTGCGGGAACGGTAATATTTTGATAGAAGTCGCCTCGAATCACCGCGATAACTTACGTGTATGGGCAACTGATATCAACGAGAAAGCCATCGAGAACACGAAGGAGAACGTCGAGCTCCATGGCCTTGCGAGCCGCGTTAAGGCATACACTGGGGATGTTTACAACGCGACAGACGTGAAAGAACGACGATTTGATCTCATCTTTTGGAGCTTTCCGTTTGTTCCATTCGCCGGTCCAGATCCGCAAGAAAAACGCACTTTGAGTCCCCTAGAGCGCGGCCTGGTTGATGTGGAATATAAAGGCTTGCGGGATTTCCTCAGCGGTGCTAAAGACCACCTAAAGAAAAATGGCCGTCTCTTGTTTGCGTTTTCCTTTCAGATCGGCTCCGAGGATCTGCTGAAAAAGATCATGTTTGAGACAGGATGGGCATACAGGGCGGTGTCCGAAGCTGAAGTACAACTAGAGTTCACTACTCAGCCAATGAGCATGTCTAATGATGTCAAGCTGTTAGAAGCAGTATCCCTGGAGTGAAGTACTACAGACAAAATGAACGATTACAACAGGGAGTCGACACCACAATTGGTAGCTAAGTATGCCTAAGACAATTCCACCAATAGAACTACTCTTGTGTATATAAACAATAGATACAGGAGATAGTTGGTTAGTAATTATCGTTGAGTTTCACTATGAAGACTATAAGCAAGCTGCCTTAGACGTAATGGCGATTAACACATATTAACCTGCTCTCAGACATCCATGAGATAAGCTCTTAGAAAGCTATTTTAGATGAGAATTGCATCATCGCAGAATATGGCGTGATTGTAATGAGATGACTTCATGTAATCAATTAAATGGCAAACATCCGTTACTATTGTGTCTGTTTTTAGATTCCTCTCGCTGATAATCACGCGATCGTTGTTCGTGGTTCGATATTCTTGTGAATGGGTGATTTCAGTATGCAAGCATTACGTAGTAAAGTCTAGTGTTGTGCCATGTGGTGTGGTGTAGCGTATTGTAGCGTAAAGTAGTGTACTGTATTAGGGTGTGGAGATGTGTGTTGTGTTGTAGTGTGGTGTGGTGTGGTGTGGTGTGGTGTGGTGTAGTATATTATATAGAGTGTGGTATGGTGTGGTGTGGCGCAATGTAGTGTACTGTAGTAAGGTGTGGAGTTGCGTGTTGTTGTGTAGTGTTGTAGTGTGGTGTGGTGTACTGGTGTAGCAGGGAGTGGTGTTGTGAGTGCGCAGTGTGATGCAGTGGAGTAGGGTGTAGAGTTTATGTAGTGCGCAGTGTGGTGTGGTGTGGTGTAGTAGAGTTGTGTAATGTGATGTAGTGGCATGGGGTGTAGTAGGATGTGGTGTTGTTGTTTAGTGTGGTCTGGTGTGATCTGATGTGGTGGGATATGTTATGGTATGGTATGGTATGGTATGGTGAGGTGGGGTGTAGCAGAGTGTGTGTTGTCTTGCAGCTGGTGTGGGCTGGTGTGGGCTGGTGTGATCTGGTGTGGTGTGATATGTGTTATGTTATATAAATAGTTGTAATTGTTGACGTTGGGCCCCCACCCCTGAGTATCATGGCCAACCTAGATTTGACGACTGTCCCTCACCCTCTTAGCAGTCGCATTACATAACCAATTATAAAGCGTTTTCCCTACTGTGCCCACCCCTGAGTATCAGGGATTCCTACATTTGACGACTGCTCCTATCCTCTCCCCTCCCCCCCCCCCCCACCATGCAGTTACGTGACCGTTTTATTAAAGCGTCTATACTACTACCCCCTCCCCCTGAGTAGTCACATCATCAACATGTTTAGTGACAGTTATAATAAGCACATTAAATATGCTAAATACAACTATCCCCTCTCCCAAAAGTATTATTTTGCCCCTTCACTTAATGGCATTTTGAACAAGTCAAAACAGCCCCTGGGGGTGTGTGGTAGATGCAATTTTCTCCCGGTACGCCCACCTCTCCGCCTACTACCATTGATCATTTGAACCCACGCGACAAACCGAATAGGGAACCTCTCCTTCTTGAATAACACCAGAAGATGAACAGATACAGGCGATGAAAAGAGGTTGGCATTGAAATGATTTTCACTTACAGCCTGTGAAAATAGGTTCTCCACACAGACGCCACGTCACATGACAATAAAAACTTTAAGAAGTACTATTGGTGAACTTTTCACGATATTTATGAACAATCTTGCAGTAATTCAAAGGCCGATGGAAATGGATTCACTTCACAAACCTAAAAATCGGCCATTTTACATGGCAAGCAAAATTGCGCCTAGCGATTATTTCGCACAATGCATTGCGGTTGACTTGGATTCTTTAAATTTGTATTAATATCTATAGGTATGAATGAGAAAAAAACAGGTTTTCTTATGATTGACATTCATGATTAAAGTGAGGCTCAGATCGTTGTTATTGCTAATACCGCTTCTTCAAAAAGGTTTTTCTGAATATCGTTTAAGTTCAAATCAGTATAATCTACTCACCCCTTTCTTCTCGTGTTGAAGGCCTCCCAACTTGAACATCCCTGTGGAGTACCTAAGTTGGGCTTCCTGTGTACTATTAATAGAGAAAGACTGGTTCTGTTTCGTTCTTTTCCCTCCCCTCCACAGGGATCCCGAAGCCATTTTCTACGCAGATGATATGCACTTTCACGGTCCCCCTGCGCCACCTTGCCGGACAATTATTGCAAGGTGTATGCTTATAATTCCTTTCCGTCTTGGACAACCTTTTGGGAATAGGTTTATGCCTAGCTATTTCATAACGGTTCCATATTTCGCGTCGGCAATGAAATGTTTCCGTTTTTCCAATTCCGTTGTCGAGGCCTGCGAAAAGCAAGTACCAGAGAGCCGCGCCCACTTTTCCTCCTTTTCCCTCCCCCCCTCTCCCTCCCCCCACTCCCTAGAGAGCCGCTACGCAGGCTAAGTACCAGATTTTTTGAATCACCAAGCAATCTTTCTATCGGCCATTTTGAATCAGATTTGTAAAGCGCATACAGTGATATATGGTTGTTTGGCGGCCTGCTTTGCAACTAACTCCACAGACAGCCAAGCAACGAAGGATAATGCAACTTACGATTCCGATTGCAAACAATGTTCACTCGTCACGGGTGAAAAATACACTGCGCACGCTCGGAAGACGGTCGTGTTTACAATAAAACCATTGGAGATTTACCAGCGTTTGTAAATCTTTAAAGTTCTAAGTTAAGAAAGTTAGCTGAGAAGTTAGCTCCTAACACATTACATTAGTTGTTTTCTCTCCCTTGTCAAATAATACAAGAGAAATTCGCATAATACATAACCACACGAAACCCTTCGTAAAATCTTCAGTTAGTCTTTTGTTCAAAAAAAATCCGAACATGCACAGTGCGTTTTTCACCCGTGTCCACTCACATTTACTTTTATAACTCCGAGTACGATTACGCCCCGGGCAAACGGCTTCAACATTTGCTTCAACATTCGTTCGATTTTGTTGAACGCTGTAGAATGGTTGTTGAGCGATGTTGAACGTAGGTGGGCAAAAGGTTTCAGAATTTACTTCAACATCTGTTCGATTTTGTTGAGTGGTAATGTTGAAACCGTTTGCCACCCCCTTTCAACATTGTTAAACGTGTTACGTATTTGAAAGACAATTAAATGCGCATGGGTGTAGTCAACAATGTTGAACGGAGCAGGGCAAACGACTTCAACACCGATTCAACATTCACAGAACAAAATAAATGTTGAATGGATGTTAAAGCAAAGTTTAAACGCGTTTAAACTCTTTCAACATCGATTCAACAATATTGAAAGGGTGGGTAAATGGCTTCAACATTGCCATTCAACAAAATCGAACGAATGTTGAAGCAAATGTTGAAACCGTTTGGCCGGGCCCTTGTACGACGAAACTTACAACGTCATTTACATCGTTTCCCAGTAACGTTGTCACTCGCGAAGGGAAAGACCTGAGAGCTACTGGCGCAAAGGATCATGGTCCATTCAAGGAACTAAATGACGTACCCCTAAAAGTTTAAATGGTCATTTCTTGATACAAGGGAAAACCCTGCGACCTGCTCGATATCTAGATTACCCATGATCCCTGCACGACAAGAGTGATTTACTTTCGTCTGTGCAAGAAGTCTACATATGTTTCATGTCATTTAACGCCACTGTACTACAAACAAAGCATTTGCACAGGCTATAGACGACTTTCATACATGGCCGCCACTAATTAACATATTTTTTTAAATTGATGTTTTAAGAAAAAGAAAGCTATCATATTATAGACATTCACCATAACAATAACTTGTTAAAGTTTGAGAAAAAACGATTAAATTTGCAAGAAGCTATAAGTTTGAAAACTCAGAACATTTAGCATAACTTCTTTGATTTTTTAACCAGAGCATCAAAACCTTCCAAACATGCCTATTTCAGGTGGTTCTTTCATATACTAACAGTGCTAAAATATCTGTTTACTTGAAAAATAATTTTCCGGTACATATTATGGTATTTATGAAAGTGGTTTATGCCTAGTGCTAAAATACTCACAAATTCCAAGCGAAGCACAAAAAAATAGGCATCGCTCAACAGTAGACGTATTTGAATTTACTCTGAATTGAGGATGTCCATGTGCATATGCGCCTTTTGTCAAATAGTACAGCAGTGTAAGATAACACGAGACTGGTCTATTGACAAACCAATAGTTAGTCGTAGACGCATTGTTTTCTTTTGTTCTTTTTCAACTATAGCTTGAGCATCAGGCTCTCAAGTACGGGGAGGGGGAAGAGAGGAGAGGGAGTTTCCCCAGTTTCCCTCGGCATGATCCTCAGGATATATATAAACTACTACAAACTAAAGTCATTTTTCTTGCACCGACGAAAGAAAATCACTCTAGCATTTAGGTTCTTCACTTTTAAATAGTCCCCTTCACAGTTTCCTGCGCCATCTTGAAAGGTAACCGGGCCTTTGCATCGAAACGAGACGAACATTGAGCTTGCAATGATAGACATTTTAACACCTTGCCGGACAATTATTCACGTGTCTCTATCATTGCAAGTTCAACGTTCGTCTTTCTTCGATGCAAAGGCTTGGCTACCTTTCAAGATGGCGCAGGGCCATTCAAACGTGTGACCAAGTTTCGAGCGCGCCCGTTTGGTCCAATAACGGTAAGACTATGCTATCTATTGAAACAAAACGCAAATGCCTAAAAGTAACCGAGATCGTTGCTGTCTCGAGGCGCCATTTTGGAATTGTTCGCTTTGACCAACAATACTTTGCGTGCTTCGAAGCGAGATCACCTGGTTTGGTGTAAGCGCGCGTTTGGTCCAATAACGGTACGACTATGCTATCTATTGAGTAATGGTTTATTTTGACATAAAACTTACGGCAGCCTTAACCGCATAGAGCTTTACATAGTTAGTTAACAATCGTTGTGAAGTATTGATCACTGATATTGGGGAGATTCCTTTGTCCATAAAGGGATTGACGAATAATCGGCGAAAACTGTCATATATTTTGGAGCCTATAAACTAAGGTTTTTCGTCCTAAATTGTTACTTTTTGTTGTCATATCGTGTGTGAAAAAACGAAGGTCTCTTAATATGCGGATAATGTACAATATAGGGCAGATGGTTTCATATAGATACGAAAGACGTCTTTGAGGTCGTGACCACGTGATGCAGGCCCCCGACCAGAGAAACGCCTCGTATAGCATAGTAATATCAGAAGCACATAAGCAATCTCTCTCTCTTAGCTGGATTTTTAGTTCTTTTGTTTTGTAACTAGTCGCTTTTTTTACTATTGTACGTATACAACTAACTAATAACATTCACACATGTCAAATTGTTACTACTCTGGGATTTCACGACACAAATATAACATTGAATCTTTGTACAGAAGCATTTTTCGTTAGACGGCGTGATTTTGAACAGGGATAAAATAACAAAACATTTGTTGTAATCATCTTGGAAAATGGTTGGCCAATTCTTCTCTTTACTGAGCGACGTAGCTTCAACGTGCCGCCCAAACAAATATTAAATTTTGTTTTTTGTTTGTTTGTTTTTTTCTTCCAAGAAACAAGATGGGTTGGGAAGGTCAAGGGTTATCAATGAACTATATAGATCTACCACTAATCTATAATCTATCCTGCTCAGGGTGTTAAAATGTCTGTTTATAATATATAAATCTAAATAATTATATGTACTTATTCACACTTTCAAAGGGCAGTTGTCATGGTAATCAGTTCATGGGATGGTCTGGCGACTCTTTCCCCACCCCACCCCCCTACTTCCCTCCCTTTTCCCTTCTTGACCACATCGAGAGCGCATGCCAATGCGCATGCGCGATGTGGTGCTTGGACAAAAATACCCACTTGAATCAAGTGAATGACGGCAGCACACTGTTTCCATAGGAACACCAAACATTAAGTTAACCCTCCCCTCCCATATTATTCATAGGGAAGTCTCAAAACCTTTTCTCAATTCTTTATAATTAACGGACTGCACGATTTAATTTGTGTGCGTCGCTTAGTTTATACCTCAACCAAATAGAAGAAGAAAATCATTTCAAAGTCGTATCGCTTTACGGTTAGATGACGGAGAGAAATGAAATTGTTACTGAGTACCACGAAATGCTAAACTGAAGAGAAAAAAGTCGTATCGATTTACGGTTAGATGACGGAGAAAAATGAAATACTGGGAAGAAAATCTTTATACACTTGTATTTACCATCGATCAAAGTCGTATCGCTTTACGGTTAGATGACTGAGAGAAATTAAGTTTTTACTGAGATTCAAGAAATGCCAAACTGAGAAAAATGAAATACCGACAATCACAAAATGCCAAAGTTTCCATCGATAAACTATCATGTTATACGATCATATCAATCACCGAGGTCCATTTATGTATAGGTGAGCGTAGTGTGGTACTGTGATGCTGATTTGCCAACCATTTTTCACAATAGATTTTATAATTTTCTTTGTTCTTATAACAATGGTTGGTTGGCAAAACAAGCTACGTCACTGTACGTCCACATATAGCAAACATCTAGCAGTATTTTACAAAGAGCTTAAGACGATTTTACCGAGTGACGGACTTGTTAAATTAACCTTATATCTATAGGTAGTATAATGAAATTTGTCAACATTTTTTGCGGTGTTACAAATTTCATTCTATTACCTATCGTTTATATCAAACACCGACGAAGCCTATACTAGTTTACTCGCTAGTTTTCACTTATATCTATAGTTTTGTACCTAAAGAGATGGCATACAGAAACGACAATGGCCGAATTCATTGATAATTTAGTGATATTCCTTGCATTGGAATAATGATAGTGAAGATGATGATGATGACAATTATAATTATGTTAATAGTAATGATGCTAATGATATCACAGATAACGACGATGATGATAATGATTAAAATGGTCCATATAGATTATTAAATTATGATTGTTAGTAGATGACGATAATGATAATGATGACGATTATAATTATGTTAATAATAATGATACCAATGATGATATCACGGGTGTTGATGATAATGACTAAAATGGTCCATATAAATTATCAAATTATTATGATTTTTAGTAGATGATAACGATGATAATGATCTCAATAATGATAACGATAATAATGATAACGATGCTTATGATAACGATGCTTATGATAACGATGATAATGATTTCAATGATATTAATAACGATGATAATAAGGACGGTCATCAACGCAAATGCTCCGATGATAACGATTTCAGTAAGAACGTATTCAAAAATCTATCCTCATTCAATTCCTAGTCTGCATCGATAAAAGTACTTTTTGACAAACAATTAGTTTTCCTTCTAAATTCCTAGTTTGCATCGATAAATCCTGACGACAAAAAAATGGACCTCGTCTTCAGTAAGAATGAACTATAAACTAGGCAACATAACGATTTCACCACAACCAAACACTATCAAGGTTTTGAGAATTCCCAGAAATGAAAGCAGCCACGAGGATAAGAAAAAGTAAAGACAAACTTCCAGCAACGAGCCACACGAAATGTGACAATCCAATTAATAATATATGACAAGCGATCACCGTGGCTCGTTGAGGGGTGCTTTACTCGCTCTCGGCTCGTGTGTTGTGTGCATCATGCCCTGGAATAACGAAAAGATTTGCTAGTTTGTTTTGTTACATGTAAGGGATCATATATACACCATGACCAAGGTCTGATTACACATAACACTGCCCTTTATATCAACATAGTTACAACATCTGCAATGAGGAATCTCGGAGATGTTGTGAGACGACGATAAGGGGGTAGTGACGATGACGAGTGATGCCTTTATCACAGGAGTTCATACTGTCGAAGATGCATCCGCTGAATTATATCTCTGCAGTCATTAAACACTCGTCTTATGTTTTCTGTATCAACGGCACATGTGAAGTGAGGATAACAATAGTGTTTGCCGTCCCCGCTCGCTGTGCTGATCCGCTAAAAAAACATACAAACATTCACCGTATTAGAACAAGGAGTAAAGGTGATGTTACACGGGACAACTCGCAACAACAACTTTCCGAAAATTGAAAATTGTTCTCGCGTAAAGCATGTCAAACGAGACAACTTTTAACGCAACATTTGCTGACAACAGGGTGTTACACGGGTCAACTTTTAACGCAACATTTGCTGACAACAGGGTGTTACACGGGTCAACTTTTAGCGCAACGTCGTAATGGCAACTTCGGTCAGTACATTTTCCCGTATGGCCCTCCCACTCAGTCAATAGTTACTTAATAATACTGACAGAGGGAGGGGATGGGATATATAAAATACTGTTAGAGGGAGGGGTAATGTGAGCTATTTATACAGGTTGGCTTCAAAAATGCCAACTATTTTCTACCAGTATCTGTCTGGTCAGAGATACATAAGTACTATCAATACATGTGTTAGAATGTATTTTACTTACAAGGAATTCGTCTCGAATAAAATATTTTGCTCTCGTAACTGCCTCCTCGTCACCTGGCTCTGCCGTGGCTGGAACACAAATACCAACAGTTACAATCATAGCATACATTACAATAGAAGCAATTTGCAATAATAAAAAGAATATTGAATAATCGGCTGTTTATAGTATTTATTTTAGTTCATTGTTCACATCAATAGACGGTCAATTTTCAAAAACAAATATTTGTACATGCTAACAAGAAACCTTATACACATGAGTTTGATTATGATAATGATAGTGATGGTGATCATGATGGTTGTGTCATAAATGATGATGATGAAAATAATGATGGTGATCATGATGATAGTGATGGTGATCATGATGATGGTGATGGTGGTGGTGATGGTGATGATAGTGATGGTGGTGATCATGATAGTGATGGTGGTGATCATGACGATGGTGATGATGGTGGTGATGGTGATGGTGGTGATGGTGGTGATGGTGGTGATGATGATAGTGATGGTGGTGATGGTGATCATGATGGTGGTGATGATGATGAAAGAAAATGGTGACAAACATGATAATATTAATAACAATGGTGATAATTGAGATAATTGAGATAATGATGATTGTAATGAAAATGGCGAAAAGAATATGGTGATCATGACAGACAACGATGCTGCTGCTACTGCTGGTGATGATAATGATGATGTGGCTGCTTATGATGATGATGACTATGTGTTGCACTTACCATCTGGAGGTGTCCTGTACCGTTCAAAGTCAGGAAAGTAGTCTTTAATCAATGATTTACCAGCCCTCACTTTTTCTTTTAGCAAGTCTTGCTTGTTTAAAAATAAAATTACAGAAATGGTCCTCAGCCATCTGTGAAGATAAAACAATCATGTGGTTAGAAAACACTTAGAAAAGGTGATGATGATAGTGTTGATGATAATGATGACAAAGCTGATGGCAATAGTGCTGATGATGGTCATGGTAATAATGATAAAGATAAAACAATCAAGTGGTTAGAAAACACTTAGAAAAGGTGATGATGATAACAATAGTGTTGATGATAATGATGACAATGCTGATGGCAATAATACTGATGCTGATGATAAAAATAAGGATAAATGATGTTAATGAAGGTGATAATGATAACAATGGTGTTGATAATGATGATGATGGCAATGATAATCATGATGATGATGATAACAATGATGATACGATGGCAATGCTTGTGATAACAGTGATGATGATGATAACAATAATACCAATGATGATACGATGGCAATGCTTGTGATAACAGTGATGATGATGATAACAATAATACCAATGATGATACGATGGCAATGCTTGTGATAACAGTGATGATGATGATAACAATAATACCAATGATGATATGATGGAAATGCTTATGATAACAGTGATGATGATGATAACAATAATACCAATGATGATACGATGGAAATGCTTATGATAACAGTGATGATGATGATAACAATAATACCAATGATGATACGATGGCAATGCTTGTGATAACAGTGATGATGATGATACCAATAATACCAATGATGATACGATGGCAATGCTTGTGATAACAGTGATGATGATGATAACAATGATACCAATGATGATACGATGGCAATGCTTGTGATAACAGTGATGATGATGATAACAATGATACCAATGATGATACGATGGCAATGCTTATGATAACAGTGATGATGATGATAACCATGACAATAACAACAATGATATTTTCACCTGTTATTCCAAATACTTCTGAACAATTCCAGGGACTCCTTCAATCGATTCTGTAAAACAAAATGGAAGACAATTTGAATAATAGAAATACAGAAAAATGCACAGCTGATTTCAAGAAGGTTGGCTATTTTAAAGTATATCTGTCACATGACCAATACAATATATACACCTTTTTCAAAAACCTTTGATGCTGCCAAAATTAGTCAACACTATTTGCAAAGGATGTTGGTATTTTCATTGTGGTTTTAATTTAGTTTAGTACACATTTAGTTCCACTTTACAACTTCCACTACAAAAGCTTGCCATAATAATATGGTCATAAACACGTACAACAACCAAATCATTTGAAGGAAATGTAAACAAGAGATGAAACACAGACATCCTTTGCAGCTTCAAGAGTGTGGACTGTAGCTTTGGCTGCCGCATTAATTCTTGGAAAAGGTATATAATTATTAGGACTTTTTGGATACACTATCTTTTTGTTTTCATGTTGTAGTAACTTGATGTAAAAAAAAAATAATAATAATAATAACATGTGGTGGTAAACATATTTATATAAACATATATATTTCAAAACAGCCAACATTCTTATGGTATTTTTATTGCTTCTTGATATACACCTAATTGCAAGAACGTTGTCCTTACTTATGTATTTTAGTGGGAAAGGAATTGATTAAAAGATAAAAGAAGATCACTCAAGCTGAACTCTTTCTTTTGTTATTTCTGATATTCCTTTGTTACTAAATTACTAATGTTCTTTTTTCATATGACAACATTCTTGCAATTAGGTATATGTACACAAAATTAGGTAATATACACCTGCACCTTACTTGCAAGAACGTTGACATACGAAAAAAGATAATTTGTATTTAGTGTGTTAGGATAAATTAAAAGTACAAAAGAAAGAGTTCAGCTTCAGTGATCATCTTTTGTTAATTTATTCCTAACCCACTAAATACAAATGTTCTTTTTTCGTATGACAACATTCTTGCAATTAGGTATATGTATATGCATTGCTTGCTTTACAATGGGTTGTGTTGATTGTAGGTTTATTAGTAGATCTACTTGGTTAACATATTGCTTTGTATATTTTCACCCAATTCAAAACCTTTGAGGATAAGAGTTTGTGTTCCAAAGATTTTGAATATATGATATAGAAATACAAAATACAAAGAATATCATTCCCATGGGAATGGGGTGGAAACATACATAGCAACGTGTTAGCTGAATAGGTTTATAATTGAAAGAATAACATGCGGTATATATATCTTTTTCTTGCTTTACAACAGACTGTATTTATGAAAAGGAAAATACTATGGTAATCACTAAAGTAGTTAAACATGTGTTTAAAATTCCGCCCTTGGAGGTGTATTTTTTATACTATTTTCTACTTTTACACTATTTTTTTTTGGGGGGGGAGGGGTAGGGGTGTAGATATTGTAATTCAAATCAAACTAATTGTAATTCAAATCAAACTAATTGTAATTCAAATCAAACTAATTGTAATTCAAAACAAACTAATTGTAATTCAAATCAAACAAATTTTCTTAATGCAGCTTATCATATGCAATAGGTCTAATCGGCTAACGCATTGCTATGTACGTTTCCACCCAATTCCAATCTTTTGGGAATAAGATTCTTTATCTTATGTATTTCAATGTCACATGGAAAATATTTGGAACAAAAGTTTTTATTCCCAGAGGTTTGGGACTGGGTGGGAACGTACATAGCAACATGTTAGCCGATTAGGTCTATTAACCGGCAAGCTTCTCTCTGACTAATGTTGCTTTGTTATATTAACTCAAAGTGAGGCTTGCGGGGCATCTGCATATGATTAGCTGTATTGTGAGAAAGATATATTGCTTTCATTGTACAGTTTACAGCAACGATCATCATCATATCAATAATAATATTATGTTTATTATTAACAGGTTCCCATTTAAATCTGTACTTTCACATTTAAATCTGTACTTATGCAAATTTTGTTGATGTGTGCTAAACACACAGATCAACCAATCAGAGAAGTTTACTTCAGAAATAATATACTCTGATTGGTTGATCTGTGTGATTAGCACACATCAACACAATGTGCATAAGTACAGATTTAAATGGGAAAGTACAAATTTAAATGGGAACCTGTTATCAATAAAAACTCAACAAAATAACATTTACGAAGTACCACATGGTAATAGATGGATTGCAACCATTCCCAGGAGAGTGAATTGAACAAAAGAAACGGCAGCCATGCTGGTGGTCTTGACAAAAGAAAACCATCACCGTGAATGGTGGTACTTTTGTTCAATTCGCTCTCCTTTGAATGGTTGCAATCCATCTATAATGGGAATAGCAATAATTTAGCCAAAGACGACTTTGATAACAAGAGATATACAATTGTAATAATAAGATAACTCTGATAGGTTATTACCTCATAAATATCTAACCAGGAAATACTGGGGGGCAGTTGCCCCCCACACTCCCCACGCCGCCCCTGTAGGTGGCTAACAGAAGGATATAGAGTATAGAGTAGATGTGATGAAAAACAACTCATTAAGTACATTACTAACCTGTGTAGAATCTTCTCTAAGTACCAAATTGTAACTACTGCATGCCACCACAAATATAATTGCTGTAACATCTGAACATGGAACAATGTTGCAACGTTTAATGTTACAATTTACAAATAGGTGAAATATGCAATGTTAAAATTAGTTTTAAATTTATAACTTGAAATTAGCAAAATGAGGAATAATGTTACAATTTGTGAAATGCATGATTATAAGAATAATGTTACAATTTGCGAAATGGAAACATGACTATCTAGAATAAAGTTGTACTTCCTCAAATCTATAGGAATAATGTTACAATCAGTGTAATAAAATTGGCCCTTTTCAATCTGTGTTGAAAATCTTTGAAAGTACTTCAGAACAATGTTACAGTTAGTGAAATCTATTAGAATAATGTTACAATCAGTGGAATTGAAACATATTATCTACAAAAATGTTCCAATTTGTAAAATGTCTAAGAAAAATGCTATAGTGAATTAGTAAGCAGCTCACCTTGACAGAGGTATTGTATGGTGTGTAAAGCATTCTACTGCCTGTCTAAACTATTTGCCTGCCTACAAATTAAAAACTAGACATATCGACTACATCAGAAAACCATGGCAACAATACCAAACAACGCAACTACTTACCATTAAAACACTGTATCCACTTTCTCCGCTCATCACGCTGGCCTCCCACATCAAACATGCTAAAATGATAATATAAACAATTACATAAAAAGCAAAATCATTGGTGAATTGTGCCACATCATTGAATATAATAAAATTTTAAAAGTTATCTATAAGTTTGTATAACAAAAACTAACGCAAGTAGGTTTGTGATCATTTTATTCTCGACGTTTCAACGCCATCCAGCGTCATTTTCAAGAGAAAATTAGTATCTATAAGTTAGTTCTTTAATATGCAAAAATTACAGTGTGAATCAAAATACTGTGGACATCCAGTAATATTTTAGCAATCCTGTATTGGCAACCTGAAACAACTCTAAACTGCAAGAGGTTTGACTGATTTGTAGACACATACACTTTGTGTAGTTAGAGAGTAATTTCATATTTGTTCAACGAACAATAAACGGTTACTGTGCCCACAGTTTTTCGTTTCACACTGACAGTTACAGCACAAAGCACCTTACCGTGGCCACCTAATTAAAATTTTGTACAAGTTAACCAATCAAAAAGCGAGAATTTGACCTTAATATAAAAAACATGCTGAGTGTCAAACTGTAAACACTTTGAAATGTTCAAAGCGAAAACAAGAGTGAAGTTTGTAAGTGTCTGAAAAACCTCTCAGGATGTTTAAATTTGAAAATGTGTAGCAAATAATTTGAAAAGAGAAACTTTTGAACACTAAGCTAACTTGTACAAAACTTTAATTGGGTGGCCACGGTAAGGTGCATCGCGCTGTAATACAAGATGTCTGGGTCAGTTTTTTCATATTTTACCTAAACTTTCAAGATCAGATTTACAACTCCTGTCAAAGTTAGGGTTCTCCTGAATTATTAGTGAGTTTTGTAAGAAATAGTAAAACAACTTACTGAAACTTGACCCTGTCTACTTCAAATCTTGTTTCAATAATACCAGATGTCAAGACTCGACATCGGAGCAGATCCTGCAATAAAGATTATACATCATCACCATGTCCATTTGTGTGTCACATTTCCACCAAATCTGTAGCTGTGAGGCCGAACATCTAATCTAATTTAAATACATTTAAATCTAGACTGAAGACATTTCTTTTTAAAACATTTTTCCTTTAACACAATTTGTATAAATAGTCTTTTATATTTTATATTTATTCAATTTGTTTACAATTTTGTAAACGCATATTTTTTTATATCCGTTCTAAGTACCTATTATTATTATTATTAATCAAAATTTATTGATTGTAATTATTATTATTATTAATATCATAGTATATATCCTTCGTTGATATTATAAATTATTGTTATTACTATTAATTATTATTATTATTAATCAAATTTTATTGATTGTAATTATTATTATTATTATAGTATATGTCCTTAATTGAAATTATTAATTATTGTTATTATTATTAATTATTATTATTATTAATCCAACTCTTACTGAAATCTGTTTTAGAACTAAATGTACAACTCTTGCGCAACTAGCAAAATATTTTACCGTCTTATAATAGTATCTTATATCACTCCCCCACTAACTGGAAATGTTCTCAGCATGACTTGTATAAAAATAATAGATTTGTAAATATAACTTCACTCTCAAACAGCTATTGTAACTTGATAGCCTTGTGTGATGTTGAAATATCTCGCTTTAAACCAGCTCACTCCCTCAAACAGCTATTGTAACTTGATAGCCTTGTGTGATGTTGAAATATCTCGCTTTAAACCAGCTCACTCCCTCAGATCCTCTGGACAGAACTTACTAATTACACCAAATTCAAACACAGCAACTTATGGGGACAGGGCTTTTTCAATCTCAGCCTCTAAACTATGAAACACATTGCCCCAACACACATAAGAAACACAGATAACATCTCATCATTTAAATCCAAACTCAAAACTTTTCTTTTTCAATAATTCTATTTTGGTTGTTTTTTGTAATAGCACTGAGCTTTGATAATGCTCCTAAAACATTGTATTATTATTATTTATTAGAATTTAATTGACACAAGGTGATAGTAACTTGATACACTTGAACAATAATCCTTTACCACGCTCCCCCGCTAACTAAGGGTCAGATAATGGATGCAAGTGTCCTATGGGATGTAGAGTCTCGAGCATTAGATAGAAGGCCGCGAGGTCGCAGCCCTGTTTTGGAATATGATCACACCCATGAAGAGTATTGTCAAAATTAAATATCACATGACCATATAGCGAAACAGCGTTTTATTATATGACTTACTATATAGTACTTATAATGCATTGTGAACTTCTATATAGTTTTTCACTGGCCAGGTAGCAAAACAATAAAAAACAAAAGGCCTTGCCAGTGGAATACTACATTTAGATACAATGGGATATAGAACACTAAAATACAATCATTTGATTGGCTGAGTGGGTGTGATCATTTTCTAACTAGAAATAACTTCTCCAGGGTTTATGCACAAATTAGTAGTAAAAGTATAGTGAATTTAGAGTACATATCATCAGGCTATTCACTACTGCAGCTTTCGACTTCCTGCGAACTCAGACATTCCAACAGCTAGTTGTAAAAAACATTTTTGGCTGTCGTCAATCAAAAACATATAAGGTGTCGTGTAATTAGCAGCAGTAAAACGCATCCTCGGGAAACCCAGGGGTAATCTTCTGTTGCTCAAAATTCAGCTCTTTCCTGATTGGTCAACCCGCTGAGGTTGACCAATGAAAATCAAGATAACCATTCAAAGGAAGTCGTTAAATAATAGTTTGAACGACTATCTTGATTTTTATTGGTCAACCTCAGCGGGTCAACCAATCAGGAAAGAGCTGAATTTTACATATTTCACAACTAGCTGTGGCAATGTCTGAGTTTGCAGAAAGACGAAAACTGTAGTAATCTGTCGATCTTGACAATATTAATGTGTAGCCAAAACACTACCAAATATCATGGACAATCACAACCACAGCTAGTCGCTGTATGTGATATCATAAACCAGTTTTAGAATTCTACCATGAACAGAACACTCCAGATTTATATTTCCTTTAAAATAGTTGGTGCAAATGCACCTTTTGTTGAATAGTACAGCAGTAATACTAACAGAAATTAAACAAACAACCAAACTATGTACTTTGTTTATAGGCAGCAACTCAAATGGTTCTCACATTTTATCCAATCACCAAATTCAAGATATATAAAGAAATTTACTTTTACAGATGAAAAGAACTCGAGACGTGGTCAACCACTCCTTACTTTGGAACGTGCTGTATATAGAAAATATGTAAACGACAAAATAGAAATCAGAAAGGCCTGTTTTGGTAGAAACCTACAGACCGTTGTTGAGTCTTGCTTACACTAGTAGAGGAGTGCCTAAATGATCTTCAACGAAGATCAAGGAATATTATTATTATTATTATTACTACTAGATAACTTAAAACTAGAGTATTAACTAAGTATAACGTATGCATGATGGCTATTTGAAAACAAATCAATGTATCTCTTACCTGCTCTGACGGGAGATAGTCTTTTTGTCTGATTGTTTCTACCCTGTCGAGGAAGCTGTGAAGAAAAAATATGAAAAAATGAGAAATGAAGGGGGGGAAGGGAAATGAAGAAAAGTGAAAAGTGAAATCAAGAAAATGAAAACAGAAAGAATAAAACATAATGTGGAGTAATAAATGGGTTAATGAGAAAGGTAAGGAATAAGAAAAAGAATCAAAACAAAAAGTAGAACAAAATGTTCAACTTAAAAGGAATTTCACATCAACACCTCAGAGAGGCAAAAATAGTCTAGTGGTCAGGGGATTGAATTCCGGGCCTAATGGTCTGGGTTTGATTTCCGACCGGGGCGATTATATTGTGTCCTTTGGCAAGACACTTTACTTTCTCAGTGCCTCGTCTTCTCAGATAAGGACGTAAAGCCGGAGGTCTTGTCTGCCTACACTCTAATCCTACATAAGGTGGGAGTAAAGGATCCTGTTGTGCTCTTCGAAAAGAGTAGGGAATTGTCTCCCAGCACAACAGTCAGGTCTCAGATATACTACAGGGCCCACTATCAATTGGCGTCGTACGCTGTTGTGGTGTCCTGCCTTTGTATGAAGGAAAAGCAATAACCTTAACTATGCCTTTAATTCCTTTCCAATTTAGATTGGCCTATCGACTTGGACAACCAGTTTGAAATAGATGTATGTCTATCATTTCTATCTGTTTTGGACAACCTTTTTGAAATAGATGTATGCCCTTAATTCCTTTTGATTTTAGAATGATCTATTGCCTTGGACAACCTTTTTAAAATAGATGTAAGTTTGGTATTTCTATCTGTTTTGGACAACCTTTTTGAAATAGATGTATGCCCTTAATTCCTTTTGATTTTAGATTGACCTATTGCCTTGGACAACCTTTTTGAAATAGATGTAAGTTTGGTATTTCTATCTGTTTTGGACAACCTTTTTGAAATAGATGTATGCCCTTAATTCCTTTTGATTTTAGATTGACCTATTGCCTTGGACAACCTTTTTGAAATAGATGTAAGTTTGGTATTTCTATCTGTTTTGGACAACCTTTTTGAAATAGATGTATGACTTTAATTCCTTTTGATTTTAGAATGACCTATTGCCTTGGACAACCTTTTTGAAATAGATGTATGACTTTAATTCCTTTTGATTTTAGATTGACCTATTGCCTTGGACAACCTTCTTAAAATAGTTGTAAGTTTGGTATTTCTATCTGTTTTGGACAACATTTTTGAAATAGATGTATGACGATTTTAGATTGACCTATTGCCTTGGACAATGTTTTTGAAATAGATGTGTGTCTATCATTGTTTTCTCTCTTGGAATGAAGTATCCCCTTAGACATTCTTTTTTCTATCATGACATTTTTATTAGCCTTCAAATAATTATATTTACCAAGCATTCTAACCTGAAGAAGAGCACGCTGCTTCAAAAGCTTGACAAATAGAATCATAATTATAAAGCTAATGAAACGAAAGGGTCAAAAATTTTAAACACAAAATAAACTTTTTTTAATTATACCTATTTCAATATAGTCAATTTAGCCTAATACTCCTAAGGTTTTATTGAAATGACTAGAAAATTCCTCATCTTTTATTTTAAGATATAATGGATTTTGGAAATTTCTTTTAAATAACAGGATCAATTGAGAGCAATTGAATCAAGAAGAGAACAGTAATTTGAGAAAATAGTTAGAAGGATATTAAGTCATGGCTAAAAATAGCACAGACTAAAATTAGCTGTGAATAGCAATGTATGGACTAGAAAGCATTTTATTATAAATAATTAAAAACAACAACACTAATGGAAAAAAAAGATATGAAAATGAGAGGAAAATTCTTGTAACTATTCTACAAAAAGTAATGCTGAGTTTTGTGTACTTTTTTAGTTTTCTTCAGGAAGGAAAATAAAATAAAAAATTTAAATATCATGTACAAAGAATAAAGCAATAGTACTTCATGAGAGAACTTGTCAAAATTATTTTCAAAACACATGCAATTATTATCTAAATTTTTTTGTAGTTTTTAAACGGATGATAGGATGTTTTGAAGTATAAATGTTCCATGAGAAAATTTTAAACTACAGCAATAAAAATTAAGCCCAAATTGATAAGAAATTTCAAGCAAATTTTACTTGAATTCTGTGGCATTTTTAAACAACAACAATTGAGTTTTACACTCGATGAAGAAAGGCTTAATAAACAAGTAATAATTGACTAAAAAATATAGTAATATTCATGTAGAAATATGAATTTTTATTTCAAATACAGCAATTGAAAGAGTATAATAAGTTTTGCCCTTCGTATGAGAAGAGTTCAAGGAATATTTTCACTTTCATGTTTTGAAGAAAGCGAATGACAATTGTGAATAATATTAATAATTAAATATGCTAAAAATAGAAACTATTAAAATACAAGCAGCTATTTTGGTGTCTTTCATTCTTTTAAACATTGCAGTTTCTGTTTCGAGTATCTTTAAGAAAACAAAACAGCTTTCAATACTGAAACAACAGCATAAATATTTGTATTGTAGGATAGAGCTTTGACAAAACACAAACATATGAAACATAAAATCACGCAAATACTGAAAGAGCAAAAATACTTTCAATAGAGAAGTTTAAAATAAACAGAACATAGTATTGAAAGAGAATGAGAAAATGATGTGTTTCTTTCTAAATTATCAGATTTTAAATTATGAATATATTCAATGGAACAAAACATTTTCAATGTCTTTCGTCATATAGATCAATCTTTCGCAAGGTACATATATATTATCTTCTGCAAATGTATTCAATGGAACAAAATATTCAGGCTTCAAAATGCATATTTTCAATGTCTTTCGTCAATGAATTGTATTGTAAAGGCACCAGTTGTGTTGCCTTATAATGGTTTATAGACCCTTTATTGAAGATACTTGCCTTTCAATTACAACTTTGTAGGAATAAAATATTCCTAGGCTAAGATGTATTTGTTTTAAGGGGGTGGCAGTCTTTGGTCCTCAGTCATTACATTGTCATATTTCTTATGCTGTTATGCATCGTATTGGTATAATTTTTTTAACAATTTCAGTGTTTTGGGAGATGATCCCTGTTTGGCTTTTAATTAGTAGGTAGTTTGCTTCCTCTTTGTCGTCTATTTATAATATATTTATTATTATCATTATTGTATTGAAATAATACACAAAAAGTAGCACTCTTATGACCATGAAGTTAATAATAAGGTGTGTTTGTATATTACACATTTCACATTTTCCCAGTGTGCTTTACAATTAACTATCATTGACTATGTAATGGTTGCTACATAGCGCATTCCACATCGTCTCAATGCACTTAACAATTAACTATCATTGACTATGTAAAGTGTGCTTATATGGCGCATTTCACATCGTCTCGATGTGCTTTACAATTAACTATCATTTACTATGTAATGTGTGCTTATATAGCGCATTCCACATCGTCCTGATGCGCTTTACAATTAACTATCATTGACTATGTAATGTGTACTTATATAGCGCATTCCACATTGTCTAAATGGGCTTTACAATTAACTATCATTTACTATGTAATGTGTGCTTATATAGCGCATTTCACATCGTCTCAATGCGCTTTACAATTAACTATCATTGACTATGTAATGTGTGCTTATATAGCGCATTTCACATCGTCTAAATGGGCTTTACAATTAACTATCATTTACTATGTAATGTGTGCTTATATAGCGCATTCCACATCGTCTCGATGCGCTTTACAATTAACTATCATTTACTATGTGATGTGTGCTTATATCGTGTCATGATCATGATCAACAATATCATCACTATACACACCCATTTACTGCTTAAAATGCTGTTGTTATCGTTGCTTTTATTGCTGTTGTTGTTGTTATTTCTGCTTGTGGTGGTGTTCACATTGTTATAGTGTATTGGTGTTGCTACTAAGTGTTGTTGTTGTCCTTTTTTGTTGTTAATGCTTGTGAGCATTCATATTGTTATTGTGTATTGTTGTCCATTGTTGCTGCTTGTGGGCATTCTTATTGTTGTTGTTGCTATTGTTGTTGTTGTCCTTTGTTGCTGTTTGTGGGCGTTCATATTGTTGTTCTTGTTGCTATTGTTGTTGTTGCTATTGTTGTTGTGTATTGTTGTTGTTGTTGTTGTTGTTGTCCTTTGTTGTTGTCCTTTGTTGTTGTTGTCCTTTGTTGCTGCTTGTGGGCGTTCATATTGTTATTGTGTATTTGCTATTGTTGTTGTTGTTGTTGTCCTTTGTTGTTGCTTATGGGCGTTCATATTGTTGTTGTGTATTGTTGTTGTTGCTATTGTTGTTGTCCTTTGTTGTCTTTTGTTGTTGCTTGTGGACATTCATATTGTTGTTGTTGCTATTGTTGTTGTCCTTTGTTGTTGTTGTCCTTTGTTGTTGTTGTCCTTTGTTGCTGCTTGTGGGTGCTCATATTGTTGTTGTTGCTATTATTGTTGTTGTTGTTGTCCTTGGCGATCATTGTGCTTTATTGTTGTTGTTACTGGTTATTTTCATGGTGATCATTGGTGTTGTTATTGTTGTTATTGTTGTCCTTACAAGTGTTATTGTTGTTATAGGTTTTGTACATGGCGATCATTGTGCTTTGTTGTTGTTGTTGTTGTTACTGGTTGTTTTCTTAGTGATTGGGCTTTGTTTTGTTGTTAGTGTTGTCCTAGTGTTGATGTTGTTATAGGTTTTGTACATGGCGATCATTGTGCTTTGTTGTTGTTGTTGTTGTTACTGGTTGTTTTCTTAGTGATTGGGCTTTGTTTTGTTGTTATTGTTGTCCTAGTGTTGTTGTTGTTGTTATAGGTTCTTTACATGGCAATCATTGTGCTTTGTTGTTGTTGTTGTTACTGGTTATATTCATGGTGATCATTGGTCTTGTTATTGTTGTTATATAAGTTGTTGTCCTTATGTTGTTGTTGTTATAGGTTCTTTACATGGCAATCATTGTGCTTTGTTGTTGTTGTTGTTACTGGTTATATTCATGGTGATCATTGGTCTTGTTATTGTTGTTATATAAGTTGTTGTCCTTATGTTGTTGTTGTTATAGGTTCTTTACATGGCAATCATTGTGCTTTGTTGTTGTTGTTGTTACTGGTTATATTCATGGTGATCATTGGTCTTGTTATTGTTGTTATATAAATTGTTGTCCTTGTGTTGTTGATGTTATAGGTTTTTTACATGGCGATTGTGCTTTGTTGTTATTGTTGTGTTGTTTATATTTTTGTTGCAATTCTTCTCATTGTTGTTCCTCCTCTTTTGGTAGCGGCATTAATTTATTGTTGTTATTGACGTTGTTCATTGTGGTGGTTGTGATATATTTGTTGATGCAATTGTTGTTGTAGCTGCCGTTGTTATTTTCTTGTTGTTGCTGTTACTGATGTTGTTGTTGTCTGTGATGGCTTATATTATTGTTACTATTGTTGTTTGAACTGTTGTTGTCTTAAATTGCTGTTGTTGTCATAACAACTGACATTATTGTTGTTTGTTAAAGTCTATACTGTTGTTGCTGTTCCTGATGATAGTATTTTTGCTGCAATTGCTCTTGCTGTTATTATTTATGTTGACATTACATTACCAACATCATAATTATTCAATCGTTTCTTGGTACGTAGGTTTTGACATTATATATGCATCCAAAAAAATCATCATTATTGTAGACTGTAGGTTTGGCTGCGACAAGGATTGTTGAAGCAGTTATAAATATATCATATCATCATCATTTTGCGCAAGATAGAATTTTAGTTATCAACAATTTAGTTGTTGATTACCTAAGCATTCACTCAGACGTGAACCACACAATACACATTACAATGAAGGATACAATAGTTACTGTTCTGCTCCAGTGATATCCACAAGTTTGTACAAAATAGTGCAATCAGACAATACATATTTAGTTTTGTACTCGCTGTTTAGCACCAGTGATATCCACAAATTTGTACAAAATAGTGCAATCAGACAATACATATTTAGTTTTGTACTCGCTGTTTTGCTCCAGTGATATCCACTTGTACAAACCAGTGCAAAAAGACAATACATATTTAGTTTTGTACTCTCTGTTTAGCTCCAGTGATATTCACAAGTTGTTACAAAACAGTGCAATGAGACAATATTTAGCTTTGTTGCTTGTGCACTCTAATTCTTTTTCCCTTTCATTTTTTACAAAATATTGACGTCTAAACTGTCAATAAGTTTGTAAACACTTCGTAAATAGTTAACCTTACTACTATGTTAATATAACTCCAATTGTTTCTATAGAAACACTTGATGCACTCTATCAGACTACACTAAATGGTTTTCGTAATTCTTTTACTCCAAATTAAACTCTCCTACGTCATCAAATCATAGCACAATAAATTTCTGCATCATTTAGATGTCATGTAGTTTTCATTTAGTTTAGTTTAGTTATCTTTGTTTTTCAAGGGTGACATATTAACCCTTTATCAGAGTTATCTAACACACAGCCTTTGTGTTGGTACAGTTGTCAGTCGGTAGTCAAGTCAAGCACTGGCCAACAACACTGACAACGTGATGGCCTTTAGTTGAAGCGTAAATTGTTTCGAGGGTAATATAAACAACATCGAACACTGACAACTTGATGGCCTTTAGTTGAAGCGTAAATTGCTTAGAGGGTAATATAAACAATATCCAACACTGGCAACTTTATGGCCTACAGTTGAAGCATTGAATTCTTTCTTTGCTAGTTTGTAAATGCTGCATGACTGATAACTAATATGCTGTGTAATTCTTTATGTGATCAGTTATTCTAACGCAGCCTGGACTCGGCAACAGACATCTATGTGTCAAAATGTGAGTTGAGTGTTGTATGTTGTAAATATTGAATGTAGTGGTATTGAGTGTGAGTGAACCTCACCTAAGAACACGATGGGGAGTGATAGCTGTAATATATACAATATTCAAAACAATGTGTCAATTTGATGCAGTTTTCCAACTGAAGAGTAAACGTTTTGTAAACATTCTATAATATGACATATTCAAGATCCAATTACCGCTTGAAGAACTCACACAAATCTAGTATTTTCACTGTACCATGCATAACTGTTGAAAGGCATCTTTCCTTAATCAAAACTGGACAACTTGGCATGCATTTGATTGCTTTTAAACAGTTGTATATATCTGCCGCTTGTTCAATGTGCAGTTTTTTAATCACAAATTAAACGTTTCTCTTTTTTTAAGTAGCACAAATCAACATCAAATTAATGATATCTGATATTTTTATAAAAGAGAGTGTTGCTTACTGACATTAAGGGCAGTACTTGTTGGTATTCAGATAATAATGACTAACAACTCTGGAAGAACCAGAGGATAGTTTTGCAGAAATGACAGTAAATGACAATACAGTATTGTAATCGTAGTTGTGAATTTCAAACGATCTTTTAACTGTATCTTTTAATCTGTATTTCACTTATACACGAAACGCATTTCAATTCTTCGATCTTTTAACTAGTAACTTACAAATGTTAGTGGATGTAGAGGTGATCCTTGCGACTAACAAATGTTCGTGAGTTCAGAGATGTAATTGCACAGCAACTAAAAACTGCTTGCAGCTATAACCGTAGTCAAATCAAATATACCAAAAGAAGAAAAAAATGTAAATCATTGAACAGTCCAGATTACTTGCGCCACTGCACATCCAAGGAGTATGTTGCGTCTACTTTAAAAACAACTGATGTTAAGATTGTTTTAATACCTATTACAGCGCCGTTGTTTAGTCGAGTGAGACCAACAAACACCTTGTGATCGCACGTAGTTTATAGATATTTAAGTGTCATTTTGTGCAATTACGAAGAGAACAAAATTGTTTCAACATAGCTAAGAAAATAAAAAATAATCAACCCGGAAACTAATGATAACTAAAACCAACAAATATATCAATCAAGTTAATATCTCCCCATGAGATGTAAATTATGCAGTAACTAGCCAAACACCCATCGAACAGTTACCCATGAAGTGACAAACAAACACATTTAAATGGTCTGTTGCACATTGCTAATAATAATCATAATAATTACCAAAATAAACATGCATGCGTTGTACACAATTGCACGGTAATTGCACGTAGAGTTGACACAGAATTTGAGGCAAAGTATACTGAAACAACACACATTAAATTTGTGGAACTTGACGACAGAGATATCGCAGAATACCACAGTAGTTAATAACCAAATAGTAGAAGCATTTCGCTGTTGTTTAGGTAAAAGAAACAAATTTGATGATGACATACAAAAGTGGGGAAATATTTCAATATTACAAATACTTAATAAGTTTGGTACCACGTTTCTCATTGAAGGAAAAAATAGCAAGTGGAATTCATTTTTTTAACATGTATTACTGTATTCAGTGGCTATTACATTAAATTGGGAAACCTTAAAATAGAAACATGTTTAAACACTGCTACCTTTTGGAACAAAATATATTCATAATCAACAAAATCATGGAAATTACATTCATTAATGAAAATGGATATTATAAACTATTATTATTTCAATATACAAGTAACAAATGGAAACTTTTCATATTGGCTAAAATCCATGGAGATAGGGAAAACAAAATAACAAATTTTCAATAAATCACAAAAACGAAAAATACGAGAAATTCGTAGATTTTGTGAGTATGAACATACAACACTTTTTAAAACTACATTTGAAAAAACAAAAATATGAAAAAATACAAAAATATATCGAAAAAATATTAATAAGAGTACAAAAAATTGTAAAATATTATTAACTGGTAGGTTAAAAGGAGCTCCCCAAACTGAATTTTTTCCCTTTTTTTCAGTCAAAAACATGTTTTAATTCGGAGAATAATATTTCAGAGAAAATGACATAAAACAGTGAGTAGAATAAAGAAAGATTTGAAATAATAGAACGAGTAATTTGGGCATTTCAAACGCATAACTTTCCCTATTCTTGGTTTTACAATAATTTAAGATCACTAGCCGGTTCAAGATTATTTTAGTTTCACAACATTAACACTAACATGGCCTAAATCTGGACAATTTCTACGTTATAATAGCTTTTTTAAATCGAAAACCTCAATTTATCGGCAGCAAATTGCTTTGTATAGGTAGAGGGAGCGAGCTACAGCGGCTACAAACTAGTGCTTGTCCTCTCTCACATAGAAACGATCATACACAAATCAAAACTACTAAACTGTAGGACTTTTAAGACGTAAAACTTCCCTTATTCGACGCTAAACCCTATAAATATATCTACTGAGAGTAAGTAGTTATTTTTCTAGAAATTCGGTTCAGCTTATAGTGAAATATCAGTGAAAAACATCGAGATCTCAGACTATTTTATCAGTGTTGTGTGTTATGTTGAGTTGGTGTTTTTCTCGACTCTCTGTCTGGATGTTACGAATTATTTTAAAGATATCAACAATATGTTCGATTGAATCCCACAGCAAAAACTATCTACCGTTTCTTCAAGAAGGATTCTAGGCGAAGGACTGGTTTTCGACTTAAATAAATCGACAAAAACACCAAGAAAAACTAAAGCAATTTTGAATATGGCTTCTGCATACAGCCTAAGCGTGACAGACGACTCGCTCGGGATTTTCTGAAGCCAGTAAACCCTTTTTAAAATAGCAGAAAACGCTATTTATACACATAATAAAACGCTTGAACATTGGCATCGAAAACATGAGAATGAGTGCTAGTTTTTCCGTGAATTGTCTACTTTTCTCAGCCATTTTGTCGGATCAGTCAAATTGTAAACATTCTCTCAGTTCTTGTTACCATGTTTAAGAAAACACCGTATCCCAAAGCCTGGCCAAAAGCAAGTTTTCGATCGTTGGTCGATCAAAAAGCCGCTCAAAGTCAAAAGAAATGTTTTAAGGGCGAAATCAAGGCAATAGGACGAACTAGAGCCCTTGGAAATCGCTGAATATATGTAGCAATATTTTACTTACTATTGTGCACAATCTATAAGTTGATATTCGTTAGATCTTTCGAAGCACTCTTGGACACCCTGATCTTGCCACAAAATTTTCGTATGATCGTAGAATTCCTACAAAATAGAAAGCGGCGAATAGTCAACTAAAATCCGGACTACAGAAAGCCGAAGTGAGGGAGATATAGCGTATAGTTTGTTTGTTCGAGGCTGCGATGTTGCAGTGCTCGTTCACTCTCTCTCACAGAAACGCTAAAACATAGCATGCTTTTCCCCTTCATTTCGCTTCCATAATGTTTCTTTAGCATAAATAAAGCTAGTTGTGATCCATCTACATCGATCACAAATAAATTGAACCGAAATAACGACTTACCTGAGGATAATCAAAATCAGGAGCAGTGGCAACTTCATGGATGTAATCATAACGAAACTGGTTATTCGGATTTGCTAGTTTCACTGGTGGTGTAAGAGTGCCCATAGCTCCAGTAATGGTCTAAATATTTCAACAAAAACATATCAGACAATTTGCAACGAAAACCATCGATCGAGAGAAAATAGTGAATACGAGCTGAGCTCTCATGTGGGTGTAGTGGGAGTTCTTTGTAAATAGGCCAAACCTGCCTTACCAATATAGCATCTCTTATATTTTTCTTAATATCTTCTATTTTTTGTCGTTTTTCCCTAAGAGAAAGCAAGAAAAATCAAGCATTAGCCATAGAGTTGAGTTGCTGGGGGATTTTTCTTCGATCTAGTTATCCTTTCGTCGCTTTCTGGAGGCGAACAACACAAAGATGATGGTAATGGTACTTGTCTAGCGGAGTTACTCACTGTTCAGTAAAGCCATGCACATCATGAAGAATCCTCATCTGTTTTACAATCGTACTTTTCCCCGACTCACCAGCACCTTGGATGATATAAATAATAGGTATTACTCCTTCGAATAGCACAATAATTCACCATCATAAACCCCTAGAAATACATCGTGATTTGTGCGAAAAATTACCGAGTAGAAGGAGTCGATGAGTAGCCCTGTATGCAACCTTGTCATCTTTTAGTTGCTTCTCAATTTTTTTGTTCGTAGTTTTCTGTTTCTTTTCGTCGTCTGTTATTGCAGTTCCAAAACACCCCATCGCACACAAGTGTGACTAAGGAACGAGGGAAGACACCCCCGTTGTCCTATGGAATAAAAAGCTTCTTTTTTCCTAGTTCAAGGCAGCAAGATTCTGAAGTAAAAGCCAGCCGTCTAAACTACAGATCCTGGTAGTATCTGACACACCCGAATGCCCTGATGCATCACGGGATACATGGCCGAGCGAATCAAAGGGGACTAAGAACAACTTGCTTGCAAACCCTCGCTCCAGTCTCTTTTACTTTTTCTTCTATTTCTCCCATTTAAAAATGAATAGAAAAAAGGGGAAAAAAGAAATTATGAGAGTTAATTTCATTCCTGAATAATCACCATCTCATAAATATTAAAATTACTTTCTTTTAACCTTATTATTAAATCTCTTTTGATATATTTTTCGAGAACATTTTTTAAAGTTAAAATACAAGAAGAAAAGTGACAGAAAGTTTAACAAAAGATATCACAATCGGGATACATTTTTGAAAGACGTGTTATACAACAAACGCACAGTACTGAGAATTGTTAGGGAAGCAAATGAACGCGTAGAGACATCTAAAAAGGGACACTTAATCAAGACACACAGACACTCGGTCAAGACACACAGACACTTGGTCAAGACACACAGACACATGGTCAAGACAGACAGTCACATCCATAAAGCAGATATTTCCAAAGAACGGGAGGTATGTCAAAGTTTCTGTCAAACCCCTGTAATGCGACCACCTATCCCTAATCATGTAAGACAGCTTGTAGCATCAATGTTTGAAAAAATATGAAATAACAACTCGTAATATAACAAGAACTTTAGCACTACTTCCTTTTTTGCTCCGACGAAGGGCTAAAGCTCGAAACGTCCGTAAAGTTAAGTCAACTTGAGGGGGCTGTTTATCATTAACATCTAAGATATTATCTAATTATTTATAACAATAATTTATTCAGTTGCGCAAATTCAATCGTGAGATTTTCAAATGCGCATGATTATATAGCAATGGTTTATGTTCCGATGGTCAATTTTGAGGGTCGTGGTAATGCTTCTAGCTTTATTTACAAGAACTTATATTGAAAACACATTTATATGATACAATTTGTACACTATGTAATACTGTAATAATATATGCAAATTTATATATGGCCCTTGATGGGGCTGTTTATAAACATCTTAGATATTATATAGCAAAGCCTTTATGTTCCATGATGGTCAATTTTGAGGGTCGTGGCAACGCTTGTAGCTTTATTTAAAAGTTCTTATACAATTACATTGAAGATATATTTATTGTACAATTTGTATATTATATGTAATACTGTATAATAATATACTATAATATATGCAAATTTGCTGTAATAAAAAATATATATGCAAATTTATATATGGTCCTTAAGAGGGCTGTTTATAAACATCTAAGATATTATATAGCAAAGATTTATGTTCTGATGGTCATTTTTGAAGGTTTTCTTCTAACTTTATAATTTACAAGTACTTACAATGAAGATACATTTATATGGTCAATTTGTACACTATATTTTTTGTAATTTGTACATTATATGTAATATTGTAATAATATATATTTACTGTAATAATATATGCGAACGAGCATTGGACTCAAATATTTTTTACAGAGGTTGTGGATTGCGCGCTAGCTTTCTGACGCGAAAAATCCAATCTAGTAAAAAGAAATTATTAGAAGAGCGCTGGACCACCTTTCTCACGAAGTAGCTGGTCGTATGCAATAGCCCAGCAAGCCTCACTTTGACCAAAAAAACAACAACAAAAAAACAAGCAAAAGCACCAAGAGTCAAAGCGAGGTTAGCATATGCATATGATGAGCTGATTCGAGAGATAGGTCTAATGCGCGAGAAAAAACAAAACAAAACAGTGCAGGAGCTGGTTGCACGAAGCCTGAATATATAGCACTAGCCAGCGGATAATTCCTTATCCAGTGGATAAAACCTATACAAATTCTATAGACTATATGCTAGCGCTTATCCGGTGGATAACTTATTCAGGTTTCGTAAGTACAATCAGCCCCAGGAGATCAGGGCGAGTGCCCGGGTTGCGTCTTACAACGTGGACGAGCAACTGGTCGAAGAGTGATGATAGCTGTATTATTGCAGCTTTAATAGTCCCCTTCACAGTTCCCTGCGCCATCTTGAAAGGTAGCCGGGCCTTTGCATCGAAGCGACACGAACGTTGAGCTTGCAATGATAGAGACATGTGAATAGTTGTCCCGCGAGGTGTTAAAAGGTCTCTATCATTGCAAGCTCAACGTTCATCTCGCTTCAATGCAAAGGCCCGGGTACCTTTTATGATGGCGCAGGGAGCTGTGAAGGGGATTATTGTGAAGGACGCATGCGCAACTAGCGGAAATGGCTCCATACGTTGCGCAAATTAAGATGTTTGTTGACACATTTTAAGGAAAAATTTGTTGTTCAACTTTTTTCGCAGCATCCTTTGATTGAATATTGCATGGTTTAAATACATACATACATACAGATACTCCGGCGTGATATTCAATCACGGGAGTCCAATGGATAACGTGTATTAAGCCATTGGTGGAAAATTGTCTTGTCCATCATAGTTTTTCTCAATTGATTGGTTTGAACGTAAGCTACTAGTCAAATTGGTATTTTGTGGTCTTAATTGAGAAAGACTGTTGGTGTCCGGCAGACATTTGATTGGTTAGAACCCATGTGCAATCATCATCATCATCAAGTTTTCCCTATTGGCGTGAGAACGTCCTTAGGGCGAGTTATTGTAGTCGCTGCTCCAATTAACTCTTAAAGTTCATTTTGTCCATCATCATCCGTCTGGCCTGTTGTTTATCCACTCCTAGGATGTCTTCCACTTTTTTCCACAGTTTATTCGTAGTTCGTTTGTCAAAAAGAATCTGCTTCTGCAGTGTATCATTTTCCATGAGCTAAGTACTTAAGGAACTGTAGCAAGTTTGAATTGGTTGTGTTTCAGTTATTTCATGCAGTTGTTGGTTTGATATCTTGAAAGCCCAATTTAGTTCACCTTCAACTTGAGTTGTTGGGTCTACACTTTTCTTCCTGTCCTTACTTCCTGTCCTTACGACAGGAAGGTGATGATGGAGAGTTGTGATCGCCCATGTGTGTGTAGTCTTGAGAAAGACTGTTGGTGTTGTTGTCTGATATTTTATGGTTTAAACCCCGGTGCAAGTGATGATAGTGAATTGTGATCATCTGGGTGTAAGTTTTCTTGAGCTAGAAAGACTGTTGGTGTTGGTGTCTGATATTTGAGCTCATCGAGCCCAGGTGTAAGTGATGATGGTGAGTTGTGATCGCCCATGTGTGTGTAGTCTTGAGAAAGACTGTTGGTGTTGTTGTCTGATATTTTATGGTTTAAACCCAGGTGCAAGTGATGATAGTGAATTGTGATCATCTGGGTGTAAGTTTTCTTGAGCTAGAAAGACTGTTGGTGTTGGTGTCTGATATTTGAGCTCATCGAGCCCAGGTGTAAGTGATGATGGTGAGTTGTGATCGTCCATGTGTGGGTAGTCTTGAGAAAGACTGTTGCATGGTGTTGGTGTCTGACATTTGGATGGTTGGAGCCCAGGTGTAAATGATGTTCACTGGTGAGTTGTGATCATCTGGGTTTGTGCAGTCTTGTGAATGACTGTTGGTGTTGGTGTCTGAAGTCCGAATGGTTTGAACCCAGGTGTAAGTGATGATGGTGAATTGTGATCATCTGCATGGGTATATGTGTAGTCCTGATAAAGACTGTTGGTGTTGGTGTTTGCATGATATTTGAATGGTTTGAACCCAGGTGTAAGTGATGATGGTGAATTGTTATCATCTGGGTGTGTGCAGTCTTGAGAAAAACTGTTGTTGTTAGTGTTTGATGTCTGAATGGCCTGAACCCAGGTGTAAGTGATGATGGTGAATTGTTATCATCTGGGTGTGTGTAGTCTTGAGAAAGACTGCATGTAATTGGTGTTGGTGTCTGACGTTTGAATGATCTGAACCCAGGTGCATATAAGTGATGATGGTGAACTACGATTATCTGGGTGTGTGTCAGGTCTTGAGAAAGACTGTTGCATATAGTGTTGGTGTCTGACGTTTGAATGGTTAGAACCCAGTACGTGTAACTGGTGATCATCTGGGTGTGTAGTCTTAAGAAGCTTTATTTCATTGCAATAATGACCAAGTTCAAGCTCAAAAAGCTACTGTTGCTTGTGTCTATCTTCTTCTTCACAATACGTGTCTTATCGATCTTTCAATTCTCAGGGCCTTTGCATCGAAGCGAGACGAACGTTGAGCTTGCAATGATAGAGAGACGTGAATAATTGTCCCGCAAGGTGTTTAAAGGCCTCTATCATTGCAAGCTCAACGCTCGTCTCGCTTCGATGCAAAGGCCCGGCTACCTTTCAACATGGCGCTGGGAACTATGAAGGGGAGTTTTAAATAAATAAACTTGTTAACGCCTCAATCAATTTAGCCAAACACAAGTGCCCCAGTAATTGGGGAGACTCGCATCCACAATCACTACCCTTTAAATAAATATTTTAGCAAACAACTCACATGTTGATTTTTAGGAGGTAGGAAAACCGGATAACACGGAGAAAAACCCTCGTGGCATGAGAGAGACAAACACATCATACAAACCCAACTCACATATAATCCATGCTCGAGCCGGGACAAGAGCCTGGGACCAGTTCTACGAAGCCTGGAAAAGTTAAGTTATCCAGCCGATTAGGGTTATCCAGCTAGTGTATAGGTTTATACGGTGAATAGCGCTATTCAGGCTTCATACAACCAGCCCCTGGCTTACAGCGGCGAGAGGCGCACGGTAAATCACAAGCTATACCACCCATGCCACCATAAACAACAAAGAAAACAGAAAAATAAAGAGTGCAGCAACAAATGTTCCTTGTTGCGAAAAGCAGAACCTCATGAGTAGACATCATTTACGTACGCTGCAACTTTCAATGCAAAATGGAAATTGCGACCTTCACAGTACCCTGCGCCATCTTGAAAGATAGCCGGTCTTTTGCATCGAAGCAAGACGAACGTTGAGCTTGCACTGAATGATAGACCTTTTAAGACTTTGCGGGACAATTATTAACGTGTCTCTATCATTGCAAGCTCAACGTTCGTCTCGCTTCGATGCAAAACCAGGCTACCTTTCAAGATGGCGCAGGGAACTGTGAAGGGGACTTTATCACACAAACCATTCCTCGCACTATTTAGGTTCTATACCTTGATCGTCGTACCAGTGGAGATATTTCGATGCGAGTTTTGCTATTTTTTATGTCGCCGAAGTTGCTTCAAAATCGAACAAAGTCAAAAATCTGTAAAATATTCCACTTTTGACTAATTCGACCAGGAAGCACTAAAAAGCTCAAAATTCTATGATCTTTTGAAGTATTAACACAAAAGTTGTGTGGACTTCGTTTGAGAGGTGTTATTCATGGCTAAAAATAGGCCCTAAAACGGCATTGACATAAGAAATGTTGTTGTTTTTTTACAAAAAAAGACGTGTCTTAAAACTGATTATCATTGGTTTTAACACTCATAACTCCAGTTCTCAGTCGACAATAGTAAACAATAGCAAAAGCTGGATTCCAGACGAGAATGCATGGTCATTTCTCACGTGAAGATTTTAAACCAACCTGTACGTAGCGACCAGCCAATCCGAAACGACCAGCCATCTAACTAAACGACCAACCAATTAGCCAACCGACCAAAAGACCAACCAACATCAAACAATCAGCCAACCGACAAAACGACCCCGCTCCCTTTAATAAGGGATTCCCCCCTCCCACCTGGAGTATACCTGACATGGTCTGTGCATGCTCAATCATACACCATGGTACCCATACAGCTTTGTTTGAAGCGCAAAAAAATCAAAGTCAAAATCAGCAACATGGAAATGTAGAAATGGCGCAATTACGAAACGAGGGTGGAACAGTTTCGGTTTGATAATCACCATGGCCATGAAATACAATCAAATTAACTGTTACGGCCATGTCCTTGGAATAAAAAAAATTTCTACTGTGTAATAGTTTCTATTTAGTGGCTGTTGGTCACTATCATGCAGAGACAAGTAGAGTGTAATAAGGTAAAAGGTATTAAAAAATTCATGAATAATTAATGAGACATTTTCAAAAGAAATCATGACCATGACGAGTGTTGTAAATCTGATACAACACTAGTGTTGTATATCCTGATTTGCATAATTTTTAACTGGTAATTTTACGGCAAAATTTATTTTAATCTTGAACATTTTGGTAAAATATGAAAGAGCTAACCTAGACATTTTTTAAGTAGTTTACAACATTCGCGTCCGTGTTGTATCGGCGATACAATCGCGCGCCTTCGGCTTGCGATTGTATCTGCCGATACAACACGGCCGCTCATGTTGTAAACACTACAAAGACACGTTTATCACTACTATGCGCTTTATAAATAAATATTATTATTATTACTACTATCGTTTGCACTTTCCACAATGTCGAGAGCGTAATTGCATGGAGCGTTCTTGCAATTGCACGCATTGTGTGTCTATTCTTGTATTAGGTTGTTGTTGTTACTTTTTTATTATCGTTGTTGTTGTTGTTGTTGTTTTGTTGTTGCTATCTTCAGTTGTTGTTTATTATAATTTATCTGTTCTTACCGTTTTGGTGATATGTATTTGTGAGTTAGTATTGAGTTGTTGATTCTATTTTGTTGTTGTTGTTTTGTTTCTACTGTTAATTATCATTGCTGTTTTGTAAACAGGGTTTAAATAATAATAATAATAATAATAATAATAATAATAATAATAATCTTTATTTATATAGGGTTTCACAGGCTTTTCATAGGCTTTTCATAGGTATTTCATAGGCTTTTCATAGGCTTTTCATAGGCTTTTCATAGGCTTTTCATAGGCTTTTCATAGGCTTTTCTCCTTCGTTATTGAAGTTTACAATCATATTTACTCTGAAGGCACATTTATTATCTAAATTTGTGCAAATATTCGACCGTTAGTCAATGTTTTTCTGCTTTTCTTCTTCAGGGTGGAAATAAGGAAATATCTGCCAAGCAGCAGGGTAAAATATTATGATGCAGTAACATTCTTATAATTTGCGCAAATCTCAAAAAACAATTTGCAAATTCTTAATGTTTTTTTTCGACTATAACTTTCTCGCTGCAAATTCTTATAGCTTAAAAATTTTTAGAATTTCCAAAAGATTTTTGTTTTCATTAATTATAGCGTTTTATACGTTTTTTCAAAATTTCAAGGGAACGTTTCTAGATCCTTCGTTCATTAGTGCTATTTTGATTAGCACGTGAACACGTGGCTTGCATCGCACGTGAAAATGTAGATTCTTGATAGAAAAAAAGGAACGTTCTAGATCACTCTCTTGTCCAGTAAACTCTTA
The DNA here is from genome assembly GCA_949775045.1 of Metridium senile. NCBI lineage: Eukaryota > Metazoa > Cnidaria > Anthozoa > Actiniaria > Metridiidae > Metridium > Metridium senile. The sequence goes on along the minus strand of OX459100.1, from coordinate 18,941,016 downwards.
ATATACTATAAATAAAAACATTTAGTATAAATCATAGCCTATTATAGAAAATCCCGATTAATTTTCGATAATTATTATCTAATTTTCGATAATTATTTGATATAAATACGTAGGCTATTACTGATAGAAATTCCCGACTAATTTTTGATAATTATTCATCTACAGCGTTTCTCCCGCGCGTAAATAGTTTTTCTCTGGAACTATCTGGTATTTTTTTTCCCGGAAATAATCACTTTTGTATTTAAACTTTGAACACATATTGTTCTTAAGTTCGATGAATATCGGTGAATAATACTATTCAACTCGCCTTTGGGAATTAATAGTTGGAGTTAGCAGATTATTTTGGGTGTAGACTTTGATAATCTTGCCCATAGAGTAATCCATGTAATGTATGCCAGCACTCTATAGTATGCCGCGCGTCAAAAAGAAATTCAGAGAGCGAGTCCTCACTGCGCTCGCAAAACAACGCCCAGTAAATATAGTTGAGTGAAAAAAATAGAAAATTATGGCATGAAATACATTTTCTATCAAAACTGTCAAAACTAGCCAAATTGAGAAAATTGTCATTCTGAAATTACAATAATAGAGCGAAAACACTAGAACTACTCAAAACAATAATGAATAATAATAATATAATAAGCAAAACGGGTAATATCGTAAAGAAATTCATCCCAAAAAGTAAAAAGGGAGCAATCAAATTATGACTATTAAGAGATATTACTATTATCTATTCCACTGGTTTAGTGCCTTCACTTTACTTGTTTAAAGAGATTCGGCTTTAGGCTAGCTGTTTTATGACCTCACAGTCCCGCCACAATAAATATTTTCAATGTCACGTATTCCTACGTAAGCCCGGTGCAATTCCCAACACCAATTAGATGTAGAATGTTGCAAAAATACTCGATATTTCGATGTCTCGGTTCTAATTTAAACTGTCTCGATTAAATAAGAAAATTGATAGTACGTGCCAGGAATTAACGAGATTTCGTGCTTGTTTTGTAATTAACATCTGACAACGCCCGCATAAATTGCTGTCCGATCTTGAGACTTGAAATATTTGGTGTCTTTTGTATGGACTAGCTAGTAATAATATTCTGGAAAGTTCTTTATCATTATAGTCGGTCCATTGTAGGTGCGCCGGTTTATGATGAAAAGATATTTACAACAGCAGCAGCAAAAACATCGACAGCAAATACAAAAACAATGACAACAAAAACAACAGCAGCAAATACAAAAACAACAACAACAACAGTAAAGACAAAACCAATGACAACAAAAACAACAACAGCAAAGACAAAAATAACAACAACAACAACAACAGCAAAGACAAAAACAATGACAACAAAAACAACAACAGCAAAGACAAAAACAACAACAACTAAACCAACAACAGCAGCAGAAGCAACAACAAAAACAACAAAAACAAAAACAAGCATATATAACGGCGGACAAAACAACAACAACAGCCGACAAAGACAACAACAACAAAGACAATAACAATAACTGCAGCAACAACTACCAAAATAAAAATAGCAGCAGCAGCGGCAGCAGCATTGCATAAAACAGCTGATAAAACATAGAGAACAGAAAACGACAACAACAGCAGCAGCAGCAGCAGCATTTGCAACAGCAAAACAAACAAATGCATCGTTAACAACACTGGGCAAAAAAAAAATCAAAAGCAACAACAACAACAACAGGAGCAGCAGAAACGATTAACAAAAAAACACACCAAAAATAAAAGCAATAACAACAGCAACAGCAGCAGCAAAAACAGAACCAACAACAAAAGCAGCAACAACAATAACAGCAAAAATATAAAACACCAACAAGAAACACCAAGTATAAACAATAACAAAACAGCAGCGATGATGACAGTTGAAACATTGACGAAAATGTTAATAAATTTATGAAATCAAATAATGATAAAAAGATAATAGTAAGATGATAATAATAAAATAATAATAATGATAGCAAAGGAGGGTCCAAGTTATGATCTTTGACGTAAGCAAGCTAGAGAGTGCGTCAATCGAAAATCACATATCAATACAGCAATATGAATTACGGACCCAGGTAATATTTATTATTCTACAAACATAACAGTCCCTTTCACAGTTCCCTGCGCCATCTTGAAAGGTAGCCGTTCCATTGCATCGAAGCGAAACAAACGGTGAGCTTGCAATGCATGATAGAGACTTTTTTTTAAATCCTTGGAAAATTATTCACATGTCTCTGTCACTGCAAGCTCACAGTTCGCTTCGCTTCGATGCAAAAGGCACTACGGCTAACCTTCAAAATGGTTGTCGATTCAAATTCATATATAACTAAGAATCTAAGCCCTAGAACAAGAGGCCTAAATGGCTGAAGCGTCCCGTTATTTGCATGTGAGACACTTTATATGTGCTCGATTTGTTCGTAGAAGACTGTGTTTACAAAATATAAAGCTTATTTTTCGATCAAATTTCTGCGCTTTTTCGCGTAAACGTTCTGTCAATTTTGAATGAAGTAAGTCCGTTTTCATAATTTTCTGTTCCGTGATTACGTGAGGAGCCAATAATTTCCTTGTGTAATAAGCACACAGTAAATTACCCACAAAATAAACGAGAGAGCATTTATCAGTCTTGATAACTAAAATAATGCCAATGAAAAATGAAACAGTTTAAGGAAAGCCGCGTTTCTGGCAGATATTCATGTGGTCTAGACTGACATTTTTTTAATTAGCTACAACAAAGTAGGCCTTCAAAATACAGCTGTGGTCAACTTTCGACGAGTCACGTACCACGGAAATAGCTCCCAGTTCGAGACAATTTCCAACAAAAACCCATACAATCGTACTATTCCAGTTGAATTCTTACAATGGGTCTTCTTGTAAGCTAAGTTAAAAAAAACTGAAAGGATTCACGAAAGCCGACGTCTTTAGCAGCGATATATAGTTAGTAGTCACGTGATTTCAGGATGCCCGCACGCGTCGAGAAAATGTTTCCCGCGCAAATTTGAATCAGATAAAAAAATGTGAATAATGCTATCAACATAAATGACAGCTCAAAACGATATTTTACGATCATAATCAGTTCCGAATACTGTATAAGGATGTAGAATAGAATTAAAAAATACTCTTTATGCTTCATGGGTTCTCTAATCTACACATACTACATTTCAAATACAGTTGTACCAATCAAAGCTACAGTCCACACTCTGAATTCCCGCAAAGGATGTCGGTATTTCTTCTCTTGTTATCGATTTATCCATAGCATATTTTGGTTGTACGTGTTTGTGATATATGACCATAGCAAATTGTTGCAGTGGAAGACGATGAAATAAATGATTTATTTAATAAACGTGTAATAAATCACAAATTATGTTTATGTTACCAACAGTGAATATATGCGCCTCCGGCGTCGGTCCAAAAAGATATATAGTTATTCAAAGTATAGATATATAATGCAAGAGGTTGAAGTAGCGAACGGCGATTGGTGATTGGCACGACCGAAAGGAATTGTGGGTAATACGAATTTCTTGTTAATCCTTTCTAAATTACCCAAACAATGCCTCCTGCGTTCAGCGAAACTTCGAGACACCCGTGTAAGGTCATCGCTGAACGGTGGAGGCATTGTTTGGGTAATTTAGAAAGGAATAAGAAGAAATTCGTATTACCCACAGTTCCTTTCGGTCGTGCAATCGCCAATCGCCGTTCGCCCCTTCAACCCTTTTAGAATTAGGTGTATACACCCTTCTAATTACTCGTGGTATTTTAAGTTTGCGTGCAGATTGTCCTTTGAATTGCTACGCTGTGTCTGGTTTTGTGTCTGGTCGTGTCCGGCACGGGATACTTTTGAAACATCTGCGAGACATGCCGCAAATATATTGGGGGAATTTTTTTTTTTTAAATCAAAGAAAACGTGTTGCACTCTGGGACGATTTTACAGGGCCTGTGCTTGTGTCGTATTTGTTCACATACGAGGGGTTTTGCTCCCGGGTCATCTTGCTCTCTCGTACTTTCCAACGATTTCACGCAAATATTGTTGTCGCGAGAGCAGAATTTTGCGCCCGCAGTATGCTGCCTAATATTTAACTAGTTAATATCAGGGACTCATTTTTGCTTGAATACTTTGCTTGAATATAATTATTTTGTCTCCACTCCACGTAGTCAATAAACACTTAGTCAATAAACACTTGACGCATGGGCTGGTTGGTCAGCCTGGCCCAAGATAACATATTTTATTGAAAAAACAACATTATCGTAATATATACACGTTTGAACTAGACATCTTAGCCAAAAAACGCAAAACCACTTTGTGGAAAATAGGGAAAGTGAACCCCCGACCATTGCTATAATGCATACTTTTGGGGTTTTAACGTTTACAAGTAATTAACGACAAAACTCTCTGTTTGATGGATTTTAAGTAAATAACTGCATATAGACATAATGAAAATTTAGGTTTATCGTGTGAACTGCTGACCGTACAATGACTAACACTACGGCCAACACTCTATGAATACACTCTAATACACAAGGGACACGACGCTCTCCGCGCACGGCCTAACTAGGCTCCGTGCCGGCAAAATATTATATTATGTCAATCTCGGGACTCGATTATCACAAATTACATTTTGCTTGAATACTTTAGTACATACGAGTTATTCCAAGAGGGAGCAAAATGAACCGGAAGCAATACCCATCATGTGTAGAGAAAGACCTTAATGCAGCTGAACTAGGATATGGTTTCTTGTGCGTCTGTGCTTGCGTCGTTTCTGTTCTCATTGTGTTGCTAATGCGTATATGCTTGTGTTGTTTGCGTCGTCTCTTTTCTCATTGCGTTTCTTGTGCGTCTGTGCTTGCGTCATCTCTGTTTTCATTGTGTTACTAATGCGTCCATGCTTGTGTTGTTTGCGTCGTCTCTTTTCTCATTGCGTTTTTTGTGCGTCTGTGCTTGCGTCGTTTCTGTTCTCATTGTGTTGCTAATGCGTATATGCTTGTGTTGTTTGCGTCGTCTCTTTTCTCATTGCGTTTCTTGTGCGTCTGTGCTTTCGTCGTTTCTGTTCTCATTGTGTTTCTAATGCGTATATGCTTGTGTTTGCGTCGTCTCTGTTTTCATTGTTTCTCATGCGTCTCTGATTCGCTTGCGTCACCTGTTCTTATTGCGTTGCTATTGCGTCTATGCTTGTGTTTGCGTCGTCTCTGTTTTCATTGTGTTTCTCATGCGTCTGTGGTTGCGCCATCTCTGTTCTCATTGCATTGCTAATGCGTCTATGCTTGTGTTTGCGTCGTCTCTGTTCTCATTGTGTTGCTAATGCGTCTATGCTTGCATCGTCTATGTTCTCATTGCGTTTCTCATGCGTCTGTGCTTGCGTCGTCTCTGCTCTCATTGCGTTGCTAATGCGTCTATACTTGCGTCGTCTATGTTCTCATTGCGTTTCTCATGCGTCTGTGCTTGCGTCATCTCTGTTCTCATTGTGTTGCTATTGCGTCTATGCTTGTGTTTGCGTCGTCTCTGTTGTAATTGTTTCTCATGCATGCATCCGAGCTTTTGCTTGACGTAGTCTCTGTTCTCATTGTGTTTCTTATGCGTCTGTGCTTGCGTCATCTCTGTTCTCATTGTGTTTCTCTTGCGTTTATGCTTTTGTTTGCGTCGTTTCTGTTCCCATGTTTCTCATACATCAATAGTTGTGCTTGTGCCGTCTCTTTTCTTGTCTTAGGTCTAGTTCAAACGCTATTATTTGAATTTATTTGCAATTTAGATTTGACACATTTATAGGATGCTACGTTTGAACTCGGCCTTAATTGGCTATTGTATTTTACCCAATTGAAATAAATTATTCATAAATTTACTATTTTCAAAAGCCTAAAGTTATTTTTAAATCGCAGTGTCAAAGAGAATTGATGAAAATTTGCATATTCCACGCAGGCAGGAGATTTAATTTGAAGCATCAAAACATGTAGGGGATGGGTGGTTGGAATCAAACATGATAATGGTTTAGGGAGGGGAGGGGAGGGGGTAATTCCAGTGAACTGTTATCGATATCTCCCAGTGCGTGGGCGGATAGGTTCGCGTCGATTGTTAGTTCTTTTTGAGAGAAATAATGTTCTAGAGTCTCCAATCGACAAGATAGGTCAACAAAAACGACTAAAATTAGACTCTACAAGTCACAACACAAGACATTCAAACGTTGATTTTAATTGCAAAAAAGCTTGTATGTACACAACAAGACAAAGGCAAATGCAATGTTGGAAATGAAGCTCTATTGTAAAGAGGACTTCTGTTTACTTGTACTAACAGAGTTCTAAAAATATCGATAATCATCTAGCATGGCCAAACACAACACCACTAGACACCAGTACATTGAAAATATTGCATTCATACCATTCAAAAATACATAATTTCTCATTGCATGTGTTGTTTTTTCGAATATGAACGTTTTATTAAGTAAGGAAAGAATTAATTCTCTACAAAAGTGGAGAAATACCGTGGTTGGGAAGAGAACGTAAAAGCATCGAATTTTAACAACAAATAGCAGAAATAGCACGCCAATATTTCATTCATTTTTTTGAATTTTACACAAAGAAAAAACTATCCAAAATATATATATTTTTCGATTTAAAGCAATCGCTTTCTTTAGCTATATGTATAGAGTTTCACAGCCGTTGCTAAGGTAACCATAGCGGTAACAATGCCTTGTTCTATATTTAGAATCACCTTTATTGACCATAAATAGCGTCTTTGAATAACTGATCAAACAGAGACACGTATAAATTAACTCCACAGGAAGCCCGATGACAAATATCGATAAAACACGCAAAAAGAACTGGCGGCGAGTTTAGGGTGCGGTTACAACAGCGCCTGCACTATTGCCATCCAGCGGCTTTATAATCAAAATTTATTTTTTTGTAAAAATAATATAGGTCAAATAAAAGCAATAATAATAATAATAATAATAATAATAATAATAATAATAATAATAATATTATTACGAACAAATAATGATAATAATTAATCATTACTATTATTGTCTTCTTTGTTATTGTTATTATAATTATTGTGAAATAAAGTTATTGTTATTATTAATAATGATAAAAATGCGTGATTGTTTTGTGTGAAATTTAAAGCAAACTACGTGTTTCTAGGTGAGAAAAGTCTTTCATGAAAACGGCAATTCAATGAGTGTTTATTTCCAAAATAAAATAAAATTGTCCAAAAGTATTCATTTCCTGTTTTTTATATTTATAGACATGTTTTTACGATATTCTTGTTTTTCAAAAATAACTATTATATATAAATGATATTAATCTAATTTTTAACAAGCTAAAAATAGAAAACAGATCGATTGGAAATATTCAATGGTTACATAAATATTCATGATATCATAATGGCCATGTCAAGAAAAACAGGTGTGAAGCACCACCCTCCCCTCCCTGCATTATTCCTTCTATACCCAGTTTCCCGCTCCCTTCAGCTAAGAACGCCTGGTGGCTATTAAGAAACTGAATTCGAAAAACTGAACTATGAAATTAAATGTCAAAGTAAAACAAAATAAAACCAAATAGGAAATGAAATGAAAAAATGGAAGGGAAAGAAAAGAAAGAAAGAAAAGAAAGAGGCAAGGTAAGAAAGGATACATAAAAAGGGAAAATAAATGTGAAAAGTGGAGATAAGAAAGTGAATAAGATAAAAGTAAGTACTTGGAAGTGGAAGAATAGAAAAATGGAAATAGAAAATGGAAAATAGTAAAAAAAAAAAAAGGAATTGAATAAAAGGAAATAAAAAAGATGGGAAAAGAAACAAATGGACGACAAATAACGGAAACAAATAAGAAAAACTTAAAAAAAATAAATAATGCTTTTGAAATAAACAGTACTTAACATAATCATTTAGATGCCATTGTATAATTCACTTAAATTCTACAAATTATTCATATTTGGTACAATGGATGCTTTTATTAAAAAGATAAGGTGTTTGACAATTTATTTAGTCTATTTACAAACTATCTGCATTAAATTACAATTGATAAAATAAAATTAGATAAAGTTATCAGAAATTACATTTCCACAATTACATTGTTTCCTTGAAACTTGCCTACAAATTATCATCATATTAAGCATATATGGAAATATATACCACCTTTGAAAAGGTGTACAATTCCCTCAGTGTGGTTTTTAATTTTGATAGGTAATATAATGAAATTTGTAACATCATAAAAAATGTTGACTTAACTTTACTGACGTTTCGAGCTTGAACCCTTTCTCCTTTACTCCTTGCTACTCCAACGAAGGGCTAAAGCTCAAAACGTCAGTAAAGGTAACTTAACACTTTTTTACAGTGTTACAAATTCCATTATATTACCTATCGTTTATATCAAACACTGATGCAGCCTATACTAGTTTACTCGCTAGTTTCCATTTGTTTTTATTTTTGTTTTCATAGAAACAACAACTCAGTCTAGTTGTCTAATTATTATCCTTCTTACTAAGAATTATGAACTAATAAATACAATTTGTTATTATTGATAATTAAAAATACATTATTTAAGCATCAAGACATGACTTTGTTACTTTTAAAAAGTCTAATTTGTTTTCCTAAATTTAAAAAAACTGCATGTATAAAAAAATACTTACTAATGAACTTAGCTTTATATCTATATTCTATATTAAGATAAAAATGTTTTACTTCACACCTTGAATATGGCTTTCCATGGGATACATGAGTATTGTGTTGTGTTTAACACTAGAAAAACTATTTTGAATTTATCACTCAAGAATTACTTGATAACACTATCTAAATTTGTTAACCTAAATTTAACTATTGAATATTAGTTACCTAGTATCTAAAACCCTTTAGTTATTTAATACTTCTAAAGTAAAAATATTCTAGATTAAATAATCCAACAATCTATTTGGACTGTCTTTCTTTTTGAATTATTTTTCACACAATTTTCAGGCTTTTTATTTAATGTCATATACACTGACTTGCTATAAACAGTGACTCTATAAAATATCAAAAATGGATCTTTATCCAAATGACTTGTTTTATAAAAATACAATAGAGTGGTTTTCATTAACCTGTGAAACAAAGTGTATTAATTAAAGTGTAATAGTCAAATAACAACAAAAGAACACATAATGGAATAAGGTTGTATTAAAGAGTAATACACTAAAGTGTGTTTCACAGGTTAATGAAAACCGTTCTATATCACAGTCTATTACTAAAAACTTTTCCCACTAACCTAATGCCTTGTTCTCTCACTTCTTTGTATCACCCTCTTGGGATCTCCCTAGGGGAGGGGGGATAGTAGTGTTCAATCTTTTGTTTGGATGACTATGTCTTCAACGTCTTCATTCCCAGATGTTTTATCCATGTCACGGTCACAGTAGAACTCTCCCCACACTGGGCAATGGTCAGATACGACACCGTTGTTTGACCATCCGTTTGGTATCAAGCGATGGGTCATTCCATTACGAATTACTCCTGAAAAGAATGAAATATGAATCAAATTTTAATTACACTATTTTGTATGTTTTAATATATTGTTAAATATTGTACACCTCTTTCCAAAAAAACCCTGTCGCAACCGAAGCTACAGTCCACACTCTAAAACCTGCAAAGGATGTCGGTAATATGAACATAATTTGTGATTTATTACACGTTTATTCAAAGAAATATTTGTTTCATCACCACCACTGCAAGAACTTGTTATGGACATTTGGCATAAACATGTACAACCAAAAATATGCTATGAATAGATCGTTAGCAAGAGAAGAAATACCGACATCCTTTGCAGGCTTCAGTGTGTGGACTGTAGCAATGATTGAGACAACAATTTTTGAAATAGGTGTAATTACAAGATAGAGATACAAACAGGGGATCTATTTATTTATAAATAATAGTCATTTATTGTAAGTGAATGGCCAACATAAACAGCTTCTATGATCAATGTTGAACAAGACAACCTCTATGAAATTGGGTGTAAACCATGCAACAAATCTAAATATTTTTGGATGGGCGTAGTCAGTCAGTGGCATTATGTTGATTTCAACTAAACAAATACACAAGAGAGCACCTACAGACAAGAAGAAAGTGGTCGTTTACAGAACATGGTCTCTAACGAGGACCTTTACACAGGAAGCCCAAACCATGCCTAATTTGTAAGAAGTCTGGACACATGTCAAAAATTATCAACAAATTTCAAAATTATTGTATCTTAACTATTTGTTTGGCATATTTTTTCCGCCATGGTACTTTTTAAGATGTTTTAGGTAATGTTTTCCAAAAGGCAGCAGTCTAATGACTCTGGATGGTTGTTTATGAGAAAGGAAATATTAAATAATAATAATAATAATAATAATAATATGACTCATTTATATAGCGCTATATCTCTCGAATAGCTCATAGCGCTTTACAAAAACAATGAAAAAGTCCAAAATGCAAACCTTAAAGGTAAGAGAGATTTTTTACAGAGTTTATATGGGAAACAAAATGGAAATTGAAATAATGGTTGCTTACGGAAGATAGTCGCTTATGAGAATGGTCGTTCAGAGAGAGTCACTGTGCTATTTATAACAAACAGGTTCCCATTTAAATCTGTACTTTCCCATTTAAATCTGTACTTATGCAAATTGTGTTTATGTGCACTAAACACACAGATCAACCAATCAGAGTGTATTATTTCTGAAGTGAACTTCTCTGATTGGTTGATCTGTGCATGTTTAGCACACATCAACACAATTTGCATAAGTAAAGATTTAAATGGGAAAGTACAGATTTAAATGGGAACCTGTTAACAATAATGATCAACAATAACCTGCGCGTCCTGTGGAGTGATGATCCTGTGTATGGCTACCAATCCATATGTTATCATAACACTTTGACCCATCCATATTAGCAGTGCTAATGTTTGTGTGCATTGTACCAGGAATAAGATTGCACATCTTTGCTTTACGGAATGAATCAAACTCTGTGAATAAAACAATAATTACAAAATATTTATTACTTATAAAGGCCCGGGCAAACAGCTTCAACATTTGCTTCAACATTTGTTCGACTTTGTTGAATTGTTGTTGAACGATGTTGAACATAGGTGGGCAAACAGTTCTAACATTTACCTCAAATTGCAATGTTGAAACTGTTTGCCAGCCCCTTTCAACATTGTTGAAATTTGTTATGTATTTGAAAGACCACTAAATGCACATGTTCAACAATGTTGAACAGAGCAGGGCAAACGACTTCAACTCTGATTCAACATTCACAGAACAAAAGAAATGGTGAATGGATGTTGAAGCAAAGTTTAAACACGTTTAAACTCTTTCAACTTCAATTCAACATCTATTCAACATGTTTCAACAATGTTGAAAGGGTGGGCAAACGGCCTCAACATTGGCATTCAACAAAATCGAACGAATGTTGAAGCATTTAATGTTGAAGCAGTTTCCCCAGGCCTTAAGAGGTTATAAATATAATATAATATAACAATAATATTCCTCGCTATTCATAGAAAAGCATCTAGGTGCCCCTCTACTAGAGAAGGCTTAAGACTCCACAAGTGTCTGTAAGTTTTTGACCAAAACAAGCCTTTCTGAAGGGAAATTAAAGAGGCACAGTCTTGTGTGCCAAAATAAGTTTGACTGCTTTTTAATTATATGAAATGCTATAGATAAGAGAAAGAAAACCCACACTGAAATTAGTCTACTCCAAAGGTATCTCTCTGTAGAAGTCTGGTCAATAAAACTCTTACAAAGGAAGCCCAAAGGCAGAAAATAAGTTGCCTGCAGAGTAGGCTACTATGAGCATGCAGTCAGACTCCTTACGGGTCAAACTTTTGTGAAAACATGTAATCAAAATGACAAAGTTGTGTTCATAATGCTATTTTTCTTGCCTTCTCCTTCTGGTTCTAAATTGAAATCACCAACAATCAGAGTGTCTTTTTCTCCTGTAAATTAAAGCTAAATGTCAGAATACCGCTGTAAAAGATTGAAATAAAATCCTTTCAAGTACAAACTGTAATACTTAATATACAAGTATCTACATTAATGTGTACAACAAAATGTTGCCGTAGCGAAAGCAACAGTCTTAGGCTCTAAAGCCTGCAAAGGATGTCGGTTATACAAACATAATTTGTGACTTTTCACATGTATTTTTCAAGAAATATTTGTTTTATTCTCTACTACCACAACAAGGTGTGATGGTCATATAACACAAACACGTACAACCAAAATGTGCTATGAATAATCAATAACTGTGAGGAGAAGAAATACCAACATCCTTTACAGGCTACAGTGTGCATGCATCTTTGATTGTGACAATAATGTTTGAAATAGGTATATTTAAATGTAAAATCTAGAAGTGTACTCTTATAGTGTATTTTTCATTAATTGTAAATAACGTACTATTCTATATTTATTGTAAATGTTTTATGTGTTGCTTAATAAAATGTTGTTAAAAAAAAAAAAAATGTTTGAAATAGGTTTATATCTTATGCAGAATGATAAAAACAAAAGAGTGAAAGGCAAGCCTTTCTAAACTAAAAACTGACCTGGAATCTTATCTTTGATAGCTGAAATAACATCAGGAATATGAGCCAGCTCTTTCTGTTAATGTAAATAACAAAGTTGATGACTTAAGGTGACTGGCTACTTTTGGAAATAATGTTAAACTTTTCTTTAAACTACGATTCTTTAATGTGAAATTTAATGCTGATTCCAAATATGAAAAGAAAAATGGGGTGTCCTGCGCTTGTTTTCGAGATAATCAGCATTTAATGGATGCCTACATGCAAGATTTTGAAGAAAAACTTGCGAAAACAGAAGTGATATGAAAAAAATCAAAACTCATAAGAAAATAGTTTTTTTTCATACTATATCAAGCACAAATGCCGGGTAATGAATCATTCTAAAATACAACATGGATGGTTTTGAATAAAAGACAAAGAAATAACTTGATCTGTCATATTTTGTCCTTTCAGTGATTTCAAAACTCGCATGAATCTATTTTTTTGTACGTTATAAAAATTAACTTTTTGAAAAACTTTGATATAACGTAGATTTTATTAGGTTCTTTCAATTAAGCATAATGAAAGTATGTAGTCCCGTGCAAAATTCGAGGGTTTTGCTCTGTTGAAGCTCAAAACTTGCATGGTTCCTTAATAAAATTTTGTATTTTATTCAGTGGTTTTCGTGCACGCGCACATCGTGGGCTCGAATCGAACGTTCAAATGCGTTCAAAAGTAGCCAGTCACCTTAATATAATTATCAACATCACTGTCATCATCATCATCATCATCATATAATAATATAATCATCATTATCATAATCATCACTTTTGTCATCATCACCATCGTAACAATAATAATCATAATCACCATCATTTAATTTACCATAAATTATCATCACTTTTGTCATTATTACAATTAACAATCGTTATCATCATCATCATCACTAGCACCGTCACTTTTATCATCTCATTATCAACACAATACCAGCACTATTTGTCAATCATGTTAATTACCTGCAGTTTGCCGATATCTTCATTAGCAAGACCAGTTGCCTTTAGATGAACACTGACAACAACAAAGTCAAACCCTGCTGCCTAGAAAGACAAACGGCCAACAAGATAATATTATATGAGAATTAATACAATGTAGATGGGGTAGCTCAGGCATGATATGGGTGATTCTTGTTTCTTTTGTTCAGGTTCAAGTCCTGGCTTGGGCAAGAATTACTATGGAATCCACCGTAGTGTGGAATTGTAGGGAAAAAACACTGCCTTTCTTCACCAACAAATCTCTTACCACTTGTATTCATTATGTTGATTTGTCAAAAAACCTTTTATAGGTATTTCTCACACTCAATCTAAAAATAGTACAATCTACACAAAGGAATGCAGACTAAAAGGTTGGCATTTGTGGGTGGAGACAGGCTGTGTTTATTTTCTATGATTGCACACTATGGTGGATTCCATAGTACATGTGAGTTAAGTTTGTTTGAAGTGTTTTTTTTTTTTCATGCCACAAGGGTTTTACGGTTCTCTGGTTGCCTTCCACTGGAAACATCAACACATAACCAGGATTGCGTGCTAAAATATTTAATGTCGTTGTAGTGAGTGTGGTCCGATTCTCCCCAACGCTTGTGTGAGATTAAACCAAAATGCAATAGAAAGAAATTTGTAACACTGTAAAAAAATGTTAATGTAACTTTACTGGCATTTCAAGCTTTAGCCCTTCTACAGAGTTAGCGTTTTTTTTATTTTATTGTAAATGTAAACAATATTTATGCAGGGTATCTAGTTTAGCATAGCTAATTTGAATGGAGCCCTATTAAAGAAAAAATAATACATTAAATAAATAGATACAAAACAGAGCTGGCTATAAAGTTCTGATAAAGATAAAAATCTTAACTAAATGCATTTTTAAATGCCCCTTGCAATTTTTAATTTATTGTACATTAAGGGGTATTTTTAAGTTGCAGCTCCAATATTATACAGACAGACAAAAAGCTAAGATTAAAATGATAGGTAATATAATGAAATTTGTAACACTATAAAAATGTTGACTTACTTTTACTGACGTTTCAAGCTCTAGCCCTTTGTCAGAGTGAATTTCTTTTTACTCTGACGAAGGGCTAAAGCTTGAAATGTCAACGTTTTTAAGGTGTTACAAATTTCATTCTATTACCCATCGTTTATATCAAACTCCGATGCAGCCTATAATAGTTTACTCACTAGTTTCCATTTAAGATTAAAATGTTAAAAACTTGTAGTGTACCTTGAAATAACCAAGAAACGTCCTTCTGCTGAATTGTTTCTTTCCTTTGGATGGCTTCTCAATCAAATCATGACTTGTCACATCAATACCACGGCTTTTGTCAAACAGAAATCCATTGTACTCCTTGGACTGGAGGAAATGCATATTATTTATTAACATGTAGTCAGAAAAATATAGAGATACTTTGAATTATAAATATTAATAGAGTTATAGAGCATGCTGGAATTTTAAGAAGACGAGAGAAGCATTTGGAGAAGTATGACTCATAGCAGAGTGCTTTTAAGTGCTTCTTGAGTCTACTTAAACTTTCCAAGTGCTCTATAACTCGACAGAGCATTGCTGTCGAGTTTTCTATTTCTTTTATAAAATATTCAGTTGTTAAAATCAAACGAATAGACGCTCCGTGCTCTGTTGAATTATAGAGAATGCTTCTTAGCCAATCAGAGTGCGAGATTTATTTCAAATATTTTATGACTTTTGGAAACTATAATAGAACAAAGGTAAAAGCAAATACAAACTCTGAGAGACTTTGGCACATGTGACTACAAAAATGCAACTCACCCTAAACATGGGGCCAGCAACATCAGATGTAATACACTCCCAGTTGGCTTTGCTGTTCTTTAGTTTCTTTAGTCCTTTGATTGTAGGATGATTCAGTTGCTCTTTTATCTGAAACATTATAAAATTTACATCACATCATGCATGATATTACTAAATATTAGTCGTTACATTATGTACTTGAGTGAAATGCTGCAAGCGAGTGCAAAATGGTACAATAAAATAATAGTTATTTGTTCGATGATAGTTATAAATGAGCTGTTTACATAATATTCCACAGGCAGACCAACCTTGCATGGCTATTCAGTAAGCGAATATGTAAGCATTATGTTCAATAACTTTGTTTGTGACCTTGATCAATGCTTCCAGTAATAAATAAGTTTGATTTTGACATTATACAACTCGGATAATTTGATGACTTAGCCTAGTTAAATTTGAATGTACGAAGCATGATGTGACATCCCATAATTTGAGCACAGCAGTCACTGACAATATGTATTGCATATAAGTTGGTACCGCTGACCATTGACCGTGAGTCGATATCGTCTCGACCCAGTGCACAGAAATCATCTCCCACCACGATAATTTATGCACAAAATCTAGTTGCTTTAAGACCATAAAATGCCCGGGATCTACGCAGCCATAAGCAACACAGGAAGCCCAACCACATTAGTTTGCTTGCAGCAATTATGTAGTGCTTATAAATAAATTATAAAGGCCAATTTAATCGGTACAACTTTTCCCTATAACTACATTTGTATCACACGTAACTCGATGACGCCATCCTTACGGCACAAATTGCTTTGTGTAAGTTAACCATACAACTTGCTTATGACTGTTGCATGCAACACAAAACTGGCTTCAAAGTTGTGCAACATTTTAGCAAAATCACTACCAATTTTGGTAAACTGCAGCAAAAAAAAAGAGGGTGAGAGGATTAATTTGGAAGAATGGCGAACAGAAGCTTTTAAATTAATTAACAAGAAATCCCCACAAATTGGATTAAAAATGTGAAGAAACAAGTGAAATCTTTCACAATCGAGGAAATAGAGAAGAAAAAGATTAATGGCCTCGGTGATTTTAGATTTCCGTGTTGAAACAATAGAACATGTCCCTTCCTATTCCAATTCCCCAAAAATATAACCATCATCACAGACACTCACCTTCAAAATGGCTTCCTCATCACCAATCTCTTGGAAAACAGCCAGGCTAACCCTGTTAGGCAAGAAGAAAAGATATTAGGATAGAGCTTTGAGATATATGTAACACAATACAATTACAAATGTTGGATGGTTTGTATAATTATGTAACAATTAATAATGACTGCTTTTCATTCTTGGAAACATTCTGGGTAACTACTTGGTGTAGGCAGTCACATAATGGTTATTCAATATTATATAGGGTTAAGAAAAATTTGTCATCTGTTGTAATGACAGTAATTTACCACCAATGTTTGCTATATGCACACAGAGTTTGTGAAGTGAGTGTTTGATTCTATATTTTTCTACCTTTCATAATAACCATTATGTGACTGCCTATACCAAATTCTGCAGTAGACTCTATATATTCTGTTACATACACATGCAGTTTCCATCAATCATAAATGTCAAGTATGCCGATCTGTGGAGTTTATTTTTAATGTCTGGAAAATCAAGTGGTTGAAAGTATGAAACTTAGCAGTGTTGTGATTTGGTCTTGAATGTTATACTGGAAATAGTCTTGAGCAGTTAATATACAGTGCTTTTCATCACATGACAACCAACATTAATCATGAAAAGGTGGTTTACGATGCCATCAATAAATATTTTGATTGACAGCAGTTAAAGAATGCCTTTTACACATTGCTATCTGATTTTTTTCCACATTATGAAAGGAACGTCTGTAAAAGACAAGCAAATAGAAACTAGCGAGTAAACTAGTATAGGCTGCGTTGGTGTTTGATATAAACGATAGGTAATATGATGAAATTATAACACTGTAAAAAAATGTTAACTTACATTGTAACTTTACTGAAGCTTTGAGCTTTAGCCTCTGACGAAGGTCCAACTTCAGTAAAATTAAGTTAACATTTTTTATGATAATAAACAAGAAGTTTGTTTTAAAGTCTGCAAAACTACTTGCAAAAGCAAGTACGTATATATATGTAATTGTTAACAATGCTGTCATTTGATCTCAAAATTCATACTTGCATAGAGAGACTCAAATGTCTATGATAGCTGATGATAGTTGAAGGTGGAGCTATCTCTTATCAACTATCATCAACTATCATTGCCGTTTGACAGGGACTTACTGTTCTTTACTTTAGTTGTACTTACCCATTTGCTAAAATTGTTTTACAAATCACTTCTATCACCCCTTCATTAGATGCTTCTCGTTGCTGAAACACTGGAGATTCCATGATATCATTCGCACGACATCACGTTTACCATATTGTAGGCTGTTGTCACGGGCAACAGGGTTGAGCTTGATATCAGAGCAAGGTTTGTTAGAATTATCTTCAAGTTCTCCAACCTTTAGATGCGATGACAACTTGCTGAGTGATCTTTTGCTGATGCCCCTTATAGCGACAAGATCCCCAAGCTCATGGAATAAGCCATGTTGTTCTCTATATTGTATTATCTTCTTGGCCAGAGCTGGCCCGATGCCAACTGCATCATCAAACTCATCTTCTGTCGCAGTGTTGATGTCCAGTTTTTCATTATCTGCAAGCTCCTCATTATCATTTGTGTTATCATTTTCACTTTTTGATGAATGCTTTTTACGATGTTTTAGCTTCTTTCTTCCTCCTTTATCCTCTCCTCCTTCTTCTCCTCCTTCTTCTTCATCATCATCAGGCAACCAATCAGAGTCACTCTCCCTTCTTTCCTTGCGTTTCTTTCTACTAAAAGACCTTCGGAAACTAAAGCTTTTTCTCTTCTTCTTGAGAGGGGGTTGTTGTTGACGTTGCAATGACAATGCACCAGTAGCGTCTTTCTCAATTTTGAAAGTTCCATCGAAGGTCACTTGCAAAGGAGCTCCAGTGTTTTCTAGCACTTGAACAACATCACAAACACCTTTGAGTCTTCCTTTTGAAGATGCCTCGGCTAATTTCTCCGCAATCTCTGCTCGTACTCCTGCTTTCTTCAAGTCTTCAGAGCCGACCTTATCAAGGGAGACAGTGTGCTTCTTGCTTTCATTTCTGATTTCTTCACTTGTATGTTCGTCTTCGTGCGGTTTGTTGGTTTCTGAAGCGCTAGGCTCTCCTTGATCTTGATCTTTAGTTATTACACTTGGCTTATTTCCCATGCTTTTGAATTAAAAAAAACTCAATTAATAATAGAAGTTCGAAATATCTTTCGTAAGATAAAAACAAGCTGGTAATATTGTGCTAAATAAACACTGGATTCCTCTTTCAGTAAACAAATATTCTTTCTGGGAAGTTTGGTAAGTTCGATTTGTTGTTCTGGGAATTATAAAACCGCTGACCTCATATATCATCCGCCCCATGGGCCTTTTCGGTCTTTTATAATATAGGTAGTACGACTTTTTTCGACCTTGTTTTTTTTACATTAAGTATTTTTTTTATTGGTGATTTTCATTTTTTGCTAAAATGTATTATTAAATATGAGCCTAAATCAAATAAGTCGAACCAGGAGTCCACTACTGGTTCCTAGTAATGGGCTCCTGGTCGAACATATATGTTTTTTAATTAGCTCTACGTCCGGTCGGGTGACCTCGCTGAGAATCCTTCCCGGAATCAGACGCGAAGACACTTGCCACAACAGTAAGAGGCTTCTGGCTAATTTCCCGGAATGTTTTACTTCGCTACTAAGTTAACTGAATATGTAGCGATGCCTTGCTAATGAACGCTTCTGAAAATGGATCGCGAATATAGAAAGCTCCTATTGGAGATCGCTCGCCAAATCAGTCGCGATGATTTGGACACGATGCAGTTTTTGGCTCCCGCTTTCTGTGGAAACGTTTGTCGTGATGATGATGTTACAAAAAGAGAAAATACAAAAAGTTTGTTATTGGAAGTTTTTGATTTTTTTCGGTTGTTGGAGAATACAGGTACACTTAGCTGTAAAAAGCTGGACGATCTACAAGAGTTGTTGGTAACGGCATCAAGGCAAGATCTAGCAGACAAGATTACTAACTTTCAACTTAGAAACTGCATAACCTCCACGGAAGTCGTGGCGACCGCGAGTGTAGCTGTTTGTCATCAAGCCTTAGTAACAAATGAACGAAAAGAAGGTAATCCTTTAAACTTTATTATAAACAAACCACTTTTTAATAAGCATGTGGCCTGTGTATATAGGGTGACTGACTCAAGAAATGAAATTTAGCGGCTGTAAAAAGCTAAAAATGAAGTGTCTATAAGGTAGTTCTACCTATTGTCGCGCACATCCTATTATCGTGCTTTTCGTAAAAAATAATATATATCTTCTATTCTGCGTAAAAGTGTATTGAAAAAAAGTGGACCAAAAAAAGTTGGTTGCAACAGAATAAGCAGCCATAATTGTTTTAATTAATTTTGAAGCAGTTTTCCAATAATATTTTCTCAACTTGCGTTTCGCTGAAAACGATGTTGCTAAAAATGGCCGCCGGAGTGCGCTACCTCAGGCTGATAGAAAAATTATAAAAAGTGCGAAAGAAGATGGAAACAAATTGAAACAATTGGACAGTTGTTTTTAATACCTTAAAGATTTTCAAACTGAAAATTTCGGTTGAGTTTGTATGCATTTTTCACAATCAGAGAAACCAAAATGTTTCAGACACTTCAATCACCAATCAGGGCACTTTTGCCGCTCATTTCCATATGAATTAGTTTTCAAAGAAATGTCGCTTGCACTGAAAGCGCGCCATAAAAAAATACCCCACAATTTTTTTTGAAACTTTTTCTTCCTCAGGATCTTTTATTTGATGTAGTCATAAGCCATTATGTTAAATGACAAAATGCATGCAATTACGTTAAGTTTTGGCTACCGTTCGATAATAAGCAGAGCCCAGCGATAATAGGTAGACGATTCCTTTCATTTTTCCTTATATATTTTGACATTGAAAAAAGTAATCTTTCCTATTAATCTTCAACAACATAAGTTTAGACCTAAATATTATTATACCACATGTATTTTACGAGAACGATCCTCGAAAAGCGAAAGTGCGCGATAATAGGTAGGACTACCTTATATGTCCTCCAACCGGACAGTGTTTTAAAAAAACCTAAATGTCCGCCAATCGATTTTGACTGTGGTGTATTTGTATGTCAGTTTCTCACAATATTGCAGTTACTAATTCCATTTGATTCATGTCCAATCATTTTTTTCATTTGTTTTCTTTTGAAACTGTCCGTCAACCAGCTCCGATCGAAAAATGTTTATAGACCGAGCGCCGAACAAACTTCGAATTCTCAAGTAACAACGCTCAAGAGAAGGATTTTGAAAACCTAAACAAAGTTTAGAAAAGAAAAAATCGATTGACAATCAATCAATTTCATTCCACATCTTCATCGAACATGTTTGCCGTAGCCATTGTGGTTGGCATCCGTAGAATACCATGTTTCATTTTGAAGCCATCAAAAGTTGTAGTTCTTCGTAATGTACGAGTCAAATCCAAAGGTGCCCATCCCCCCCCCGGGCAAACCCCCGGGCATTTGACTTTTTGAAAATAAATTGGTCAAATTCCCCACCATCTGGGCAAACTGAACAGTCAAATGCCCCACTATTGAATGCAACAGAATGGTCAAATGCCCGCCCCTCGAGCTCGAGTCAGTGATAAACTCAAATTTTACTTAAAGTAGAAAAGAAAATACTTAAATCGCCAATTCTTTCTGACATTTTTTGAAATAGGTGTATAACAAGGAAAAACTATCTATCAATTCTTTGCTTTTCGTTTCCGTTCCCGTGTGACTTTTGCCTGATCATGGGCTACCTGTGGTTAGGACTCCAATGCTTTCTGGGTATTTTTAAAGATGGCCGACAACTCGTCAAATGCCCGCCCGTTCAAGTAGCTAATCGGCGTCAAATTCCCCACTATACGGAACTCAAGTCTTGTCAAATGCCCGGGGTTTGCCCGGGGGGGGATGGGCACCTTTGGATTTGACTCGTACATAAAGGACGGACATTTTGATTTAGTTTTTTTTTAAATTTGTCCGGTAAGGGGTGAAATGTGCTTGAGAACACAAGAGCTATTATTAAAATGGCCCCGACCTGCATCATGTCTAGTAGACCATGCCGTACCAAATGCTCGAGTTTCTATTTATACATTGTGTTTGCAATGAATACATTAAATCATTTACCTGCAGTATTACTCGGCTAAAAATAGTTTTCTCAGCTGTGCTGAGCTGTTTTATACGGTGGCCCATATACGCAATGCTTGAATATATATTTTTGGGCACAAGTATGTTATAAATGAATAAAATGTTATAAATGAATAAAATGTTACTTCTTAGTGCACAAATATATATTTATTAAATGAAATATATTTTTAAACGCATAAACAAATTTCTCAATACACAAGTCACTCACAGTACACGAATATATTTTCTCAATACACAAAAGTTACTCACAGTACACGAATATATTTTCTCAATACACAAAAGTTACTCACAGTACACGAATATATTTTCTCAATGCACAAAAGTTAAGACTCACAGTACAATGTATTTTCTCAATGCACAAAAGTTAAGACTCGCAGTACACGAATATATTTTCGCAATGCACAAAAGTTTTAACGGAAAGTGGGACCGACTGTGCACTAATAGAGGCCTGGTTTCGTTTGGGGGAAGACATATTTTGTCTTCGCAAGCTAGCATGTTTTGTTACAACTGTGGTGCATTAATTAATACAACATTTATTACTCAGATACTATTTCCAGAAGAGGTTCTCACAAAAGAAGATGTTGTTGTTGTTTTTGGCGAAATATCACGACACTGAAATGTCTCTGTGAAGTCTTCAAACACAATTGTATGACATGGGACTGAAAAGAAGGCATGTATCCTACAACATTCAGATCGAAGTACGCCAGGAAATAATTAATAATTTGAATGGCCCGGGGTGTTTGGGAGGATATCGTTCGCACTGGTATACCCTTAGATTGAAAGGCATTCAAGTACATGTAGAACGAAGCCGGCGGTAGTCGAGGTGGTTTTGTCGAGAGCTGGATTCTAAATATATAAAGAGAAGACAGTATACGAATCCTGGACCTAACTATGCGTGGCATACTGATGGGTATGATAAACTCAAACCGTACGGTTTCCCTATACATCGATGTATAGATTACTCTGACAGTAGGATAGGATGAGGATACATGCCTTCTTTTCAGTCCCCAACATCTTCTTTTGTGAGAATCCCTTCTGGAAATAGTATCTGAGTAATTCATCGCTGGCGCGGGAATCGTTTTTTCCCCCACGATGTTTTGCCCACAGCTTGGACAAAACGCAAATAAAAGGTGTATTAATACACCACAGCTGTAACAAAACATGCTAGCTTGCGAAGACAAAATATGGCTTCCCCTAAATGAAACCAGGCCTCTATTAGTGCACAGTCGGTCCCAGTTGCCGGTAAAACTTTTGTGTATTGAGAAAATATATTCGTGTACTGCGAGTCTTAACTTTTATGCATTGAGAAAATATATTCGTGTATTGTGAGTCTTAACTTTTGTGCATTGAGCAAATATATTCGTGTACTGTGAGTCTTAACTTTTGTGCATTGAGAAAATATATTCGTGTATTGTGAGTCTTCACTTTTGTGTATTGAGAAAATATATTCGTGTACTGTGAATAACTTTTGTGTATTGAGAAAATATATTCGTGTACTGTAAGTAACTTTTGTGTATTGAGAAATATGTTTATGCGTTTAAAAATATATTTCATTTAATCTGAATATATATTTGTGCACTAAGAAGTAACATTTTATTCATTTATAACATACTTGTGCCCAAAAATATATATTCAAGCATTGCGTATATGGGCCACCGTAGTTTTAAGATCATTGTGGAACCAAGAAAAACAATTGTTATGAAGACTTGATAATTTTGAGTTTTCGAGGAATTTTTGCATATTTTTCTTTCGTTTCAGACGTTTGTGAAGACAGTGTTAATCCCCTAAATAAGGTAAAATATGATAGTGTGGCTGCTATTAATTTTATATAACAAATGTAAAAACACTTTTTCACTTGGGAAAATTATATAATATAACTTACAACTCTATCAGGTCTTATTCCTAAAGTAATTAAATTGTTAAATTATTAATTGTCTACTGCCATCTAAATTTTCTGAAACACTGTCCTGATTGCAAATTTGTATTTATTTTATAAAAGGAAGTGACCCATAAAGAGAATGAATCTTCTGCAAAGGTACAATTGTCTGATTAATTAATATAGATGATCATATCGATCATATACTCATACACATATTTAATATAGATGAATAATATAAAGATGAATCGAGTGTAAACATTTGGAAATATAGCCATTAGAGAAACTAATCAATAATTGATGATGAAAATATCAAAGAAAAGATGGAGTAGGACGATTTTTTATGCAAAATCATTAACACTTATTTTGAAAATTTGTTTAAATTTTGCCCTTGAGGAAGTATTTTTCCTCTCTGGAGAGCCATTCTGTGATCAACAAAGCCTAGTTTTCACTAGCGACGCAAGCACAAGCGCAAACACAAGCGCAAGCGCAAGATACCTTATTTCGTCGTGAAAACCGTTTGACGCAGTTATAGCGCAAGCGCAAGATATCAAAAAATTTCCTTTTTTCTTGCGTTCGCGCTTTTGCTTGCGCGTGGCACTAGTGAATAGTTTGTTTGCGCTTGCGCTTATTCACGTCTCGTTTTCACATGCTTGTGCTTGCGCTTGCGCTTGCGTTTGCGCTTCCGTTGCGTCGCTAGTGAAAACCAGGCTTTAATTTGTTCTATATAGACCCATAGCGGGGGAAGGGCCCCGGGCCCTCGCCTAAAAGGCTCGTCCAATTTTGAAAACTTTCAAAACATCACTCGTACCTATTAATTACAAATTGTACTCAAGATCGTTCGATTTCCTATACTAATGGCTCAGTGATAAAACAGCGGATATTTCCGGTTAAGGGTGGGGGACAATAATTTCGCTGTACATGAAGATTGTATAGGTATTTACAATATAGAGAGAACAACAGCAGATGAAATCATACAAGTACTCAAGGATGTCCTAGTCTCAATAAACCTGTTAATGGTTACCTGTAAATGGTTACTATGTATCCCTCGTTAAATATAGTTATTGTATTGTATTGTAACCTCATAATCCAGCATGGAATCAATGAGTAACTTAGGATATTCTTGGTGGTACGATAAAGCTTTTGTAAGTCGGGCCCACCAGATATATTTATCCAGCTACGGGCCTGCTATAAGATACATTTTTAGATATTGGAGGGATGCAGCACAACTGTTTAGGTTCAGCTATAAATAAGTGTGTAAAAGTCGTAGCTTTTTTTTTAATCCAGGCCAGGAAAAGGGAAAAGAAAAAAAGGGCCAAAGAAAGAAAAAAACAGATTAAAGCAGATGAAGGTATTTATTACCCTTGATTAATTGTTTTCATACTTTTTCATACTATTTATTTCATTTTTTAATTAAGTGTCTTATTTTACATGTTTTATTTATTTATCTTTATTGCGAGGGCGTTGAACGCCAAAAGAATAATTTGCAACATACATTAAATAAAGTATTGAATAAAACATTTAATAAAACAATGTATGGTTAACAATTTAACTCAGAGAGTGCCAGATTAAAAGACATTGAAGCTGCAAAAGAACACGGAGCATCGAAAACAGCATCTCAGAAAAAAGATGACAAGAGTAACGAGAATTTAGTTGTGACAAACCAAATTAACCAAGTACAAGCTGACAATGCTGAGAAAACGCAAGAGGGAAAAGAAGTTAGCAAAGATCCACCGCTAGATAACAAACACCATGGCATTCACAAGACAATTGTCACAACCACGTCTCAGACAGGAGGTGAAAAAAGTACAAGCCAAGTACTAACTGGAAATATTGAGAGAACGCAAGAGGGAAAAGATGTTAGCAAAGATCCAACGCTAAATACCAAACACTATGCCATTAACAAAATTGCAATCACAGCAATCTCTAATGTAAACCAAAGACAGGCTGGGAATCAAGAGAAACATATCTTAGCTCCACCAAGCTCCTTTCCATCCTTGCCAAAAGTCACTGGTAAAGCTAGTTCTAAGCAGAATTCCTCAATAGATGTAGGAAAAGCGCCAGAAAATCATTCTTCAAAGCAAAACATGTCTTCAGAAGAGAAAGAACACGACCTAAACAAAGGTAAGCCCAGAGATGAAAAAAAGCTCAACAATTTAGCAATCATGTAAAAGAATGTTTTTTTTTCACCAGATCATCCAAAGACATCAAAAAGCGAAGTTGATTATCACGAAACCTCAGAGAATAAGTATGTCGGCTCAAGGTCATCTACAATGAAAGAAACAGGAACTCAAACAAAAAGAAATCAACCAACAAACTATGAACAAATGCCTAGTGATGAACACCGCCAACAATGCTTACCAAATATTCCACCAAATGACAGTAATCAGAACGACCAATCTTCAAGTAAATTCGAGGTAAGATAGTACATGCCTTCGCTTTAAAGATGCCTATAAAAATATGTTCTGACTGTTCTGTCGTATCTTTCAAAGGCAACTAGAGAGAAAACGAATGTTGACAATCCTAACCCAAAACCTGCAAAGAAACCTTCCTCAGGTAAGTAAAATGTAGTGTTCTTTTCCCCCCTGAAGTCAATTTTGGCTATCTTCTGACAAATTAGTACTTATATAAATTACTTTCTTAGAAATCGCTAAAGATCCAGGGGAAAATGGCAATGCAGGCCATTCATGGTGCATTCTGCTGATATGTAACAGATGGAATTGCTGGGGGGAGAGTATACCTGTGTTTAATCGCGAGCTTTGCCTTGCATTAGCACGGGCAGGGCATTGTGTTGCTTGCTTAGTTTTTACCTCTTCTGAGGCCGAGAGAGAGGAAGCACGAAACGCAAAGGTTGAATTGATAACGTGTTCAGAGACGCCTGGATTTCAGGTAGACGACCCACAACGTTTTCTGCACCATGACCTTGATGGTCTTCCATTTTCTCCCAACTTAGTCGTTGGGCACGGCAAAGTTACTGGCCCTGCTGCTGTGTTTTACTCAGAAAAAATGTCGGCCCGGCGACTGCATGTAGTCCATGATCTCCCAGACGAGTCATTAAAGTACGACAACATTGTGGATAAGCAATGCAAGGAGGAGGAATTGGCAAGATCTGCAGACTTCGTTGCTGCAATTGGAACACTTCTATGTGAAAAATGGAGTGGTCTCCTTAACCGAGATTTCATGGAAATCATTCCAGGACTTCCAATGCTTGACACCAGAAATCGTATTTCGTCACATAACGATCGATATTTCGTCCCTGCCAGATTCTGTTCTCCATGGGCAAGTGGACTAAGTGTAGCAGTTGAAGCAGTCAACAAATCCAGTAGGCGCAACACCCCTCCAGGAAAATCAACTCTGATGGTCAGGAACACTGATTCCAAAGATTCTACAAAGTCCCTGAAAGATTTTTTGAAAGAAATTGATAAAAAGAATGTTGATTTGAATACGAAAGAACTGCCAGAAAGAAAACAAGCCCTAATTGATCTTCAAGGAGCCACGTTGTTCTTATCGCCAGCAAGAACTGAAGCGTTTGGTGTGACTTCTTTGGATGCAATTGCAATTGGAATACCAATTGTCATAAGCTCACGCAGTGGTCTTGCCTATACCATTCGCAAACACCTTGCTAAACAGTTCCATGATTGTATAAACGAAATTTCATCAGAATGTTCAGGCAATGTTGATGATGATGATGAAGATGATGATGCCTGTGTTTGGGCAAATGAAATAGATAAAACTTCTTATGATCGCAATAAAGCCTTTTCCTCAGCTGAAGCTTTGAGGTCCGAGTGGAACAAGATATTTACTTGGGACAAAGTAGCACAGCGTGTCGTAGATGAAATTTTAAAGTCTGGTAAACTCCCCTCCAAAACAGAAAAACAGCACCAGTGTTTGATGAGCAGCAAACGAATTCCAGATTCTACCCTAGAGCTGGTTAAGGACTTGAAATTGTTTGACAAGCGACAAAAGTTCGTTCTGTTACTTTCCCCAGCTGAAGCTGCCTTGCCCGATGCAGTGCATCTTGGACTTGTACAGTGGGCAGCGGTTTTTGATTTTGATCTGAACAGTGTGACAACTGGCCACCTCAAAATGTGCGAAACTTTCTTCGAGAACAACGGAAAACCTGCATGCAGAATGATGCCTCCTTCCCAAAATGAAGAAGTAAAACATTTGCCAAATGGTATTCCATGGATTTTACTTCAAGGCACGCCAGACATGCCAAGAAATATTGACAACAATTTGGATTGGATTAATGAAATTCTCATTCAAATGAAGAAGAGGTATTCCTGTCCGGTCACACTCCTAACAATATGGACGAAAGCAAATCAAAACAGACGAGTTTATAAGCAGCTGTACGACGTACTCAATGGATTCAAGATAATACCATTCTGGAAGAATGCTGTCCAGGTTAAGCTAATCTCCGCTTCAAACAAAGAGGATGGCAGGCTTGAAGACATTGCGGAAGACTGGAATACCAAGATACTCAATGTGGATCTCTCAGAATTCTTCAGAGCTATCTACAGCACCGCCATCTCTAATTCTTCGTATGACGCCAATGTAGATTTTTCCCTTCCAAAATCTGATGTCTCTGGCACAATACGGCATGAAGCACTTCCGCAAACCATGCGATGGGTCAATTCAGTACTCGACCTTCTCTATTCTGCAGTAGGAGAAAGTCCAGAATTTGGCAAAGATGACGGTTATCATTTCTATAGAGGAGGTAAAATCTCGTGGTATGGGATAAAAATGGATTATGCAGTGGAAAGGGAGTCGTGGGAGCCCATTAAGAAAGTCATTAAGAAAGTCATTGAGCGCGAATTGGAGTACTCGGGAGCAACTCGTTTGAAACTGTTTCATCAACGTGGAACAGGAGGAACAACGGCTGCAAGGAAAATTCTTTACGATTTTCACTTACAATATCCTTGTGTTTGCCTCAAAGCCATCAACCAAGAAACCTTTCTGGCGATCAAAGCCGTCTGGCAGTTCTGTTCACTTCCAATTCTGATTTTAGCTGATATAAAGGACTGTACAGGTGCAGATACCTATGACATCGAAGTGCTATATAGCAACCTTTCCAACGACAAAATACCCTGTCTTATTATGCACGTTGTACACCGTCAACTTCACGAACAGCAGAAACAGCATAAAGATCCCCTTACTTTGGCAAAAACCCTTACGCAAGAAGAAAAACACATGTTTTACAAGGTTTATAGTTCACAAAGTCCCGACAAGAAATCAAATCTTCACTCACTTGAGATGATGGATGAGCAACTTCAAACTCCGTTCTATTACGGGCTTGTGGCATTTGGTGACGAGTTTAAAGGACTAGAACCATTTGTAAAAGATTGTTTGGAGGATCTTGATAAAGCAAAGATGAAGGCTATGTGTTTGCTCGGTATGTCTTGGTACTATGGCCAAAGAGAAGTGCCCTTAAGTTCTCTTGCGGGAATCTTCGACTTAAAACCCCGTCAACTACATTCAATTGATGACGTTCTACCACCCAATGCCACGGAGCTTCTTATTGAAGAGAATTACGGATTCTGGAGACCCCGTCACTACACCATTGGCAGGGAAATCATCCGTCAGCTTTTAACTCTACGTGAGGGTATCAGCAAGGAGAACTGGAAACGTCACCTGGCCAATACAGCTATAGATTTGATTGGCTTTATTGAAGAAGAACTACTTGTCACTATACTTATCAATCGTATTTCCGATGAAAATACCTTCAAGCAGTTTTCTTCTCTTATTGAAGATATTCCCGAGAAAGAAGACGTCATCAGAGTCTTTCAAGAAGCCATACGAGCCCACCCAAAAAACCCTTTCTTCAGGGCTCATCTTGGTAGATTTTTTAGCGCGAAGATGGGAATAGATGGTTTTGTTGATGCCCTCCGATGCACAGACGAAGGCATTTCCCTTGCAACTGAGTTGAGCAGAAATGTCCGACGCCAACTTACACAGATGAAAGGGATTGTGTACAAAAGACAAGTGAAGAACAAAATTGGCAAAGATGCACCATTGGAAGAGATAATTGAGCTTGCCGTGAAGGGTGTTGAGGCCTTTACACGTGCTGTTGATATCTCTTCAGATCAGTCTGAATGTGCGTGTATCCCACAAGTAAGAATGATGTGTGACATCTTCAAATACATCAACCGCATTGTAAGAGGAGGGATCTTTCACTACTTGGAATCATCTAATGCACATCCATTTATTCTGAGTAGCATTACAGACACTTCAGATGTTTTAGAGACAGTGTCTGACAGTATGTATTATCCAGAGCTACGCAGAATTCTCTTCAGATTTGGTGAACAGACAGGGAACAAAGAAGATCTGATAGCGCATTTTAAAGAGCTCAAGAAAACAAAAATGATGTGTACTCCCTCTATCAATCGTCAGATTGTGATTATGGAGCTTGATTTGTGCAAAGAAAAACACAAACCTGTTTCTGAGGTTGCAGGAGAGTTGATTCAACTTCTGGAAGAAGCTCTTAAGTTTGACGAAAAGATCAATCTGACAATGTGTCTGTGGATTAAAGTTGCACCGCACATTCCTGTACCTCTGGTGTCTGCAGAAAGCAAAATAACAGCTTGGTCTATCAAAGGAAAGTCCGTCACTTCCTATCTTTATCGCTATATCTTTACATGCATCCGAATACTGGAAGGTGGCGGTGACCAATATAAAGATGAATTACAAAAGACACGGTGTCAGCTGGAGGATGCGGTTCGTGCCACCAGTCGGGACTATCTCCGTCGTTTTGATCGTCCCGTTGTGTTTCTTGGTCACGGCAAAGGAATGGGTCAACTGGTTTTGGTCGAAGAGCGTGTCAAGGAGATAAGGAAAAAACGTACCGTACCCGAAGAATATTCCAGGCTTTGTCGAAAGCTAACAGGAACCATAACAAAGACAGGCAAGGTTGGACAAATACAAGCTCAAGGTCTCAAAGTCTCCTTTCGTGCAGATTTGTGTGAACCAACACCACTGGTTTCAGAATCGTACATGGCAAAGAAAGTCAAGTTTTGTCTGGCTTTAACACACTTTGGAGCGGATGCTTACGATGTGAGAATAGTAGCAGAATGAGATATTTAATAGGACACTTCTTGTCAAATGAGATGTTATTTTGACAAGAACTATTTCTCTCAGAGACAATCCTTCTTTCATTACTAATTGTATCACAGTATATTTTCACCAGACTAAGAGCTAATATGACAATCATTATATTCCGAAACAATCCTTCACCATCAGAATGAGAGCTAATAATACACTCTCAATTCACAGAGTATTTTGTGAAGAACAATCATTCCTAAACAATCCTTTACCATTAGAATAAGAGCTAACTGGACACTTTCAAATGACAGAGTATTTTATGAAGAACTATCCTTTAGAAACAATATTTCATCAACAGTAGACTAAGAGCTAGGAGGACACTGGGAAATGACAAAGTATGTCCAACAACAATCCTTCAGAAGCAATCCTTCAGCAACAGTGAAAATATTTTCCCAAGAACAATCCTTAAATAGCAAATCTTTCACCATAAGAGCAGGAGCTAATAGGACACTTTTCATCAGATTGAACTGAACAATTCTTCATTATCAGTGACAAAGGTTTTTTTCCAAGAACAATCCTTCAGACAAACTCCTTCACCAACAGACTAAGAGCTAATAGGACACTGGCAAGTGACAAAGTATTTCCAACAACAATCCTTCAGAAGAAATCCTTCACCAACAGACTAAGAGCTAATAGGACACTAGCAAATGACAAAGTATTTCCAACAACAATCATTCAGAAGAAATCCTTCACCAACAGACTAAGAGCTAATAGGACACTGGCAAATGACAAAGTATTTCCAACACGAATCCTTCAGAAACATCCTTCACTAACAGTGACAAAGTATTTTGCAAAGAACAATCCTTAAATAGCCAATGTTGCACCATAAGAGCAGGAGCTAATAGGACACTTCTAATCTTAAGAAACAATTCTTCATTATCAGAAAAGAGTCAAAAGGACACTGGAAAATGAGAAAGGATTTTCCGAAAACAATCTTTCAAAAACAATCCTTCACTGTTAGAATAAGGGCCAATAGGACACTGGCAATCGCTGGCCATCGACAGACTGTCTTTCCAAGAAAAAAAACACGTTTTCTTACTGATTTAATCACAGTTATTTGGAGCTGCACCATCAGAAGAAAAACTTATAGGACACTTTGACAATTTATTTCCCAAGAACAATCTTCATCACTGATTGTATCATAGTTAATATCCTAATCTACACTAGAACATTAGATAAGCAATGAAGTAGGCTTAGTGCATTTACCTGAATAGAAACTAGCAAGTAAACTAGTATAGGCTGCGTCTGTGTTTGATATAAACGATTGGTAATAGCCTGAAATTTGTAATACCGTAAAAAATGTTGACTTAACTTTACTGACGTTTCGAGCTTTAGCCCTTCGTAAAAGTAAAAGAGTTAGACTAAGAGAGATACTTAGTGTAAATAAATAAGTTAGAATTTCAGTTTTTATACGGTGTATCAGTTGCTTGTGTGACTTTGTTCTTTATAAACACCGACCACACTACTTATTATAATAATAGTTATTACCATTTGTAGTATTAGTATTATAGATATTATATGAGCTATGGAATTATGTATGCTGTATTCTACATACAAACAGTTATATATGATATTTAGTATTTGCACATTCCATTGCCTTTACACGTCTTCAAGCAAGAGAAAAGCTTATAAGAATTTTCCCTCATGCACTTGTAGAAGTACTTTTCTTATATTATCAGCATTGATAATCATGCATGTACTCGTAGAATAAAATTTATCTCTCTGGTGCTTCTTAGCAAACACGTACACTCATAAATAGGAAATTCAGTAGTGAGGTACTTTTCCACGATATTCCACTATAAATTAGTGGTGGCTGAGAAGCATTTATAGTAAGTTAAAGTCCATGCGTATAGTTTAGTCGACCATTAAAGTTAATTAAAGATCTCACAGTCTTACTGGCAATCTTTGGTATCTCTTGCAAGCCAACATTTTCTATGGCATAATCGTCTTTTTTTGTCCGACTCCCTAGCACTTCCATTTCCATTATCTTCTCCCTCTGCATTATGATGACCAAACCATCTTATTGTATGGACTTTCCTTGTTATTCGTTGACACTTCAATTACTTTTGCCCGGTGCAAACAGATACCTCAAAAACTAGTACTTTTACCCCTAGATATGGCGAGCATAGCCGATACGTTTATCCCCGTGATAAGACGAGCATACACAATACGTTTGTCCCCGAGATACGGCGAGCATTAGCCGATACTTTTACCACGAGCCTGAGTGCCCCCTCCCGGGACTTTTGCTAATCTCCTGATGTACGTAAACATTCCTTATCTTATCTCTCTCTTTCACAGAAGTAAAATATTAAATTAAAATAATTATACTTAGTAGCCAAATATCATTCTCCTGTTGTAACGACGTACGTGATCGCAGGTCAAGATGGCGATTACTAAAGATGACGATTTGTGATGACTAAATACGATCTAGAATGAAATGACTAATTCTGCAACGTTTCGTAGTAAAAGCATTATTCATTATTTCATACCTAAGCAAGGCCCTTTGTTGCCAGCGTAAGCAGTTGTTAGACTGGTTTTATTGATAAATAAGCTTTACACTGTAAAGAAGAAAAACATTTAACATTGTGTATTTCTAAGTTGATAATTCTCAGAGTGGTGACATAAGCATAACTTACTTACTTATGTAATTACCTATAACAGATACATGAGAAAAATATCAATGTATATCATGTATCTGTATTTCACTTATACACTGAACACATTTCAATTCATTACTTACCTATTACTCACTTACTTACTTACTCACTCGCTTGCTTACTTACTTACTTGTTTACTTATTTACGTACTTCCTTACCTACTTACCAATTACAGATATACATGAGACAAATATCAATGTATATATCTCATGTATCTGTATTTTACTTATAAGAGTGAATGGTCTGATCCCAGGTGTAATCGATGTAGATGAGGCATGATCGTCCGGGGTGGTGTAGTCTTGAGAAAGACTGATGGTGTTGATGTCTGACGTTTGGACAACCTGAGCGGAAGTCATCTTCAGAGTAAAGAAAATGAAAAGACAGCGGTGTTATTTATGTGTCTGGTTCGTCGGTAATGTTGTTGTTGATTGTTGTAGGTGTTAGTCATTGTGTTAGCGGAAAGATTGAAGTCGTTAATGAGTCTATTGTAGGAAGCCGGTAGTGTAATGCAACGGTTAAGTGGCTTTTGTTCTAAGCCGGTGTACCAGCTTTCAAGTAGTCGACGTTGGTGATAGTTGGTGCAATGTGTAATGGAGGCGGCAGAGTCCCAGTTAAGTGTATTTCACTTATACACCGAACGCATTTCAACTCATTACTTACCTATTACTTACTAATTTACTTACTTACTTACTTACTCACTCACTTAATTACTTACTAATTTACTTACTATAAAGACAAAGATTTGCGCAGAAGCTCCATACATTTACCTAGCGTATTATCGGCCTATTACATTAATATTACATCCCATAAAAGTCTACCCTTCGCCAGATGAAGACTAGCAGTAGCAGTCGAAACGTCGCGGTCCAAACCTTCGACATTAATTCGTGAGACAAATGAATTACATAGTATTTATCTCATAACTACGATAGATATTCTTTATAATTTCATATTACCCTAGTTTAAAGAGCCTAAATAGTTAAGAAAGGAAATAAATTCGAAGTCAAATTGATTGATGTCATTATGAAAAGATTTTATGAGATAGTGAGGAAAAAATTAATCCTTTTACAAAATTAGGTCTGGTTAAAAAGAACATTGCTTGCTTATGTAGGTTTCGGGACTAAATGAAAAACACTATTGACTGCAAAATGATTTAGTTGCCAGTTGCGCGAAAATGAAATACGGTGCAAAATGAAAGAAATTGTTGTCAAAAATGACGAATCGATACTTTTTCTCATAAAGAATAGATACTTGAAATGTTTCTTGTGGCATATTAATTATATTACTCTGGGCATATTAATTATGATTTGGGTTCTCTTAAATGCTTTCAGTACTGCTGGAAATGATTTCGGTTCTCACAAACACTGATGACTTTGTGTCGTATTTGTTCCCATCGGTATTTCACACACCAGAAGTTTTGCTGCCGGGTCATTTTGCTCTCTCGTGTGTACAAAAGATTTCACGCACATATTGTTGTCGCGAGAGCAGAATTTTGCGCCCGTAGCATGCTGCTTAATATTTAACTAGTTTAATATCAGGGACTCATTTTTGCTTGAATACTTTGTTTGAATATAATGTTTGCTTGAATACTTTAGTACATACGAGTTAGTCCAAGAGGGAGCTAAATGAACCTGAAGCAATACCCAGCAGGTGTAGAGAAAGATCTTAATGCAGCTGAACTAGGATATGGTTTCTTGTGCGTCTGTGCTTGCGTCATCTCTGTTTTCATTGTGTTGCTAACGTGCTTGCGTCGTTTCTGTTCTAATTGTGTTGCTAATGCGCATATGCTTATGTTGTTTGCGTCGTCCCTGTTCTCATTGCGTTGCTTTTGCGTCTATGCTTGTGCTTGTGCCGTCCCTGTTCTCATTGTGTTGCTATTGCGTCTATGCTTGCGTCATCTCTGTTCTCATTGCGTTGCTAATGCGTCTATGCTTGCTGCGTCTATGTTCTCATTGCGTTTCTCATGCGTCTGTGCTTGCGTCTATGTTCTCATTGCGTTTCTCATGCGTCTGTGTTTGCGTCATCTCTGTTCTCACCGCGTTTCTCTTGCGTCTGCTTGTGGCTGCGTCGTCCCTGTTCTCATTGTGTCTCTCGTGTCTATGCTTGTGGCTGCGTCGTCCCTGTTCTCATTGTGTCTCTCTTGCGTCTATGCTTGTGGCTGCGTCGTCCCTGTTCTCATTGTATTTCTCTTGCGTCTATGCTTGTGGCTGCGTCGTCCCTGTTCTCATTGTGTTTCTCTTGTAATAATAATAATATAATAATAAAGAAAATTTATATAACGCTGTTTCATCTGGGGATTGCAACAGCGCTTTACAAAATTATGATAAAAGTATTTAATTAAAAATATAAAATGACAAAACAGTTTGTATATAAAATACATACTATAAAAAGAGAGTTTAAAATTGGAAATAACTTTTTTTTGTATAATTCATGATAACGTTTAATTTGAGCTTTTTACTTTTTAAAAAATTCAATAAAACATTAATGGTTAGGACTAAACTAAGATTTAAATCACCATGCATAAAAGAAAAATGGCGTTCATGTATCTATGACGTCTAAGACCCCGTCTACACGGATCCGGATACTTTTGAAACCACATACTTTTTGATGCGAATCGGCCTATCGTCCACACGAATCAATTGAATCGGGTCACCGAAACCGCATACTTTTATTTGAGTCCTTCCGGATACACGGATTCGTGTGGACGCAAATATTTCTATGCGGTTTCAGCCGGATCGGATTCGTGTAGACGAGGCCTAAGTATTCTTTTCCCACTGGGGATTAAAACCTCGGAATTGACGTTACACGCCATTGTTCTTATGGTAATCACAGGGTAATTTTGACTCGCGGAACACTAGTACTCCATTTGTTCTCCTAACCCGGGCGACAAGATCACCAATTAAGGAAAGGCAAGCGGCACTGGATGGTCGAGGGAAAGGGCAGCTTGAAACAGGGGTACAACTCTCCTCCCGGTTTAACTGGGTCGGGCTGCCATTTTCTTCTCACCTGCCGGTGGCCGCAACCTCCGTGTTTTCCGGATATACACAAACAAAAACACAACACCAAGATATTAATACCAGTCCTACCATTATTTCCAAAAAGAAATACTCGTACAATGATGAACGCCAAACGTTGGACCAGACCTCACAACAGGGTTCGTACAGAATCCTCAGAGAAAATTTCCAAAACTTTTCCAAAACTTTTTCAAAGCCTATTAACCACACAAGCAAAAAGTGCCAACGGACATTGATTGCAGCAGGCAAAAAAATCATCAGCCGTTTTTTAATTACAACAAAAACAGTTCTTTGCAAGGTAGGAGCTGGGCAACCGACAAAAAATTCATAACTTTTCCATAGCTCAGCAGGTGAAAAAGGAATTTTCCAAAACTTTCCAGGTCCTGGAAAAATGTATACCAATTTCCAAAACTTTCCAAGACTTTCCAAAACCCGTACGAACCATGTCACAAGAACCGAGAACAATAAAATGGGTAAACACGGAGAGGCGACCACTGGGGGTAAAGAGAAAATGGTAGCCCCCGCCTTCAACCCCAAGCCATAGGATCGATGTAGAATGGGAGAGAAAAACACCTAATGCACGACTTGACGTGATTTTATTGGCGAGCACAGGGCCTTTAGCAGCCCAGTGTGGGGACTGGGTGAGCCGTTCCGTCCTTTCCATATCTCATTGTGTATTCATGTGTATTGTAGGAAGTGGAAATATACTACTATACCCAGTTTAGCGCTCCCTTCAACTAAGAACGCCTGGTGGCTATTAAGGAACTGAATTCGAAAATCAACCTCGTTCCCAGGGCCTTTTTCCCCCGTGGAAAAAGGCCCTGGGAACGAGGTTGTTCGAAAATGTGAAATGAACGGTAAAATTAAAAGTCAAATTAAAACGAAATAAAAACGAATAGGAAATAAAATGAAAACATGGAAAATAAAATAAAGAAAAACAAGAAAGAAAAGATGGAATAAAAAGAAAGAAAATAAAGAGGTTCAGTAAGAAAGGGTACATAAAAAAGGGAAAAATAAATGTGAAAAGAAGTAATAAGAAAGTGAATAAGATAAAAGTAAGTACACGGAAGTGGAAGAATAGAAAACGGGAAATAGAAAATGGAAAATAGTAAAGAGAAAAATAGGAATTGAAGAAAAGGAAAAAGAAAAGATGGGAAAAGAAACAAATGAACAACAAAATAATGGAAACAAATAAGAAAAAGTTCAAATAATAAATAAATGATTTTGAAATAAACAGTATTTTAACATTCATTTGTATATTAAAAATTGAAGTAATGTTTCACTTAAATTCTACAATTCATTTTTGGTGCAATGGATGCTTTTATTAAAAAGATAAGGTGTTTGACAATTTACAAACTATCTGCACTTAATTACAATACAAAAATTGATAAAATAAAATTAGATAAAGTTATCAGAAATTACATTTCCACAATTACATTGTTTCTTCGAAACACTGCCTACAAATTATCATCATATTAAGCATATATGGAAATTTTCAGAGTCAAGAATACCACCTTTGAAAAGGTGTACAATTCCCTGTGATTTTTATTTTTGATAGGTAATATAATGAAATTTGTAACACCATAAAAAATGTTGACTTAACTTTACTGACGTTTCGAGCTTGAACCTTTCGTCCTTTACTCCTTGCTACTCCGACGAAGGGCTAAAGCTCAAAACGTCAGTAAAGGTAACTTAACACTTTTTTACGGTGTTACAAATTTCATTATATTACCTATCATTTATATCAAACACCGACGCAGCCTATACTAGTTTACTCGCTAGTTTCCATTTGTTTTTATTTTTGTTTTCATAGAAACAACAACTCAGTGTAGTTGTCTAATTATTATCATTCTTACTAAGAATTATGAACTAATAAATACAATTTGTTATTATTGATAATTAAAAATACATTATTTAAGCATCAAGACATGACTTTGTTACTTTTAAAAAGTCTAATTTGTTTTCCTAAATTTAAAAAAACTACACGTTTAAAAAAATACTTACTAATGAACTTAGCTTTATAATTATCTATATTCTATACCTATATTAAGATAAAAAATGTTTTACTTCACACCTTGAATATGGCTTTCCCTGGGATACATGAGTATTGTGTTGTGTTTAACACTAGAAAAACTATTTTGAATTTATCACTCAAGAATTACTTGATAATACTATCTAAATTTGTTAACCTAACTTTAACTATTGAATATTAGTTACCTAGTATCTAAAACCCTTTAGTTATTTAATACTTCTAAAGTAAAAATATTCTAGATTAAATAATCCAACAATCTATTTGGACTGTCTTTCTTTTTGAATTATTTTTCACACAATTTTCAGGCTTTTTATTTAATGTCATATACACTGACTTGCTATAAACAGTGACTCTATAAAATATCAAAAATGGATCTTTATCCAAATGACTTGTTTTATAAAAATACAATAGAGTGGTTTTCATTAACCTGTGAAACAAAGTGTACTAATTTAAGTGTAATAGTCAAATAACAACAAAAGAACACATAATGGAATAAGGTTGTATTAAAGAGTAATACACTAAAGTGTGTTTCACAGATAAATGAAAACCATTCTATATCACAGTCTATTACTAAAGAATTGTCACACTAACCTAATGCCTTGTTCTCTCACTTCTTTGTATCACCCTCTTGGGATCTCCCTAGGGGAGGGGGGATAGTAGTATTCAATTTTTGACAATGACAATGTCTTCCTTGTCAATGATGGCAATGTCTTCAACCTTTTCATTCCCAGATGTCTTATCCATGTCACGGTCACAGTAGAACTCTCCCCACACTGGGCAATGGTCAGATACGACACCGTTGTTTGACCATCCGTTTGGTATCAAGCGATGGGTCATTCCATTACGAATTACTCCTGAAAAGAATGAAATATGAATCAAATTTTAATTACACTAAATTGTATGTTTTAATATTTTGTTAAATATTGTACACCTCTTTCCAAAAAAACCCTGTCGCAACCGAAGCTACAGTCCACACTCTAAAACCTGCAAAGGATGTCGGTAATATGAACATAATTTGTGATTTATTACACGTTTATTCAAAGAAATATTTGTTTCATCACCACCACTGCAAGAACGTGTTATGGACATATGGCACAAACATGTACAACCAAAATATGCTATGAATAAATCGTCAAGAACAGAAGAAATGCCGACATCCTTTGCAGGCTTCAGTGTGTGGACTGTAGCAATGATTGAGACAACAATTTTTGAAATAGGTGTAATTACAAGATAGAGATACAAACAGGGGATCTATTTATTTATAAATAATAGTCAATTATTGTAAGTGAATGGCCACCATAAACCATAAACAGCTTCTATGATCAATGTTGAACAAGACAACCTCTATGAAATTGGGTGTAAACCATGAAACAAATCTAAATATTTTTTGGATGGGCGTAGTCAGTCAGTGGCATTATGTTGATTTCAACTAAACAAATACACAAGAGAGCACCTACAGACAAGAAGAAAGTGGTCGTTTACAGAACATGGTTGCTAACGAGGACCTTTACACAGGAAGCCCAAACCATGCCTAATTTGTAAGAAGTCTGGACACATGTCAAAAATTATCAACAAATTTCAAAATTATTGTATCTTAACTATTTGTTTGGCATATTTTTTCCGCCATGGTACTTTTTAAGATGTTTTAGGTAATGTTTCCCAAAAGGCAGCAGTCTAATGACTCTGGATGGTTGCTTATGAGAAAGGAAAAACAATGAAAAAGTCCAAAATGCAAACCTTAAAGGTAAGAGAGATTTTTTACAGACTTTATATGGGAAACAAAATTGAAATTGAAATAGTGGTTGCTTACAGGAGATAGTCGCTTATGAGAATGGTCGTTCGAGAGAGTCAACTGTAGCTAGTTATAACAAACAGGTTCCCATTTAAATCTGTACTTTCCCATTTAAATCTGTACTTATGCAAATTGTGTTTATGTGCGCTAAACACACAGATCAACCAATCAGAGTATATTATTTCTGAAGTGAACTTCTCTGATTGGTTGATCTGTGTGTTTAGCACACATCAACACAATTTGCATAAGTACAGATTTAAATGGGAAAGTACAGATTTAAATGGGAACCTGTTAACAATAATGATCAACAATAACCTGCTCGCCCTGTGGAATGATGGTCCTGTGTATGGCTACCAATCCATATGTTATCATAACACTTTGACCCATCCATATTAGCAGTGCTAATGTTTGTGTGCATTGTACCAGGAATAAGATTGCACATCTTTGCTTTACGGAATGAATCAAACTCTGTGAATAAAACAATAATTACAAAATATTTATTACTTATAAAGGCCCGGGCAAACAGCTTCAACATTTGCTTCAACATTCGTCCGACTTTGTTGAACGCTGAAGAATGGTTGTAGAACAATGTTTAACGTAGGTAGGCAAACAGTTTTAACATTTACTTCAACATCTGTTAGATACGTACTGTTGAATGGTAATGATAAAACTTTTTGCCAGCCCCTTTCAACATTGTTGAAATGTGTTATGTATTTGAAAGACCACTAAATGTGCATGGGTGTAGTCAACAATGTTGAACAGAGCAGGGCAAACAACTTCAACTCAGATTCAACATTCACAAGCAAAGTTTAAACACGTTTAAACTCTTTCAACTTCAATTCAACATCTATTCAACATGATTCAACAATGTTGAAAGGGTGGGCAAACGGATGTTGAAGCAAATGTTGAAGCAGTTTCCCCAGGCCTCAAGAGGTTATAAACATAATATAATATAACAATAATATTCCTTGCTATTCATAGAAAAGCATCTACTAGGTGCCCCTCTACTAGAGTATGCTTAAGACTCCAAGAGGGTCTGTAAGTTTTTGACCAAAACAAGCCTTTCTGATATAAGGCAAATTAAAGTGGCACAGTCTTAAAAAAGTGCCAAAATAAGTTTGACTGCTTCCTATATGAAATGCTATACATAAGAGAAAGAAAACTACGCTGAACGTAGTCTACTCCAAAGGCATCTCTCTGTAGAAGTCTAGTCTATAAAACCTTACAAAGGAAGCCCAAAAGGCAGAAAATGAATTGCCTGCAGAAGAGGCTGCTCTGAGCATGCAGTCAGACTCCCTACAGGCCAAACTTTTTGTTTAAACATGTAAGAAATCAAAATTACAAAGTTGCGTTCATAATGCTATTTTTCTTGCCTTCTCCTTCTGGTTCTAAATTGAAATCACCAACAATCAGAGTGTCTTTTTCTCCTGTAAATTAAAGCTAAATGTCAGAATACAGCTGTAAAAGTTTGAAATAAAATCCTTTCAAGTACAAACTGTAATTATACTTAATATCCAGGTATCTACATAAATATGTACACCAAATTGTTGTCATAGCGAAAGCAACAGTCAGGCTCTGAAGCCTGCAAAGGATGTCGGTTATACAAACATAATTTTCAAGAAATATTTGTTTTATTCTCTAACAAGGTGTCATGGTCATATAACACAAACACGTACAACCAAAATGTGCTATGAATAATCGATAACAAGAGAAGAAATCAACATTCTACAGGCTACAGTGTGCATGCATCTTTGATTGTGACAATAATGTTTGAAATAGGCTAATATCTTATTCAGAATGATAAAAACAAAAGAGTGAAAAGCAAGCCTTTCTAAACTAAAAACTGACCTGGAATCTTATCTTTGATAGCTGAAATAACATCAGGAATATGAGCCAGCTCTTTCTGTTAATGTAAAAACAACAGTGTTGATGCCTTGATATAACTATCAACATCACTGTCATTATCATCATCATCACTTCCATCTTTATCATATAATAATGATAATCATCATCATCATTATCACCATCATCACTATCATCATCATCATATAATAATGATAATAATAATCATCATTATCACCATCATCATCACTATCATCATCATATAATAATGGTAATAATAATCATCATTATTATAATCATCACTTTTGTCATCATCACCATCATAACAATAATAATAATCATAATCACCATCATTTAATTAACCATAAATTATCACTTTTGTCATTATTACAATTAACAATCATTATCATCATCATCACCAGCACCACCAGCACCACCACCATTGTCACTTTTATCATCTCATTATCAACACAATACCAGCATTATATTTGTCAATTATGTTTATTACCTGCAACTTGCCAATATCTTCATTAGCAAGACCAGTTGCCTTTAGATGAACACTGACAACAACAAAGTCAAACCCTGCTACCTAGAAAGACAAACAACCAACAAGAGAATATTATATGAGAATACAATGTAGATGGGGTAGCTGGCATGGGTGATACTTGTTTCTTTTGTCCTAGCCTGCATAGCTGGCGTTCCTGGGGCAAGAGAAGAGAGAGGAAGGGAACGCCTGCCAGCAGCCCTTGTCATTTTGCAAAACACTCACTAATTAAATATGCACCGCTAATGACAAAAGGCGCGAAAATTGGCCAATCACATAAACGTAATAGTGAATCAGAAGTAAAGTTTCACTTCTGCTGTCTACACATGAAAAATATCACAGCCAAACCTACCTGAAGCTTTCCTATCGAGGTTACTGGAACATTCAGTTTGTTTATCGAAATTTGATTTTAAATTTGTTTTGAAATTTGCATAAATGAATCAATTCTTGTAAGTTTCAAAGATCGCTTCAAATCAAAACATTACTTTCAATGTTTTTTTAGACAACGGAAACTTGTAGTCCGGCAGCCAAATGGGCTTTTTTTGGAGAACCTTGCATGGTAGTCAATACAATTGTTTTTGCTGTTTTATTAATCTATGGGGTGTAGACTATAAGAAAATGCCGGATGACACTTTGTCACCCTTGGGCATTTAAAGTTATTGAGGTCTTTACTCTCGCTTTTCTTCAAGAATTGGGCTTCCTGTGGTGATTTTTTTATCCATAATAAAAGCAAGTATAAATTGATCAAAAATACAAAAAAGTAAGTTAAATTGGTTTAATGTGCCTTTTAAGTACTTAAAACAGGCAAAAGAATTATTAAAACGTATTTTTTGACGTTATAAGAGTTATTCTGAAATCTAGTACCCAATCCCCACTCTGCTTCAAAATCCAAGATGGCGACTTAAAGTACTTC
Source organism: Metridium senile (assembly GCA_949775045.1). Classification (NCBI taxonomy): domain Eukaryota; kingdom Metazoa; phylum Cnidaria; class Anthozoa; order Actiniaria; family Metridiidae; genus Metridium; species Metridium senile. The sequence continues at coordinate 18,897,647 of OX459100.1, read as the reverse complement.
ACTTGACAAACTGTAAGTAATTTGCGCTTTTATGATGAATTGTGAACCTTAAATGTATACAAAAAAGGTTTTTTGGTTACAGCACATACTTTTTTTTATAAAAAAGAAGATAAATTACGACATTTTTACGTTCTTTTCTGTAAAAATATCAAAACATATGAAGCTTACGAGTTCGTGTTAAAATATTGCCATATTGAATATTTATTCTAGTTTGTAGAAAGATACTGATTAGTTATCAAAGTCACGGGACGTCAGAAGGTATGCTCTCTTATGATTGATGTCCTATAAGTGTGTAAGTAGTTTTCATTGTGTCAAAATTATGGTTTAGTTATTTCAATATGGTGAGACATTTTTGTCTAAATTATGATCCAAGGTTGGCATTTTTTTCTCGATAGTCTTTAAAAAGACTTGAATACAAATGGACGGAGAAGCTGACAAATGCATTTTCGAGTGGAAATTTAACTGTACGAGCTTACATAAACTTCAAGAAGCTGGTCCTTCGAGAATAAAAACAATATTAAAATTTAGCAAAGACTATGGAGATGACTTACATATCGAAATTGAGAGACAATTAGAGGAAAACCCTGACTGCTTCGTGAAATGCCATAAGAATTGCGTCTCCACCTATACATCAACTGAGCATTTACGTAGACACAGAAAGCGAGAAGCAGATAATAGTGCAACTGATAATAGAGAGCCACCTAAGAGCAGACGGCGTTCTGGCGCACCCCTGTTTGATTTCAAGAAGCATTGTTTATTTTGCGGAGATGCCTGTGAGGTAGAGAGGGATAGAAAACACCCCAACCGCTGGCGAAATTCTGTGTTGTGCAGAACAGCACAGGCAAATCCTGGCAAAAAGACATTTAAGGAATCGATTTTAGATGCTTGTTCTAAACGCAATGATGAACTAGCACATGATGTGAGAGAGAGAGTCAACAGTGCCTTAAGCGATTTACATGCTGCAGATGGGCGGTATCATGTTAATTGCATGACAAGTTTCATGTCATCAAGATCCGTGGTTTATGCCTCCAGAAAAGAAGAAGGAAGTGTCGAGCTTTTAGAGCATGATGCAGCTTTCGAAGCTGTTATAAATGAGTTATCAAAAGATAAATCAAGAATTTGGAACTCGGTCGAACTCCTAAATTTATATCTCGGGTATGGTGGAAAAGAGCAGAGAAGGTCTTTAGTTAAAAAAATCGGCGATCATTTTGGAGAAAGCATAGCTATCCTTACATCACCAGGACTTGCTAACATCATTGTTTTCAAGAATAATTCATCAGCAGCTCTCCATCTAGTAAATGATAAAGATGACACCAAACAAGATGTTGATATCGACAAGATTTCCAAGATTATTTGCAATGAGGTAAAACAGTTAGAGACAGAAAGATCTCACTACGATATAAGAATTACAAAGGAAACTATTTCTAAACATGTCAGTACCACTCTGATGGATTTCTTAGCAAAACTATCACCCTCTTTATCTCACACTCTTCCAGCACTTTTAATTGGAAATATTGTAACTAACGCTATTTCTAAAAGCCCCACAAGTCTTCAAGTAGCTCTTGGTAATCTGATGAGAGACTCTAAATCACTGTTGAATCAGATGTACCAATTTAGAGTTACTTGCTCATATGATGAAATTCTTCGTTTCAAAAAGTCTGCTGCTCTTGCAGTCTCAAGAACAATCCAGTTGAGTGGCATACATGAAAGTAATTCAGGCCTCATACAAGTTGTTGCAGACAATTTTGATGCCGATATTTCATCGCAGAATGGCAAGGTGACGACTCACTCATTAGCCATGCTAATATCACAGCCCAAGTGCGATGTCGATGTTCCAAATGAAGTATCCATTCCTACTATTCCAAGAGCAACCAAAGCAGATCTTTCTAAACCAATCGATTTTGAAATCACTACACAGCGATACCAAGGTCCAAAAAGAGTTCCAATGCCTGAGGATAGTGCAAAAAAGTCAGTTTTACCCTTAAAGGTTCTCTGCAGCTGCGTTCTATCTAAAGGAAGAGCCAATGAACTTGACTTTGCGTTTTTCAATGAAGTCACAACCGAAGAGGGATGTCCTGAATTTAGTGGATTCAACACCAAACTTTCAAGGGAAACAGGTCAGTCATTAAAACCAAAGACTCAGGCGGTTTATCTACCACTGATTGACATGCCACCTGCAGACCCGGACACCATGATGACAGCAATGCACGAAGGGATGAGATTAACTAATGAAAGGGGACAGAAGAACCTTGTCTTTACAAGTGATCAACAGCTGTATAAGGTTGCTGTAGATATGAAATGGTCCCACCAAGATACATTCTCTGATGTGATAATCCGTCTAGGGGGGATGCATATGCTTATGAGTTTTGTCGGAGCTGTGGGAACTCTCATGGATGGTTCGGGATTATCAGAACTTATGTCAACTGCTTTTTCGGGTGTTGCGAAAATGCTAACTGGAAAAAAGTTCCCCCAGAATATAAGAGCACTAAGGATTATTGTTGAAGAGCTGTTAAGAAAAACCATTTCCAATGATGGCATTCAGAACATGGCCGACCTTCAAGCAGCCTTAGAGCAAGTGGCAAGCAAGAGCAAGACATCAAAGCTTTGGGTAGAGTGTTTGATTAAAGCCGTATTCATCATGATGCTTTATGTAAGAGCTGAACGTGAGGGTGACTGGCCTTTGCATCTCGTTGCTGTCAAAGCTATGCTGCCGTACTTCTTCACTTCTGGGCATGTGAACTATGCAAGATATGGACTTTACTACCTGAGATCTATGGAATCATTACAAGAAGAGCAAATTTCCAAATTCATGAAAGGTGAGCATGTTATGCGGCATATCCCTGGGCTTTGGAATGGAATATGGAGCGACATGTATATAGAGACCACGTTTATGCGCTACGGACATGGCCCTGGTGGAATCATTGGTATCACGTTGAAACCTGAAACACTGAAGACATGGGCACTTGGTCTGCACATTTGTTCGCGCCTTCAGCAAGACGTTTACAGCCTTACAGGTGATGAAGAAGAAGCGACACAAGAGATTCACAAGGAAGAGAGGAAGGCAAGAATTGAGGCAGACGCAGCTGACAGAGATGCTATCAGGAAAAAACTTGAATTGTGCATTAATCCACTAGATCCTGATCTACATCCTCCAAGTATCGTCAATATCATAAGTGGCCAGATTGCTGATGGAGCTGTAACAGTTCATGATGCTGTAGATATTGGGAAGAAGAAGATGACAGAGTATGAGAGTGGTTGGCCAGCAGGATTCCATAACACGATTTCTAAAGGGGTGAAAACCATTGCTGATGGAAAAAAGCACATCAAGATTGGATCAAAGAAGTTGTACGATACCACAGTCATATACAGTAGAGTCATTGGCATCCAAGCTAGCTCTAGAGATATTGATATACAAGATGTTATGAGCCATGAATTGTCACCAGTTCCCACCTCAATGTTTCAAGATTCCGGTAAGATGAGAATATGCAAATCTAAAGCAGATCTAAAAAATCGACTGTCAAGGCTAGAATCGTCTAGAGTTGCTGATGCTACGACGCATGGAGCAACAATACTCGATGGCTCAGCTGTGTTATGGGTAGTCCATTGGCCAGCAAAAGGTGTTGTATCAGATTACATTAGCAATTTCAAATCCTACCTTCAAAGACAGCTGCGTACCTGTGATGTATACCTGGTTTTTGATAGATATAGAGATTATAGCACTAAAGCCTCGACAAGAGATGAACGCGAATGTGAAGCAAGCAGAGTCTACCAGCTAACAGAAAACATGCCTCTACCATCACAAAAGGCCATCCTAACTGTTGCAGCAAACAAGAAACAGCTGACATCAATGATTTGCGAAAATGTCATTAAAGATCAATCATTTCATGGCCATACATCAGTGAACAAGCTAGTCATTACTGGTACCAACAATGCACCCACAGAGATACACAAAGGTGTTATTATTCACAGGCGCGATATCTCAACGTCTCACGAAGAAGCAGACAATATCATAGTCCAGCAAGCTATTTTGTGCGCAAAGATGAAGTCCAATACCATTAATGTTGTGGCAGATGACACAGATGTGTTCTTACTACTGCTGTACCATTACTTTGAAGAAAATCTTTATAATGAGTTTACCATGCGCTCTCCCATTCAAGAAAGATCTGTTATTGACATCAAAGCCACTGTGGAAGCTCATAAGCCAATAATTCCTGGTCTTCTGGCAGCACATGCATTATCTGGGTGTGACACTGTTCCCACCTTCTTTGGGATCGGTAAAGCAATTGCTTTGAAAAAGCTAATCGCCTTTCCAGACTCTCTATCCAAGATGGGGTGTGTTGATGCCCAAATGAGTGATGTCATCAGTGAAGCAACCGGCTTCATTACTTCCTGTTATAATGGAAAAATCAAAGCCAACTCTATGTCAGAAATGCGCTATAAGATGTGGGCGGCAAAGTTTGGCAATGGCGTCACTACTGCACCAAAGCTTCCTACACTGCCTCCAACAACAGAAGCTTTTGCGGAGAATGTGAAGAGAGCTCATCTGCAAACTGTCATCTGGAAGTCAGCTACTTCATATGATCCGCCAGCACTTGACCCAACAGAATATGGATATACGAAGAACGAAGAGCTCAAGATCCTGCTTCCAACAACTGTACCTTGTGGTGTAAAATTGGCGCCTGATTGTGTTCTTAAATTAATACGGTGCAACTGCAATGCGGATAAAAACCCTTGCCGTACCTTGAGATGTAACTGCAACAGTTCAAAGCTGCCATGTACCCTTTTTTGTAACTGCAATGCGGAAAACAACTGTCTCAACAAACTTACTTGACTTTGATGACACACTCTGTAGTCAGGTCAGGTTTAAGAACCTGCTACTGGTACCATGTAACCCAGTGCAACCTGCCGCATGGACGGGTGGTCGGCGTCTAAACTGGCTCCCCCACCAGTGTTAACTGGTGAGGAGGGTGGCATGACACCCAGCAGGACTAAAAACAAGACCTGTCAAAGGGCGGAGGAGCTTCTTGTGAGCCAACGGCCATTATGTACAATATATCAGACACGAGAAACTTTAACAGTTTAAAATATCCAGACAAGACAGCTACCAACTCCTTGTTATATTTAAGCTATTCCAAAGTACAATAAGGTATGTGGTCAAAACCAAATGTCACATATTGTAATAACATGAAAACAATGATATTTAAAGTAGTAAAAAGGAGACCGAATAAGGATATAATATTCTTGTTCTGACGTTTTGGAGCCATCACGCTTCATTATCATGCAAAGAATAATAAATTATTAGAATAATTAGATTAACTGTGTTCTTTGTAAGCGAACTCCTTACACTAATGGAGCGTGATGGTTCCGAAACGTTAGAACAAGAATATTATATCCTTATTCAGTCTCCTTTTTACTACTTTAAATGTTTCAAAATCGTTACTCATAACAATGCTATTGCTAGATATAATCAAATATTTCTGAAAATAACAAATCAGAGTACCATCATAGTCAATATATATTACATGGAGCCAATAAATATAAAATTTGAAGCTAAAAATTGAGTTTTCATAACAAAAAAACTACTTTTGAATGATTTTAAAGTTTCTCACCACAGGAAGCCCAACACTTGGAATAAAATTTAAAAAAAAGCTAATTACATTATTATTCTCAAGAATTTCAACGTGTCCTTGGTAATATTCCTTATCCCCAGACTACATACTCTTATAAAATGAAATGAAAATAAAGATTGTTTAAAATGAAGTACTTTTAAACGAATTTCTGTTTTTCACCACAGGAAGCCCAACCAATGCAATTTGAAAATTTAAAAATAGCTTATTATCTTGAGATGCCCAAGGGTGACAAAGTGTCATCCAGCATTTTCTTCAAGTCTACACCCCATAGATTAATAAAACAGCAAAAACAATTGTATTGACTACCATGCAAGGTATACCATGCTGGCTGCCGGACTATTGCTAAACCCAGTCTGCTTACAGAAATATTATTATAAATACTTACTAAAGTATTCTATTACAATAGCATTATCAGTTATTGACCACAGATCGTGATTTCAGGACCATTATCGGTTGACGGTTGAAGTCTGCATTTTGAAATTTACAAGAATCGATTCATTTATGCAAATTTCAAAACAAATTCAATGAACAAATTGAATGTTCTAACCTCGATAGGAACGCTTCAGTAGGTTTGGCTTTAAACTTGTCAAACATAACAAGCCGCAGCCAATTAAGTTTCTAAAACTGCAGGGTTCCCAGTTGCTAGGTCAATGAGGTCATAATTTCATAATCAGTGGTGAGGTGATGATGTTTGGCTTTTGTTTAAAGTGATCTGGACAACATCACAAATGTAAAAATGATGCGTTTATTCCGCTTATTCGCTGGAGAACTTGAACTCTGCTCGTTTCTTAGGTACAAAACATCGCAAATATACGCAGAGTATCTCGGAATCCCTTCCTCAGATCAACAAAGTTTGATTGTGAAGCATATAGACTGAAACCTTCACAATACATAGCACTGAACGCCTCCGACAGAAGTATAAAGAGTAATATAGAAAGTCCGAATGGTCAGTAGAGGTAAACAATCTTTATGGTATTCGTCTTGATCAAGTGGCTTTTTCGGTCGTACTAAGCTATCTTGTTGTTTGCGTATATAACTCTCAAAGTTTCTTGTTTGGATTTTTATTGCTTTCCTAGTTAGGCATAATAACTCTTGTCTCAAACACAAAACCGATTGTTACAATACAAAGTAAATAGAAATTTTACTGACCTCAGGTTTGGTGCCAAAATTAATATTCAAGTATTCTAATTCAAAGTATTGGTTCGAATGTCAAATTGGAGAGCCATTGTTAGAATTCCTCATGACAAAGAAAGCAAACAACTCGTCAAAATTTTTCTTTTACTAACTGGCAAACTATCATTTCGTCGCTCAACTCCCCCAGCTTGAAATGTATGTTTTGATTTTCATATTTGATGTTTATATCCGGTTGTCAATCAGACCAATCAGAAGCATGCGTTTGTGGATGAACGCGTTTTGCAAAATGACAAGGGCTGCTGGCAGGCGTTCCCTTCCTCTCTCTTGTCTCGCCCCAGGAACGCCGAGCTACGCAGGCTACTTTTGTCCAGGTTCAAGTCCTGGTTTGGGCAAGAATTACATGTGAGTTGAGTTTGTTTGAAGTGTTGTTCTTTTTCATGCCACAAGGGTTTTATGGTTCTCTGGTTTCCTTCCTCTAGAAACATCAACACATTGTGTGATAAAATATTTAATGTAGGGGTAAAGTAGTGAGTGTTGTCTGATTCTCCGTAAAAGAGAAAGAGATTAAAACAAAAGGCAATAGAAAGAAATTTGTAACACTGTAAAAAAAATGTAAATTCCACTTTAATGGCATTTTGAGCTTTAGCCCTTTGTCAGAGTAAATTTCTTTTTACTCCGACAAAGGGCTAATTAAAGCTCAAACTTCAGTAAAGTTAAGTCAACTTTTTTTTTATGGTGGTACAAATTTCATTCTATTACCTATCGTTTATATCAAACACCAACGCAGCCTATACTAGTTTACTCGCTAGTTTCCATTTAAGATTAAAATGTTAAAAACATGTAGTGTACCTTGAAATAACCAAGAAATGGCCTTCTACTGAATTGTTTCTTTCCTTTGGTTGGCTTCTCAATCAAATCATGACTTGTCACATCAATACCACGGCTTTTGTCAAACAGAAATCCATTGTACTCCTTGGACTGGAGGAAATGCATATTATTTATCAACATGCAGTCAGAAAAAATTACAGATACTTTGAATTATGAATATTATAGACTAATATCATGAGAATGGAACTACAGTACAGTGGAACCCCGCCTTACGGCCACCCGCTTAAAAAGGCCACCCTGTTATTGCGGCCAGTTTTTCAGGTCGACGAAATGCATGCCCATACATTTTCTATAAAATTTACCCGCTTAATACGGCCACCCCGTTAATACGGCCACTTTAGGCTGTCCCTTCGGTGGCCGGATTAACGGGGTTCCACTGTAGATATTTAGTAAAGGTCAATTGTACAAAAACAAACCAATAAGTGAATATCTATATAATATCGAGTTATAGAGCATGCTGGAATTTTAAGAAGATGAGAGAAGCATTTGGAGAAGCATGACTCATAGCAGAGTGCTTCTAAGCGCTTCTTGAGTCTTCTTAAACTTTCCAAGTTCTCTATAGCTTGACAGAGCACTGCTGCCAAGTTTTCTATTTCTTTTATAAAATATTCAGTTGTTAAAATCAAATGAATAGACGTTCTGTGCTCTGTTGAGTTATAGAGGATGCTTCTCATGCATGATCAGCCAATCAGAGTGCGAGATTTATTTCAAATATTTTATGACTTTTGGAAACTATAATAGAACAAAGGTAAAAGCAAATACAAACAGGAAGGAGAGAAATGCAACTCACCCTAAACATGGGGCCAGCAACATCAGATGTAATACACTCCCAGTTGGCTTTGCTGTTCTTTAGTTTCTTTAGTCCTTTGATTGTAGGATGATTCAGTTGCTCTTTTATCTGAAACATTATAAAATTTACATCACATCATGCATGATATTACTAAATATTAGTCGTTACATTATGTACTTGAGTGAAATGCTGCAAGCGAGTGCAAAATGGTACAATAAAATAATAGTTTATTTGTTCGATGATAGTTATAAATGAGCTGTTTACATAATATTCCACAGGCAGACCAACCTTGCATGGCTATTCAGTAAGCGAATATGTAAGCATTATGTTCAATAACTTTGTTTGTGACCTTGATCAATGCTGCCAGTAATAAATAAGTTTGATTTTGACATTATACAACTCGGATAATTTGATGACTTAGCCTAGTTAAATTTGAATGTACGAAGCATGATGTGACATCCCATAATTTGAGCACAGCAGTCACTGACAATATGTATTGCATATAAGTTGGTACTGCTGACCATTGACCGTGAGTCGATATCGTCTAGACCCAGTGCACAGAAATCATCTCCCACCACGATAATTTATGCACAAAATCTAGTTGCTTTAAGACCATAAAATGCCCGGGATCTACGCAGCCATACGCAACACAGGAAGCCCGACCACATTAGTTTGCTTGCAGCAATTATGTAGTGCTTATAAATAAATTATAAAGGCCAATTTAATCGGTACAACTTTTCCCTATAACTACATTTGTATCACACGTAACTCGATGACGCCATCCTTACGGCACAAATTGCTTTGTGTAAGTTAACCATACAACTTGCTTATGGCTGTTGCATGCAACACAAAACTGGCTTCAAAGTTGTGCAACATTTTAGCAAAATCACTACCAATTTTGGTAAACTGCAGTAACAAAAAAAAAGAGGGTGAGAGGATTAATTTGGCAGAATGGCAAACAGAAGCTTAATAAGAAATCCCCACAAATTGGATTAAAAATGTGAAGAAACAAAACAGAAATCTTTCACCATAGTTTATAGAGGGGACTGGTTAGGAAACTTTTTGTTGTACTTCTTTGTTTGCATTTCGAAGTTGAACCTGTCTTGACCGTGCACAACATTTTCTTTATGGCCAATCAAAATTGCAAAATGAGTCAACATAAACTTTTTCTATGAGATTATTGTAAGGAATATTGTAATATTTGTTCTAAATCTTTGAGTACTTTGAAGCAACAGCCAAAATAATGATTTTTGGTCTGTTAACTCAGACGTATCCAATATGGCTAAAACAATTGCGAAACAAAAGATTATGCACGGTCACGCTTGAAAAAAAGTGTACAAAAACATACAGCAAAGGGCTTCATAACCATTTCCCTCTACTAACTATGCTTTCACAATCGAGGAAATAGAGAAGAAAAAGCTTAATGGCCTCAGTGATTTTAGATTTCCGTGTTGAAACAATAGAACATGTCCCTTCCTATTCCAATTCCCCAAAAATATATAACCACGATCACAGACACTCACCTTCAAAATGGCTTCCTCATCACCAATCTCTTGGAAAACAGCCAGGCTGATCCTGTAAGGAAAGAAAGCAAAGATATCAGGATAGAGCTTTGAGATATATGTAACACAATACAATTACAAATGTTAATTGGTTTGTATAATTATGTAACAATTAATAATGACTGCTTTTTATTCTTGGAAACATTCTGGGTAGTAACTACTTGGTTTAGGCAGTCACATAATGGTTATTCAATATTATATAGGGTTAAGAAATATTTGTCATCTGTTGTAATGACAGCAATTTACCACCAATGTTTGCTATATGCACACAGAGTTTGTGAAGTGAGTATGTGATTCTATATTTTTCTACCTTTCATAATAACCATTATGTGACTGCCTACACCAAATTCTGCAGTAGACTCTATATATTCTGTTACATACACATGCAGTTTCCATCAATCATAAATGTCAAGTATGCCGATCTGTGGAGTTTATTTTTAATGTCTGGAAAAATTCAAGTGGTTGAAAGTATGAAACTTAGCAGTGTTGTGATTTGGTCTTGAATGTTATACTGGAAATAGTCTTGAGCAGTTAATATACAGTGCTTTTCATCACATGACAACCAACATTAATCATGAAAAGGTGGTTTACGATGCCATCAATAAATATTTTGATTGACAGCAGTTAAAGAATGCCTTTTACACATTGCTATCTGATTTTTTTCCACATTATGAAAGGAACGTCTGTAAAAGACAAGCAAATAGAAACTAGCGAGTAAACTAGTATAGGCTGCGTTGGTGTTTGATATAAACGATAGGTAATATGATGAAATTATAACACTGTAAAAAAATGTTAACTTACATTGTAACTTTACTGAAGCTTTGAGCTTTAGCCTCTGACGAAGGTCCAACGTCAGTAAAATTAAGTTAACATTTTTTATGATAATAAACAAGAAGTTTGTTTTAAAATCTGCAAAACTAATTGCAAAAGCAAGTACGTATATATGTAATTGTTAACAATGCTGTCATTTGATCTCAAAATTCATACTTGCATAGAGAGACTCAAATGTCTATGATAGCTGATGATAGTTGAAGGTGGAGCTATCTATCATCAACTATCATCAACTATCATTGCCGTTTGACAGGGACTTACTGTTCTTTACTTTAGTTGTACTTACCCATTTGCTAAAATTGTTTTACAAATCACTTCTATCACCCCTTCATTAGATGCTTTCTCGTTGCTGAAACACTGGAGATTCCATGATATCATACGCACGACATCACGTTTACCATATTGCAGGCTGTTGTCATGGGCAACAGGGTTGAGCTTGATATCAGAGCAAGGTTTGTTAGAATTATCTTCAAGTTCTCCAACCTTTAGATGCGATGACAACTTGCTGAGTGATCTTTTGCTGATGCCCCTTATAGCGACAAGATCCCCAAGCTCATGGAATAAGCCATGTTGTTCTCTATATTGTATTATCTTCTTGGCCAGGGCTGGCCCGATGCCAACAGCATCATCTAACTCATCTTCTGTCGCAGTGTTGATGTCCAGTTTTTCATTATCTGCAAGCTCCTCATTATCATCTGTGTTATCATTTTCACTTTTTGATGAATGCTTTTTACGATGTTTTAGCTTCTTTCTTCCTCCTTTATCCTCTCCTCCTTCTTCTCCTCCTCCTTCTTCATCATCATCAGGCAACCAATCAGAGTCACTCTCCCTTCTTTCCTTGCGTTTCTTTCTACTAAAAGACCTTCGGAAACTAAAGCTTTTTCTCTTCTTCTTGAGAGGGGGTTGTTGTTGACGTTGCAATGACAATGCACCAGTAGCGTCTTTCTCAATTTTGAAAGTTCCATCGAAGGTCACTTGCAAAGGAGCTCCAGTGTTTTCTAGCACTTGAACAACATCACAAACACCTTTGAGTCTTCCTTTTGAAGATGCCTCGGCTAATTTCTCCGCAATCTCTGCTCGTACTCCTGCTTTCTTCAAGTCTTCAGAGCCGACCTTATCAAGGGAGACAGTGTGCTTCTTGCTTTCATTTCTGATTTCTTCACTTGTATGTTCGTCTTCGTGCGGTTTGTTGGTTTCTGAAGCGCTAGGCTCTCCTTGATCTTGATCTTTAGTTATTACACTTGGCTTATTTCCCATGCTTTTGAATTAAAAAAAACTTAATTAATAATAGAAGTTCGAAATATCTTTCGTAAGATAAAAACAAGCTGGTAATATTGTGCTAAATAAACACTGGATTCCTCTTTCAGTAAACAAATATTCTTTCTGGGAAGTTTGGGAAGTTCGATTTGTTGTTCTGGGAATTATAAAACCGCTGACCTCATATATCATCCGCCCCATGGGCCTTTTCGGTCTTTTATAATATAGGTAGTACGACTTTTTTCGACCTTGTTTTTTTACATTAAGTATTTTTTTTATTGGTGATTTTCATTTTTTGCTAAAATGTATTATTAAATATGAGCCTAAATCAAATAAGTCGAACCAGGAGTCCATTACTGGTTCCTAGTAATGGGCTCCTGGTCGAACAGATATGTTTTTTAATTAGCTCTACGTCCGGTCGGGTGACCTCGCTGAGAATCCTTCCCGGAATCAGACGCGAAGACACTTTCCACAACAGTAAGAGGCTTCTGGCTAATTTCCCGGAATGTTTTACTTCGCTACTAAGTTAACTGAATATGTAGCGATGCCTTGCTAATGAACGCTTCTGGATATAGAAAGCTCCTATTGGAGATCGCTCGCCAAATCAGTCGCGATGATTTGGACACGATGCAGTTTTTGGCTCCCGCTTTCTGTGGAAACGTTTGTCGTGATGATGATGTTACAAAAAGAGAAAATACAAAAAGTTTGTTATTGGAAGTTTTTGATTTTTTTTCGGTTGTTGGAGAATACAGGTACACTTAGCTGTAAAAAGCTGGAAGATCTACAAGAGTTGTTGGTAACGGCATCAAGGCAAGATCTAGCAGACAAGATTACTAACTTTCAACTTAGAACTGCATAACCTCCACGGAAGTCGTGGCGACCGCGAGTGTAGCTGTTTGTCATCAAGCCTTAGTAACAAATGAACGAAAAGAAGGTAATCCTTTAAACTTTATTATAAACAAACCACTTTTTAATAAGCATGTGGCCTGTGTATATAGGGTGACTGACTCAAGAAATGAAATTTAGCGGCTGTAAAAAGCTAAAAATGAAGTGTCTATAAGGTAGTTCTACCTATTGTCGCGCACATCCTATTATCGTGCTTTTCGTAAAAAATAATATATATCTTCTATTCTGCGTAAAAGTGTATTGAAAAAAGTGGACCAAAAAAGTGGGTTGCAACAGAATAAGCAGCCATAATTGTTTTAATTAATTTTGAAGCAGTTTTCCAATAATATTTTCTCAACTTGCGTTTCGCTGAAAACGATGTTGCTAAATGGCCGCCGGAGTGCACTACCTCAGGCTGATAGAAAAATTATAAAAAGTGCGAAAGAAGATGGAAACAAATTGAAACAATTGGACAGTTGTTTTTAATACCATAAAGATTTTCAAACTGAAAATTTCGGTTGAGTTTGTATGCATTTTTCACAATCAGAGAAACCAAAATGTTTCAGACACTTCAATCACCAATCAGGGCACTTTTGCCGCTCATTTCCATATGAATTAGTTTTCAAAGAAATGTCGCTTGCACTGAAAGCGCGCCATAAAAAAATACCCCACAATTTTTTTTGAAACTTTTTCTTCCTCAGGATCTTTTATTTGATGTAGTCATAAGCCATTATGTTAAATGACAAAATGCATGCAATTACGTTAAGTTTTGGCTACCGTTCGATAATAAGCAGAGCCCAGCGATAATAGGTAGACGATTCCTTTCATTTTTCCTTATATATTTTGACATTGAAAAAAGTAATCTTTCCTATTAATCTTCAACAACATAAGTTTAGACCTAAATATTATTATACCACATGTATTTTACGAGAACGATCCTCGAAAAGCGAAAGTGCGCGATAATAGGTAGGACTACCTTATATGTCCTCCAACCGGACAGTGTTTTAAAAAAACCTAAATGTCCGCCAATCGATTTTGACTGTGGTGTATTTGTATGTCAGTTTCTCACAATATTGCAGTTACTAATTCCATTTGATTCATGTCCAATCATTTTTTTCATTTTTTTTCTTTTGAAACTGTCCGTCAACCAGCTCCGATCGAAAAATGTCTATTATAGGCCGAGCGCCGAACAAGCTTCGAATTCTCAAGTATCAACGCTCAAGAGAAGGATTTTGAAAACCTAAACAAACTAAATTCGCTTTTGTTTGACCGGATTTAAAAAAAGAAAAAATCGATTGACAATCAATCAATTTCATTCCACATCTTCAGCGAACATGTTTGCTGTAGCCATTGTGGTTGGCATCCGTAGAATACCATGTTTCATTTTGAAGCCATCAAAAGTTGTAGTTCTTCGTAAAGGACGGACATTTTGATTTAGTTTTTTTTTTAATCTGTCCGGTAAGGGGTGAAATGTGCTTGAGAACACAAGAGCTATTATTAAAATGGCCCCGACCTGCATCATGTCTAGTAGACCATGCCGTACCAAATGCTCGAGTTTCTATTTATACATTGTGTTTGCAATGAATACATTAAATCATTTACCTGCAGTATTACTCGGCTAAAAGTAGTTTTCTCAGCTGTACTGAGCTGTTTTAAGATCGTTGTGGAACCAAGAAAAAAAATTGTTATGAAGACTTGATAATTTTGAGTTTTCGAGGAATTTTTGCATATTTTGTTTTCTTTCGTTTCAGACGTTTGTGAAGACAGTGTTAATCCCCTAAATAAGGTAAAATATGATAGTGTGGCTGCTATTAATTTTATATAACAAATGTAAAAACACTTTTTCACTTGGGAAAATTATATAATATAACTTACAACTCTATCAGGTCTTATTCCTGAAGTAATTAAATTGTTAAATTATTAATTGTCTACTGCCATCTAAATTTTCTGAAACACTGTCCTGATTGCAAATTTGTATTTATTTTATAAAAGGAAGTGACCCATAAAGAGAATGAATCTTCTGCAAAGGTACAAGTGTCTGATTAATTAATATAGATGATCATATAGATGATCATATACTCATACACAATTTAATATAGATGAATAATAGAGTACAAACACTAAAAGTGTGCAATACTTTGTACTATTTACCACTAAATAGTGTTGATTAAACAATAGAGAACAAAAGGATTTGCACAATTTAGCAGTATTTAGTGGTATTTATGTTGCACACTTTTAGTGTTTGTACTCTATAAAGTTAAATTGAGTTTAAACATTTGGAAATATAGCCATTAGAGAAACTAATCAATAATTGATGATGAAAATATCAAAGAAAAGATGGAGTAGGACGATTTGTTATGCAAAATCATTAACACTTATTTTGAAAATTTGTTTAAATTTTTCCCTTGAGGATGTATTTTTCCTCTCTGGAGAGCCATTCTGTGATCAAAGCCTAGTTTTCACTAGCGACGCAAGCACAAGCGCAAATACAAGCGCAAGCGCAAGATACCTTATTTCGTCGATCGTGAAAACCGTTTGACGCAGTGATAGCGCAAGCGCAAGCGCAAGATATCAAACATTTTCCTTTTTTCTTGCGTTTGCGCTTGTGCTTGCGCGTGGCACTAGTGAATAGTTTGTTTGCGCTTGCGCTTATTCACGTCTCGTTTTCACATGCTTGTGCTTGCGCTTGCGCTTGCGTTTGCGCTTGCGTTGCGTCGCTAGTGAAAACCAGGCTTTAATTTGTTCTATATAGACCCATAGCGGGGGAAGGGCCCCGGGCCCTCGCCTTAAAGGCTCGTCCAATTTTGAAAACTTTCAAAACATCACTCGTACCTATTAATTACAAATTGTACTCAAGATCGTGCGATTTCCTATACTAATGGCTCAGTGATAAAACAGCGGATATTTCCGGTTAAGGGTGGGGGACAATAATTTCGCTGTACATGAAGATTGTATAGGTATTTACAATATAGAGAGAACAACAGCAGATGAAATCATACAAGTACTCAAGGATGTCCTAGTCTCAATAAACCTGTTAATGGTTACCTGTTAATGGTTACCTGTTAATGGTTACTATGGATCCCTCGTTAAATATAGTTATTGTATTCTATTGTATTGTAACCTCATAATCCAGCATGGAATCAATGAGTAACTTAGGATATTCTTGGTGGTACGATAAAGCTTTTGTAAGTCGGGCCCACCAGATATATTTATCCAGCTACGGGCCTGCTATAAGATACATTTTTATAAATAAGTGTGTAAAAGTCGTAGCTTTTTTTCAATCCAGGCCAGGAAAAGGGAAAAGAAAAAAGGGCCAAAGAAAGAAAAAAACAGATTAAAGCAGATGAAGGTATTTATTACCCTTGATTAATTGTTTTCATACTTTTTCATACTATTTATTTCATTTTTTAATTAAGTGTCTTATTTTACATGTTTTATTTAATTTATCTTTATTGCGAGGGCGTTGAACGCCAAAAGAATAATTTGCAACATACATTAAATAAAGTATTGAATAAAACATTTAATAAAACAATGTATGGTTAACAATTTAACTCAGAGAGTGCCAGATTAAAAGACATTGAAGCTGCAAAAGAACACGGAGCATCGAAAACAGCATCTCAGAAAAAAGATGACAAGAGTAACGAGAATTTAGTTGTGACAAACCAAATTAACCAAGTACAAGCTGACAATGCTGAGAAAACGCAAGAGGGAAAAGAAGTTAGCAAAGATCCACCGCTAGATACCAAACACCATGGCATTCACAAGACAATTGTCACAACCACGTCTCAGACAGGAGGTGAAACAAGTACAAGCCAAGTACTAACTGGAAATATTGAGAGAACGCAAGAGGGAAAAGATGTTAGCAAAGATCCAACGCTAAATACCAAACACTATGCCATTAACAAAATTGCAATCACAGCAATCTCTAATGTAAACCAAAGACAGGCTGGGAATCAAGAGAAACATATCTTAGCTCCACCAAGCTCCTTTCCATCCTTGCCAACAGTCACTGGTAAAGCTAGTTCTAAGCAGAATTCCTCAATAGATGTAGGAAAAGCGCCAGAAAATCATTCTTCGAAGCAAAACATGTCTTCAGAAGAGAAAGAACACGACCTAAACAAAGGTAAGCCCAGAGATGAAAAAAAGCTCAACAATTTAGCAATCATGTAAAAGAATGGGTTTTTTTCACCAGATCATCCAAAGACATCAAAAAGCGAAGTTGATTATCACGAAACCTCAGAGAATAAGTATGTCGGCTCAAGGTCATCTACAATGAAAGAAACAGGAACTCAAACAAAAAGAAATCTACCAACAAACTATGAACAAATGCCTAGTGATCAACACCGCCAACAATGCTTACCAAATATTCCACCAAATGACAGTAATCAGAACGACCAATCTTCAAGTAAATTCGAGGTAAGATAGTACATGCCTTCGCTTTAAAGATGCCTATAAAAATATGTTCTGACTGTTCTGTCGTATCTTTCAAAGGCAACTAGAGAGAAAACGAATGTTGACAATCCTAACCCAAAACCTGCAAAGAACCCTTCTTCAGGTAAGTAAAATGTAGTGTTCTTTTTTCCCCCTGAAGTCAATTTTGGCTATCTTCTGACAAATTAGTAATTATATAAATTACTTTCTTAGAAATGGCTAAAGATCCAGGAGAAAATGGCAATGCAGGCCATTCATGGTGCATTCTGTTGATATGTAACAGATGGAATTGCTGGGGGGAGAGTATACCTGTGTTTAATCGCGAGCTTTGCCTTGCATTAGCACGGGCAGGGCATTGTGTTGCTTGCTTAGTTTTTACCTCTTCTGAGGCCGAGAGAGAGGAAGCACGAAACGCAAAGGTTGAATTGATAACGTGTTCAGAGACGCCTGGATTTCAGGTAGATGACCCACAATGTTTTCTGCATCATGACCTTGATGGTCTTCCATTTTCTCCCAACTTAGTCATTGGGCACGGCAAAGTTACTGGCCCTGCTGCTGTGTTTTACTCAGAAAAAATGTCGGCCCGGCGACTGCATGTAGTCCATGATCTTCCAGACGAGTCATTAAAGTACGACAACATTGTGGATAAGCAATGCAAGGAGGAGGAATTGGCAAGATCTGCAGACTTCGTTGCTGCAATTGGAACACTTCTATGTGAAAAATGGAGTGGTCTCCTTAACCGTGATGTCATGGAAATCATTCCAGGACTTCCAATGCTTGACACCAGAAATCGTATTTCGTCACATAACGATCGATATTTCGTCCCTGCCAGATTCTGTTCTCCATGGGCAAGTGGACTAAGTGTAGCAGTTGAAGCAGTCAACAAATCCAGTAGGCGCAACACCCCTCCAGGAAAATCAACTCTGATGGTCAGGAACACTGATTCCAAAGATTCTACAAAGTCCCCGAAAAAAATTCTTAAAGAAATTGATAAAAAGAATGTTGATTTGAATACGAAAGAACTGCCAGAAAGAAAACAAGCCCTAATTGATCTTCAAGGAGCCACGTTGTTCTTATCGCCAGCAAGAACTGAAGCGTTTGGTGTGACTTCTTTGGATGCAATTGCAATTGGAATACCAATTGTCATAAGCTCACGCAGTGGTCTTGCCTATACCATTCGCAAACACCTTGCTGAACAGTTTCATGATTGTATAAACGAAATTTCATCAGAATGTTCAGGCAATGTTGATGATGATGATGAAGATGATGATGCCTGTGTTTGGGCAAATGAAATAGATAAAACTTCTTATGATCGCAATAAATCCTTTTCCTCAGCTGAAGCTTTGAGGTCCGAATGGAACAAGATATTTACTTGGGACAAAGTAGCACAGCGTGTCGTAGATGAAATTTTAAAGTCTGGTAAACTCCCCTCCAAAACAGAAAAACAGCACCAGTGCTTGATGAGCAGCAAACGAATTCCAGATTCTACCCTAGAGCTGGTTAAGGACTTGAAATTGTTTGACAAGCGACAAAAGTTCGTTCTGTTACTTTCCCCAGCTGAAGCTGCCTTGCCCGATGCAGTGCATCTTGGACTTGTACAGTGGGCAGCGGTTTTTGATTTTGATCTGAACAGTGTGACAACTGGCCACCTCAAAATGTGCGAAACTTTCTTCGAGAACAACGGAAAACCTGCATGCAGAATGATGCCTCCTTCCCAAAATGAAGAAGTAAAACATTTGCCAAATGGTATTCCATGGATTTTACTTCAAGGCACGCCAGACATGCCAAGAAATATTGACAACAATTTGGATTGGATTAATGAAATTCTCATTCAAATGAAGAAGAGGTATTCCTGTCCGGTCACACTCCTAACAATATGGACGAAAGCAAATCAAAACAGACGAGTTTATAAGCAGCTGTACGACGTACTCAATGGATTCAAGATAATACCATTCTGGAAGAATGCTGTCCAGGTTAAGCTAATCTCCGCTTCAAACAAAGAGGATGGCAGGCTTGAAGACATTGCGGAAGACTGGAATACCAAGATACTCAATGTGGATCTCTCAGAATTCTTCAGAGCTATCTACAGCACCGCCATCTCTAATTCTTCGTATGACGCCAATGTAGATTTTTCCCTTCCAAAATCTGATGTCTCTGGCACAATACGGCATGAAGCACTTCCGCAATCCATGCGATGGGTCAATTCAGTACTCGACCTTCTCTATTCTGCAGTAGGAGAAAGTCCAGAATTTGGCAAAGATGACGGTTATCATTTCTATAGAGGAGGTAAAATCTCGTGGTATGGGATAAAAATGGATTATGCAGTGGAAAGGGAGTCGTGGGAGCCCATTAAGAAAGTCATTGAGCGCGAATTGGAGTACTCGGGAGCAACTCGTTTGAAACTGTTTCATCAACGTGGAACAGGAGGAACAACGGCTGCAAGGAAAATTCTTTACGATTTTCACTTACAATATCCTTGTGTTTGCCTCAAAGCTATCAACCAAGAAACCTTTCTGGCGATCAAAGCCGTCTGGCAGTTCTGTGCACTTCCAATTCTGATTTTAGCTGATATAAAGGACTGTACAGGTGCAGATACCTATGACATCGAAGTGCTATATAGCAACCTTTCCAACGACAAAATACCCTGTCTTATTATGCACGTTGTACACCGTCAACTTCACGAACAGCAGAAACAGCATAAAGATCCCCTTACTTTGGCAAAAACCCTTACGCAAGAAGAAAAACACATGTTTTACAAGGTTTATAGTTCACAAAGTCCCGACAAAAAATCAAATCTTCACTCACTTGAGATGATGGATGAGCAACTTCAAACCCCGTTCTATTACGGGCTTGTGGCATTTGGTGACGAGTTTAAAGGACTAGAACCATTTGTAAAAGATTGTTTGGAGGATCTTGATAAAGCAAAGATGAAGGCTATGTGTTTGCTCGGTATATCTTGGTACTATGGCCAAAGAGAAGTGCCCTTAAGTTCTCTTGCGGGAATCTTCGACTTAAAACCCCGTCAACTACATTCAATTGATGACGTTCTACCACCCAATGCCACGGAGCTTCTTATTGAAGAGAATTACGGATTCTGGAGACCCCGTCACTACACCATTGGCAGGGAAATCATTCGTCAGCTTTTAACTCTACCCCACGATATCAGTAAAGACAACTGGAAACTTCACCTGGCCAATACAGCTATAGAGTTGATTGGCTTTATTGAAGAAGATCTACTTGTCGCTATACTTATCAATCGTATTTCCGATGAAAATACCTTCAAGCAGTTTTCTTCTCTTATTGAAGATATTCCCGAGAAAGAAGACGTTATCAGAGTCTTTCAAGAAGCCATACGAGCCCACCCAGAAAACCCTTTCTTCAAGGCTCATCTTGGTAGATTTTTTAGCGCGAAGATGGGAATAGATGGTTTTGTTGATGCCCTCCGATGCACAGACGAAGGCATTTCCCTTGCTACTGAGTTGAGCAGAAATGTCCGACGCAAACTTACACAGATGAAAGGGATTGTGTACAAAAGACAAGTGAAGAACAAAATTGGCAAGGATGCACCATTGGAAGAGATAATTGAGCTTGCCGTGAAGGGTGTTCAGGCCTTTACACGTGCTGTTGATATCTCTTCAGATCAGTCTGAATGTGCGTGTATCCCACAAGTAAGAATGATGTGTGACATCTTCAAATACATCAACCGCATTGTAAGAGGAGGGATCTTTCACTACTTGGAATCATCTAATGCACATCCATTTATTCTGAGTAGCATTACAGACACTTCAGATGTTTTAGAGACAGTGTCTGACAGTATGTATTATCCAGAGCTACGCAGAATTCTCTTCAGATTTGGATGTGGTGAACAGACAGGGAACAAAGAAGATCTGATAGCGCATTTTAAAGAGCTCAAGAAAACAAAAATGATGTGTACTCCCTCTATCAATCGTCAGATTGTGATTATGGAGCTTGATTTGTGCAAAGAAAAACACAAACCTGTTTCTGAGGTTGCAGGAGAGTTGATTCAACTTCTGGAAGAAGCTCTTAAGTTTGACGAAAAGATCAATCTGACAATGTGTCTGTGGATTAAAGTTGCACCGCACATTCCTGTACCTCTGATGTCTGCAGAAAGCAAAATAACAGCTTGGTCTATCAAAGGAAAGTCCGTCACTTCCTTTCTTTATCGCTATATCTTTACATGCATCCGAATACTGGAAGGTGGCGGTGACCAATATAAAGATGAATTACAAAAGACACGGTGTCAGCTGGAGGATGCAGTTCGTGCCACCAGTCGGGACTATCTCCGTCGTTTTGATCGTCCAGTTGTGTTTCTTGGTCACGGCAAAGGAATGGGTCAACTGGTCTTGGTCGAAGGCCGTTTCAAGGAGATAAGGAAAAAACGTACCGTCCCCGAAGAATATTCCAAGCTGTGTCGAAAGCTAACAGGAACCATAACAAAGACAGGCAAGGTTGGACAAATACAAGCTCAAGGTCTGAAAGTCTCCTTTCGTGCAGATTTGTGTGAACCAACACCACTCGTTTCAGAATCGTACATGGCAAAGAAAGTCAAGTTTTGTCTGGCTTTAACACACTTTGGAGCGGATGCTTACGACGTGAGAATAGTAGCAGAATGAGATATTTAATAGGACACTTCTTGTCAAAAGAGATGTTATTTTGACAAGAACTATTTCTCTCAGAGACAATCCTTCTTTCATTACTAATTGTATCACAGTATATTTTCACCAGACTAAGAGCTAATATGACGCTGTCAACTGACAAGTATTTTGCCAAGAACAATCATTATATTCCGAAACAATCCTTCACCATCAGAATGAGAGCTAATAATACACTGTCAATTCACAGAGTATTTTGTGAAGAACAATCATTCCTAAACAATCCTTTACCATCAGAATAAGAGCTGGACACTTTCAAATGACAGAGTATTTTATGAAGAACTAACAATATTTCATCAACAGTAGACTAAGAGCTAGGAGGACACTGGGAAATGACAAAGTATGTCCAACAACAATCCTTCAGAAGCAATCCTTCAGCAACAGTGACAGTATTTTCCCAAGAACAATCCTTAAATAGCAAATCTTTCACCATAAGAGCAGGAGCTAATAGGACACTTTTCATCAGATTGAACTGAACAATTCTTCATTATCAGTGACAAAGGTTTTTTCCAACAACAATCCTTCAGAAAGAATCCTTCACCAACAGACTAAGAGCTAATAGGACACTGGCAAATGACGAAGTATTTCCAACAACAATCCTTCAGAAAGAATCCTTCACCAACAGACTAAGAGCTAGTATTACACTGTCTAGCAAATGACAAAGAATTTCCAAGAACAATCCTGCAGAAGAAATCCTTCACCAACAGACAAAGAGCTAATAGGACACTAGCAAATGACAAAGTATTTCCAACAACAATCATTCAGAAGAAATCCTTCACCAACAGACTAAGAGCTAATAGGACACTGGCAAATGACAAAGTATTTCCAACACGAATCCTTCAGAACAATCCTTCACTAACAGTGACAAACTATTTTGCAAAGAACAATCCTTAAATAGCCAATGTTGCACCATAAGAGCAGGAGCTAATAGGACACTTCTAATCTTAAGAAACAATTCTTCATTATCAGAAAAGAGTCAAAAGGACACTGGAAAATGACAAAGGATTTTCCGAAAACAATCTTTCAAAAACAATCCTTCACTGTTAGAATAAGGGCCAATAGGACACTGACAATCGCTGGCCATCGACAGACTGTCTTTCCAAGAAAAACACACGTTTTCTTACTGATTTAATCACAGTTATTTGGAGCTGCACGATCAGAAGAAAAACTTATAGGACACTTTGACAATTTATTTCCCAAGAACAATCTTCATTACTGATTGTATCATCATAGTTAATATCCTAATCTACATTGGAACATTAGATAATCAATGGAGTAGGCTTAGTGCATGAGCTTTCAAACATGTGAACAACACATACATATATATAGAAGATGTATTGCAACTGAAAAATAGTGTTTATTCAAACACTTCAGTTAGTAGTATTGTGTGGATATCAAGTTTTCATCAATAGTGACAATCATAAGAGTAAGTTTCGATAACTGATAACTTTTATAGATACAAATGGAAACTAGCGAGTAAACTAGTATAGGCTGCGTCGGTGTTTGATATAAACCATAGTTAATAGAATGAAATTTATAACACCGTATAAAATAGAAATAGAAACTAGCGAGTAAACTAGTATAGGCTGCGTCGGTGTTTGATATAAATGATAGGTAATAGAATGAAACTAGCGAGTAAACTAGTATAGGCTGCGTCGGTGTTTGATATAAACGATAGGTAATAGAATGAAACTAACGAGTAAACTAGTATAGGCTGCGTCGGTGTTTGATATAAACGATAGGTAATAGAATGAAACTAGCGAGTAAACTAGTATAGGCTGTGTCGGTGTTTGATATAAACGATAGGTAATATAATGAAATTTGTAATACCGTAAAAAATGTTGACTTAACTTTACTGACGTTGCGAGCTTTAGCCCTTCGTCGGAGTAAGAGAGATAAGAGAGATACTTAGTGTTAATATGAGGCGGGAAAAATTGATGAACCAGTCAAAAAGCGATACGAATAAGTTAGAATTCTTTTATACGGTGTATAAGTTGCTTGTGTGACTTCAATTTGTTCTTTATAAACACCGACCACACTACTTATTATAATAATTATTACCATTTGTAGTATTGGTATTATGGATATTATATGAGCTATGGGCTTATGTATGCTGTATTCATACAAGCAGTTATATTTGATATTTAGTATTAGCACATTCCATTGCCTTTATACACGTCTTCAAGCAAGAGGATAGCTTTTAAGAATTTCCCTCATGTACTTGTAAGGGTGCTATAATTCTTATATAATCAGCATTAATAATCATGCATGTACTCGTAGAATAAAATTGATCTCTCTGGTGCTTCTTAGCCAACACTCATAAATAGGAAATTCAGTAGTGAGGTACTTTTCCACGATATTCCACTATAAATTAGTGGTGGCTGAGAAGCATTTATAGTAAGTTAAAGTCCATGGATAGTTGAGACGATCATTAAAGTTAATTAAAGATCTCACTGTCTTACTGGCAATCTTTGGTATCTCTTGCAAGCCAACATTTTGGCAACATGACTAAGAGCGCTAATAGGACAATGGCAAATGACAAAGTATTTCCAACAAGAAACCTTCAGAAGAAATCCTTCACCAAAAGACTAAGAGCGCTAACATGGCATAATCGTCTTCTTAATTCTTGTCCGACTCCCTAGCACTTCCATTTCCATTATCTTCTCCCTCTCCATTATGATGTCCAAACCATCTTAACTTGATTATTGCATGGACTTTCCTTGTTATTCGTTGACACTTCAATTACTTTTGCCCGATGCAAAGAGATACCTCAAAAACTAGTACTTTTACCCCTAGATACGGCGAGCATAGCCGATACGTTTATCCCCGTGATAAGACGAGCATACACAATACGTTTATCCCCGAGATACGGCGAGCATTAGCCGATACTTTTACCACGAGTCCCCCGCTCCCGGGACTTTTGCTTATCTACTGATGTACTTATTCATTCCTTATCTTATCTCTCTCTTTCACAGAAGTAAAATATCAAATTAAAATAATTGTACTTAGTAGCCAAATATCATTCTCCTGTTGTAACGACGTACGTGATCGCAGGTCAAGATGGCGATGACTAAAGATGACGATTTGTGATGACAAAAAACGATCTAGAATGAAATGACTTGTTCTGAAACGTTGTATTCGTTCTTTCATACCTAAGCAAGGCCCTTTGTTGCCAGCGTAAGCAGTTTTCAGACTGGCTTCTTGATAAATAGCTTTACACTTTAAAGAAGAAAAGCATTTAACATGTATTTCTACAAAAGTTGATAAGTCTCAGAGTGGTAACATAAGCATAACTTACTTACTTACTTACTTATTACAGATACATGAAAAAAATATCAATGTATCTCATGTATCTGTATTTCACTTATACACCGAACGCATTTCAATTCAATACTTACTTATTACTTACTTACTTACTTACCTATTACTTACTTACTACTAACCTATTACTTACTTACCCTCTCACTTATTTACTTACTAATTTACTTACTATAAAGACAAAGATTTTGCGCAGAAGCTCTACACATTTACCTATAGAATATTACCGGCCTATTACATTAATATTACAGCCCATAACTGTCTATCCATCGCCTGATGAAGACTAGCAGTCGAAACGTCGCGGTCCAAACCTTCGACATTAATTCGAGACAAATGAATTACATAGTATTTATATCAACTACGATAGATATTCTTTATAATTTCATATTACCCTAGTTTAAAGAGCTAGTCTAAATAGTTAAGAAAGGAAATAAAAGTCAAATTGATTGATGTCATTTTGAAAAGATTTTATGAGAAAATGATGAGAAAATGATGAGGAATTAATCCTTTAACAAAATTAGGTCTGGTTAAAAAGAACATTGCTTGCTTATGTAGGTTCCGGGACTAAATGAAAAACACTATTGACTGCAAAATGATTTAGTTGCCAGTTGCGCGAAAATAATATACAAAATCTGAAATACGGTGCAAAATGAAAGAAATTGTTGTCAAAAATGGCGAATCAATACTTTTTCTCATAAAGAATAGATACTTGAAATGTTTCTTGTGGCATATTAATTATATTTCTCTGGGCATATTAATTATGATTTGGGTTCTCTTAAATGCTTTCAGTACTGCTGGAAATGATTTCGGTTCTCACAAACACTGATGACTTTGTATCGTATTTGTTCCCATCGGTATTTCACACACCAGAAGTTTTGCTCCCGGGTCATTTTGCTCCCTCGTGTGTACCAAAGATTTCACGCATATATTGTTGTCGCGAGAGCAGAATTTTGCGCCCGTAGCATGCTGCCTAATATTTAACTAGTTTAATATCAGGGACTCATTTTTGCTTGAATACTTTGTTTGAATATAATGTTTGCTTGAATACTTTAGTACATACGAGTTAGTCCAAGAGGGAGCAAAATGAACCTGAAGCAATACCCAGCAGGTGTAGAGAAAGAACTTAATGCAGCTGAACTAGGATATGGTTTCTTGTGCGTCTGTGCTTACGTCATCTCTGTTTTCATTGTGTTGCTAACGTGCTTGCGTCGTTTCTGTTCTAATTGTGTTGCTAATGCGCATATGCTTGTGTTGTTTGCGTCGTCTCGGTTCTCATTGTGTTGCTATTGCGTCTATGCTTGCGTCATCTCTGTTCTCATTGCGTTGCTAAAGCGTCTATGCTTGCTGCGTCTATGTTCTCATTGCGTTTCTCATGCGTCTGTGCTTGCGTCGTCTATGTTCTCATTGCGTTTCTCATGCGTCTGTGTTTGCGTCATCTCTGTTCTCACCGCGTTTCTCTTGCGTCTGCTTGTGGCTGCGTCGTCCCTGTTCTCATTGTGTTTCTCTTATGTCTATGCTTGTGGCTGCGTCGTCCCTGTTCTCATTGTGTTTCTCTTATGTCTATGCTTGTGGCTGCGTCGTCCCTGTTCTCATTGTGTCTCTCTTGTGTTTATGCTTGTGGCTGCGTCGTCCCTGTTCTCATTGTGTTTCTCTTGTAATAATAATAATAATAATATAATAATAAAGAAAATTTATATAGCGCTGTTTCATCTGGGGATTGCAACAGCGCTTTACAAAATTATGATAAAAGTATTTAATTAAAAATATAAAATGACAAATGGCCGCAACCTCTGTTTTTTTTTTTCGGATATACACAAACAAAAACACAACGCCAAGATATTAATACCAGTCCTACCATTATTTCCAAAAAGAAATACTCGTACAATGATGAACGCCAAACGTTGGACCAGACCTCACAAGAACCGAGAACAATAAAATGGGTAAACACGGAGAGGCGACCACTGGGGGTAAAAAGAGAATGGTAGCCCCTGCCTTCAACCCAAGCCATAGGATCGGATGTAGAATGGGAGAGAAAAACACCTAATGCACGACTTGACGTGATTTTATTGGCGAGCACAGGGCCTTTAGCAGCCCAGTGTGGGGACTGGGTGAGCCGTTCCGTCCTTCCCATATCTCATTGTGTATTCATGTGTATTGTAGGAAGTGGAAATATACTACTATACCCAGTTTACCGCTCCCTTCACCTAAGAACGCCTGGTGGCTATTAAGGAACTGAATTCGAAAATCAACCTCGTTCCCAGGGTCTTTTTCCCCCGTGGAAAAAGGCCCTGGGAACGAGGTTGTTCGAAAATGTGAAATGAACGGTAAAATTAAAAGTCAAATTAAAACGAAATAAAAACAAATAGGAAATAAAATGAAAACATGGAAAATAAAAGAAAGAAAAACAAGAAAGAAAAGATGGAATAAAAAGAAAGAAAAGAAAGAGGTTCAGTAAGAAAGGGTACATAAAAAAGGGAAAAATAAATGTGAAAAGCAGTAATAAGAAAGTGAATAAGATAAAAGTAAGTACATGGAAGTGGAAGAATAGAAAACTGGAAATAGAAAATGGAAAATAGTAAAGAGAAAAATAGGAATTGAAGAAAAGAAAAGATGGGAAAATAAACAAATGAACAACAAAATAATGGAAACAAATAAGAAAAAGTTCAAATAATAAATAAATGCTTTTGAAATAAACAGTATTTTAACATTCATTTGGATATTAAACATAATGAATTAATGTTTCACTTAAATTCTACAATTCATTTTTGGTGCAATGGATGATTTTATTAAAAAGATAAGGTGTTTGACAATTTATTTAGTCTATTTACCAACTATCTGCGTTTAATTACAATACAAAAATTGATAAAATAAAATTAGATAAAGTTATAAGAAATTACATTTCCACATTACATTGTTTCCTCAAAACACTGCCTACAAATTATCATCATATTAAGCATATATGGAAATTTTCAGAGTCAAGAATACCACCTTTGAAAAGGTGTACAATGCCCTGTGGTTTTTATTTTTGATAGGTAATAGAATGAAATTTATAACACCATAAAAAATGTTGACTTAACTTTACTGACGTTTCGAGCTTGAACCCTTCGTCCTTTACTCCTTGCTACTCCGATGAAGGGCTAAAGCTCGAAACGTCAGTAAAGCTAAGTTAACATTTTTTTACGGGGTTACAAATTTCATTCTATTACCTATCGTTTATATCAAACACCGACGCAGCCTATACTAGTTTACTCGCTAGTTTCCATTTGTTTTATTTTTTGTTTTCATAGAAACAACAACTCAGTCTAGTTGTCTAATTATTATCCTGCTTACTAAGAATTATGAACTAATAAATACAATTTGTTATTATTGATAATTAAAAATACATTATTTAAGCATCAAGACATGACTTTGTTACTTTTAAAAAGTCTAATTTGTTTTCCTAAATTTAAAAAAACTACACGTTTAAAAAAATACTTACTAATGAACTTAGCTTTATATCTATATTCTATACCTATATTAAGATAAAAATGTTTTACTTCACACCTTGAATATGGCTTTCCCTGGGATACATGAGTATTGTGTTGTGTTTAACACTAGAAAAACTATTTTGAATTTATCACTCAAGATTTACTTGATAATACTATCTAAATTTGTTAACCTAACTTTAACTATTGAATATTAGTTACCTAGTATCTAAAACCCTTTAGTTATCTAATACTTCTAAAGTAAAAATATTCTAGATTAAATAATCCAACAAACTGTTGGACTGTCTTTCTTTTTGAATTATTTTTCCACACAATTTTCAGGCTTTTTATTTAATGTCATATACACTGACTTGCTATAAACAGTGACTCTATAAAATATCAAAAATGGATCTTTATCCAAATGACTTGTTTTATAAAAATACAATAGAGTGGTTTTCATTAACCTGTGAAACAAAGTGACTTCTAATTAAAGTGTAATAGTCAAATAACAACAAAAGAACACATAATGCAATAAGGTTGTATTAAAGAGTAATACACTAAAGTGTGTTTCACAGATAAATGAAAACCATTCTATATCACAGTCTATTACTAAAAAATTGTCACACTAACCTAATGCCTTGTTCTCTCACTTCTTTGTATCACCCTCTTGGGATCTCCCTAGGGGAGGGGGGATAGTAGTATTCAATTTTTGACAATGACAATGTCTTCCTTGTCAATGATGGCAATGTCTTCAACCTTTTCATTCCCAGATGTCTTATCCATGTCACGGTCACAGTAGAACTCTCCCCACACTGGGCAATGGTCAGATACAACACCGTTGTTTGACCATCCGTTTGGTATCAAAGGATGGGTCATGCCATTACGGATTACTCCTGAAAAGAATGAAATATGAATCAAATAACATGTCATATGTCAGAATGCAAATAGAGTGCCTTTTATTTACAGCGCGACGTGCAAAAGTATTACCACATTTAATGTATTTGCATACTTCTATGCACGGGAGTTTGTACTTTAAACAGACACATTTGATGTGCAGTTATCTGATTTTACCGAATAAGGCGTGTAAAAACTTGTTTCACAGCATTAAGTCTGTGCATAGAAGTATGCGAATATATTAAAAGTGGTCATATTTTCGTGCGTCACGCTTTAACACCTATTTAATCAATTTTCAATTCAATTCAAATTTTATTTCCACTATTATGTACGTTTACATTTTGTTAAATTTATAGAGTACAAGCACTAAAAGTGTGCAGCATAAATACCACTAAATACTGCTAAATTAAAAACTCTGAAATTGCAGTCAGGATTCATTATTATCAAATTTTACGTTTGTCTCTGACTTAAAAAACTTTAGAAGAATAGACTGCTAAATTAGGCTAATTCTATTGTTCTCTATTGTCTAATCAACACTATTTACTGCTAAATAGTGCAAAGTGCTGCACACTTTTAGTGTTTGTACTCTATTATAATTACAAGAGATAAAGAGTTGATTTATTACAAATGATAGTTATTTATTGTAAGTGAATTTGGCGACCAAAGCAGCTATAAGCTTTCGAGTTGGCAGCAATAAATAGCTTCTATGAAACAAATCTAAATATGTATATATACAGGCATAGTCAGTCAAGGCTCAGTGGGAGAGCATTATGTCGATATCAACTAAACAAATACAATCGATTCTCTCACAAGAGAGCACCTACAGACAAAAAGAAAGAGGTAGCTTTTACAGGAGATGGTTGCTTATGAGGACCTTAACACAGGAAGCCTTTAACCATGAGAACCTTATTACATGAAGCCCAAACCATGCATAATAATATAATTTGTAAGACGTCTGGACACATGTCAAAAATTATCAACAAATTTCAAAATTATTGTATCTTAACTATTTGTTTGGCATATTTTTTCCGCCATGGTACTTTTTAAGATGTTTTAGGTAATGTTTCCCAAAAGGCAGCAGTCTAATGACTCTGGATGGTTGCTTATGAGAAAGGAAAAACAATGAAAAAGTCCAAAATACAAACCTTAAAGGTAAGAGAGATTTTTTACAGACTTTATATGGGAAACAAAATGGAAATTGAAATAGTGGTTGCTTACAGAAGATAGTCGCTTATGAGAATGGTCGTTCAGAGAGAGTCAACTGTAGCTATTTATAACATTAATGATCAACAATAACCTGCGCGTCCTGTGGAGTGATGTTCCTGTGTATGGCTACCAATCCATATGTTATCATAACACTTTGACCCATCCATATTAGCAGTGCTAATGTTTGTGTGCATTGTACCAGAAATAAGATTGCACATCTTTGCTTTACGGAATGAATCAAACTCTGTGAATAAAACAATAATTACAAAATATTTATTACTTATAAAGGCCCGGGCATTGACAGCCTCAACATTTGCTTCAACATTCATTCGACTTTGTTGAACGCTGAAGAATGGTTGTTGAACGATGTTGAACGTAGGTGGGCAAACAGTTTTAACATTTACTTCAACATCTGTTAGATACTGTTGAATGGTAATGTTGAAACTGTTGCCAGCCCCTTTCAACATTGTTGAAATGTGTTATGTATTTGAAAGACCACTAAATGCACATGGGTGTAGTCAACAATGTTGAACAGAGCAGGGCAAACAACTTCAACTCAGATTCAACATTCACAGAACAAACGAAATGGTGAATGGATGTTGAAGCAAAGTTTAAACATGTTTAAACTCTTTCAACTTCAATTCAACATCTATTCAACATGTTTCAACAATGTTGAAAGGGTGGGCAAATGGCCTCAACATTGGCATTCAACAAAATCGAACGAATATTGAAGCAAATGTTGAATCAGTTTCCCCAGGCCTCAAGAGGTTTATAAATATAATATAATATAATATAACAATAATATTCCTTGCTATTCATAGAAAAGCATCTAGGTGCCCCTCTACTAGAGTAGGCTTAAGACTCCACGAGGGTCTGTAAGCTTTTGACCAAAACAAGCCTTTCTGATATAAGGCAAATTAAAGTGGCACAGTCTTAAAAAAGTGCCAAAATAAGTTTGACTGCTTCCTATATGAAATGCTATACATAAGAGAAAGAAAACTACGCTGAACATAGTCTACTCCAAAGGCATCTCTCTGTAAAAGTCTAGTCTATAAAACCTTACAAAGGAAGCCCCAAAGGCAGAAAATGAGTTGCCTGCAGAAGAGGCTGCTCTGAGCATGCAGTCAGACTCCATACAGGCCAAACTTTTTGTTTAAACATGTAAGAAATCAAAATTACAAAGTTGCGTTCATAATGCTATTTTTCTTGCCTTCTCCTTCTGGTTCTAAATTGAAATCACCAACAATCAGGGTGTCTTTTTCTCCTGTAAATTAAAGCTAAATGTCAGAATACGGCTGTAAAAGATTGAAGTAACACTATACTTACAGTGGGACTACTGAAACCGGGGCCACCAAAACATGATTATCCAATCACGATTGAGAATATGAACAATAGAATCTCTACAAATGTTTGACTTTTTTGCTTAAAATGCTAATAATTTTCATTATTTGTGAACGAAATAAATAAAGATCGAATAAGAAACATCTTAGCCTGTGAGAACTCTCTACAAGTTTTTTGTTTGATCTCAAAAACTATTTATTTTGACATTTGTTTGGGTGGCCCCGGTTTCAGACTAGTCGCACTGTTAAATATCCAATTATCTACATTAATGTGTACACCAAATTGTTGTTGTAGCCAAAGCAACAGTCTACAGCTTTGAAGCCTGCAAATGATGTTGGTAATATGAGCGTAATTTGTGATTTATTACATGTATTGTTCAAGAAATGTTTATTTCATTATCCACATCATTTACATGCTTCAGTGTGCACTGCAGCTTTGATTGTGACATAGGCTTATAATTATCTTGTTCATAATGACAAAGCAAAATGAGCTAAAAACAGGCCTATCTAAACTAAAAACTGACCTGGAATCTTATCTTTGATAGCTGAAATAACATCAGGAATATGAGCCAGCTCTTTCTGTTAATGTAAAAACATCAGAGTGTTGATGTTAATATTATTATCAACATGAATGTCATCATCACCATCATCATCATCATCATATAATAATGATAATAATAATCATCATTATCACCATCATCATCATCATCATCATATAATAATGGTAATAATCATCATCATTATCATAATCATCACTATCATCATCATCATATAATAATGATAATAATCATCATCATTATTATAATCATCACTTTTGTCATCATCACCATCATAACAATAATAATAATCATAATCACCATCATTTAATTAACCATAATCATCACTTTTGTCATTATTACAATTATCAATCATTATCATCATCATCATTGCCACTTTTATCATCTCATTATCAACACAATACCAGCATTATATTTGTCAATTATGTTTATTACCTGCAACTTGCCGATATCTTCATTAGCAAGACCAGTTGCCTTTAGATGAACACTGACAACAACAAAGTCAAACCCTGCTGCCTAGAAAGACAAACGGCCAACAAGATAATATTATATGAGAATGTAGATGGGGTAGCTGGCATGAGTGATACTTGTTTCTTTTGTCCAGGTTCAAGTCCTGGCTTGGGCAAGAATTACTATGGCATCCACCGTAGTGTGGAATTATATGAAAAAAACACTGCCTTTCTTCACCAACAAATCTCTTAATTACCACTTGTATTCGTTATGTTGATTTGTCAAAAAACCTTTTATAGGTATTTCTCATACTCAATCTAAAAATAGTACAATCTACACAAAGGAATGCAGACTAAAAGGTTGGCGTTTGTGGGTGGAGACAGGCTGTGTTAATTTTCTATGATTGCACACTATGGTGGATTCCGTAGTACATGTGAGTTAAGTTTGTTTGAAGTGTTGTTTTTTTCATGCCACAAGGGTTTTACGGTTCTCTGGTTTCCTTCCACTGGAAACATCAACACATAACCAGAGTTGCGTGCTAAAATATTTAATGTAGTTGTAGTGAGTGTGGTCTGATTCTCCCAAACACTTGTGTGAGATTAAACCAAAATGCAATAGAAAGAAATTTGTAACACTGTAAAAAAATGTTAATGTAACTTTACTGGCATTTCAAGCTTTAGCCCTTCTACAGAGTTAACGTTTTTTTTATTTTATTGTAAATGTAAACAATATTTATGCAGGGTATCTAGTTTAGCATAGCTAGTTTGAATGGAGCCCTTTTAAAGTAAAAATAATACATTAAATAAATAGATACAAAACAGAGCTGGCTATAAAGTTCTGATAAAGATAAAAATCTTAACTAAATGCATTTTTAAATGCCCCTTGCAATTTTTAATTTGTTGTACATTAAGGGGCAATTAGTATTTTTAAGTTGCAGCTCAATTATACAGACAGACAGAAAGCTAAGATTAAAATGATAAGTAATTTGTAACACTGTAAAAAATGTTACTGACGTTTCGAGCTCTAGCCCTTTGTCAGAGTAAATTTCGTTTTACTCCGACGAAGGGCTAAAGCTTGAAATGTCAACGTTTTTTAAGGTGTTCCAAATTTCATTCTATTATCTATCGTTTATATCAAGCACTGACGCAGCCTATACTAGTTTACTCGCTAGTTTCCATTTCTATTTTTTACGGTGTTACAAATTTCATTCTATTGCCTATCGTTTATATCAAACACCGATGCAGCCTATAATAGTTTGCTCGCTAGCTTCCATTTAAGATTAAAATGTTAAAAACATGTAGTGTACCTTGAAATAACCAAGAAATGGCCTTCTGCTGAATTGTTTCTTTCCTTTAGATGGCTTCTCAATCAAATCATGACTTGTCACATCAATACCACGGCTTTTGTCAAACAGAAATCCATTGTACTCCTTGGACTGGAGGAAATGCATATTATTTATCAACATGCAGTCAGAAAAAATTACAGATACTTTGAATTATGAATATTATAGACAAATATCATGAGAATGTAACTAGATATTTAGTAAAGGTCAATTGTACAAAAACAAACTAATAAGTGAATATATATATAAAATCAAGTTATAGAGCATGCTGGAATTTTTAATAGACGAGAGAAGCATTTGGAGAAGCATGACTTATAGCAGAGTCCTTCTAAGCGCTTCTTGAGTCTTCTTAAACTTTCCAAGTGCTCTATAACTTGACAGAGCACTGCTGTCGAGTTTTCTATTTCTTTATTTATAAAATATTTAGTTACTAAAATCAAACAATTAGACGTTCTGTGCTCTGTTGAGTTATAGAGAATGCTTCTTAGCCAATCAAGAGAGATTAATTTCAAATATTTTATGACTTTTGGAAACTATAATGATCATAGAACAAAGGTAAAAGCAAATACAAACACTGAGAGACTTTGGCATATGTGACTACAAGAAATACAACTTACCCTAAACATGGGGCCAGCAACATCAGATGTAACACACTCCCAGTTGGCTTTGCTGTTCTTCAGTTTCTTTAGTCCTTTGATTGTAGGATGATTGAGTTGCTCTTTTATCTAAAACATAACATTATAAAATTTACATCACATCATGCATGATATTATAGGTAAATTCATTGGAGGACGAGGGAATTCCATGTTGAATTTCACGAGAGAAATTAATATCGCATGAATTGCAGAGTCCGCGTAGCGATGAGCGCAATATTGATTTTTCGAGTGAAATTCAACGTGGAATTCCCAAGTCCAAAAATGAATTTACCTTGAATCTTATACTTCAAAAACCTTACCTTAAGCTTCAAAAACCAGACGCTCGCTGCTCGCTGCTCGTTCCGATGAATTCAGAAACCGGATGAGAGGGTATTCCACGCTAAATACCCTCGCATCTGGTTTCGTTCTCAACCAATCAGCGCGCAAGTTTCAATTGAAATACTAGTCGTTACTTTATGTAAGTTAAATGCTGCAAGCGAATGCAAAATGGTATAATAAAATAATAGTTTATTGTACGATGATAGTTATAAATGAGCTGTTTACATAAAATTCCGAAGGCAGACCAACCTTGGCTATTCAGTAAGCGAATATGTAAGCATTATGTTCAATAACTTGTCGAAATTGTGTGTTTTAGTAATTTTACACACATGTGATTAGGGCTCGTGGAGTAGCGTGATCGAATCTCGAATGCGATCAAATACGGAATTTGCAAGCATTGCTGTGTGTAGTTAATACATAGGCCATAACTCGTTCGAGAAGCCAACTTATTACATGTATATTCTTTAGCTTAGGAATTTGCCACAAAATAGTCTCTAATTGCTAACAAATAGTGATAAATTGAATGACTTTCAACAAAGGAGAATATTTACATTCATTAATTAAGTCAATACCACTGTTTACATTATTTTGTGCAAAGTTTAATAAACAAATGTAAGAATTATAACTCAAGTTTACTATTTGATCACTAACTGAGTGAGAG
Source organism: Metridium senile (assembly GCA_949775045.1). NCBI lineage: Eukaryota > Metazoa > Cnidaria > Anthozoa > Actiniaria > Metridiidae > Metridium > Metridium senile. Next base: position 18,861,360 of record OX459100.1, on the reverse strand, counting down.
GATTAATTTGGCAGAATGACGAACAGAAGCTTAATTAATTAATAAAAAATCCGCACAAATTGGATTAAAAATGTGAAGAAACAAGTGAAATCTTTCACAATCGAGGAAATAGAGAAGAAAAAGCTTTATGGCCTCAGTGATTATAGATTTCCGTGTTGAAACAATAGAACATGTCCCTTCCTATTCCAATTCCCCAAAAATATATAACCACGATCACAGACACTCACCTTCAAAATGGCTTCCTCATCACCAATCTCTTGGAAAACAGCCAGGCTGATCCTGTAAGGAAAGAAAGCAAAGATATCAGGATAGAGCTTTGAGATATATGTAACACAATACAATTACAAATGTTGGATGGTTTGTATAATTATGTAACAATTAATAATGGCTGCTTTTCATTCTTGGAAACATTCTGGGTAACTACTTGCTGTAGGCAGTCACATAATGGTTATTAAATATTATATAGGGTTAAGAAATATTTGTCATCTGTTGTAATGACAGCAAAGTAATTACCACCAATGTTTGCTATATGGGTCATTCCACATGAGACATTGAAATAAATAAATGAAAATTTGACAACATTAAAAAGCGTGCTCCAAAAAGAGAGTTAAACTGACTAAGGTTCTCAATGTGATTTTACTGTAATATTATCTATTCTATGTGATATTTACTAAGCAAATTAGGCAATTTTCTTATATTTGACTTACTGAATGTTTCTTGTAATGTCCGTCACGCTAAATATTCCCTTTTTTTTAAAAATTGAAAAAACAACTAAAAAATATAGGTCTTCAGTAAGAAAACGTAACCTATAACCAAATGCTAAAAAGCATTTGTTTGCTATAAACTTCTCACAATTCACAGGAATTTCACTTCTAATTTACCCAACTGGAATTAGTGGTAGTTTTAGGTGTAATGTCCGTCACAGTCCTTTTGGACAAAAAACTGACAAGTCGAAAATTATTTCTGAAAATGCAAATTGTAGACAAGGTTCTAAGACAGTTGTGTGAAAAAATAAATCAAGCTTATTTAGGTCTGTGAATGTAATGTCTGTCACGGTGGAATGGCTCATATGCACACAGAGTTTGTGAAGTGAGTGTTTGATTCTATATTTTTCTACCTTTCATAATAACCATTATGTGACTGCCTACACCAAGTAGTTATTGAATTCTGCAGTAGACTATATATATTCCAATACATACACACAGTTTCCATCAATCATAAATGTCAAGTATGCCGATGGAGTTTATTTTAATGTCTGGAAAAACAAGTGGTTGAAAGTATGAAACTTGAGACAGAGTTGTGATTTAGTCTTGAATTTTATACTGGAAATAGTCTTAAGCAGCTTACAGTGCCTTTCATTATTACATGACAACCAACATTCAAATGCCAACATGAAAAGGTGGTTCACGCTGCCATCAATCAATATTTTGATCGACTGCAGTTAAAGACTTCGTTTTACACATTGTTGTCTGCTCTTTGATGGCCACATAATTATGAAAGGTTCTGTAATAAAAAAGCAAATGGAAACTATCGAATAAACTAGTATAGGCTGCATTGGTGTTTGATATAAATGAAAGATAATATGATGAAATTTGTAACGCCGTAAAAAATGTTAACTTAACTTTACTGAAGTTTCGAGCTTTAGCCTCTGACGAAGGTACGACGTCAGTAAAATTAAGTTAACATTTTTTATGATAATAAACAAGAAGTTTGTTTTTAAGTCTGCAAAACTAATTGCAAATTAAAGCAAGTATGTGTATATGTAATTGTGAACAATACTGTCATTTGATCTCAAAATTCATACTTGCAATAGTCTCAAGCAACTTGTTGCCTTTACTCAGAGTTAATAGAGGGACTCAAATGGCTATGATAGTTGATGATAGTTGAAGGTGTCTCAACTACCATCAACTATCATTCGCGCAGTCAAACGGCAAAAACTATCATGAAAGTGAAATTTGAACATCTTCAAACTCTATGTTAGTCCATGATAAACGATGCTAGTGCATGATAGTTGGTTGTCAAAAGCACATGAAAGTTGGAGCTATCATCAACTATCATTGCCGTTTGACAGGGACTTAACTGTTCTTTACTTTAGTTGTACTTACCCATTTGCTAAAATTGTTTTACAAATCACTTCTATCACCCCTTCATTAGATGCTTTCTCGTTGCTGAAACACTGGAGATTCCATGATATCATTCGCACGACATCACGTTTACCATATTGCAGGCTGTTGTCACGGGCAACAGGGTTGAGCTTGATATCAGAGCAAGGTTTGTTAGAATTATCTTCAAGTTCTTCAACCTTTAGATGCGATGACAACTTGCTGAGTGATCTTTTGCTGATGCCCCTTATAGCGACAAGATCCCCAAGCTCATGGAATAAGCCATGTTGTTCTCTATATTGTATTATCTTCTTGGCCAGAGCTGGCCCGATGCCAACTGCATCATCTAACTCATCTTCTGTCGCAGTGTTGATGTCCAGTTTTTCATTATCTGCAAGCTCCTCATTATCATCTGTGTTATCATTTTCACTTTTTGATGAATGCTTTTTACGATGTTTTAGCTTCTTTTTTCCTCCTTTATCCTCTCCTCCTTCTTCTCCTCCTCCTTCTTCATCATCATCAGGCATCCAATCAGAATCGCTCTCCCTTCTTTCCTTGCGTTTCTTTCTGCCAAAAGACCTTCGGAAACTAAAGCTTTTTCTCTTCTTCTTGAGAGGGGGTTGTTGTTGACGTTGCAATGACAATGCACCAGTAGCGTCTTTCTCAATTTTGAAAGTTCCATCGAAGGTCACTTGCAAAGGAGCTCCAGTGTTTTCTAGCACTTGAACAACATCACAAACACCTTTGAGTCTTCCTTTTGAAGATGCCTCGGCTAATTTCTCCGCAATCTCTGCTCGTACTCCTGCTTTCTTCAAGTCTTCAGAGCCGACCTTATCAAGGGAGACAGTGTGCTTCTTGCTTTCATTTCCGATTTCTTCACTTGTATGTTCGTCTTCGTGCGGTTTGTTGGTTTCTGAAGCGCTAGGCTCTCCTTGATCTTGATCTTCAGTTATTACACTTTGCTTATTTCCCATGCTTTTGAATTAAAAAAAACTCAATTAATAATAGAAGTTCGAAATATCTTTCGTAAGATAAAAACAAGCTGGCAATATTGTGTTAAATAAACACTAAATTCCACAGAAATCTTTCAGTAAACAAGCATTCTTTCTGGGAAGTTCGATTTGTTGTTCTGGGAATTATAAGATCATATCATCCGCCCCATGGGCCTTTTCGGTCTTTTATAATATGATTCGACTTTTTTCGACCTTTTTTTTTAAGTATTTTTTTTAGTGGTGATTTTCATTTTTTGCTAAAATGTATTATTAAAAATGAGCCTAAATCAAATAAATCGAACAGATATAGACCCTATGCATAAAGAGAAAGGACTGGGAACGAGCACAATGAACAATAAAATATTTCAATAATATTTTTCAACAAGAACGAGCATGTCTAAATTAGTAATTTGGTTGAGTTATGGTGTCATGGATTAAATCACTGCAGAGTTATCAGCAATTTGAAATGTACCAAAAACATGAAAACGAGGCTCGTCAGCCCAAAGTTCAAATTTTCAGTCAAATCCTTGTAAATTCAAACAGCTGTAGCTTTTTATCATTTTATGTTACTAAATTAAAACTTTAGAATTTTACTAATTTCGATGTGCTCTTTTTATTGAAAGCATTGTTGTATTCCAAAACTGATTAACTATGATATGTTTATTGCCACGCCTTTATGCATAGAGTGTATGTTTTTATTTTAATAGCTCTACGTCCGGTCGGGTGAGCTCGCTGAGAATCATGGGATAGGGAAATTCCCGGAATCAGACGCTAAGGCCCTTCAGGTTGCCATACTAGTAGGAGGCTTCTGGCTAATTTGCCGGAATGTTTTACTTCGCTACTAAGTTAACTGAATATGTAGCGATGGCTTGCTAAAAACGCTTCTGAAAATGGATCGCGAATACAGAAAGCTCCTATTGGAGATCGCTCGCCAAATCAGTCGCGATGATTTGGACACGATGCTGTTTTTGGCTCCCGCTTTCTGTGGAAACGTTTGTCGTGACGATGAAACAAAAAGAGAAAATACAAAAAGTTTGTTATCAGAGGTTTTTGATTTCTTTCGGTTGTTGGAGAATACAGGTACACTTAGCTGTAAAAAGCTGGAAGATCTACTAGAGTTGTTGGTAACGGCATCAAGGCAAGATCTAGCAGACAAGATTACTAACTTTCAACTTAGAAACTGCATGACCTCCACCGAAGCCGTTGCGACCGCGAGTGAAGCTATTTGTCCTCAAGCCTTACCAAATGAACGAAAAGAAGGTAATACCATAAACTATATTATAAACAAACCACTTTTTGTAAGCATGTGAAGTGAGTGACTCACAAGATTTTAATTTAACTGTAACTGAAAGCTAAAAATGAAACGTGCACATCAGCAAAAACTGCAGATGTCTAAAGGCTGGTTTTCACCAGGCATAAGCACAAGCATAAGCATAATGCACTAGTCAAAGTAAACCCCCACCCCCCCCAACCCGGGACAGGGTGGGGATAAGTGGGGCATTTGAAAAATTGACTTGGCAAATGTTGGTAAATACCCCACTTAGTGGGAGAGAAATGGAAATCAAATCCCCGACCCCCTGGAGTCAAAAATGATAATAGAGTAAAACTGTTAGAATATAGACCAAAGCCAAAACTTAGCAGCCGCGCCTTTTTTCGCACAGAAATGAGGCTTATTATGCAAACAGAGAAAAAACATTCCGTCGCTAAGGACAAAACTACAACTTCATTGACAGCATTTTATAGTCGTTTTTCCACCTTTTTCTTTTGTAAAATACTAGAATTTTCAACTAAATTACCGCTTTCTACGTTATATTTTACAATAGTTAGCCTTTTTTCAATTTTTAGTAGCATTTTATTTTGTTTTTGACCTTTACACTGCTCGACTTCACGCCCTTCTGCGATGAAATTATGGAGGAGAAAAGTGATTCAAAGTCAGGTAAATCGATCTTTTTAACTAATTGAAAAAAGTTAGCCTTTTTTTAGCCATACATACGACTTCATATAAGTTTTTTAGTTAATTATCTATCATTTTGTTGGATATTTTTGTTCAAATCGACCTCGCTACGGCATCGAGATATGTTGATATTTTTGCCGTCAATCAGGTTACTAATCGCTTGCTAGCACTGTAAACCTTTAATTTCAATTGTTTATGCTTTTTCTTTTTACAATTCTTTGACAACATCGTTTTCAATATTGTTTTACAGATGAAAGAAACAAATAAAACATTCCATGTACCTTTTTCGACAGGGCTTCATTGCTCAAACTATGGTTATAAGAATAGCAGTTATTCGCTTTCCGGTCGAAGACCAATTTTTCACTTTAATATATTGAAGTCAATGCCAATTCTATGGACATCCTCCTGAATATGAATACCTTTTTTTTCACTGCCGTTTCTCTCTACATTTCACAATGAACAAAATCAACAAAATAGTTATCCATTTTTTATTAAACTATCTCTCTTTTTTGCTCTAAGGTGGTTGTGATAGCTAATGGCAGCAAAAATGTCAACATATTTCGATGCCGTAGCGAGGTCGATTTGAACAAAAATATCCAACAAAATGATAGATAATTAACTAAAAAACTTATATGAAGTCGTATGTATGGCTAAAAAAAGGCTAACTTTTTTCAATTAGTTAAAAAGATCGATTTACCTGACTTTGAATCACTTTTCTCCTCCATAATTTCATCGCAGAAGGGCGTGAAGTCGAGCAGTGTAAAGGTCAAAAACAAAATAAAATGCTACTAAAAATTGAAAAAAGGCTAACTATTGTAAAATATAACGTAGAAAGCGGTAATTTAGTTGAAAATTCTAGTATTTTACAAAAGAAAAAGGTGGAAAAACGACTATAAAATGCTGTCAATGAAGTTGTAGTTTTGTCCTTAGCGACGGAATGTTTTTTCTCTGTTTGCATAATAAGCCTCATTCCCGTGCGCTATAAAGGCGCGGCTACTAAGTTTTGGCTTTGGTCTATACGTGAAACTTTATAAGTGAAAAAAAAAAGTGATTTTGTACGAAATCCTTTGTTTTCTATAGCTTAATTAGCACTCTTTTGTACAAAATTGCATTTTGTGTTTCACGGATATATTGTTTACACTTTTATAAAATAAAAACAAAAATAAAATTATCTTTAGATAAGTATATATATATATGGTTGAGTCATCGTCATAGCAAATAGTTTTTATTTCAAATTTTAACATTTTAAGCATACTGGGCAAAACCATTGACCAGGTGGGGCTACATTTATGCCAACACAGTCGAAATGAAACCATACAATCTTGCATTGATTGCTGTCACAAGCAATCATGTCACCCTCCTCTGGCCAACCACACAAACAAAACACATCTTCATCTTCAGCAAACAACATTTCAGGAGTCTGCTTAGCTCTGTTAGCTGCTGCTGGCTGGTTGACTGCTGCTGGCTGAACAAAGCCCGTGTGTGTGTGGGGGGGGGGGGGGGAGGGATGGTATGGAGGGGACTCCCTTAGAAAATGGATAGGGGTGCTCGACGGACCTTTTAGGGTCTCGAACTGGCACCATACCTTTTAGGGTCAGTTTTCGAACTTACGATTATATATATTGAAATTTTTTTTAATGTGGTCGTACCTTTTAGGGTCTGAAATCACTATCTGAGTTAATTTATGCGTACCTTTTTCAAAACCGTCCGTCAAGCACCCCTATCATTTTTTGGAGGGAGTCCTCCCCAACCCCCACGGGGGAACAAAGCTATCGACCTGCTTGGCTTTTTAATACCTTGTTTTTCAGCGATTTGTCATCAATGCATTCCAGTTTTGTATGACTGACCTTCCGGTTCAACAAATCTGTGGGGGGCTCCTTGACTTTCATATAGAGCCACAGGGAGCCCAAGCTATCTTTGAAGTGATTTTTCGTTTCCAGTCCTTCTCCTAAGAGAATGTTTAGTTTCCAGGCCTCTTCTTAATACTCGAACCAATCCCGACCTAATGCCCCACTATATTAACACACTAGTAAAATATTCACTTTATCCCCACCCCCTTGGGCACCATTGCTTGACAAAAGTGATCCCAAGCCCCACATTGCCCCCACCCTGTCCCGGGTTGGGGGGGGGGGGGGGGGGGGGTGGGGGTTTACTTTGACTAGTGCATAAGCACAAGCACAAGATAGTTTCTTCTATTTTTCACTTGACATAAGCATAAGCATAAGCATAAGAAAAACAAACATGTTCGTTTTCTTGTGTTTAGCTTATGCTTATACTTATGCTTATATGATCGAGTTTCTTTTTACATTGCACGCATGCAACAGTCTATTACTCTAATTTTCTCAGTACTGAGCTGGGACCAAAAAACCTCTATGAATACTTGACATATTTTGTTTTCTTTAGTTTCAGACGTTTGCGAAGACAGTGTTAATCCCGTAAATAAGGTAAAATATGATATGATAGTGTGGCTGCTTTTATACTGATAAAAAAAATGCAAAAAAAAACATTTTTTTCATTTGTGAAAATTATGTAATATAGCTTACAAAACTAACGGTCAAGCAAATCAGGTTCCTCTAATAAAATCAACAAACATTTATAACAAAAATAATTCATAAGATCTTGTCGTTTCCCCCCGGAAATAACGAACAGTTTTCACGTGATTTCAAATTTATGTGAGGTCAAATAACTGATAGTTATTTACTTATTTGTATTAATTTAGGTATTGGTCAACTATTTAACAGTTTGACAAAATGCACTCTAGTGTGGCTGCTTTTAAATATTAAAACATGCAAAAAAACCCACTTTTTTCATTTACGAAAATAGTATAACTAAACTTACAACTCTATCAGGTCTCTTTCCTTGAAGTATTTAAACGCAGTGTCTATATGTACGGCAGCCCGTCGCGGTCTTAAAAAAACTAAATGACAGGCAGTCCAAAATTTTGTACAAAATTCGAGAGAATGGCTGAAGTTTATCAAATCAAACTAGTTTTATTTCATATAGAAATATCAAGCGCTTATTTCGAGCTAAGCGGAATTGGATAAGGACGTAGTGCCTTCCCTCTACATACTATATAGCCGGCTTGACACTTAGAAATTTTCGCCTTGACCTCAATGTACTCAACGACGTGACTGAGTGTTGGGCGGTCGTAAGTTTTCTCAAAATCGAAAGGAAACTCTTTCAAACGGTAAATTGAACTAGTCTTAGTTCAAATAGAAAAGAAAGAGCTAAAAGAACTCTATTTATTGGTCATGTACAATTCAACTATCAACGATGTGTTACGTTACTGCCCGTCACGGTCTGGCATGGACTAAATGACAGGCAGTCAATGCAATTTTTTATAGCAAAAAGTCAAGACAATCGATTTCAAAAGATAAATTCATGTTGTAAAGAACTATTAACGCTGTCTTAACTTTTCGTCAAAACCTGGAAGAGCTTTTATGACTGAAAAGTTTGGACTGCCTGTCATTTAGTCAATGCCAGACCGTGACGGGCAGTAACGTAAAACATCGTTGATAGTTGAATTGTACATTATCAATAAATAGAGTTCTTTTAGTTCACAATAAGCGCTTGATATTGTGAAATAAAACTACTTTGATTTGAAGACATTTGAAAGCATTTTTTTAGCTTTTATGATTGAATCGAAAAGTTTGGACTGCCTGTCATTTAGTCCATGCCAGACCGTGACGGGCAGTAACGTAACACATCATTGTTTAATAGTTGAAATATTGTACATGACCAATAAATAGAGTTCTTTTAGCTCTTTCTTTTCTATTTGAACTAAGACTAGTTCAATTTACCGTTTGAAAGAGTTTCCTTTCGATTTTGAGAAAACTTACGACCGCCCAACACTCAGTCACGTCGTTGAGTACATTGAGGTCAAGGCGAAAATTTCTAAGTGTCAAGCCGGCTATATAGTATGTAGAGGGAAGGCACTACGTCCTTATCCAATTCCGCTTAGCTCGAAATAAGCGCTTGATATTTCTATATGAAATAAAACTAGTTTGATTTGATAAACTTCAGCCATTCTCTCGAATTTTGTACAAAATTTTGGACTGCCTGTCATTTAGTTTTTTAAAGACCGCGACGGGCTGCCGTACATATAGACACTGCGGTATTTAAATTATTGAATTATTAAAACTGCCATCTACCAGTGATTGCTTATCTATTTTCTTTTCATAAAAGGAAATAACCCATCAAGAGAATGAATGTGCTGCAAAGGTACAATTTTCTGAATAATAGATAGATGAATAATATTAAGCTGAGTGTAAACTTTTGGAAATATGGTCATTCGAGAAATTTAATCCATAATTCATGATAAAAAATCGAAAGGAAACGTAAGGTATAGTCGAAAGATTTTTGATGCAAAATTTGAACAATTGTTTGGAATTTTCCCATGAGAAAGGTAATTTTCCTCTCAATAGAGCGATTCTTTGACCTATAAGATATTATTTTATTTACTTAAGAGGCCGTCTCGGTAGTGATCGAGCAAAGCTGGAAATGGCCCAAAAATCGACCCACCTCAAAATTTGTACGATCAAAGCCTATCATTTGACTCATCTATCAGTGCAGTTGGTTTTGAGAAAAAATGATTTTTCGATTTTTTAGATGCAAAAGTAGTAATTAGCATTTTTGAGACCAACCAACGCTCAAAAACTACAAAAACAAAGTCTTCTCTAACAAAATCTAAAAGCTTGTTTTCTAAAAATTTCCTATGGGTGATACCTCCATCCTAATGCTATTATAGGACAATAAATTTGTTTGATTTGGATTGAAGGGTATTAAGATATTAATTTTTAAGTTTGGTCTATTTTTGCACATTTTAAGTAGGTGTGAAGTAGGTGACATTCAGATGACTAAAAATCGATGTAGTTTTCATGACTCAAAGATGTCCTTGATTTCTTCTGAAAGCTCTATGTTTATGTTAACTTTTGGTGTGTTAAAATCCGCGGGCAACTATTTTTCTTTATACGAAAATCGGAGTTCATTTATAGTAATTTCAAGTTTTCGCAATTATCACGCAATCGAACTGTCATCGATAAACCAGACCGTAAACAGCAAAATACTATTAGTATTAAGCTAAAATGGTTTGCTTAAAAACATTCATTACCTTGTAAAGAGTTAAAAATTGAAAAAACAAGAGTGAATTTAAAAATAAAGCGAACTATTTTTGACTACGGACAATATGCTTCGAATATGCTAATTAGGTAAACATTGACAGCGACACGAAAAACAAACTTTTTCCATTGGAATTTCTCAATTAAGCCTTTGTATTCAACGATTAGATTAAAAAGAAGCTATTTTAAATCTTATGAAACACATCGAAGCCCTGTCGATATAAAATAAATGTTGGAAAAATTGATTAACTGTTTGACGTGTGTGGCCTTGTCAATTTCATTTTAATTTGCCTTGTAAAAACACACGACAAGTACAGCAATAGATATATTTTGAAAACTTTGCTTTTACGAAAAAAATTACGATAGTCTTTCCTGTCTAAGCTATTACATCTTATTTCAATTGCGCTAAAAGCTTGGCAATGTTTAGTTCATGTTGTAAAAAAAATCTACTTGACTCGCCGCAAGACAGTCAGCTAAGAACTGATTTCGCAAGCATGACCCTCGAATCTTTATTTTCTTTGATAAGTTTGTTTTACAAGAATTACTTACAATACGACACATTTAGTAGCTTGTTCACAGTACTAGTTAGTAAAGCAAACTTCATGGCAAAGTGTGGAATAGGCGTTTATCTTGGGAAAGAGCGTGGTAGCTCTTTACATCGTCGAAAAATAGATGAAGAAACGGTATCGATAGCACAATCAAGCTCGACATATCTTCCCATTTATAAACAAACTGGGCATTTCCTACGAAGGAGATCTCATACTTTACAGAACAATTAAGACTCCAGCTATTTTCAGATGTGTCTACTAGCTTCAACTGATTATTTCAATTAATTAATTATTAGAATATCACACTTTTGCTTTGCTGTAAAGGGATATTTGAATCAGCTGAGTAACGACGTACTCAGTATGTGTGACAGATATCGAGATGAAATTGGTATTTATTGGAGAGGTCGACATATATAAGCATTGATATATCAGGCTTCAAACATAGTTGGATCAGATGATTTGATGCACGTAATTAAAGTGACGCGATATACATGATATAAGCTACACATTCAATAAGTTTTCAATCAAAATTGTAATAATAATAATTGTGTTCCATTAAATTAGCAATAGGTCGACCGTGTAGAGAAACGTATGGTGGTATAAAGCTAACTGAAAATACCGATACAGTAAGTAAGCCATAGTCATTTCCTATGCAATAAACTCAACGCCAAAAGGCGCAAAAGTATCACATTTTATAGTATCAACTATCCCCCAAAACACATTCTCGATCATATCGGTGATTGACAAATTAAAATACTTATTTTCGATTTCATTTACAATTATATTTCTCACTTGTCAGTTTTTTCATGATCTTTAACAAGACAATGTATATATCAAACATAAAATCATGAATAAATTAAAGTAATTACATAAAGATAAATGGGAATAAAAAAGTAATAGAGGGCAAATAAGGGTCTGCTTACGCAGGCTAGGTAGAATATGATTATAACTAAAGCTTTTGGTGTTCTAAAAATTTGATTTTAGGTCAGCTCTAAACAAAAACAAAATCATTTGAACTGATTAATTCGCTTAATAATCGCGCACTAAATCTTATCTGAATTCGACCGCGCCCTTTATGGCTGTTGGCCGTGCATTGTAAGACTATTATAAGTCACTCATAGCAACCGGTTAGTGAAATCAGGCACAGCGATATAGATTACAGTGTTGATCCTGCAGATGATATTATTCAACGTTTAAAACAACTACACATTGAACAGTAGCATTGTAAGGAATCGATATACCACCCATCCTCTTCACAAAATACTGCGTCATCTCAAAAAGAGTCTAGCCCTTTGTCAAAAGAAGAAGACCCACACAATATAACATGTGATGCATTGAATAGTTTCCTTGTAATATCAAGCCTTAATCCAGTTGAACAGGTCCTTACACGTCCAAAAGAATGTCACTACAACCACCTGAGCCACATACCCCTTCTATATCCTCCCAGAACGGTGCTAGCTAGCTTGTATCTGTTTGTATCCAGTGAAAACGGTAGATGAAATTGCAACTTTTCAAACACGTTCTTTCCTAGAGTGGACAGAATTGAAGCAGATTCGAAGAGGCAAATCAGGTGTTCTTGAACTCAAACATTAACGGCTGAATGTACTCTAAAGGCTAAAACAGCTAGTTAACAAGTACAATGTCGATCAGGGGTCTATAGAAAATCAAAATTAGACATGTAATAGACGAAAAATCGCAAATTACATAATGAAATTGACAAGGCCACACACGTCAAACAGTTAATCAATTTTTCCAACATTTATTTTATATCGACAGGGCTTCGATGTGTTTCATAAGATTTAAAATAGCTTCTTTTTAATCTAATCGTTGGATACAAAGGCTTAATTGAGAAATTCCATGGAAAAAGTTTGCTTTTCTTGTCGTTGTCAATGTTTACCTAATTAGCATATTCGAAGCATATTGTCCGTAGTCAAAAATAGTTCGCTTTATTTTTAAATTCACTCTTGTTTTTTCAATTTTTAACTCTTTACAAGGTAATGAATGTTTTTAAGTTTCAGCAAACCATTTTAGCTTAATACTAATAGTATTTTGCTGTTTACGGTCTGGTTTATCGATGACAGTTCGATTGCGTGATAATTGCGAAAACTTGAAATTACTATAAATGAACTCCGATTTTCGTATAAAGAAAAATAGTTGCCCGCGGATTTTAACACACCAAAAGTTAACATAAACATAGAGCTTTCAGAAGAAATCAAGGACATCTTTGAGTCATGAAAACTACATCGATTTTTAGTCATCTGAATGTCACCTACTTCACACCTACTTAAAATGTGCAAAAATAGACCAAACTTAAAAATTAATATCTTAATACCCTTCAATCTAAATCAAACAAATTTATTGTCCTATAATAGCATTAGGATGGAGGTATCACCCATAGGAAATTTTTAGAAAACAAGCTTTTAGATTTTGTTAGAGAAGACTTTGTTTTTGTAGTTTTTGAGCGTTGGTTGGTCTCAAAAATGCTAATTACTACTTTTGCGTCTAAAAAATCGAAAAATCATTTTTTCTCAAAACCAACTGCACTGATAGATGAGTCAAATGATAGGCTTTGATCGTACAAATTTTGAGGTGGGTCGATTTTTGGGCCATTTCCAGCTTTGCTCGATCACTACCGAGACGGCCTCTTAATTACTTACTTACTTGCTTACTTACTTACTTATTCATTTATTTAATTATAAATTTTCACAGTATATATATATTTTCCTTTACAAATATTGCAAGGGGGGTTCCTGAACCCTTCAGGCTTACATAAACAGAGACCTCCCTTCTTTATAGTTAATCAAACTAAATCCTTGTTGTTTGGCGAGATTTGCTTTAGATATTGGAGGGATGCAGCAGAATTAATTGTTTCGTCTCAGCTATAAACAAATGTAAATTTCGTAGCTTTGTTTTCAATCCAGACCAGGAATAGGGAAAAGAAAAAAATACCCGAGGAAAGGATAAAGCAGATTAAAGCAGAGGAAGGTATTTACCCTTGGTATTTTTCATTCTTTTTCATAATATTTATTTCATTTTTATTTTAAAGTATTTTATTTTACATTATTATTCATTCAAAATATTTCCCCGTTCCTGATTGGTCGATTTTGCCCAGTTAATGTTTCATAACCTGCTAACACTTACCGAATTTGGAAGACATACGTCAATCGTCCAATAACTGAAAAATTATTGGACGATTCACGTCACACGCAGAGAGCGGAAAAATGGCTGCCACCAATCCAAGACGGTTTCCCTCACTTAGTGAGGAAGAAATAGGCGCAATATTGCAAGGAAAATAAAGCAAAAACACCACTGAAAAAATCAACAAAAGGATGTGAAATATTGTTCCGTCAATATTTACTGGAAAAAAATATTGATTTTAGGCAGTGTTGATGTATTAAGGTGACTGGCTACTTTTGAACGCCCTTTGACCATTCGATTCGAGCCCACGATGTGCGCGCGCACAAAAACAGCTGAATAGAATGCAAAATTTTATTTAGGAACCATACACGTTTTGAGCTTCAACAGGGCAAAACTCTCGAATTTTGCACGGGACTCTATACTTACAAACTATATCTTGCAAACCGCCTTATAAATTTTGATAAAACTTTCCACAACTGGGGGCAAATATTCAAGGTGTAAGCAGTATGAAGCATTTTGCTAGAAAATGACTTTAAAGGCTAATATTGGACTCAAGGCTAAAACATATATTTCGTAATAATCAATTAAAATTATGTCCGATTTCTCAAAAAAACATCCTAAATCATAATTCAGTCTTTATGAAAGAAATGTGTTCAAGTGGATTTGAAATCGAACCCAACGCGTTTTTATACTGGAGCTTCAAATGCGGACGGTACTCGCGAAAAGTTATTGGGTCGAGCCACCTTAATGCTGATTATCTCAAAAACAAGCTCGGGACACCCCATTTTTCTTTTCAAATTAGGAATCAGCATTAAATTTCACATGAAAAGATCGTAGTTTAAAGAAAAGTGTAACAATATTTCCAAATGTAGTCAATCACCTTAAACTATCATTGAAGAAGCGCCGTTTTGGATATACATAACTTGAGCCGTAAAAATATTTTGAATGAACATTAAAACAATTATTGAATTCGGTTTTCGTATTATATGAAAATAATACTCATCCAATAATTGCTTAACATACATTTAATAAAGTTCAAAAATTATCGAAATTTTATATAAACAATGTATGGTTAACAATTTAACACAGAGAGTGCCAACTTAAAAGACGATGAAGCTACAAAAGAACATGAAGCATCGAAAACATCTCAGACAGAAGATGACAAGAGTAACGAGAATTTAGTTGTGCCAACCCAAGGTGACCAAGCACAAGCTGGCAATGCTGATAAAACGCAAGAGGTAAAAGAAGTTAGCAAAGATCCGCTGCTAGGTAACAAACACCATGGCATTCACACGAAACATGCAACGACCATTTCTCAGACAGGAGGTGAAAAAAGTAACGAGAAAGCAGTTCTACCAACCCAAGAACCTGGAGATGTTGAGAAAAGGCAAGAGGGAAAATATATTAGCAAAGAACAGTTGCTAGATAACAAACATCATGGCATTCACACGACAAATGCCACAACCACTTCTCACACAGGAAATGAAAAACGTAACGAGAAAGCAGTTTTACCAACCCAAGGTAACCAAGTACAAACTGGCAATGATAAGAAAAGGCAAGAGAGAAAAGATGTTCGCAAAGATCCGCTGCTAGTTACCAAACACCATGGCATTCAGAAGACAAATGCAACGACCACCTCCCAGACAGGAGATGAAAAACGTAATGAGAAAGCAGTTCTACCAACCCATGGTAACCAAGTACAAACTGGCAATGATGAGAAAACACATGAGGGAAAAGATGTTAGCAAATATACCAAAGACTATGCCATTCAAAAAATCGCAAGCACAGCAAACTCTAATGAAAGCCAAAGGCAGGCTGGGAATCAAGAGAAACATATCTTAGCTCCACCATCCTTGCCAACAGTCACTGGTAAAGCTAGTTCTAAGCAAAATACCTCAACACATTTAGGAACAGCGCCGGGAAATCATTCCTCAAAGCAAAACATTTCAAATAAAGAAAAATACGTCCTAAACAAAGGTAAGCTCAGAGATAAGAAAAATTAAAGGCAGTCTAGGACTGCATGTGGCTAGCTTAACAGCAAAAGGAATATAGAGAATTGACGCATGAAAACCTATATTTATGCCTTATGATGGAACTGCATGGAACTGGGTCAAGTTGAGCAGAAATGCATTTACTGATATGAATTTTACAATCGCATTTCTGAATTCTTGTTGCAGAATTAAGAGTTTTAAATAAAAGGCATGCAGAGCGTGCATATTGAATTATAATTATACATGTTTTAAAAAAGCAGCAAATAAAAGGAGTAGATGATAATAGAATCTAACCTCTGTAAACATTTTTAATTTTCAACAAAAACAAGTGAGATAAACAAACTATTCTTTATCTCATTAATAATGTACCATGAAACAGTTTTGTCAAAGTAATCAATGTAAACAAACAAAATGTTCAACAAATTTGAAGCAATATTAATTAACATGTTTCCCGAAGGAAATTAATTGTTCCCCGAAGGGAGTTTTTCGTTCCCCAAAGGGAATTTTCGATCTCTCGAAAGAGATTATTTGCTTTCCAAAGCGGATTTGGCTGTTTAACAATCACCAAAGAGCTACGGCGATACTGGTACCACATAGTCGGGCAGTCACATAAACGCTTCGGTTGAACGGTCGTTTTGACAGCATTTAGTCTCCACAAAGCCTCAAAAAACCTGTAAACGTTCTGATAATCTAACACTTTATAAATGCACAGAAAACTGTGCCTGGATATTGTAGATAAATAGGAGAAAAGCATCATAAAAATAGACAACTCACCTTCAAACTCGCAGAGATGAGAAAAACAAATGGTAGACTTTACGCTCAATCAATCGATAAGAAAACGTCCGTTCGGACCATGTCGTAATCGTTCGGATCATGTCGTAATCGCCGAAGAAGATTTCGGGTCACGTGTCAAAGGCTATTCAATTTATTCAATTCAATTTATTTATAAATATATAATGTTGTACATTTGATTTACGTGCGCAGCCTGCAGGTAGCATAACTAGTCGAGGCAGGCTGTGCAGATACTTTAGATAGAGATTTACATTTTGATATTACAATTATACTTATTATTTCAATATATTACAAAAATAGTAATGTTTTAAATGTTAACCGAAAATAAATAAATAAATAATAATAACAATAATATATAGACATATATATTACATTAAATAATACACACACATATATTTTTACAGATCTGTTAAAGAAAATATATGTATACAATACAATTGAGGTACCAATTATTTCAATTTTGAAATTTTTGATATTATTTCCGAAGTATTTAAGTATGCGTCTTCCTCTTCTAAGATTTGCTTCAAACTATTTTTTAATTTGGACTTGAATAGGTTTTTGCTTGATTGACGTATGTTCTCAGGGACTGCATTCCAGATTCTACTTCCGGTGGAGGAGAACGATTTGTTAAATTTGGATGTTCTGCCATGTTGAATAAAAAGATTTCCTGAATTAGCAGCTCTAGTATGATAATTATGTACAGATGTTACATGAGTGAATAAATTTATAATATTCGGGGGGGGGCAATATTTTTATACACGTCGTGCATCAGCACTGAGATAGTATGAAAGTAAAACATATCTAGTGGGAGGATATCAGAAGCCACAAATAAAGGGATTGCGTGTTCACGGTTTGTAGCAAAGTGCATAAGTCTTAGGGCGCGTTTTTGAAGAATCAAGATTTTATTTAGGTTTGATTTAGTAGTTTGGCCCCAAACAGATAGCCCATAAGAGATATATGGGTGGACTAAGGATTGATAAATAGTACGTAGGGTTGAATATGGAACATAATGGCGCAATCTAGAGATAATGCCGATGGTTTTACTTATTTTCAAAGTTATGTAATTTATATGGTAGTTCCAAGATAAGTTTCGATCAATTACGAGACCTAGGTATTTAACGTAGTCTTTCTTCTCCAGAGGTGTCAGTTTCCGGGTATTGGTATCAAGTACATTTATAATTGGATTAAAGTCACACTTTTTTTGGTATGGAGCAAAAATAATATAATTTGATTTCTTAATATTTAATGTTAATTTGTTAGCTAGCAGCCAGTCGCAAATATTAGCTAGTTCCTTATTTACAGTTCTTTCGAGAGATCGCAAGTTTGTATCTGAATATAGTAAGTTTGTATCGTCTGCAAATAGGAAGAAGCGGAATTTATCACTGGAATTTTGGATGTCATTTATATAAAGTAGAAAAAGTAAAGGTCCTAGGACAGATCCTTGTGGTACACCGTATAGTGTTTGTTCTTTATCAGATATACTTGATTTAATTTGGGTTGTTTGCTTTCTCTCAAATAAATAGGAGGCAAACCAATTATTAGTTATCCCTCGAATTCCATAATGTTCTAGTTTAGATAGTAATATTTTGTGATTGACTGTATCAAAAGCTTTTTGTAGATCAATAAATATCCCGCAGGAGAACATTTTTTTATCCATATTCACTTGGATTTCACTTATCAAATCTAGTAATGCGTGTTGTGTTGAATGCTTTTCGCGAAATCCATACTGTGAAGGGTGGAGGATATTATTTAACTCTATGTAATTTTTAAGTCGGTTGTAAACTAGTTTCTCAAAAATACGATTTATGTTAGAGAGTAGAGAAATTGGGCGATAATTTCCAGGATCTTCTTCATCTCCGTCTTTATAGATGGGAACAATCTTAGAATATTTTAACTTAGAAGGATATATTGCAGTCTTTATTGATAGGTTCATTATATCTGCAAGTGGCTTTGATAAAATCGATTTTGCACATTTAAATATGGCAACTGGAAATGAATACAAGCCATAGGCTTTGTTAGTCAGGAGGGAAGTAATTTCTAATTCTATCTCGAGTGTAGAAACGGGAATAAAGAAAAATGAGTTGAGAGGGCTATTATTGTCCAGATATTCATAGTATGGTGCTTTGGAATTGGGCAGGCTAGATGCTAGTTTGTGTCCCACAGTCGCAAAGTGTTTATTCATTGTGTCAGATATCTTTTTAGGATCTTTAGTTGTGCTTCTGTTATTTTGTTTGATAGCATTAATAGATAGTTTTTTATTCTTCTTGTTAGATATAAGGCTATTTATTCCTTGCCATGTTTTTTTCATATTGCTAATATTAAATTCAAAGTAGTTATGATAATAAAGTTTTTTACTTAATCTTGTAAGCTTAGATATTTTATTACGGTAAATGTTATACTTTTTTCTATCTCCACCAAGGTAGAGTTTGTTTTTTATTCTAATTGATTTACGCAACCCCTTGGTTATCCATGGCTTCGATAGTTGTTTCTTTTTACGTTTCGAAATCGTTTTGACAGGTGCATGTTTGTTAATTGCCTTATTAACTTTATTATAAAAAGAGGAGAATAATTGATTAACATCCTGATGTACGTCGCAGTTAATCTGATTATCTAAATTGATATCGTGAAGATCCTCTATGAATGCAGTCTCTGAGAATTTTGAAAAGTCTCGTAGTTTTTGTTTTCCATTGCATGTAAATTCCTTCTTTCTCGAGGATAAAATACAAAATTGTGTAAAATGATCACTTATGTCCGATACAATATTGCCACTAACAAGTGGTTGCTCAATCAAATTGAAAAATATATTGTCAATAAGTGTAGCTGACTTATTATGAACTCTTGTTGGTTTATCAATGGATGGTCGATAAGAAAACGTCCGTTCGGATCATGTCGTAATCGTTGGGATCATGTCGTAATCGCCGAAGAAGAGTTCGGTTCACGGAAAAGCTAACACTCACTCTTTCATTCATTCATGCCCGATGACATAGTGGCTACTACCCTCTAGCTAGCTAGCCACAAAAAGCTAAAGATCAAGTAAAAGAATGAAATGTTTTTTTCACCAGGTCATACAAAGACACCAAAAAGTAAAGATAATTATCACGAAACACGACAGTATGTCGGCTCAAGGGCATCTACGTCGCAAGAAACAGGAATTCGAACAAAAAGAGATCTGCCCACCAACCATGCAAAAATGCCAAGTGATGAACATCGCCAACAGGGTTTACCAGAACCTTCACAAAACAAGGCAAATCATCAGAATAACAAACCGTCAAGTAAATTGGAGGTAGATGTTTTGACATGCCTTCGCTTTAAATATGTTTATAACAATATGTTCTGAATTCTGTATTGCTTCTTTCAAAGGCAACTAAAGTGAAAAAGAATGTTGACAATCCTAACCCTAAACCTGCAAACAAACTTTCTTCAGGTATGTAAAGTGTATAGACCAAAGCCAAAACTTAGCAGCCGCGCCTTTTTTTGCACGGAAATGAGGCTTATTATGCAAACAGAGAAAAAACATTCCGTCGCTAAGGACAAAACTACAACTTCATTGACAGCATTTTATAGTCGTTTTTCCACCTTTTTCTTTTGTAAAATACTAGAATTTTCAACTAAATTACTGCTTTCTACGTTATATTTTACAATAGTTAGCCTTTTTTCAATTTTTAGTAGCATTTTATTTTGTTTTTGACCTTTACACTGCTCGACTTCACGCCCTTCTGCGATGAAATTATGGAGGAGAAAAGCGATTCAAAGTCAGGTAAATTGATCTTTTTAACTAATTAAAAAAAGTTAGCCTTTTTTTAGCCATACATACGACTTCATATAAGTTTTTTAGTTAATTATCTGTCATTTTGTTGGATATTTTTGTTCAAATCGACCTCGCTACGGTATCGAGATATGTTCATATTTTTGCTGACATTAGCTATCACACCCACCTTAGAGCAAAAAAGAGAGATAGTTTTATAAAAAATGGATAACTATTTTGCTGATTTTGTTCATTGTGAAATGTAGAGAGAAACGGCAGTGAAAAAAGGTCTTTCTATTCAGGAGGATGTCCATAGAATTGGCATTGACCTCAATATATTATTGAAAAATTGAAGTGAAAAATTGCTCTTCGACCGGAAAGCGAATAACTGCGATTCTTATAACCATAGTTTGAGCAATGAAGCCCTGTCGAAAAAGGTACATGGAATGTTTTATTTGTTTCTTTCATCTGTAAAACAATATTCAAAAGGACGTTTGTCAAAGAATTGCAAAAAGAAAAAGCATAAACAATTGAAATTAAAGGTTTATAGTGCTAGCAAGCGATTAGTAACCTGATTGACGGCAAAAATATCAACATATCTCGATGCCGTAGCGAGGTCGATTTGAACAAAAATATCCAACAAAATGACAGATAATTAACTAAAAAACTTATATGAAGTCGTATGTATGGCTAAAAAAAGGCTAACTTTTTTTAATTAGTTAAAAAGATCAATTTACCTGACTTTGAATCGCTTTTCTCCTCCATAATTTCATCGCAGAAGGGCGTGAAGTCGAGCAGTGTAAAGGTCAAAAACAAAATAAAATGCTACTAAAAATTGAAAAAAGGCTAACTATTGTAAAATATAACGTAGAAAGCAGTAATTTAGTTGAAAATTCTAGTATTTTACAAAAGAAAAAGGTGGAAAAACGACTATAAAATGCTGTCAATGAAGTTGTAGTTTTGTCCTTAGCGACGGAATGTTTTTTCTCTGTTTGCATAATAAGCCTCATTTACGTGCAAAAAAAGGCGCGGCTGCTAAGTTTTGGCTTTGGTCTATAGCATTCTTATTTTTCCTAAGGCAATTTTGGTTATCTTTTGACATATGTTTTGACATTATATAAATTACTTTCTTAGAAATCGCCAAAGATCCAGGAGAAAATGTCAATGCAGACCATTCATGGTACATTCTATTGATATGTAACGAATGGAATTGCTGGGGGGAGAGTATACCCGTGTTTAATCGCGAGCTTTGCCTTGCATTAGCACGAGCAGGGCATTGTGTTGCTTGCCTAGTTTTAACCTCTTCTGAGGCCGAGAGAGAGGAAGCACGAAAAGAAAAGATTGAATTGATAACGTGTTCAGAGACGCCTGGATTTCAGGTAGATAACCAACAACGTTTTCAGCACCACGACCTTGGGGCACTTCCTTTTTCTCCTAACTTAGTCGTTGGACACGGCAAAGTCACTGGCCCTGCTGCTATTTTTTACTCAGAGAAAGTGTCGGCCCTGCGACTGCATGTAATCCATGATCTTCCAGATGAGTCATTAAAGTACGACAACATTGTGGATAAGCAATGCAAGGAGGAAGAATTGGCAAGATCTGCCGACTTCGTTGCTGCAATTGGAACACTTCTATGTGAAAAATGGAGTGGTCTCCTTAACCGAGATGTCATGGAAATCATTCCAGGACTTCCAAAGCTTGACACCAGAAATAGTATGTCGTCACATAACAATCGATATTTCGTCCCTGCCAGATTCTGTTCACCATTGGCCAGTGGACTAAATATAGCCATTCAAGCAGTCAACAAATCCAGTAGGCGCAACACCCCTCCAGGAAAATCAACCCTGATGGTCAAGAACACTGATTCCAAAGCTTCTACAAAGTCCTCAAAAAAAGTTATGAAAGAAATTGAAAATAAGTATGTTGATTTGAATACGAATGAGCTGCCAGAAAGAAAACAAGCCCTAATTGATCTTCAAGGAGCCACGTTGTTCTTATCGCCAGCAAGAACTGAAGCGTTTGGTGTGAGCGCTTTAGATGCGATTGCAATTGGAATACCAATTGTCATAAGCTCACGCAATGGTCTTGCCCATACCATTCGCAAACACCTCCCTGGACAGTTTCATTATTGTATTAAAGATATTTCATCAGAATGTTCAGGCAATGTTGATGATGATGATGAAGATGATGATGCCTGTGTTTGGGCAAATGAAATAGATAAAGCTTCTTATGATCACAATAAAGCCTTTTCCTCTGCTGAAGCACTGAGGTCCGAGTGGAACAAGATGTTTACTTGGGACAAAACAGCGCAGCGTGTCGTAGATGAAATATTAAAGTCTGGTAAACTCCCTCCCAAAATAGAAAAACAGCACCAGTGCTTGATGAGCAGCAAACGGATTCCAGATTCTACCCTAGAGTTGGTTAAGGACTTGAAATTGTTTGACAAGCGACACAAGTTCGTTCTGTTACTTTCCCCGGCTGAAGCTGCCTTACCCGAGGCAGTGCATCTTGGACTTATACCGTGGGTAGCGGTTTTTGATTTTGACCAGAACAGTGTGACAACTGGCCACCTCAAAACGTGCGAAACATTTCTAGAGAACACTGGTAAACCTGCCTGCAGAATGCTGCCTCCTTCCCAAAATGAGGAAGTAAAACATTTGCCAAATGGTATTCCATGGATTTTGCTACAAGGTTTGCCAGACATGCCAAGAAATATAGACAACCACTTGGATTGGATTCATGAAATTCTCATTCAACTGAAGAAGAGGTATTCTTGTCCAGTCACACTTCTGACACTATGGACACCGTCAAATCAAAACAAACGCGTTTATAAGCATCTGTACGACGTTCTTAATGGGTTCAAGATAATACCATTCTGGAAGAATGCTGTCCAAGTGAAGTTTATCTCCTCATCAAACAAAGAGGATCAAAGGCTTGAAGACATCGCGGAAAACTGGAATACCAATATACTTAATGTGGATCTCTCAGACTTCTTCAGAGCTATCTACAGCACTGCGATTTGCAATCCTTTGTATGACGCCAATGCAGATTTTTCCCTTCCAAAATCTGATGGCTCTGGCACAATACAGCATGAAGCACTTCCGCAATCCATGCGATGGGTCAATTCAGTACTAGAGCTTCTCTATACTACCGTAGGAGAAAGTCCAGAATTTGGCAAAGATGACGCTTACCATTTTTACAGGGGAGGTCAAATCTCATGGTATGGGATAGAGATGAATTATGCAGTGGAGAGAGAGTCGTGGGAGCCCATAAAGAAAGCCATTAATCGCGAATTGGAGTACTCAGGAGCAGCATCTAAGACACTGTTTCATCAACGTGGAACAGGAGGAACAACGTCTGCAAGGAAAATTCTATATGATTTCCACTTAAAATATCCTTGCGTTTGCCTCAAAGCCATCAACCAAGAAACCTTTCTGGCGATCAAAGTTGTCTGGCAGTTCTGTTCACTTCCAATTCTGATTTTGGCTGATATAAAGGACTGTACAGGTGCTGATATCTATGACATCGAAGCGCTTTACAGCAACCTTTCCAACGACAAAATATCCTGCCTTATTATGCACGTTGTACACCGTCAACATCACGAACAGCAAAAAAAGCATAAAGATCCCCTTACTTTGGCAAAACTCCTTACACGTAAAGAGCAACAAATGTTCCACCAGGTTTATAGCTCGCAATGTCCCCAAAAGAAATTAAACCTGGATCAACTCAAGCTGAACGAGCAACTTCAAACCCCGTTTTATTACGGACTTGTGGCATTTGGTGACGAGTTCAAGGGCCTAGAGCCATTTGTAAGAGGTTGTTTGGAGGGTCTTGATGATGCACAAATGAAGGCCATGTGTTTTCTAGGTATGGCACTCTACTATGGCCAAAAAGAGGTTCCCTTAAGTTCCCTTGCGGTAATCTTCAGCTTAAAACCTCGCCAACTACATTCAATTGATGACATTCTACCACCCAATGCCACTGAGCTTCTTATTGAAGATGCTTACGGATGTTGGAGACCTCGTCACTACACCATTAGCCGGGAAATCATCTGCCAGATTTTAACTCTACCCCACGGTATCAGTAAAGACAACTGGAAACTTCACCTGGCCAATAAAGCTATAGAGTTGATTGCATTTATTGAAGAAGATCTAAGTAATGCTATACTTCTCAATCGTATTTCCGATGAAAATACTTCCAAGCAGTTTTCTTCCCTCATTGAAGATATTCCTGAGAAAGAGGACGTCATCAAAGTCTTTCATGAAGCCATACGAGCCCACCCAGAAAATCCTTTCTTCAAGGTTCATCTTGGTAGATTTTACAGCGTGATGATGGGTATAGATGGTTTTGATGATGCTCTACGATGCACAGACGAAGGAATTCTCCTTGCTTCTCAGTTGAACAGAAATGTCCGAAGCCAGCTTACTCAGATGAAAGGGATTGTGTACAAAAGACAAGTGAAAAACAAAATCGACAAGAAAGCACCTTTGGAAGAGATAATTCAGCTCGCTGTGGAAGGAGTTGGAGCCTTCATACGTGCTGTTAGTATCACTCCAGATAAACCCGAAGATTCCTGCATTCCGCATGTAAGGATGATGTGTGACATCTTTAGATACATTGACCGCATTGTAGAAGGAGGGTTCTTTCACTACTTGAAATCAACCAAAGCACATCCATTTATTCTGAGTGGCTTTACAGAAACATCAGATATTTTGGAGACAGTGTCTGACAGCATATTTTATCCTGAGCTCCGCAGAAATGTCTTCAGGTTAGGAGGTGCTAGACAGACAGACAACAAAGAAGATCTGATAGCGCATTTTAAAGATCTCAAGAAAACAAACAAGACAAGTACTGCCTCTATCAATCGACAGATTGTAATTATGGAGCTTGATTTGTGCAAAGAAAAAGGAAAACCTATCTCTAGGATGGCAGGAGAGTTGATTCAACTTCTAGAAGAAGCTCTTAAGTATGACAAACAAATCAACCTCACAATGCGTCTGTGGGTTAAAGTTGCACCCCACATTCCTGTGCCTCTGGTGTCTGCAGAAAACAAAATAGCAGCTTGGTCCACCAAAGGAAAGTCCGTCCTTTCCTATCTCTACCGCTATATTTTTATATGCATTCGAATACTGGAGGGAAGCGGTGACCAATACACCGATGAATTGCAGAAGATGAGGCATCAACTCCAGGATGCGGTTCATAATCGTCGGGATAATCTCCGTCATGCTGACTGTCCCGTTGTGTTTCTTGGTCGCGGCAAAGGAATGGGTCAACTGGTTTTGGTCGAAGGGCGTGTCAAGGAGGTAAGAAAAATGCGCACCGTCCCCGAAGAATATTCCAAGCTGTGTCGAAAGTTAACAGGAACCATAACAAAAACTGGCAAGGTTGGACAAATACAAGCTCAAGGTCTGACCGTCCTCTTTCGTGCAGATTTGTGTGAACCAACACCACTAATTGGAGAATCGTACTTGGCAAAGAAGGTCAGGTTTTGTTTAGCGTTTAATTACTTTGGAGCCGATGGTTACGACGTGAGAATAATGGCTGACTGAGGTAGTAGGACACTGTCAGAAACAAACCTTCACCGCCTAAGAGTTAACAGAACACCATCAAATAACACAATAGAATTACAGTACAATCTTTCTTTTCGTTACTGATTGCATCACAGATTATCAGAATAAATGCTAATAGGACACTGTCAAATGATAAAATATTTTCCAACAACAATCCTTCAAAAGAAATCCTTCACCAACAGACTAAAAGCTAATAGGACACTGGCAAATAACAAAGTATTTCCAACAACAATCCTTCAAAAGAAATCCTTCACCAACAGACTAAAAGCTAATAGGACACTGGCAAATGACAAAGTATTTCCAACAACAATCCTTCAAGAAATCTATCACCAACACATTAGGAGCTAATAGGACACTGGCAAATCACAAACTATTTCCAAAAACAATCCTTCAAAAGAAATCCATCACCAACAGACTAAGAGCTAATAGGACACTGGCAAATAACGAAGTATTTCCAACAACAATCCTTCAGAAAGAATCCTTCACCAACAGACCAAGAGCTAATAGGACACTGGCAAATAACAAAGTATTTCCATAATAATCCTTCAGAAAGAATCCTTCACCAACAGACCAAGAGCTAATAGGACACTGGCAAATAACAAAGTATTTCCATAACAATCCTTCAGAAAGAATCCTTCACCAACAGACCAAGAGCTAATAGGACACTGGCAAATAACAAAGTATTTCCAACAACAATCCTTCAGAAAAAGTCCTTCAACAACAGACTGAGAGCTAATAGGACACTGGGAAATGACAAAGTATTTCCAACAACAATCCTTCAGAAGAAATCTATCACGAACACACTAAGAGCTAATAGGACACTGGCAAATGACAAAGTATTTCCAACAACAATCCTTCAGAAGAAATCTATCACCAACACACTAAGAGCTCATAGGACACTGGCAAATGACAAACTATTTCCAACAACAATCCTTCAAAAGAAATCCATCACCAACAGACTAATAGCTAATAGGACACTGGCAAATGACAAAGTATTACCAACAACAATCCTTCAGAAAAGGTCCTTCAACAACAGACTGAGAGCTAATAGGACACCGGGAAATGACAAAGTATTTCCAACAACAATCCTTCAGAAGAAATCTATCACCAACACACTAAGAGCTAATAGGACACTGGCAAATGACAAACTATTTCCAACAACAATCCTTCAAAAGAAATCCATCACCAACAGACTAAGAGCTAATAGGACACTGGCAAATGACAAAGTATTTCCAACAACAATCCTTCAGAAAAAGTCCTTCAACAACAGACTGAGAGCTAATAGGACACTGGGAAATGACAAAGTATTTCCAACAACAATCCTTCAAAAGAAATCCATCACCAACAGACTAAGAGCTAATAGGACACTGGCAAATGACGAAGTATATCCAACAACAATCCTTCAGAAGAAATCCTTCACCAACAGACTAAGAGCTAATAGGACACTGGCAAATGACGAAGTATTTCCAACAACAATCCTTCAGAAAGAATCCTTCAACAACAGACTGAGAGCTAATAGGACACTGGGAAATGACAAAGTATTTCCAACAACAATCCTTCAGAAGAAATCCTTCACCAACAGACTAAGCGCTAAGCGCTCTTCATTATCAGAAAAAGAATCAAAAGGACACTGGAAAATGCCAAAGGTTTTCCCAAAAACAATCTTTAAAAAACAATCCTTCTTTGTTAGAATAAGAACCAAAAGAACACTGGCAATCGCTGGCCTTCGACAGACTGTCTTTCCAAGAAAAAAAAAACGTTTTCTTACTGATTTAATCACAGTTATTTGAAGCTGCACCATGAGAAGAAAAACGTATAGGACACTTGACAATTTATTTCCCAAGAACAATCTTCATCACTGATTGTATCATAGTTAATATCCTAATCTACACTAGAACATAAACCAGCAATGAAGTAGGCTTAGTGCATGAACTTTCAAACATGTGTACAACACATATACACTTATTTCAAAAATCGTTGTCGCAACAAAGAATGTCGGTAACATGAATATAAATCGTTGGTTTATTACTTGTTTTTTTTTTAATAAATATTTGATTCATCATCTACTATTATAACTACTAGTTGCAAGTCATATAACACAAACACGCACAAGCAAAAATATGCCATGAATAAATCGAGAAGAGAAGAAAATACCGATATGCTTTGCAGGCTTTAGAGTGTGGACTGTAGCTTTGATTACGACAACAATTGAAATAGGTGTATATAGAAGAAGATGCATTGTAACTGAAAGATGTGTTTATTCAGAACGTTTCAGTTAGTAGTTTTGTGTTGATATCAAGTTTTTATCAATAGTGACAATCATTAGAGTAAGTTTCGATTACAACATTTTTAGATACGAAAAAGTTAGAATTTTTTTATACGATGTATCAGTTGCTTGTGTGACTTCAATTTGTTCTTTAAAAACACCGACAACACTACTTATTATCATAATTATTACTATTGTAGTATTAGTTTTATAAACATTATATGAGCTATGGAGTTATGTATGCTGTATTCGGCATACAAATTAGTTATATATTATATATATGATATTTAGTATTAGCACATTCCATTGCCTTTACAAGAGTTTTCAAGCAAGTGGAAGGCTTTTAAGATTTAGTAATTGATCAGATGAAAACAAACAGCATAATATCGTTTCATGAGCTGTTTCCGTCTATCTCCATAGTTTTTTTTGTACTAGTTTTGTTAGTGAAATAATCCAAACCTTTCACGTTTGGTTGTACTAGGATAGTAATGCATGCAATTTGTTCTTTTTCAAAGACAAATAAATTACTTCACAAAGAAAATTGCAATATAAGTAATTATTAGAAATACCCAAGTAATCAGTTATAGACAATCGCTCGCGGTGATTGGTGCATAAATTCACGCTATTTCTCGATAATCACCTACAGCGTTTCGCGCGCTTTTAGAAATTTTATTTTTACTCTTAGCGTGATCCCCGTTTTTTAGTAGCTTCTTCCAGCTGTTTCTGTCTTATGTTCTTCCTCTTCTGTCCCTCATGTCTTATTGCATGTAGTCTCTCCATCTTCATTATAATCATCAAGTATTTAGTGCTATTCTTATGTAATCAGCATTAATAATCATGCATGAGCTGTAGAAGGAAATTCATCTCTATGCGGGTACTTCTTAGCAAACACCAATAAATAGGAAATAATGAAATACGTCTTCCCACGGTATTTCACTATGAATTTGTGGTGTCTGAGAAGCATTTATAGTTAAAGTCCATGCGTATAGTTTAGTCGACCATTAAAGTTAATTAAAGATCTCACTGTCTTACTGGCAATCTTTGGTATCTCTTGCAAGCCAACAGTTTCTATGGATAATCATCTTCTTCTTGTCCGACTCCCTAGCACTTCCATTTCCATTATATCTTCTCCCTCTGTATTATGATGTCCAAACCATCTTAGCTTGATTATTTCATGGACTTTCCTTGTTATTCGTTGACACTTCAACTGATTAGTTTTGCCCGATGCAAAGAGATACCTCAAAAACTAGTACTTTTACCCCTAGATAAGGCGAGCATGCCCGATACATTTATCCCCGTGATAAGACGAGCATACAATACGTTTATCCCCGAGATACGGCGAGCATAGCCGATACTTTTACCACGAGTCCCCCCTCCCTGGACTTTTGCTTATCTACTGATGTACTTATTCATTCCTTATCTTATCTCTCACTTTCACAGAAGTAAAATATCAAATTAAAATAATTGTACTTAGTAGCCAAATATCATTCTCCTGTTGTAACGACGTACGTGATCGCAGGTCAAGATTGCGATGACTAAAGATGACGACTTGTGATGACTAAAAACGACCTAGAATGAAATGACTACTTCTGCAACGTTTCGTAGTAAAAGCATTATTCGTTATTTCATACCTAAGTAAGGCCCTTTGTTCCCAGCATATAAGTAGTTTCCAGACTTGTTTCTTGATAAATAGCTTTAAAGATATACACTGTAAAGAAGAAAAGTATTTAACATTGTGTATTTCTACATAAGCATAGCTTACTTACTTACGTACTTACCTATTACAGATATATGAGAAAAATATCAATGTATCTCATGTATCTGTATTTCGTTTATACACCGAATTCATTTCAATTCAATACTTACTTATTACTTACTTACTAATTTACTTACTTACTTACTTATTTACTTACTTACGTACTTCCTTACCTACTTACCAATTACAGATATACATGAGACAAATATCAATGTATATATCTCATGTATCTGTATTTCACTTATACACCGAACGCATTTCAACTCATTACTTACCTATTACTTACTTACTTACTAATTTACTTACTTACTAATTTACTTACTTACTAATTTACTTACTTACTTACTTACTTACTTACTTACCTATTACTTACTACTTACCTATTACTTGCTTACTTACCTATTACTTACTTACTTACTTACTTACTTATTTACTTACTTACTTACCTATTACTCACTCACTTAATTACTTGCTTATTTACTTACTATAAAGACAAAGATTTTGAGCAGAAGCTCTACACATTTACCTAGCATATTACCGACCTATTAATTACATCCTGATATTACAGCCCTTAAAAGTCTACCCGTCGCCTGATGAAGACTAGCAGTAGCAGTCGAAACGTCGCGGTCTAAACCTTCGACATTAATGTCGTGAGACAAATGAATTACATAGTATTTATCTCATATCCACGATGAACAATCTTTATAATTTCATATTACCCTAGTTTAAAGAGTCTAAATAGTAAGAAAGGAAATAAATTCGAAGTTAAATTGATTGATGTCATTATGAAAAGATTTCATGAGAAAATAATGGGGAAATGATGAGGAAAAAATTAATCCTTTTACAAAATTAGGTCGGGTTAAAAAGAACTGTGCTTGCTTATGTAGGTTTCGGGACTAAATGAAGAAAACTATTGAATCCAAAATGATTCAGTTGCGCGAAAATAATATAAAAAATCTGAAATATGGTGCAAAATGAAAGAAATTGTTTTGGCAAAAAACGACGAATCGATACTCAACTTTTTTCTCGTTAAGAATAGATACTTCAAATGTTTCGTGTGGCATTACTCTGTGCCATTATAAACTATGATCTGGGTTGTCTTAAATGTTTTCAGTACTGCTGGAAATGATGTCGCTCTAACAAACACTGATGACCAGAATAATTTTGTTCTTTCCACTGCCTTGCTATAAAACCATCCTGCAGCATTCAAATGGTTTCCAACTATGGTTTCCGCTTTAAGTACATCGATGTAGTATTATAATTCTTATAGTTTTAAAAATGGCTTTTCTGCAGTCACACAAACATTTCTACAAGCATTTTAACGGTTTTCTGCCACTAAAATGGTTTCTGAAGCATTAAAATGGCTTTTCCTTAACAAAGTTTATTATTATACTGAATTTCATGATAATTTTATTCATAAACTCCACCTTTCTCACAGATGAAAATTCATATTTTATCACTAATATTTTGCACACTGAAATGCTTGAAGTAAACATATAGTTAATTAGTTAGAAAAGACGTAAGATTTGTCTCTTGAAGCTAGTTCTCGATGTAAAAGTTCGATTTCTCCAGGCGGGAAATATTTTTCAAACCCTAGTCTGTCTCAAAAATAGCCTTTAATGTTCATATAGTTATGCTAGATATGGATTCAATCAATTCTGGACAATATTTTCTGGACATTTTTATCGTATGTTTTCCAACTTAAATCTACAAGAAAAGAGAGTCGTCATTCTTTTGTTTGTTGAATTATTTTCTTGAGATAGAATTAGTTCTAATGCATTTTTAATGACGAATCTGTGTAAAAAAGATCTGTCTCTTGATAGCAAAGTTTTAAAATATTAAATAGTACACTGTTCATAGGCTGAGTAACCAAATCTTACAGCCACAGAACATCAACGCATCACGCATTGCGAAACCAGTCGAGACATGCAAGCTGTAACAAACAACAAACGGATTTCTTTGGCGTAAAATTTAGCACTTTATTTAAGAAAGAAACAACGAGTTTATTGTTTGTTACTCAATGAAGTTGATAGCAACCTTTCTTCTTATCTCTCTCTAAGGGGATCGATGTATTGATTGTTATCTTTGTGGCAATTCAAAGTGGCTTGATTGAATATCTCGGAGGTTTTTTTGTAAGAAACTGCGTGAAATGCGAAAAGTTGAGCATGATAAGATAGATAGAAGTATTCTCGAATTATAGAATGTAAAAGTTTTTCGATAGTCATCGTACAGGTTTTGAGAAGCTATGATAGACACTGGTGACATGACAAGTATCCGTGCTCGTACTTACAGACCCTTGATCAAAGCTTCGATCGAACCTATGATCAAAGCTTCGATTTGAATACCACAAATATCATGTTGCAATTACTCTATCACCGGGGATAAATGTTCGTACTCGAGCAAGAAATTAAAGCTGAAAAACACTAAAACAGGATAAATTAAACATCGGGTTTCGTTGAGAAGAACTCTGATTGAGCAAGAATAATGAAGAGATGTACATCCAATGTCACGGTTTTGCACCTGCTATGGCGCAAAGCGAAAATCAATTAAGAACCAATTATTTTTTTACCTCTTGATTGGCCAATTGTAAAATCACAGTTTTTTATTTCTGATTCTGAAATCTTGGGTTTGGACTGCGATAAATTTGTTGACCGTCAGTAATCCAGTAACAACAAGGCCTGTAGGTTTCATCCAACATCGACACTCCATACGGCATGGCGCAGCATAAAATACCTTCCAAAATCAGCTGAAAATCCTACCATTTGCTCAATTTATCCTAACATTGCCAGCATGTCCGGCAAATCTTGCCGTTTAGTACGTTATTTACTGCTGGCTTTAAACGTCTTGAATGGTCTAGCTATTGAAGTGACATTTAAAGGACAAGAATATTTTAGTTACAGTCTCAAGAACGACAACATCCCAACGGACAAGAATGTTATTACACTTCGATTTAAAACTATCCATCCTTCTGGTTTGTTGATATACAGCAGAGGGACATCAGACTATGTACAACTCGAGCTCATCAACGGCGTTTTAAAGTAAGTTCTCACGTAATTGCTTGGTGGCAACGAGGGTTGGATTTTCAATGTCGGTCATTTGTCATGACAATAACAGTGGTTTGGGATTTAAGTATTTAAGTCGCAAAACAAGAGTGTTTGAAACAGAGGCGTTTGGAAGTTTATGTGATATTAATGTACATTATAGTTTATGAATCGTATAGTGGCATACATAGTACTTTAGAATGCATGCAACCGCTGAGACACAGTGGCGATGTTTTGTATTGAACAATAGACATTTCGATAGACTAGTTTAGCAATGAAAATAATTGTTTATATATAGTTCAACGTGAAGCAAACTTCGATACTTTTAAATACTGTGTGACGGTACGCGTTAAGCCGATGTTTGAACTTATTTTTCATTAGTTCGTAATTTCATCGGTTCGGTTAAAGCAAAGGGAACACTTTTGTCTATTACGTTATTGGAGAAAATGTATATTAGAGATAGTAACCGCACTGAGTTCTATCAAAACTGAAAGATAAATGATCGAAACAAAAAGTGGTAAACTCTGCACTTGACTTTGGGAAGGACGATAAAGAAAATGT
The DNA here is from genome assembly GCA_949775045.1 of Metridium senile. NCBI lineage: Eukaryota > Metazoa > Cnidaria > Anthozoa > Actiniaria > Metridiidae > Metridium > Metridium senile. Next base: position 18,827,787 of record OX459100.1, on the reverse strand, counting down.
ACCAAGTTTGTTTTATCGAACTGCGCTATTTATAAGATCAGAAAAAACAGGTTCAACAAAGCAGATTTATAAGAGGAAAAAAAAACCAGGTTCAACAAAGCAGAAAACTGGTTAAACTTGAACTGACAAACTATGTATTGTCACCGGAAAAGAGGGATAAGTGAAATTGTAACAAGTTAATAGCTCCAAGTTTAGTCTATGAAGTTCAAATTGTTGAATTACATTGTCGAAAAGACTGATAAGAGCGAGCAGGACATACAGACAAACTTCGCGGCTTTATGAAAGAAAATCCTGCTGCGTCTTACGAAAAACAAATTTATAACCTTCCTAAGTGGCTCCCTAGTTTGTGAAGATAACACATCAACTTCATTATCTTCTGCAAGTTGCCAATTTAGAGTGTCACAAATAATTCCATGTACGTCGGAAGGATCTGAAATAGTGTCGATTTCTCTAAGTATACGGATTGATTACCGAAAAGAGAAGTATTTCCTAGTTTATTTATTTGTTTTATGTCTTTCGTCAAATTTTAAGATAAAAATCTTCAAAGGGATAAGACCGACAATTTATAACACGTTTTTCGTAGTTTTTTTTTGGAATAGTAATTTTAGTGTTTATATATACCTTCCAGGTTTTGCAACTTAACAAAAACAAGTTCAACCGCAGGAAATAGCATGTTCTGACAAGCTTTTTACAGTGTACAAATTTATATTAGAATAACAGAGATTTGCTTGATTGGGAGACAAAACTAGACGAATATCACAAAGTAGAGCTATAGTGATAAGGTGTTGTATGCTAAAGTACCTTATAAAAAAAATACCACGATATTGGCAGAAAGACCAAATTTAGAACGTTTGAATTTTGATAATAATTTGAATATACAGCTCGAGAACGAAAGAGAGTAAGAAGGGAAGGATGGAAGGAAGGAAAGAAGGAGGGAAGGAAGGAAGGAAGGAAGGAAGGAAGGAAGGAAGGAAGGAAGGAAGGAAGGAAGGAAGGAAGGAAGGAACGAACGAACGAACGAAGGAACGAACGAACGAACGAAGAAAGGAAGGAAGTAAAAAAGGAAGGAGAAAAGGAAAGGAGGGGGAAGGAAAGATGGAGGGACGGAGGGCGTGAAAGAAGGCAAGAAAGAAAAGGAGAAAGCAAATGAGAAAATAGTGAAGAAAAGAAAGAGGATCGCTGGAGTTAAACCAAATAATAAAAGTGGCAAGCAAGGATAGAAAAGTTAATGGCAAAGAAAGTAAGCATGTAAGTAAGTAAGCGAGTAAGTAAGCGATTAAGTCAGACGTAAACAAGCAAGCAAGTGAGTGATTAATTAAATTAGGAGATAGAAAGAAAGAAGAACAATAAATAATACGAAAAATATTAAAATGTCGATTGAGAGCACGAATTCATATTCTTTGCACATGATTTTCTACGTTAAACTGTCGCTGTTCTATGACAAACTGTCAGATATAACCATTTAAGGCATGTGTAAGCTTGTTTTATAATAATAGATAATAATAAACAATTAAAATTAATTTCTATAGCGCCTAAATTATGGGATATTCTTAGACGCTTTAAGGCCCGGGCAAACGGTTTCAACATTTGCTTCAACATCCGTTCGATTTTGTTGAATGGCAATGTTTAAACGCTTTTAAACTCTTTCAACATTGTTGAAACGTGTTGAATCGATGTTTGAATTGATGTTGAAGAGTTTAAAAGCGTTTAAACATTGTCAGTCAACAAAATCGAACGGATGTTGAAGCAAATGTTGAAACCGTTTGCCTGGGCCTTAATAATTGTTAAAATTTTTAATAGAATCAATAATATATGTAATAAAATAGTAAAGTTTATATTTAATATTTATATGTAAATAATAATTCTAAGAAAAAAATAGCAGGAAGAATGCGTGCAGTAAAGTATGCGAGTACATTAAAAATGGCCGTGTACGTTTGTGCTGTAAAACCCTTGTCCACAAGGATAGCCACAGCTTGGGGTTGTGGGCGGATCAAAAGTTAATAATGCATCTTACTACTAATTGCATCAATTAAGACAATTAAGACTCTCACCCTAGAATTGAATCATATCTAATGTATGCAAACGCTATGGAATTCTAAATATTTGAATGAATGAATAACTGATGAATGAATGAACGACTGAATGAATATACGGACAGGTAAGTAAATGGATGGATGATTGGAATGATGGATGAATAAACGGATGGCTAAACGGATAGATGAATAAACGGATAGATGAATAATAATAATATTTATTTATACACGATACACCTACTTGCAAGAACGTTGTCATTAACATTTGAACATTTGTAATTTAGTGGATTAGGAATAAATTAAAAGTACAAAAGAAAGAGTTCTGCTTCAATGATCTTCTTTTGTACTTTTAATTTATTCCTAATCCACTAAATTACAAATGTTCAAATGTTGTATGACAACGTTCTTGCAAGTAGGTGTATATATGTTTACAGCATAGCTGATGTGGTCGTGTTTTGTATATTCACTCTCTCTCACTTTTACACTAAACATTTTACACAATATATTCATCTTGATCATGCTAAGTTTAATAAACGGATGGATGAATAAACGGATGAATGAATAAACGGATGGATGAATAAACGGATGAATGAATAAACGGATGGATGAATAAACGGATGGATGAATAAACGGATGGATGAATAAACGGATGGATGAATAAACGGATGAATGAATAAACGGATGGATGAATAAACGGATGGATGAATAAACGGATGGATGAATAAACGGATGAATGAATAAACGGATGGATGAATAAACGGATGGATGAATAAAGAATAAATTACTTAACAAATGGAATAATGAATGAATAAGTAAATGGAGTTATTCCGTGTTAGATGCTTTCGATACTGTAGAGATGCAAATGTGCATTATAGAATTATCTAGTGTTTCTTAGAACAAAGCTTATCACACCTTAATTCACATTTGCATCTCTACGGTATCGAAAGTGTCTAACACGGAATAGCTTGAATGAATGGATTATAATGATATTATTTAATGAATGAACCTACTCGCAAAGGCGATTGTCAGTAGGGCCCTAAAATAAATACAAATAAATATATAAAAATTACAGTACAATGCTAAAATTATAAAAATACTCAAAAACGATATAATAGATAGAAGGTAAAAAAAAAAAAAATAAACAATATTTACAAAAATGTATTCCTAAGCTTGGATTTAAAAAATATTTTAGCTCAATATCTAACTCATTAAATTCTTTGGTACATTGATGAATAACATTGTTGTTGGATGAACAAATTATTTAAAGAATGAGGGAACCAGTAAATGAATGGTTGCGTGAAAAATGCACCAACTTAAATACCTCATTGGTAACAGACAAAGTAGAAATAAAACTTGCAAAAAGACGATAAAATACAGTAAAACCCCGCGTATAAGAATCTAAAATTTAAGAACCTGTCAGGCTGAAATTTTCATTCTTTTTTTTTTTTGTAAAAAAAGAGCCATGTGCAAAAGCATTGATCTGAATGTAAAAAAAAAATAGGAAGAAAGGTGTTGTAATGATGAAGTGAGTGATGCTTATATAACCTAGATAGCCTGATTTCAAGTAAAGCACCAATTATATAAGAACCTGTTCAGGCTGAATTGGAAAAATCTAGGTTCTTATACGCGGGGTTTTACTTTAGTGTGCCATGTTTTGACTTCAATGTTTTCTCGATTCAGATACACTCTCTATCTTGGAGGAGAAGAGAAGTCAGAGATACGAGTAGGGAAGAACCTGTTCAACGGAGAATGGCATACGGTCGTCGTCCAACGCCGTAGTAGGCAGACCTCGCTCAAAATTGACAGCCAGTCCCCCATGACAAAGATCCTGCCAGGTCCGTACGACAGGCTCAATCTAAACAGTTATATCTTTGTGGCAGGAATGATCGACACATCGAAGAAAAACCTCGGCATCAGAGCCCCACACTATCGTGGATGCCTGGGGGATTTGCAGTTCGATGGTATAAAGTTATTAGAAGGTTTACAAGACGCGAGGACGAACCTTCCACGAAGCACTCCATTTGATATATACGGAGATATGCCTTTTACGTGTCATCTAGAAGATTACCGTCCTGTGACGTTCTTAACTCCGCAGTCGTACGTCAAAGTAACTATACCGAAACTACCTCAGGATAACGATACTTTCTCGACGAGCTTCAAGTTCCGTACGTTTTACCCGCACGGGCTTTTGTTCTCCCGTAACGCAATCAAGGTCAAAATGTACGTACGATTGCAGGCCGGGGCTCTTATCTATGACGTCATAGCGCCTAACGGTTCCAAGTCACACATTAGGGTCGGTAATAATCTCCACGATGGTGAGTGGCATCACGTCAACGCCACTATCTCCCCACCTAAGATTAGCCTTAACCTGGATAAATCAGCGAGAACGCGGATACTCAACATGACGTCACTACTGCTTGATTACTCGAACAAGTCCCGGATGAAGATCTTTGCCGGGCGTGGTGGCGCGTTGTCCAAGTTTCCAGGATTCGTAGGCTGTATGTTGAACCTTAAAGTAGACAGCCATATAATATCACTGAAAGCGTTGAATAGCAGGAAGTATTCGCACGGCATTGATGCATCGAGGTGTTCAACTAGGGACCTGTGTTTCCCAAACCCTTGTCAAAATAGAGGGATCTGTAGCCAAGACTGGAAGGAATTTTACTGTAATTGCGCGACGACATACTTCGAAGGGAAGACTTGCCACATTCCAGTATTTAAACCGACTTGTGAGGATTACAGACGACTTGGCTTAACCAAAGACGCACATTGCTTGTTACACACGGGTAGGAGTAAGCCTGATGATAGGTATACAGCATTATGTAACTTAACAAACCCTAGACGGGCATACACCGTCATTAAACATAACGTAGAATCAGGTCCTATTAAAGTCAAAGATGGGGAATTCATTGCTGGTCAGTATGTCCATAAGGTTTACTATCAGAACCTAGACGAAGGTCAGATTGCAGCACTTGTTCGGCATAGTGCGCGATGTCGCCAGTACATCAGATTTGACTGTGTCAATTCTAAGCTGTTGAACTCGCCAAGTGGGCCGTCTCACGTCTTTTGGACGTCGCTAGATCGAAACGTTAAGCACAATTACTGGGGCGGGGCGAATGAGAGCGGACGGTGCGCATGCGGGATGAGTAGCCCGAGTAGATGCGCCAACCCCGCCAAGCTCTGCAACTGCGACGTCAAAGATAAGTACAAATGGCGCAGTGACGAAGGTTATTTAACAATTAAACACCAGCTTCCCGTCATGGTGATCATGTTCAACAAGAAGACAGGCAAATCGGCGTCAAGTTTCCATCTAGGTCCGTTAGAATGCTGGGGGAAAAGTGACAATAAACAAGTAACGACGACTGTCGACAACTTGATCGACAAAGCATGTTATCCCGTCATTGAACCAACGACCCCGCCCACTACTGTAACAACAGTCATCACGACGGCTGTCACGACTGGTACGCCGTGCCCTGTAGGTGAGATATGCTTCAATCTAACGTTTCCTACAGACCCCACCGGGGTTATCAAATGGACACACCCACCGACAATGGAAATATCGACTACGAGAGAAAATAAAGACTTTAACGTTCAGCAGCAAGAGACAAGCGAGAAGTCAGGGCTGGGAACCCCTGGGATAGTACTCATATCTTGTGCATTGATAATACTGCTACTGATAGCGTTGAAGTTCATTTTGCCTAAAGTTATCTCGTGTGTTCGTACGCACAGCAAACGAGGCGAATACATTGTGCCTCCTTCTGGACCGCCTGGTTACCCAGCTCGCCTCATGCCCCTAGTAACAAAACGGTCATCGGCGAGAGGCCGGCAATTGACTCATACCGAGACAACACACCTACCAACTGAACATAGCAACGGTCACGCAGGAGGGGGTGGGGTGAGCTCCTTTTGGGTGTAGTCATGGTAATGGATATGACGTCACGGTGGTGTCACGTGATTGCTTTATATTAAGATGCAATGCATGTCAAGCATAAGAGCGTTGACGCTCATGCGCAGGAATGACATAAGATAGAAGGTGCTTGATTCATGATGATTGGTCAAATGAAAGACGGTATGATAGCTTTGATCCAAATAATGGAAGAAACCTTTTGAAATAAAACTACTTGCAGGCCGTCAGTTCTCTTCAAACAATCTTTCAATCAATGTTTCTGCAAGTCTGGTTTTCTATGAATTGCTTTCTGGTATATGTCTCTGTTTTTGCTAACACCAGTCACAAATATCAATGGTATTAACTAAACAATAGAGCTGATTACAAGAATGTCGTCATATAAAAATAACAAATACTTATTTACAGTGAGAACACTCGAACAGTGAATACTTTGAGTTTCTTTGTTACTTTTCTTCAACCCACATTCCATGAGCGAATAGATTCGAACTGAATAAGATTTATTATGAACACTTAGTGTATTTGAACTCACTGCTTCATTTTAGAGGTTTTGAAGCAGTAGAAGGTTCAGAAAATAGTAGCATGAAAAAGTCAAGTGTTCATGGTTCAAGTATCCTCAAAGTAAGGGGCTGTTTATATGGAAGTGAGTTGTCGCCGGGATAACTCTATTGTCTTGAATTCCCCGGGAACACAAAACAATAGAGTTATCCCGGGCTAGCAGGAACAACGAACTCGCCACCATATAAACATCCCTTAAGTCCTATTCAATTAGTTTTCATGTAATGAATTTTAATATAAGCAAAAAGAATTGATGATATTCGTGTAAAACTTGCATTAACATCACTGCTTTAAATTGAAATTAAAGATAAACATTTTTGAAAAATGCAATATTCAGTACGCAGTATGTAACCATTTATAAAACCAACGAAATCATTTCTATTTTGTATTTGTTATATTTATATATGACAACGTTCTTGCAAATAGATGTAAAAAAAAAGTTAAACACAATAAACTCATTGGTACACCTACTTGCAGTAAGGTTGTCATACAAAAATATACATTTGTTATAAAGAAAATAGAACATTTGTGATTTAGTACGATAGGAATTGATTAAAAGACAAAAGAAGATCACTCAAGCTCAACTCTCTCTTTTGTCTTTTAATTAATGACTTTCGCACTAAATCACAAATGTTCTATTTTCTTTGTGACAAATGTTCTATTTTGTATGACAACCTTACTGCAAGTAGGTGTATGTGATTAACTATATTAGATGAACGCACAAACCATGAAGATGAAAAATACAAATATTCTAGCTTTACTTCAGAGTCAGCATTGACAGACTAACACTAGTTTTAATTGACGGCAGCGAATACCGTTTTCACGACAATCTACAGTCGATATCTCTGAGTTCACAGGATTTTTGTATACGATTAAGCTGAGTTATAATATAACCTCAGATTTTTGTATCCTGTGTTATCGTGATCTTGCTGCCAAATTGTTGTTTTATCAGCTAAAATTTAATTATACTTGCAGAATAAAGCTAAAAAAACACAAATCTCATCACTATATATATTACTGATTACAGTGCGAATCAAAAAACCGTGGGCACCCAGAAATATTTTAGAAATCGTTTATTATTCGTTGAACAACTCAGAAACAACTATATCACCGCAAGAAGTTTGACTGATAAGTAGTATGATAAACCTTTTGTAGTTAGAGTTGTTTGTGAGTTGTTCAACGAACAATAAACGATTTCTAAAATATTTCTGAGTGCCCATGGTTTTTTGATTCGCACTGTAATGCTGTACATAGACAGATACATTGATGTTATTGATTTGTGAGTAAAAATATGAATAATAGATGGATGAATAAGTGGATGATTAAATGGATTAATGAATAAATGAAAGAATTAACGGATCAGTTTATAAATTTATGGATGAATAATGGAATGAATAAATGGATTAATAAATGAATGAATAAATGAAAGAATTAACTTATCATTGAATAAATTTATGTACGAATAAATGAATGAATAAATGGGATTAATAAACGAATTGATAAATGAAAGAATTAACTGATCATTTAATAAATTCATGATGGATAATAGATGAATAAATGAATGGATAAATATATAATTAATTAAATAAATAAACGGATCAGTGAATAAATGGATGAATAACGAAGAGATAAATAATTTAACAGCAAATGGAAAAATTAATGAATGTGTGAATTGATCCATTAAGACTTATTAATCAATAATAAACGGAAAATTAAAAATATATGGATCAATTAATGAATAAATGGAGAAATAAATAAACACATTTATTGATGATGAAAAACGCATAGTTGTTATTACACAATGAAAAACAGTTCCCCTTCTTGGTCGAGATGTCGGTCGCGATACAAAATGGCGCCTATTTATTCGGATGTGTGGTTGGTTTATGATATTTGCGCCCACGTTTGGTTAACTCAGCGGCAAAAACAAACCAAAATGCATGACAAGCAAGCTGGCCATTGTTGTAAGAAGTTAATGGAACTCAGAACAGTTAAAGATAATGGAACGGTTTTTAGATGAAAGTATAACAATTATCTACCAATAGAATCATTAGATGATACAACAGAATCACGCGAACAGAACCGCGTAATATTTTTAAAAATAGTAGATTGTTAAGTGCATTAGCGCGAAGTGAAATGCGCTATATAAGCACACATTACATAGTAAATGATAGTTAATTGTAAAGTGCATTAGCGCGAAGTGAAATGCGCTATATAAGCACACATTACATAGTAAATGATAGTTAATTGTAAACTCGCATTGGGGCGATGTGAAATGCGCTATATAAGCACACATTACATAGTAAATGATAGTTAATTGTAAACTCGCATTGGGGCGATGTGAAATGCGCAATATAAGCACACATTACATACTAGTAAATGATAGGAAATTGTAATTAAAAGTGCATTGAGACGATGTGAAATACGCTATATAAGCACACATTACATACTGAATTATAGTTAATTGTAAAGTGCATTGGGACCATGTGAAATGCAAATGTTACAAGGAAAGTTAAGGGGGAAAAGAAGTCAAGAAAAGAGAAGTTTTTTTTTTTCTGTGTTATCATTACAAGGTGGCAACAGCGTACAAAAACTGCCGTTACTTAGCGAGATACCAATCGACAACCAAATTACCAATGGTCTGACATTACATTAAAATAGTCTATCTAAACATAACTTATTCATGTTTTTATGGATTTGGTCCGTCTTTGTTGTTATTCTGTGCAAGATGTCTCAAGATAATAATTACAACTTTTTGAACATATCACATCGGAACCTCAATAGTATCACTAAACATTTTGAAATTTGACTTTAGTACTTGTATCATAAAGTTGAATGACTTTGGAGCTGGAAAAAGCTACTGATAAAACTTGAGAAAGTACAATATAATACACATACAAACGGAGCATGTAAATCAAATAAAAGTTTGAATAGAACTAAGGAAATCTAATTTAAACAAACTTTCAAAAATGAAGTTTTTTTTCTACGAAGCATATTGTACATATAAATTTTGAAAAAGTTTGTAATTATAACTTGTGGAAAACATTTTTATTATAACATTTTTCATTCGTGAAAACAACACTTTTTCCGCCTCACTAATTGTGGAACTACGTAACTATATCTTTATAAATCCAAATTGAAAGCCTTTTGAAATTTTGGAGAGAAGAAAATTTTCAATTAATTTCTTATAGCTTTTCCTAGGTTCATTTCTGATCATTTTTCCGTGATTTTTCCAAGTTTGTCCGCGATTTCTGCTTGATTTCTGATATTTATAAACGTGACTAGCTGTTTCAAGAGCTATTATGCTTTGAACGATGACACAAATACTCTTTTTGTCCAACTTAAGTATGTTTATTGTGAGTTTGCTTTCTTTAAATGATTCTCCTCATTATCACCTTGACACGAGTCCATATTCAAACAGAGTGGACATACTGTTTGCAAACAGGTTAATTACAAAATTGCCCCAAACACATGAACAAAACCATGTTTTTTATCTTAACCGTATAAAACTCTTTACTTAAATATATTTATTGGTGAGTTAATCTACTTTTATATCTTAACTTTACTGACGTTTCGAGCTTTAGCCCTTCGTCGGAGTAAAAAGCTCGAAACGTCAGTAAAGTTAAGTTAACATTTTTTACGGTGTTACAAATTTCATTATATTCGGCTACTCGTTTATATCAAACACCGACGCAGCCTATACTAGTTTACTCGCTATAGTTTCCATCTAATTTGATATCGTCGATGTAGAGTAATTAATTTGATTAGTCAGAGAGTATTTACAAAGCTATAAAATGTTCACAATTTTGCAGGTACTGAGAATTAACAGTTTTTTCAGCCCAGAAAACTCACTATACAACTACTAATTGCAAAGACTAGAGAACAATAATCTATCATTAATGTAGAATAATTAATTTAATTTGGCTTAGAGTATGAAAAGTTTATATAATGTTTGCAAACAGCCTAATGAGAAAATTGCTTGAAAGAAAATTTCGAATCGAAACAAAAACGCCGTTTCTTACACAAAGAAACCTTTCCTTAAACTACAAGATTTCGAAGAAAATACTTATATCTATGACAGAAAATAATTAATTTGTTTTCTTTATTTAGTAATATACATATTATACATAAATATATGTGTGTTGGGATTGTAAGTCCTACGATTCATTGAACAAATGTCCAATGTTAATACGAGACAGCTGTGTGGTCACGTGCCGACCCCCCGTGAATACTACTCATATAAAATAACTACATGTCTATAACGACTACTACAATTGTGGAAATAATAATAAAAAGAGACAAAAGAATAAGTATTAATCAAATAAACCAAAAGAGATACTTCTAGGTAGGCTTTAGTATCGAAAGTTTTTAGTTGTACAGGACACTCTATTCTCTGGTTGGAACTTTGAGCAAAATAAGAGTAACATTGGAGGTTTATTTTTCTCTCCATTGTTTTAAAGTACATTTAGTTTAAGTACCTTACACAAAGACCAGCACAAGAAGAAGCGCTAACAGTTCATGTTTAAGGACAGGTGTCTATTTAAATCCTCGAAGCGTGTGTTACTTGTATAAGTGTGATAAGCAAATTATCCACCTTAAATAACAATTACTTTTGAACAAACTCTCGTGAGTGCTTGAAATAGCAATATTGACAATAGTTGAGGATTTCTAGTGTTCCATGCTTTTAGACTAGTACATATTATTTTTATTTCGACCGCACAAGCCACATTATGTCAAGCAAAATTTGCTCTTGTAATAAATCGCGTTTATTTTACCGATATTAGACGATGGTTTTGATTGGTTGGTTTTTACAGTGGATTTCGTAAATGAGCCAATCAGGTGGCAGTTGTATTGTCGTAATGTTGGTGTATTTGAGAGTAATTGGATTGTGTGCAGAAACGAGATAATTAGCGAGAGCAGATCGTTGCAAGCCCCAGTTATCATATTTACGGATAAGACGACGATACAAGCTCATATCAAAACACACCGTCATACACCAGAGAGCATACTGCAGGGTGTTAGGGTGCAAGATGACTTCACCGTGGATTTTCAGCTTGCTTTTACTTAGTTTGAACGTGTTTGAAGTATTCTCAACGGCGGTTGGCGTCGATGTGGAGTTCAATGGACCTCAGTTCATCTCTTACGACGTTCGCACCAATCGCATATCAGCTGAGACAAACCATATTTCACTTCAGTTCAAGACTTTCCATCCGTCAGGGATGCTTATTTATAGCAGTGGGACCCAAGGTGATTTCATAACTTTGGAGTTAATCCAAGGAAAGTTGAGGTATGTTTGCGAGCGAGCGAGCGCGCGAGCAAGTGGTTAGCTTGTAGTATAAGCATGTGAAAATAACTAGAACTAAAAGTAGTTTTAAAAACGATAAAAACACAATGGACATATAAAAAATACCCATTGTGTGGACTCAGCAAGGTCATTTACAAAAGATAGATAACTTTCTTGACAATTTCACATAATAGAAGTACAATTAGCACGGATTTTCACACACACAAAACAAGACAAAACAACGGCTTGTGCGAAGGTGTTGCTAGCTCTAAACTCTTACATACACAAACATCTCATTTAGCATACAACTGCAATATTTGAAACCACACTTCCATTCACAAAACATCATATTTTCAAAAGATTTAAGAGCGTAGGGTAAGTTTTGTTGGAAAGAGTTTCGGCCGACGCGAATCACATCCAACTCGGTTGTAACTAATTAGTTGATTAACAGCTCTTTAAAATCGGAAGGATCAAAATGTAATACTTTCAAATCTAGTTAAATTAGTCACATTCAATCGAAACTTACAAAATAAATAGCTTTTCTAGAAGAGTAAATGAAATAATAACTAATTTTCCAGACAAATAAAAACGTAGAATAAAACTGCCCGCTTCCCTCACCCAATATTACAAAATTACCTGAAGTTTAATGATAAGTATATTTACGAAACTGGTATAGTAGAAAAACTGGACGATTTGCAAACTCGTTTCTCTAAACGTTCAAGAAAGTGTTGTTTTTCGAAGGACATATGTTTTGGTTTAACGTAAAAGGTTTTTTAGATACTTATCAATGTTTATTTTGGCGAATTACATTTGAATGAAAACTACATCTTCTCAGGTTACATGAAAGTTTTCTCCAAAAAACGAAAACATTGATAAACAAAAACCATCTACCGCAAAATCCAATATGAAAAGTAGAGTATTTTCGAAACTGAAGTGAAATGCTCTTTATTTAAAGAAAACCCGTCAGTTGTACGAAACTTTCCACAAGGAATTTCGGTGGTAATAGATGTAATTGAGCGTGAGAAAAACTTTAAAAAAAAAATGTCCCCCTCTGTATCGGAGTTTTGTTGCTTTTCATCATCGATCTGAAAACAAAAGATCCTAAACTTAAGTCATGGCGAGTGTGTTGTTTATATTACAAGTGTTTTAGTCGTTTTATAACGAGCGAACGAGTGTGGAGAGGATGTCAATAATTTTTCAATTACAACTCAACAATGGAAACTCTTCAGCCGGCCTTCAAAATACTCTCTAGTGAAAAACCTCCTTTTGAAAACCATCGAAAAGACTTTGAGGTTGTTAAGATTTCTTTGAGGTTCACCCGCAAAGAGCGTGAAACAGAGACGAATATCATAATGGTTTGCATATAGAGTTACTCGCTTATAAAAACCATATATGCATGATACCATTAATAATTCACGGGACAATATCTCCCAAGAAACAAATTGTTGATTCTAAAATCAAACCAGTACATGAAAACAAAGGCGAAACAACGCTATAGAATTAATTAGCGCTCAAGCTGGTCCTAGCAATCGTAGACAGAATGGAAGCTTTTGTTTTGAAGTGTTTCGCCCTTTAACAAATAACATTGCCGAATTTCTCGTGATGCGGATGAGATTTGCAGTAATTCTACAGATCATAGCAATTACAATTTACTTGCTACCCAGACTGTGGCTTTATACACGAAATACTGGATAATTGTCTTGCCAAATCGAATACGAGAACAATTTGGAAGGTTTTTGATCAATGATTCCAAGAAATGTACAAGTTTTGTGGTAGTTTCCAAGTTCAAGGTTTATTAGTTTTGAAAAATTAAAAACAGTTTTTCGTCTTTAGATTGCTTTAGGTTCTACGTAAACAAATTCGAAGGTTTTTAATCAATGATTACACATCAAATTTGCCAGAACAAATTGGAAGCTACTTATCAGTGTTTCCAAAAAACTTATAAGAAAATTCGAAACTTTTTGATCAATGATTCCATAAACTTAAAAAAAAAATCGAAACTTTTGATCAACAATTCGAAGTAATGTACATGTTCTATGACGTCAATTTAATTTCAACAATTGTTATGTTGAGAAAGAAATTGTTATTTTTCTTCTTATCTCCTGTAGTTTTTCAACTGAGACGCTTGTCTTGTCTAATTGTGGCGGTTTTCAAACGTGTTGACGATAATTCCAACTTGTGTTTTGATGAATTAGACGTGGAAATGTTTGTATTTCTCTGAGATTCCATCATAATTGAAATTGACAAGACGAGTAACCCTATCATTGTGAACTTTAATGGACGCTGTTACTCATGAAAGAAAACCTTATCAGACATGACTTTGATCTTTCAATGGTGTTATACACAGAGATAAAATATGCTGAAACGTAGATATCCAAGTTAAACAAATGAGTTCTATCGATTTGGTAGTCATAGGAATGAAATGTTGGAAGAGGAAGATTTTTCTGTGGAATTATTGACGAAACGTTAACTGGATTCTCTTTGCACAGCCCAGTCAACATATCTAAAAGTTAGACGGAGATAGAATATGCAGAGATGTAGATATCTAATTTAAACAAATAGTTCTATCGATTTTGTAGTAATAGGAATGTAATGTCGGAGGAGGAAGATTTTTATGGGAATTCTTGAAAAGACATTCTCTTTTTTTCACATCCCAACATATCTAAAAGTTATTTATTTATTCCTAAAGAGTAATACTTGAAAACAGCTTCAAATATACCCTAAAAAAATATTGTAACAAGTTTTTGAAATTTGTTTCAAATATATAGACAGTATTTTGTAAAGAAAAAGAAAAAAAAAGAAAAATTTAAATAAAATACTGCTTACTAGGTTTTTATACAAAGTGTACACAAAATAGTGTTCCTCTAAAAAAAAGTTACTTATACACTGCATGTGGAAAAGATTGTTACTTACTGTAAAAATCATAACTTATACACTGTAAAAAGGAGAGGGTTACTTGGTGTAAAAATGGTAACTTATACACTGAAAAGAGAGGCCAGTTACTTGCTGTAAAAATGGTAACTTATACACCATAAAAAGAGTGTTACTTACTGTAAAAATGGTAACTTGTAAAATGGAAGACATTAGCATTCGTAACGTCAGTAAGTAGCACTCTTTTTACGTGGTGTACAGTTGATTATTTTTACTGTAAAAGTCGTCTTCAATGGTTTTCTCACCATGTGCGAGTTAAGATATATTTATTGATAACGTTAAAAGCGGCCTAGTTTATCATAATCGTGATTTATATAGTTCTACTGATATAGAGATACCATTTGACCAACTGTTGTGTGCATTGAGACCTATTTTAAATACCGATTCAAGGCCTACTACAGGTCATAAGATCACTAAAGATCGCTCAAAATCGCCTAAAATTTTAGGAGCTTTTTGCGCCTAAGTTCGCCTTAGATTTTAGGAGTTTTTTTGCTAAAATCGCCTTAAATCGCCTAAAATTACGGCGATTTTAGGACCCGGAGTAGGCCTGATTCATTAGTGTTTACATAGGGTCGGGTATCTCCTAAGGCCTTCTACAGCATGCAGGTGGTGCCTTACACCTTGTTCGAAAAGGTTGGCAGTGGAAATAGGTTATTAAGACCGAAAGGGATTATGGTTGAGATAGAAAATAGGAAAAATCGAGGTTTTGAATGATCTTGTCGTCCGCCAAACGAAATCCGTACGAAAATTAAACGAAGTTGGTTTAAAAGCTTATCCACCGATACGATATGTTAGAACGAAGATTTTAATACACTAAATGCGCGAGCATTGATCGAAAATATCGCAACAGTTTTGACAGTTCAAGTGTGCTCCAGGGTTCAATCCCCGGGGGGTCGTTTTTACTCTGCTTTATTTGTATCTGAGCGTACCTTTTAGGGTTCATTTTCAAAATCTCCGCCGATCACCCCTACCATTTGGACAAAGGGAGTACCCCCCCCCCCCCCCCGGGGTTCAATCGATGTACATTGGAAAAATTAATGCTAAGCAAATATTTTACGAGCAGTATTTATGCGTAAGCTATTAAAAGCAAGCTGGTCCTGAGAAAGCATCGATGTGTGTGGAAATACATTTAGTATTAAAAGATGCCCGAAGATTTAACGAAACTTTTACGAGCATAGTGCGAAAGCTAAAGAACGTTTTCAAGAAAAGATCGATGTCTGTGGAAATATATTTAGTATTAAAATGATTCCCGAAGATTTAACGAAACTTTTACGAGCATAGTGCGAAAGCTAAAGAACGTTGGTTCAAGAAAACATCGATGTCTGGGGGAAAACGTTTAGATATCTTTAAAATGATTCACGAAGATTTAACGAAACTTTTACGAGCATAGTGCGAAAGCTAAAGAACGTTGGTTCAAGAAAACATCGATGTCTGTGGAAAAACGTTTAGATATCTTTAAAATGATTCACGAAGATTTAACGAAAGTTTTACGAGCATAGTGCGAAAGCTAAAGAACGTTGGTTCAAGAAAACATCGACGTCTGTGGAAAAACGTTTAGATATCTTTAAATGATTCACGAAGATTTAACGAAACTTTTACGAGCATTAATCGAAAATGTTACGACAATTTAACAATTATTTGGGCTCAGTAGCTCCAAATTACAATTTATCCGCTCAAACTTAGACTTAAATTTTGATGACAACCATCAACGGATTGAATATAACTGTTTATCGCTTCTAACATAATTTCTAATCATTTCGCTTCTAATTCTAATCATTTCGCTTCTAATCATTTCTAACGGAAGGCTACTCCGACAAAGGGCTAAAGCTCGAAACGTCAGTAAAGTTAAGTCAACAGTTTTTACGGTGTTACAAATTTCATTCTATTACCTATCGTTTGTATCAAACACCGACGCAGCCTATACTAGTTTACTCGCTAGTTACATTTCTAACGAATATTCCTTAACGCATTCACTGCAGTGGGCGAGTTTGCTTGGCTACAATATAGCTCTTACACCGTTGTCCTGCTCACTTGGACGATAAATTGCTAAATTTTCAGCTTAATATCATAATAAACTACTTGAATATGTACTTACAATGTTCTGCAGTGAGTATTGAATCAAATATATCGCCAAGAAACCCATTTTTCAAGTATAAGATGAAGCATGGTCTTTATAAACAGACTACGGTTCTTTGAAATGGTGCATTTGTACGATAAGCAATATCAGAGCCTGTCTCAAGGGACGGCATTAATACAATAGACGGAATACTTTCATGGAATAACAAAAGAAGAGAAAATTGGCATGATAAATGTAGATGGTTGGATCGGATTTATTTGCATAAAAGACGTTTTTATTTTAACTTATGTAACAAATCTTAATGATCCTCGTTCCGTCAGTATCATCTTGCTTATGATCGTCATCGTCATGTTTTACTTTTTTCACCATCGTCATCATTATTAACACTAGTCCATCATCCTTATAATCATCGTCATCATCATCATCATCGCCACCACCATCATCATCATCAACACTAGTCCATCATCTTATTATCATCGTCATCATCATCATCGCCACCATCATCATCATCATCAACACTTATCATCATAATCATCGTCATTACTACCGGTACTACCATCGTTTATATCAACATCATCATGAGCGTATTATGATGATGATGATCATCAACAGCACCAGCACCAACATCTTCATCATCATCATCATTGTCCTTGTCGTCATCGTCATCATCATCAGCACCAGCATTTACTGTAAATGTTTTATGTGTTGCTTAATAAAATTTTGTTAAAAAAAAAAAAAAAAGCACCAGCATCATCAGCAGCAGCACCAGCATCATCATCATTGTCTTCATAACTATCTTCATCATAACGTTTACCATCACCATCATCATTGATCATCATCATCACATTGTCGTCGTCCTCATATACATTTATCATCATGCCTATTCTTTATATTCATTATCGTTGTCGTCGTTCGTAATTTATGCAAAAGTATTACAGTGCGAATCACAAAACCGTGGGCACCCACAAATATTTAAAAAAAAAACATTTCTGGGTGCCCAGGGTTTTTCGATTCGCACTGTAACTGTATTGTATTAAAGTATTAACTTGAGCTGTATTGAAATATGTATGATATTATATACAATGAAACCCCGCCTTAATACGGCCACCCCGTTATTGCGGCAAGTTTTTTTAGGTCCTGACGAAATGTATGCCCATATATTTTCTATAAAATTTACCCGCTTAATACGACCAACACGTTAACACGTTAACACGGCCCCTTTGGGCTATCCCTTCGGTGGCCGGATTAATGGGGTTCCACTGTATGACTTACGATATTTATTGGTGTTTTAAGGTTCGCTATTGACTTGGGGAGCACCAGTAGCATAGCGGGACGTCACCAAGTCATCATGGGAGATCAACTAGCAGATAACCGCTGGCATACAGTTAAACTTGATCGCAGTCTAACCACCCTCATTTTGACGCTCGACGCTGAAGAACGTGCCACCACGACACCAGGCTCTTTCGTCCGTCTTGACCTTGATAAATATGTCTATGTTGGGGGACTGGATAGGAGCCTGTCAAGTGATTTTCACGGGTCGAGATCTACGCCTAATTTCATTGGTTGTCTGAAGGACGTCTATTTTGATTACATCGATATTCTGTACGGTGCCCACTATAAGCTACTGTTTTACAAGACATCAACTGATCTGACCTACGCTTGCCGTAAGGACAACTACCATCCCGTGGGCTTCCCCACAACGCACAGCCATTTACGAGTGTCCGACCCCTCCCTTAATAACCTAACATTTAGCCTTAGCTTCCGGTCCTACACAGCCAATGGAATCATCGCTTTTAGAATGAGCGACCACGCTCGCGTTTACGTCGGGCTTGTCTCGGGAGCCTTAGAACTCGAGGTTCGAATTGGTATCAGTCCACCAATCAAAATCAGCGTAGGCAGTAACCTTGACGACGGCATGTGGCACGACCTTGCTTCCGGTGTTGATCATCGTGAACTCTGGATCCTATTGGATGATAAACCGGAAGTACGTCATTCAAATCCACGTTTGGCAGTTCTTGGGAAATTCGAAAATCAGGTTTACATTGGAAGCGGGACTCAACGGACTGGGTTTATTGGGTGCATGCATAATATAAAAGTAAACGGTGCAAAGGTACTCCCAAAGAAGATGAAATCTGGTTTAATAGGTGTTGACGTTGATCAGTGCAGAATCAAGTCCGTGTGTTACCCCAACCCATGTCTCAACGGTGGTCGATGTAAACAGTATCGCGAACAGTACTCATGTGAATGTACAGGAACCTTTTACCATGGCAACTACTGCGAAATACCGCTGTACAGAGCTACCTGCGCCGACTATAAGGCCTTGGGTGTATCGCAGGATTCTTACTGCACTGTAGATGCTGATGGACAGGGTCCTTTGAGCGCGTTTGAAGTTCTGTGTAACGTAACGGCATCGAGGTCTGCGGCGACTATCATAACTCATGATAAAATGGTAGGTAGCAGCACCACTAACAGCACCACTAACGGCACCACTAACAGCACCACTAGCAGCACCACTAACAGCACCACTAACAGCACCACTAACGGCACCACTAACAGCACCACTAACAGCACCACTAACGGCACCACTAACAGCACCACTAACAGCACCACTAAAAGCACCACTAACAGCACCACTAAAAGCACCACTAACGGCACCACTAACGGTACCACTAACAGCACCACTAACGGCACCACTTAACGGCACCACTAACGGCACCACTAACAGATGACGTCAGTTCTCTCTTTAACATATCAATGCTTCTCCTAAACAATGGTCTTCCATATATAATATTATCACCGTGTGCCCTTATATAGGACATTTTACGTACATTTCAATAGCTTGTAATATATACTTTAGAATTTGACTACAGCCCGTGGAATCTGTAAGTGTTTCAATATTGAAACACAGATTCCACGGGCTGTAGTCAAATTCTAAAGTATATATTACACGCTATCGAAATATACGTGAATTGTTTAATAAATTCTAAATAATATATAACGCACTATCGAGGCTGAGGTTGAACGACGAAAACTGAAAAGGACTATTAGCTTGTGAAAACATATGATCTTTCGCTCCTCTTCTTTCCATCTCCTTCTTTCCACGTTACTTTCCGGCGCAGGAGGAAGAGGACTAGCTAAAGATCGTCTGTTTTATTGGTCCTAGCACATTTTTAGCTTTTTAGTTATTTGCTAGGGCCAGTACCTACTGTACATGTAATTTTCTATTTGTAAATTGTAATCTCTTGCAAATTCTAGGTCCTATGGAAACGTTGCTGTTGCTGTTGTTGTTGTTGTTGTTGTTGCTGTTGTTGTTTTATCAGGCTATCTTGTAATGTATGATTGTTGTAGTCAGGATTCATGATTTTACAAACGAATTAGGTTGTCTCTGACTAAATTTGATGATTTTGAATCAAACGTTTCGGCTAAATCTTTAGCCTTCATCAGTAGAATTTGTACAAGTTTGCGAGCGCGAGAGAATTTAACGTCTAATCAAAAAACATCAAATTTAGTTAGAGACAACCTAATTCGTTTGTAATATCTTCTAATGTGTTCATGTCTCAACAGAAAAAGCAATTAGTCCCAGAAGGTGCAAGCCCGCACAACGGGTTCTACTTCCATCGCATTACCTACAACCAAGCTGACATGGCCAGTATGAGAGCCTTGGTCAAGAAGAGCACACGTTGCCGTCAGCACATCCGTTTTAATTGCTTCAAGTCAAAGATTCTTAACGCTCCTGTTGGTCCTGCGACTGCGCAGTGGGTTTCAGGCTCAGGTACCGTGCATAGTTACTGGGGTGGAGCCCCTAGCAACGGGCACATGTGTGCTTGTGGTGTTAGTAGAACATGTGATGATCCGAGGAAGCTATGTAACTGTGATATTGGCGATGCTAAGTGGCGCGAAGATGCAGGTAACTATTTAGTTCAACTACAGGCGTTCTTTTGGATTTTGGGGAAAAATCGAATTTTGGGGTTCCTGTGTCGTCGTGATACCCGCGAGAAACATGGGGCCCGTTCAACACAGGAAGACCAAAACCCGATTTTTTACTTAACCCAAAAGAACGCATGTTTTGCAGGCTAAACATCAACTGAATTACTACCATAGTTAGTCTCCCCCGCAGCCGTGTTTAGTCTCGTCACGCAACACTCCCTCGTTACGTTACGTGACAAGGCTAAACACAGCTGTGGGGCAGACTATACTATAGCTGACTTTATAGGCTTTCGCTCGAGGTGTCCATAAAATGGTTACGGTTGAGACGCGTAAAAGTTTCTAAATAAATTCCTAGCAATCTACTTGATTGATTAAAGAAAAAAACTCGTTCCCAGGGCCCTTTCCCTTCGCTTTTGGGTGGGCTGGAAATGAAGAAAGAGGGCCCTGGGAACGAGGTTGAAAAAAAACCCCTAATGTCAATTTCGTTTGTTTTTCAGACCTTTTGTATATTTTGAAGGAGCTTCAATTAAATTTGATTTTTCGGGTTATTCGTCTAAAAATACATTGCTAGCATACTATTCTTATTTCCATCAAGGAATGGCTTTTCGCCTTCAGTAACCCAACCTTTGACATTCATGGGACAAACGAATAACAGTTCCTACTTTTCTCATATCCACGCCGATGAATAACCTTTTTCAAATATTATTTCAATTAGATAGAAAGTTAATCTTATCAATCCGTTGTAGGTTACCTTACAGACAAGAACGCTCTTCCCGTCACAATGTTACAGTTCAAAGATGAAGCAGCCGAGTCCATGTTTACCCTCGGTCCTCTAGAGTGCTTCGGTACCCACGAACGATCAACACATCGAGCGAGTATAATACAATCAGCATGCAGACTTGTCAACCCACCGCCCACTCGACCAGAACCCAGTCATCCTCCGTTCGTTCCAACCGCATGGGGGTCTGGTGGGAGTAAAAGCCCAACACCAGGAACCCCGACCACTATGACGACACTGGCACCCACGGTACGACCGGACGGTTCTCATGGGGGTCACGTGACTGTCACCACCACAATATCGACGCATGACAACCGTACTCACGTGACCTCTGTCGTCAAGCATAATGTCAAGAATGGTTCCAAGACGACTATCAAGTCATCTATCTCGTCTGATAAAACTGGCGTGACGGTGCATTCGTCCATTACTAACAAAGATAAAACAGACACATCACCTACAATCGGCCCGTCACGCCACCCACCTTCTTCAGTTATCACCTACAAATGGCGTAACGGCAGCGTTGCTCATGTCACGCGCGTGACAGCCTATGAATACAGCGAGAAGTTCGTCATCTTAGTAGTGGCGTCAGTCGTTGCGCTATTCCTACTACTCATCGTCGTCGTCGTTTTGATTATGAGACGATCTGGCAGAACCTACGTCAACTGTCTGATGTGTCGACAGTGTCGCAACAAGCGCAGTATCCCGGATATTGAAATCTACCGTCATTCAATGAATTCAGAGTCCCCGGATGTGCTTCAGCTAGATGACATGCGTCCTACGTCGATGGAGCTCGGCGCCTATAATGTGCGCAGCGGTAAAGCAGTCTACCACAGCGTACACCAGGGGGGTAGTGTGAAAAAGTTTGTGTCTTTCTCGTCGTCAACGTCCAACATATGATGGCATTATCTATCGTAGAATACAAACACTAATGGAAATAGTTTCCAAACTGACCACTAGAGATAACACTATTCAGTGTCATTCGGTGGTAGTTAGAGCGCAAACAATATAGAGTACAAACAATAAAAGCGTGCAAAACATATCACTATTTAGTACTAAATAGCAAACAATAGAATAGTCCCCTGTTCCCTGCGCCATCTTGAAAGGTAGCCTGGCCTTTGCATCGAAACGAGACGAACGTTGAGCTTGCAATGATAGAGACCTTTAAAGACCTTACCGGACAATTATTAACATGCTTTCAACGTTCGTCTCGCTTCGATGCAAAGGCCCGGCTACCTTTCATGATGGCGCAGGGAACTGTGAAGGAGACTATTCCGGAAAGGTGTATTTCAGTGGTAGTAACACAAACACTATAGATTACAATCAACAAATGTGCGCAACACTTACCACTATTTAGTACTAAATAGTACAAAACAATAGAAAACAATAGAATTAGCATAAAATATCACGATTTAGTACTATTTATGTTGCGCGCTTTTAAAGCTTGTACTCTATATCCATGAAATACATAAAAAAATAACTAGTTACTACCAAATAATATTGTCTTTCAATGGTTATTGGTGAACGGCTATTTATGATGAACGTGTTATAACATTTAAGCCTGGTTGACACGGCGTCATAATCATAATCATAACTACGTTTACGACTAAGATTGTACGGTTCACACGTGCGACATAACGTCATAATCATAGTCATAATGATAAGCAAAATGTAAACTTCTCCATTTCTAATGACTATGATTATGATGCCGTGTGAACCAGGCTTTACATGTGAAAGAATCAACTCCCAAGGGTAGCATCACGTGATCTGAAATGGGTAAATAAGCAAGGTAGTGACTATTTTGACCTTATTTCATGGTTTTTGTGCTCTATCTTGTACGCTTTTAATGTTTGTATTCTATTGGTACTAGTTGAGAAATAACATCAAAGACTCAAGTGGCAGCTCTTTGTTCAGTCTCAGAAAAACAACCCACTGACTGCAAGAGCGCTTTGTTAATATGTCGTTTTATTAGGGGTTAAGACCGTTTAGTTCGTTGAGTTTAGTTCTCTTTTTATACCGTTAAACACTTTCAAAAGTAGAGAGTAGAGTGAAGGCACTAAACTTGTGAAACAAAATCAGTGTTATAGACAAATAGACACAAAAGAAAAAAACAGAACTAGCAGACTATAATAAGGTGTATCAGGGCCTGTTTATATGGAAGCGAGTTGTCCCTGCTAGCCGGGATAACTCTATTGTTTTGAGTCCCCCGGGGAATACAAAACAAAAGAGTTATCCAGGCTAGCAGGGACAACTCGCTTTCATATAAACAGCCCCTTAGTCTAATATCTATTTCAAGGAGGGATTTTACTTCGGCCGTTCAATGAAAAAACATGACTATTTAGTGCGTACTTTTTGATAAACGAACCGCAAAAGAAAACTGGTTTAGCGTATACTATTATTACGTTCACTAAGTTCTTGTACGGACGCTGTAAATGACCATTAAGGTGCATTAGTCCAATATGTGTTTCGCGGGTATATAGTGCCTTCACTCTATTTATTAGAGTTGTTCTCATTAACCCGTGTATTAGCGGCTTCTGCGCAGCCGCTCTTAGTAGGAAGAATATCCGACACTATAATCGTCTGCGCAGGAGACTACCCGTGATATTAGCCTTCTGCGCAGCCGCTCTTAGTAGGAAAAATATCCGACACTAAAATCGTCTGCGCAGGAGACTACCCGTGTATTAGCCTTCTGCGCAGCTGCTCTTAGTAGGAAGAATATCCGACACTAAAATCGTCTGCGCAGGAGACTACCCGTGTATTAGCCTTCTGCGCAGCCGCTCTTAGTGGGTAGAATATCCGACACTATAATCGTCTGCGCAGGAGACTACCCGTGTATTAGTTCAAGTGTGATCAAATAACTACAAAAGAACAATAGAATTAAGGTGCATTATAGAGTGATGCAGTAAAAAGTGGTTTTATAACAGCTCTATAAGTGGTTTTCATTAATAATCCGTGAAACGCCCTATAGTGTATCACTCTTTAATTCAACTTAATTCCATTGTGTTGTTTTGTTATTTGATTTCACTGGTTAATGAAAACAACTCTATCAACCGTTTTTATCGCTAACTTTAGTTATTGTTTGGTTATTAAGTTCAAAACAGAATAGATTTTGTTTCATCGGCAAGTGAAGAGGGAAATGACGAATACAATGGATTTAGGACAAATGAATTGACACTGAATGATGTCTTGATCATTCACATTTCCAGCGCCTGCACTATTGCTGTCCAGCGGTGGTCACTAGATTGCAATGTGCAGAATCTGGGAAAAGAATAATGTTATAATCGGAAAACATAACGGAAAACAATCTGTAAATGGCTTTGGGATACCTGTGGTAAATATCGGTCGAGTTAAGACTAGGACGAACAGTTGATACTTGGCTATTTTACAACCTGGCTATTTTAGTGCCGTAGATTTGAGCAAGTCTTCTTCATCAGTAAGGACAAAATAAAATAAAAGTTAATAAGCATCTCTTCAAGTTTTACAAATGAAGGTTTCAACAGTTCCAACAGTCGTAGGAACTCTTGTTATTGTTAAACAATTAAAGTTGTTACTGAGGAAAATGCTGCTATGGAAACCGTTTCCAGGGATGCCGTTCTTCAAGAAACTGTTACCATGTGAACTGTTACCATGGAAATAGGGTTACTGGAATTAATGTTCTATTATGATGTTAGCGTTATTTAAGATTGTTTGTTACAGCCGCAGGTTTGCGTTGTATTGTTTGTTTGTTAGTAAGTTTTCTAGGTGATTTGTAATAGACCAAATCGGCTAACGCGTTGCTATGTATGTTTCCACCCAATTCAAATCTTTTGGGAATAAGATTCTTTGTCTTATGTATTCCGATATCACGTGGAATTTTTTGAAACAAAAGTTTTTATTTCCAGAGGTTTTGAATTGGGTGGAAACATACATAGCAACGCGTTAGCCGATTTGGTGTAGTGATTCTGCATGATTCAAATAAATACTAATGATTCTACGTACCTTGTTGGTTGCTGTTTTGTATAAACCATCAAACCTCGTTACCAGGGCCCTCGAAACGAAGGGAGAGGGCCCTTGGGACGAGGTCGATAAACCATGTCAATATCCACCAGGCGCACTTCCGGTTAGTATAAGCCAATCAGAAGCATTTGTGTCGCAGCGCCAACAGTTCCAAGATGGCGTCGTTCGAGAGCTGTTTCCCCTGTTAATTAACCCAGTCTATAAATACGTTCTTAACATAACTCTACATTAAAAAATATATATGTAACTTGGATAAGAAAAGCTCTCTGCTGCTCTATTATATAAGCAATAAAAAAGAATAAAAACAAAACGCAAATGCCATGAAAGTAACCGAGAGCATTGCTGTCTCTAGCCGCCATTTTGGAACTGTTCGTTTTGATAATGCAATTATATCAATGTCTTGCTCCAACGGGGGGAGTGCGGGCAAACCCATGGGTAGCCTGCAAAACAGGCGTTCTTTAATTTGGGTTTTTTGGGAAAAATCGGGTTTTGGGCTTCCTGTTTTAAACGGGCTCCATTTTTGGCTAAGCTCCATATTTCGCGCGGTCAAAAAATTAACACAGGAAGCCCAAGATCCTAAATTCTCAAAAAAGCGAAAAGAATGCCTGCTCTGCAGGATAAACATGGGCTATTGACATTTTCCACATCTTTTTGTCAATAGTCCGTGTCCTGGGGACGTCAAATTCATATACTTACTCATATATTTACTGTTGTGGACGCATAACTTGTGATGAAATCGTCAAAAAACATCGAGCAGCCCCAGGTACGGGCAAAGTTTATGTTCAATAGCCCGACTTTGGCCGCACTCCCCCTGTTGGGGCAATACATTGATAGGTGCATACACAATCCTTAGCGAGCTTCAAAGCGAGATCACCTGGCGTTTTCTCAGCGGACAAACCGTCTGGACGGATAAATCGTCTTGTGACGGACGTCTGGTGGCGCAATAGGACGAACACAATATTAAGGCGACAATTTGAATCCGTCTTTAGACGATTTTTTAGGTCGATTTGTTCGTCTTGCGGTCACAAGTGAAATGGAATTATATAGGATTGTTGATTTCTGGGTAATCAAAATGGCGGTACTACCATGGATACCAGTTACTGAGTAACCAGCCCTGGTAGTTTCAGTCCCCCTCATCCAAAAACAGTTATTTGTTCATCTGGATATCAAATAGATCTTTTCACGGTTCTCGTCCACAACCTCAGCCTCGATAACGTGTAATATATTCTTTACAATTTGACTACGGCCGTTGAAGTGTTTCAATATACACCGATTTCAAAAATCGTTGTCGCGGCCGAAGCTACAGTCCACACTCTGAAGCCTGCAAAGGATGTCGGTAATATAAACTTAAATTGTGGTTTATTGCACGTACGTTTTATAAAGAAATATTTGTATTTATATCTACCACAACAATAACTTGTTATGGTCATATATCACAAACACGTACAACCAAAATATGCTATGAATAAATCGATAACACGAGAAGAAATACCGACATCCTTTGCAAGCTTCACAGTGTAGACTGCAGCTTTGATTGCGACGATTATTGAAATATAGGTATGTATTTCTATTGTTAAGTGTCGGTATTGCGATGCTAACTTTCCAACCATTTTCACAATACATATTTTAATTGTCTTTGTTCTAATAACAATGGTTGGTTGGCAAAACCATAACAGAATACGTCACTGTATTGTTTGATACGTATATACAGTTGATACGTATTTGATACGTATATACAGTTGATAATGTGTACGGTATTTAAATTCTAAACAAACTATTACATGTTATAGAGGCTAAAGTTGACGACAAGAGCCTTGAAATTAAATATTCACATTAGACGAACAGTTTTACGTTTTTTATTCTTTATTGAGCTATTGTCGATCCGCTTATGGCCTTTTACTTGCCGATCAGTGAAGATTAAGCTTAAGATCAGCACGCTCCACTTATTTAAGTTGGCTTAAAACTGCACTGAACAACTTTAGTAGCTGTAAGTCCATTTTATGCTGATTGATAAAATGGAAACTAGCGATTAAACTAGTATAGGCTGCGTCGGTGTTTGGTATAAATGATAAAAGATTTGAAATGCGTTCGGTGTATAAGTGAAATAATGGTACATATAAATATATTAAATGATAGTACTCCATTCTCACTCCGATTGTCTCCGCTCAAAGCTCGGCAAGGTTAAGTTATGGGAGAAAAGAGATTAGACCTACGCTTTATTCGCTTCGATTACTCGTTACAGCAACCAAATACCTACAAAGTACCTTAACATGGTGAATAAGGTATATTCTCCCCAAAACTCAAAAAGAAAAGAAAAAGAGAGGAAAGAAGGAAGGCACAAGGGGTAAACCTTATCCTCGCTGCTGCCTCCGATTCGGCGTCGTGCGAGTAAAAGGACGTACTTCCATCCATCAGATGTGTTTATTACTGCTGTTTCCCTATGACACCATGTCGATCGAGGGGGTTGGCCCGACCCAGCTAAAGGGGGGGGGGGGGGGGGGGGGTTACCCATCCAATCACACCAGACCAACTGCAAGTGACATAAATGTAGGTGGTAGATGCAAAAAATCGAAAAATCTGCGCAGGAGATCTAGCAACAAAGCGAAGGGGATGTATAGGGATCACGTACGGAACTAAGAGCTAGATAAAACGCAGCGCAGAAGGGTCCCCCCAACTGAGCCGGACCAGGAACCCGCCCGGAGGCAGTTTAGATAACCCTTCTGGTCACGACTGGGCGGAAGGATGGATGTACGATCAAGATGATAAGATAAAAAAAATAAAAAATGGGAAGAGAAACAAAACAAAAATTGCAGCGCAGAGAAAAAAATAAATAAATATGACCGAAGAGCATAAATAAGCGAACCGGCCCTGAGTAGGCTATGTACGTTTGAACAACCAATTTGCAGACCCACGGCTCTGTTTTTTTATCATTCTATTTTTATATATTTATTTGTTTTGCCTGTGTTGTTACTATGTTTGTATTTTTTTTTACGCCGACCCGCGGCCCCTTGCCGACCCACGGCTACTTGTTTTATGCCGACCCACGGCTACTTCAAATCTTTTTGCCGACTCACGGCTACTTCAATTCTTTTTGCCAACCCACGGCCCCTTGCCGATCCACGGCTACTACTTTTATGCCGACCCACGGCTACTTCTTATATGCCGACCAACGGCCGACTAAGACGTTATTGTGGGAATTCAGCTTCCAGATTCAGACATGTTTCGCAACCCGACTGAAGTAAAAACACCATGTGTCTTGTAAACACAGTTTGATTGACATCCATCAACTTCACGTTTTCACTTTTTTCCTATAATTAATTTCCCTATTTTAATCCAACAACATTCATGTCATTCAGTTACCTTTAAAACAAAATTTTGCGACGCACTTATCAAATATGATTAAAATGTTCTTCTTTATTTTTAATCTTCTCAAGTTTTAATTTCTTTCAAGATTAAGTGTCTTTTTTCATAAAAATTTAATATCTGAGCTCTTGAGAAGATTATTCAATAACCCAGAATCAGTTAGCACGGATATTGACCCCACGAAATCACTCAACTATAGTAGCTAGCTCTTCTGTCATCGTTATTAAACGATCTTGTCGATCGCATACCTCAACACAGACCAACATGTCGAACTGCAAGCAAACAAGCTACACACATCCTGAGATTTTCAGAGAAATCGATGGAGTCATGCACTTTCCAGGGACAAATAGAGAGATACTGAAAGCGTTTAGCACTCTGACAACTAAGAATAGTGATGTATTCATTGCTTCGTGGCCTAAATCAGGTGAGAATTCATACCATGACCGCTCTGCTCCTCTATGTCACACTACTGTAGTCGTATATAATCAAGAAACACTTTTAAAAATATTTCATCGTCTACTGTTTCATATTTGTTTTCGTAAGACATATATATACATTATTGTTATAGCTATTGCTTGATAAATTCACATAACAAGTCTTAACTATGTAGTGTTATAGAACGTCCATCAAGTACTCATCAGTAGCTAGCTCGATGGTTAAACAATCTGAATAACGCGAGGTCAATTCCTGCATGGATGAAAAACTTTTTTTCGAGTATTCTTCATGAGAATCTTGTAATGAGTTACAATGTTTGCCACTTTTGGAAGAACTGAAAAGAGTTAATAGAGAGACTGAACTGCAAAATATTTAACATGATTGAAGGTCACACCTGATGTAATAAGATATATAGCATGTCCAACAATAGCGGCTTTATCTTGTTGATCAATAACAGATGAAAATGGCTATAAAAACGATTACGACAATGGTAGAGGAATTGAGAGGGGAGATCTAGAGGAGGGGGAGGGGGGAAGAGGAGCGAAAGAACTTCTGTTATAATGATGATGATTTTAAGAAAAGGATCATTCAAGAAAAGGCAGCCCACAGAAGTAGTTTCACATGATCTTTTGACCATCAATTTGCCCCTCTCATTTATTAAACCCCTACTACATCGTAGCTTCTGGTATGCATGGCTCCCGTCTTTCGAACACATTCCATCGCACACAACAGTGTATTTGATCCTATCTCGACAATTCAAACCCTTGCTCTATTATAAGATAACTAGTAACTCCTACTACATCGTAGCTTCTGGTATGCATGCTCTCCCGTCCTTAAAACACATTCCATCTCACACAACATTGTAAAATACAAATTGGTTTGACTCTGGCCTGATTTTGGTTAAATTTATTCAGACGTTTCGATCTACACTTAGACCTTCATCAGTGATCGTTTCAAACTGAGTGATTTTCACACAACATTGTAATTGATCCTATCTCGACAATTTAAACCCTTGCTCCATTATAAGATAACAAGTTGTCGAAGTAGGATAAATATTCGATATTCTAATGAGCAAATATCCATTCACTATACATTGCATGTCATTCAACGTCTACAACTATTCTATCAATTATACTCTTCTGATGTCAAATCAGATAACGACCATTTAATCCTGTTAAGTTTAAGTAAACAAAGACTCACGCAAAAAGGTTTTAATTGTCTAGCTTTAAACCCTCATAAAAATGATTTTGTAATTAGCCGTGCAAACACTAGTCCTTCCCGCAGCCGTGTTTAGTCTCGTCACGCAACGTTCCCTCATTAGCCTCGTCACGCAACGTTACACACTAATAACGGCTCACTATAACTATATACAATATTCGTTGTAGACTGCGAACAGTCCCTTCTTTTCCCTCCAGATTCCGAGGAAAACGAGAAAAAAATGAGCAGTTAAATAAAACACGGACGAGCGGGGATTGGGGGCGAAAGGGGGAGGAGCGATAGGAGAGGAAAAGTACTTTCCGTTTTATTAAAGTTAAAATTTTTTAATCCAGAGGGAAAAGTAGGGACTGCTCGCAGTCTATAATCGTTGTCGCAATCAAAGCTACAGTCAACACTCTGAAGCCTGCAAAGGATGCCGGTATTTCTTCTCTTGTTATCGATTTACTCATAGCATATATTGGTTGTACGTGTTTGTTTTATATGAACATAACAAGTTGTTGTTGTGGTAGATATGAAGTACAAATATTTCTTTATTAACGTGCAATAAATCACAAATTATGTCCATGTAACCGAAATCCTAGGAACATGTATAAATATTAAAAGACAGTCTATTGGTTGTCATAGGAACAAATATAAATAATAAAAGATAGTCTATTTGGTTGTCATAGGAACAAATATAAATAATAAAAGATAGTCTATTGGTTGTCATAGGAACAAATATAAATAATAAAATATAGTCTATTTGGTTGTCATAGGAACAAATATGAATAATAAAAGATAGTCTATTTGGTTGTCATAGGAACAAATATAACTAATAAAAGAGTCTATTGATTGTCATAGGAACTACATGGATAATGGAA
This sequence comes from Metridium senile, assembly GCA_949775045.1. NCBI lineage: Eukaryota > Metazoa > Cnidaria > Anthozoa > Actiniaria > Metridiidae > Metridium > Metridium senile. The sequence goes on along the minus strand of OX459100.1, from coordinate 18,796,429 downwards.
ATACTCTGGGAGATTTTCAACAACGCCCAAATCATCGAGACACAAATCGACCAAAAAGTACCTTTTCTAGACACCCTATGCATGTCACCATCCCCAGCCAATCAGCTCACACCAGATGACGTCATCAAGGCATTTGACAGGCTTCCTTCGCCACGATTGATCAAAACACACCTGCATCACGAGTGGTTGCCGAAAGGTGGAAAGCATAAGATTATCCTGTTGGCTCGCAATCCCAAGGACTGTGTTGTGTCATACTATCACCACTACACTGGGTTTGCCATCTTGGACTGTGATTGTACTTGGGACGAGTTCTTTGAGCTCTTCATGGACGGTAAACGTAAGTACATGCGACGTAAGTCACAACAACACATAAATAAGCATCGTTCAAATAGACCTTTTCAGGGTTCTCGTCCACAACCTCAGCCTCGATAGTGTGTAATATATTATTTACAATTTGTAACATCTCGCGGTAATTTAAGCAATATACACATTATGAAACAACTGAAACACTTCCACGGGCTGTATTCTAGTGAATATAGTACACGCTATCGAGGCTGAGGTTGTTCGATGAGAACCTTGAAAAGGATTATTACAAGACGTAGAATTCTCATTCGACATGATATACGTACGTAATACTAGGCACGAAAACCCACGCAAGTGTCTTAACGTTACAATTGCGCGCGCCGTAAGCCGTCAGTGTTTCAACTACGTGGAAATAGTGCAAGTTTAGTTGGAGCGCTGACAACGGTGCACTACGTTGTTGAGCTACGTTTACGGATTTGCTGAAGGTGTCTATTTTACATTAAAAATGAATCAATACGTGAACCGTAACAATCGGTACGTAAAACGTAACGATCAACACATAAAAACGTAACGATCAACACGTAAAACGTAACGATCAACGTAACATTCAATAGGCCAAGCTAGATTGGCGAAGTGATTGATATGTGTTATTGTTTTCAGTGGTTGGGGGAAGCTGGTTTGACTACATGAATGGATGGTGGAAACAAAGGCATGACCCTTACGTCCTTGTCGTCAAGTATGAAGACATGAAGAAAGTAAGTACAACATTGTTACCATGATAGGGATGATGATGATAGTGATGATGATGATGGTAGTGGGGATGATGGTAGTGATGATGATGGTAGTGATGATGATGGTAGTGAGGATGATGATGATAGTGGGGATGATGATGGTAGTGGGGATGATGATGGTAGTCATGATGATGGGGATGATGATGATGGTATAGTTATGAAGTTGATAAAATGGTAATGATGATAATTAATATGATGATAATGATGATGATAGTTTAGTCATAAAGATCACGAAATGATGTTTCTAATAATAATAATAATGATGATGATGATGTTTGTGGCAATGAAGTAAAGATGATAATGATGATGATGACAGTAGTGATAATATTCATGATATGGTGATAGGAATGACCATGATAATTACAATGATCACAGACGATGATGATATCTTGTCAACATAGGACCCTCTCCGTATGATCAAGAGAATCGCTTCATTCGCAGAAAAAGATGTAAGCACTACTACACTGCAGCGTATTGCAGACCAGACAACGTTCCAAGCCATGCGGGATCGTCCCGCGTTTGACCACAGCTGGTTCGGGAAAAAACCTGGAAACTTTCATTTTATCAGGAAAGGAAAAGTAGGAGACTGGAAGAACTACTTTACCGATGAGCAAAATCAACGATTTGAAGAGCTTTACCACATGAAGATGAAAGATAGTGGGCTTGCACTTGATTACTTCATGTAGAAATGACTTCCATGAATTAAACAACAAAACAAAAAGACTAAAAAACACACGGAACAAAACTAAAGATAAACAACATAACGAAAATAAAAGGATCAAACATACAGTCAATGTCATAAACGTTGTCCACGCAAAGTAGAGATTAACACCACAGCAAGTGACACGTGGTACAAATACAGTCAATTTCATGAACGTTGTCCACGTAGAGATTAACACTACAACAAGTGACACGTGGTACAAATACAGTCAATCAGTCATGAACGTTGTCCACGTAAAGTAGAGATTAACACTACAACAAGTGATACTTGATTCTTTGTTTATTTGTTTTCAGCAGTTGGAATTTCAGTTTTTTACTGTATAATGAGTAACAGTGAACATGGAATAAGAATTATGAAATCTATGTTCACAATTAATGCTAGTATCGAGCATTTAGAGCAAACTTGTGTGTTGTCACGTGACATTTCCTTTAGTTTTTATGTCCTTTTTGGTGGACAATGTAAATGATATTGAATGTAAATACAATAAACACCAAACAAAACGAAACAACACAAACACAGCATAACAAAACGAAACAGCGCAACACAACAAAACAACACAACATAACAAAAGGAAACAGCGCAACACAACAAACACAACGAAATAGCGCAACACAACACAACAAAACAACACAAACACAACATAACAAAACAGCGCAACACAACACAACAAAACAAAGGAAACAACACAAACACAACATGACAAAACGAAACAGTGCAACACAACAAACGACACAAACACAACATAACAAAACAGCGCAACACAACAAAACAAAACAACATAACAAAACGAAACAGCGCAACACAACAAACACAATGAAATAGCGCAACACAACACAACAAAACAACACAAACACAACATAACAAAACAGCGCAACACAACACAACAAAACAAAGGAAACAACACAAACACAACATGACAAAACGAAACAGTGCAACAAAACAAACGACACAAACACAACATAACAAAACAGCGCAACACAACAAAACAACACAACATAACAAAACGAAACAGCGCAACACAACACAACAAAACAAAGGAAACAACACAAACACAACATGACAAAACGAAACAGCGCAACACAACAAAACAAACGAAACGACACAAACACAACATAACAAAACAGCGCAACACAACAAAACAAACGAAACAACACAAACACAACATAACAAAACGAAACAGCGCAACACAACAAAAAAAACGACACAAACACAATATAACAAAACGAAACAGCGCAACACAACACAACACAACAAACACAACACAACAAAACGAAACAGTCATTACGAAACAAACAAGACAATATTCACGGTGAGTTGTCTAAACAATTGATTGAAAAAGTGGATCGTTCTGTACATTGTTGTTTATTTTTTAATTATTTAAAACATTCATACAAAATATCAATAACCCACACTCGAAAAGTATTAAGAAAATATCTTTGAATTGAGAAAATAGTTAAATCACGTGACCAGGCATTAGGTTACAGTGACGTGACCACTCCCACAGTACAGTACCACCATTGATTAGTGTGGCTTTGTATACAAAACGTACTTGTAAATTTCAAAAAGTGTATGTCAAATCTTACACATATTTTGTTGTTCTTTGTACAACGCATAGTATTTTCAATTTTCATTTAGCAGTATTAAAATCTATTTACCATATTTTATATTGCTATATATTTGTCATATTTATAATTATAATAGCTTTTGATTTGTTGTTTTACTTGTCACATATATTATGACATCACACTTATCTCTGTATGATATCATTCTTTCTAAATTTATCATGACGTCACATTTGCCACATATGTCATGACGTCATACTTGTCAACCACAGCATGATGTCATACTTGTCACTTATATCATGACGTCATACTTGTCACATATATCATGTCAAATTCTGACATATAATGACGTCAAACTTGTCACATAGATCATGACGTGACACTTGTCACATATATCATGACGTCACATTTGTCACATATCATGACGTCATACTTGTCACCTATAAAGTGACTTCAGTAGTAGGCAAGTACCCCATGGTTAAATTGTTAATATCATTGCTTATTGTTGCTCCTGCGACCATGGAGTTGGAGTTGGTACAAACGCCCATGGTACCCAACCATTGAAGAAGGAAATACAGTGATTGTATTGTAAAGTAAAGAACAGTATTTTACGTCGGAAGTCCCTTTAGCTGAAGCTTATCTTCCAGAGAGCCAAAGGTGTGCTCATTTTACTCTCCCCTCTCCATGAATGCTCCGTTTTAAGGGTATTTAAAGCTACTTAAAGCTATACGGAAATAAGAAAAGGTCTCTGGAAATTGAACTCGGGACCTCTCGCACCGAAAGCCGCGCACTAACCAACCGTGCTTGCTCCTAATATGTCTACTTTTAATGTATTTTGTACTTGGTCCATTTAATAAGCGTCTCTGGTGATCGATAGAGGAACATTAGCTTGGCAAAGAGATCCTCTTCTAGTTTGAAACTCTTGCTCTCTCTTACCATGAAGATATCCAGGCACAGTTTGAGAACTTTATCAACGTTGGGCATCTCATCAAACATGATTCGATATGATATAGATGTAAAGAACAACCGCACGAACTTACCCACCAACCAAACGAAACCCACGTATAGACCGATTATACTAAAAACACAAACAAATATACAGTTGAATGGACAGGCCGACAAAAACAAACGAACAAGGGGTTAGATAGAGTTGAAGACACAGAGTGAGATTAATGGATAGATGAATGATTTAATAAATAGATAGATAGATGGATGAATGAATGAATAGATAGATAGATGGATTAATGAATGAATGAATAAATAGATGGATGGATGAAAGGATGGATGGATGGATGGATAGATAGATGGATGAATGAATAGATAGATGGATAAATTGAATGAATGAATAGATATGAAAGAAGAGATGAATGAATAATCGAACGAATGGATAGATGGATGGATGAATAAATAAATAAATGGATGAATGAATGAATGGACGAATGGATAGATAAATAAATAGTGTGTAATTTAACCAATGAATGAATGAATGAACGAACAAACAAGTGGATGAATGAATGAATGAATGAATGAATGAATGAATGAATGAATGAATGAATGAATGAAAGAATGAATGGATGGATGGATGGATTAATGAATGAAGGAATGAATGAACGAACGAATGCACGAATAAATGAATGAATATTCCATATCAATCACTTACCCAGTACTAGCAAAGAACGAGAAATGCAGTGGTGGTACAAGATCATTAAATGTAATCATCTCCAACACGCTCTCCTCAAAGATTGGTTTTGGATCGATCTGAGTCAGTTCCCACCACTCCACACCAGTAAGTGTATCACTGCGCATTCTTAAACCACAGGTTACGTAACTAGCGTTATATAAGGCTGTTATAGCAGTAGCTGAACCACTGGCTGGGACACTGACGAACGTGGGAAACATATCGTGAATGGTGCTAAAGAAATAAGTAGGCAACAAACATTAGTGATATGATGATGATGATGTAATGATGATGATGATGATGATGATGATGATGATGATGAAGATGACGAAGATGATCATGGTGATGAAGATGATGAAGACGATGTTTAAGATGATGATGATGATGATGATGATGATGAAGATGATGAAGATGATCATGATGATGACGATGATGATGAAGATGATGATGATGATGAAGATGATGATGATGATGATGATGATGGTGATGAAGATGACGCTGTTATAGCAGTAGCTGAACCACTGGCTGGGACACTTACGAATGTGGGAAACATATCGTGAATGGTGCTACAGTAATAATTAAGTAGACAACAAACATTAGTGATATGATGATGATGATGATGATGATGTGAAGAAGAAGATGATGATGATGATAAAGATGATGTGAAGAAGATGATGATGATGACGAAGATGATTGTAGTGATGATTATAATAATGATGATGATTATAATAATGATGATGATGTTGATAATGATGATGATGTTGATAATGATGATGAAGATGATTGTAGTGATGATGATGAAGAAGACGAGGTTGATAATGATGATAAATAGCATCATGATTGGGATGGTAATAATGACGATAATGATGATGATGATAGTGATTATTAGTGTGACGACGATGCTCATGATGACGACGATGATGACGACGATAATGATGCTAATAATGATGGTGTAATAACGATGATAATGATGAACAAAATGGTGCTGATAGTGGTGACAAAGATGATAGTGCTGATGATAAAATGTATGATAAGATGAAAAGGATAATTACATTTGTTGCCCTTTGTATGATTTATTCAACATGGCTGCAAACTGGCTTCGTATCTTCGGTCCCAGTTGGATCAGTGTATGACCTGATATGGTTTCTTGTACTAATGCTGTCTTGGGCTCCCTGTGTAATAAACAGACTCAATAAAGAATTTAACGTCATATAAATGTGAGAATTTGACTTCAATGTATATGTAACTAGACGCTCTAGGAGCGTGAAGTCGGGCTAGTGATAGAATCAACACAGGCCGGCTAAACAATTCTACTTTGGGCTTCCTGTGTTCGTTCGCAAAGCATCATGGGGGCTATAAGCGACATGACAGAGAGATAGATAGATACATTGACTAAAAGGTAAACCTAGAGTCGGGTCCTCTAGCCCGACTAACAAGTCTAGCGTCATCATTGAGGATTCGTGATGGTGAACATAATTACGATAATGATGATGAATTTAATGACGATGACGATGATTATGATGACAATAATAATGACGATAATATATCATACTAATTTTAACGATGATGAAAATAAGCCTTTGAAAATCCTATGACAATCCTGTGAAAAGAAGCCAATGAAAAACCTATGAAAAGCCTATGAAAAGAAGCCAATGAAAAGAAGCCAATGAAAAGAAGCCAATGAAAAACCTATGAAAAGCTTAGAAAAGTCAATGAAAACCTACTTAATAATTAATAAAAATATTCTAAGGCGCATCCAGAGGTTTGAACTGATATCTTATTACTAACATACCTTGTACTCGATATACCGATATCATGTATTTCTCTAAGAATATCGTATAACTAACATACCTTGTAAACTCATATTTAAACTTCATAGTGACATTCTTCTCGCCGAGGAGGTCATGTACCATTAGCTGGCGAGACGGTGGGCTGATTTGCCAGATTGAACTGGAATTACCAGTGATCTTGACCAGTTCGACAGTTCCACGTTCACGGTAGTCACGCAGAAACGTGTCGATTTGCTGAATGACAACAAGACGGGAAAATGAATGAATGAATGAATGAATGAATGAATACTGAATGAATGGACGAATGAATGAATGAATACTGAATGAATGGATGGATTAATAAAAAAATGAATGGATGGATGGATGTATAGATGAATGAATGGACGAATGAATGAATGAATGGATGGATAGATGAATGAATAAATGAAAACTGAATGAATGGATGGATTAACAAAAAAAATGGATGGATAGTTGGATAGATGGATAGATGGATGAATAAATAAATGAATGGATGGGCGAATGGATGAATAAATAAATGGATGGATGGACGAATGAATGAATGAATACTGAATGAATGGATGGATGGATGGATAGATGAATGAATGAATGAATGGATGGATAGATGAATGAATAAATGAAAACTAAAAGAATGGATGGATTAACAAAAAAAATGAATGGATGGATGGATGGATAAATGGATGAATAAATGAATAAATAAATGAATGGATGGATGGATAGATAGATGGATAGATAGATAGATGGATGAATAGATAGATGGATACAAAAATGGATAAATGAATAAATACGAATGAATGGACGGATGGGTATATTAATGGATGAAATACGAACGAACAGACGACCCAAGAATACAGTAATAAAGAAATAAGAAATAACGACAGTGAAAAAAATAAATAAATGAAGAAACAAATCAAAGAAACAAATGAAAACATAGTGTATTGTAAAGTAATTCTTGATATTACCTGTTTTTCATGCGATATGCCAATGTTTTGTTTCTTGATCTTTTCAATCTGACTGTCGTTGAGTTGCTGTAGAAACTGTTCTTGAGCACTTACACGGAACAAAGGCTAAACAAGAATGGAGATTGAATCAGTATTTTATACATCCATTCGTTCACTTATCAAATATATGTATTTATTTATTCATTCCTTCTTCAATTCATTCATTCTTCAATAAATTCTTCCATCCATCCATTCATAGATCAATACATTCATTCATCCATTCATTATTCGATTCATTCTTCCATCCATCCATTCATAGATCAATACATTCATTCATCCATTCATTATTCGATTCATTCAGCAATCCATCCATTCTTTTAATTCAAGCATTCTTTCATTTATTAATTCATTCATCATTTATTATTCAACATTCTTTATTCGCTTACACCTCAATCCTTTCATACATCTGTTCGTCAATTTATCTTGTATCCATTTATCTCTATTCTAGTACTTGGGCGACCCCTTGTAACTGTAAAGGCCAGGGCAAACGGCTTCAACATTTGCTTCAACATCCGTTCGATTTTGTTGAATGGCAATGTTGAAGCCGTTTGCCACCCAAATTCAACATTGTTGAAACCGTTTGCCACCTACGTTCAACATCGTTCAACAACCATTCTACTGCGTTCAACAAAATCGAACCAATGTTGAAGCAAATGTTGAAGCCGTTTGCCCGGGCCTTTACACAGATGGGAGGGGAGAGGGGTTTATTTGCTTTAAGGGAGGAGAGGGTGCGTACCTGATAACCACCAATAGATAAAGTGAAAGTACTATCCTGGTCAAGTATAATACAGACGGGGAAGGGGAGGAAGAGGAGAATATTTGCTGTAAGGGAGGAGAGGGTGTGTACCTGATAATCATATGCAAGTATAACACAGAATTATGTGCAAATATAACACAGACGGGGAGGGAGAGGGGGAGGGAGAGGAGATTATTTACTGTAAGGGAGGAGAGGGTGCGTACCTAATAACCACCAATAGATAAAGTGAATGTAGCATCATGTGCAAGTATAACACAGACGGGGAAGGGGAGGGGGAGGAGAGGGAGAGGGGATTATTTACTGTAAGGGAGGAGAGGGTGCGTACCTGATAACCACCAATAGATAAAGTGAATGTAGCATCATGTGCAAGTATAACACAGACGGGGAAGGGGTGGGTGAGGAGAGGGAGAGGGGATGATTTGCTGTAAGGGAGGAGAGGGTGCGTACCTGATAACCACCAATAGATAAAGTGAATGTAGCATCATGTGCAAGTATAACACAGACGGGGAAGGGGAGGGTGAGGAGAGGGAGAGGGGATGATTTGCTGTAAGGAGAGGGTGCGTACCTGATAACCACCAATAGATAAAGTGAATGTACCATCATGTGCAAGTATAATACAGACGGGGAAGGGGGAGGGAGAGGAGAATATTTGCTGTAAGGGAGGAGAGGGTGTGTACCTGATAATCATGTGCAAGTATAACACAGAATCATGTGCAAGTATAACACAGACGGGGAAGGGGAGGGGAAGGGGGAGGAGAGGGAGAGGAGATGATTTGCTGTAAGGGAGGAGAGGGTGCGTACCTGGTAACCACCAATAGATAAAGTAAATGTAGCGTCCTGTGGGGGGTTCTCAATGTAGACAGAGTTGATGTACGACATAAGCAGTAGCGGGAACCATATCACAATTACAAGTAAACAAATTAATAGACCACCAAGAAGACATTTACTGCTTAACCAGTACTTCTGACCACGGGCTTGGAACCAGGTCTACAAACAAATAGTACTAGTTATAATACTGTGTACTATGAAGATGATGATGGTGGTGGTGGTTAAGGACCGGGCAAACGGTTTCAACATTTGCTTCAACATGCGTTCGATTTTGTTGAATAGCAATGTTTAAACGCTTTTAAACTGATGCAGGACCTCTCTGAAAAACACCTCGGTGATGAGAGCCTCCTGCTTAAACATTGTTATAAATAAATAAATAAATAAATAAATAAATAAATAAATAAATAAATAAATAAATAAATAAATAAATAAATAAATAAATAAATAAATAAATAAATAAATAAATAAATAAAACTCTTTCAACATTGTTAAAACATGTTGAATCGATGATGAATTGATTTTTAAAAGCGTTTAATCATTGCCATTCAATAAAATCGAACAGATGTTGAAGCAAATGTTGAAACCGTTTGCCCGGGCCCTTATATTACATTACAACACTGTATAACAACACTATATAACGGGGATGATGATAGTGATGATGATGATGACGATTGTGGTGATTATAGCATTACAACAATGTATACAATGAAGACGATGATGTTGGTGGTGGTTATAGTGGTGGTCATGGTGGTGGTGATGATGATATTGAATATGGTGATGATGATGATGATGGTGATGAAGGTGATGATGATAATAATGATAATGGTTATCATGGTGATGGCGGTGATAATGATGGTGGTGGTGATGGTGATAACGATGATGATGGTGGTGGTGATGGTGATAACGATGATGATGGTGGTGATGATGATAACGATGATGATGGTGGTGGTGATGGTGATAACGATGATGATGGTGGTGGTGATGGTGATAACGATGATGATGGTGGTGGTGATGATGATAACGATGATGGTGGTGGTGATGATGATGATGATGACGGTGATTATGACGATATTAATGAAGATGATGATGATTATAGTAACCGAAAACGACAATGATTATGATAACAATAGTTGGTCCTTATGATTGTTTTTTACCTTCTCTGATTCTCGATAACATTTCAGTACGTAGATATTGGCATAGATGTCTTCCATCTTCAGCCAGTGGTACATGCTTAGCGTGGTATCGGTACATGCCCAGTCTAGTATACTACGTAACTCTAGTAGGAACGGGATAGCCTGGAACCTGTACAAACCAATCGGATACATCGTTACATCAACCAATTATAAATACTGTTATATCAACCAATCGTAAACACTGTTATATCGGCCAATAGAAACATCGTTACATCAACAAATCATAAACACTGTTATATCAACCAATCGTAAACACTGTTATATCGGCCAATAGAAACATCGTTACATCAACCAATCATAAACACTGTTATATCAACCAATCGTAAACACTGTTAAATCGGCCAATAGAAACATCGTTACATCAACCAATCATAAACACTGTTATATCGGCCAATAGAAACATCGTTACATCAACCAATCATAAACACTGTTATATCAACCAATCGTAAACACTGTTATATCGGCCAATAGAAACATCGTTACATCAACCAATCATAAACAATGTTATATCAGCCAATAGAAACATCGTTACATAAACCAATCATAAACAATGTTATATCAACCAATTTGAATAGACAGTCATTTTAGATAAACCAATCATAACACTGCTATTACAACCGTATATTAACCAATTAGAAACGCTGTTCAAAGAACTAATAAAAAGTGTTTTAAAATCGGAAAAATTAACTACGCCGAGCAAACAATTATTACATGACGTCAACTGAAACAAATCTACACCAATGACAAATGCCAATATATCTTCCAATGAAAAAGCTTGTTGCATTGATTGATTAATTGACTTACCCTTGAAAGAGAACACCGCTGGTCAAAGAATAGCTCTTTGTGAGAAAGTTACCCAGAATCCTTGTGGGGTATCCACTGCGTATTTGATAGGCTGACAGGCCAAAGTACAAACACATGAAAATGTACATGAATATGGCTGGGATGTTCTTGTAGAACGGCCTGAAAAACAAATATGTTGCTTGTCTGATAAGGTTTGATATGTGAACAAAATATATCTAAATATATAATTATTAATTACTAATAATTTGTGTTAATAATATTTTTACGACTTGTGTGTTTGACAGTACCTTAGAAATCATTATTGGTTAATCGTTTCAAAAATCTTGGTTGTGATTGGATAACCTTTTAGTGACGTAAAATAAATATATTTGTGATTGGCTAACCTTTTAATGACGTAACATAAATCTATATTGTGATAGGCTAACCGTGAATATCTATGTTGTGATTGGCTAACCTTTTAGTGACGTAAGGTACAATTATAAACATGAAGACGTGGAAACCAACGACGAGGAACAATAGGTACAGCAGCTTGGCAAACACGTACTTTCTTAAGTAGAAACACCTGAAGACAACATTTACAATGACTGGTGAATTATCTACTTACACAATAACCACAATGCCTTCGGTTTTGGGGGTAGCTATTGTAATTTTAGTTTGATAAAACAGAAGGTATTATGGTAATGTGAAAGTAGAGAATAGATGAAATGAGAATCATTTGTATACATCTATTTTAAAAAGGTTGTCCAAGGCGATAGGTCATCCCAACACAGAGAGGAATTATAGGCATACACCTATTACAAAAAGGTTGTCCAAGGCGATAGGTCATTCAAAGACGGAAAGGAATTATAGGCATACACCTATTTTAAAAAGGTTGTCCAAGGCGATAGGTCGTTCAAAGACGGGAAAGAATGATAGGCATACACCTATTTCAAAAAGGTTGTCCACGATAATAGGTCATTCAAAGACGGGAAAAAATTATAGGCATACACAAAAAGGTTTTCCAAGAAAGTATGGGGATACACCAATTTTAAAATGGTACATGGTTGTCCAAAGCGAAAGGTCATTACAAGAAGGAAAGGAACTATTCACTTACCGGTCGATAATGATCAGAAAGAACTGTGTCAGCAACATATACAGGAACGTTTTGGGTACCTGTAGATAAATACAACAACAGTCATCACATTTTGCAAAACACTGGCCTCAGGATTTACTTTTCAAATTCAAATGTTTTTAATAACGCAAGGGATTATCAAGATAAAATACAGTGACCCGCAACGGTGAACGAAAATCCTAATGATACCCATCATGTGTACACAATGTAAAGCCTCGGTCAAACGGCAATGATAGTTCATGGTAGTTGATGATAGTTCCAACTATCATGTGCGTTTGACCACCAACTATCATGGACTATCATGGACTATCATGGACTATCATAGAGTTTGAACATGTTCAAATTTCACATGATAGTCGATGATAGTTTTTGCCGTTTGACCGCGCGTACAGGATAGTTGATGATAGTTGATGATAGTTGAGACGCCTTCAACTATCATAGCCGTTTGACCTCCGCTTAAGAGTAGGGGGTAAACATATACATCTATTTCAATAATCGTTGTCGCTGCCGAAGCTACAGTCCACACTCTAAAGCCTGCAAAGGATGTCGGTTACATTGACTTCATTTGTGATTTATTGCACGTTTTTTAAAGAAATATTTGTATTTATATCTACCACAACAACATCTCGTTTTGGTCATATAACACAAACATGTACAAGAGAAGAAATACCGACATCCTTTCCAGGCTCCAGAGTGTGGACTGTGGCTTTGTTTGCGACAATGATTTTTGAAATAGGTGTATATATAATTCAATATATTTATATAATTGTCATACGTTTTTTATATGAACCTCTGGCTCGGATGTAAGGGCGACCTTATCTCACGTTATGACTTTAATAAATTGATTGATTGATTGAAAAGTTATCGTGGTTAATGAGGGATTTTTTTATAATATTTACCACATTTTCCTCGACGATTTTAACAAACTGTGCTTGTCTCTGAGGCTGTGAAATACAATTGATCAATCAATCATAACATAAAAGTGAATGAATGAATGAATAGATGAATAAATGGATGAATGAATGAATGAATAAATGAATATACGAACGAATGAATGAAAGAACGGACAATGAATGAAAAAATAAATCATTCATCAATCCATATATTCGTTCATTACTTCGTCCATATATTTATACATCTATTTATTTATTCATTCATTCGTACATCCATTCATTTATCCATCCATCAATCCATCCATCCATTCATTGGTTCGTTCATCCATTTATTCATTCGTTCGTTCGTTTATTCATCCATTTATTCATCCATCTTTTCATCCATCCATTTATTCATTCATAAATTCGTTTATTCATCCATTTATTCATCCATTCATTCGTTTATTCATCCATCCATTCATCTTTTCATCATCCATTTATTCATTCATTCGTTCGTTTATTCATCCATTTATTCATCCATCTTTTCATCCATCCATTTATTCATTCGTTTATTCATCTTTTCATCCATCCATTTATTCATTCGTTTATTCATCTTTTCATTCATCCATTTATTCGTTCGTTTATTCATCTTTTCATCCATCCATTTATTCGTTCGTTTATTCATCTTTTCATTCATCCATTTATTCGTTCGTTTATTCATCTTTTCATTCATCCATTTATTCGTTCGTTTATTCATCTTTTCATCCATCCATTTATTCGTTCGTTTATTCATCTTTTCATCCATCCATTTATTCATTCGTTTATTCATCTTTTCATTCATCCATTTATTCGTTCGTTTATTCATCTTTTCATTCATCCATTTATTCGTTCGTTTATTCATCTTTTCATCCATCCATTTATTCGTTCGTTTATTCATCTTTTCATTCATCCATTTATTCGTTCGTTTATTCATCTTTTCATTCATCCATTTATTCGTTCGTTTATTCATCTTTTCATCCATCCATTTATTCGTTCGTTTATTCATCTTTTCATCCATCCATTTATTCGTTCGTTTATTCATCTTTTCATCCATCCATTTATTCATTCGTTTATTCATCTTTTCATTCATCCATTTATTCGTTCGTTTATTCATCTTTTCATCCATCCATTTATTCATTCGTTTATTCATCTTTTCATTCATCCATTTATTCGTTCGTTTATTCATCTTTTCATTCATCCATTTATTCATTCGTTTATTCATCTTTTCATTCATCCATTTATTCATTCGTTTATTCATCTTTTCATTCATCCATTTATTCATTCGTTTATTCATCTTTTCATCCATCCATTTATTTATTCGTTTATTCATCTTTTCATTCATCCATTTATTCGTTCGTTTATTCATCTTTTCATTCATCCATTTATTCATTCGTTTATTCATCTTTTCATTCATCCATTTATTCATTCGTTTATTCATCTTTTCATCCATCCATTTATTCATTCGTTTATTCATCTTTTCATCCATCCATTTATTCGTTCGTTTATTCATCTTTTCATCCATCCATTTATTCGTTCGTTTATTCATCTTTTCATTCATCCATTTATTCATTCGTTTATTCATCTTTTCATCCATCCATTTATTCGTTCGTTTATTCATCTTTTCATTCATCCATTTATTCGTTCGTTTATTCATCTTTTCATTCATCCATTTATTCGTTCGTTTATTCATCTTTTCATCCATCCATTTATTCGTTCGTTTATTCATCTTTTCATCCATCCATTTATTCATTCGTTTATTCATCTTTTCATTCATCCATTTATTCGTTCGTTTATTCATCTTTTCATTCATCCATTTATTCGTTCGTTTATTCATCTTTTCATCCATCCATTTATTCGTTCGTTTATTCATCTTTTCATTCATCCATTTATTCGTTCGTTTATTCATCTTTTCATTCATCCATTTATTCGTTCGTTTATTCATCTTTTCATCCATCCATTTATTCGTTCGTTTATTCATCTTTTCATCCATCCATTTATTCATTCGTTTATTCATCTTTTCATTCATCCATTTATTCATTCGTTTATTCATCTTTTCATCCATCCATTTATTCATTCGTTTATTCATCTTTTCATTCATCCATTTATTCGTTCGTTTATTCATCTTTTCATTCATCCATTTATTCGTTCGTTTATTCATCTTTTCATCCATCCATTTATTCATTCGTTTATTCATCTTTTCATCCATCCATTTATTCATTCGTTTATTCATCTTTTCATTCATCCATTTATTCGTTCGTTTATTCATCTTTTCATTCATCCATTTATTCGTTCGGTTATTCATCTTTTCATTCATCCATTTATTCATTCGTTTATTGATCTTTTCATTCATCCATTTATTCATTCGTTTATTCATCTTTTCATCCATCCATTTATTCGTTCGTTTATTCATCTTTTCATCCATCCATTTATTCATTCGTTTATTCATCTTTTCATTCATCCATTTATTCGTTCGTTTATTCATCTTTTCATCCATCCATTTATTCATTCGTTTATTCATCTTTTCATCCATCCATTTATTCGTTCGTTTATTCATCTTTTCATTCATCCATTTATTCATTCGTTTATTCATCTTTTCATCCATCCATTTATTCGTTCGTTTATTCATCTTTTCATTCATCCATTTATTCGTTCGTTTATTCATCTTTTCATTCATCCATTTATTCGTTCGTTTATTCATCTTTTCATCCATCCATTTATTCATTCGTTTATTCATCTTTTCATCCATCCATTTATTCATTCGTTTATTCATCTTTTCATCCATCCATTTATTCGTTCGTTCATTCATCTTTTCATCCATCCATTTATTCATTCGTTTATTCATCTTTTCATCCATCCATTTATTCGTTCGTTTATTCATCTTTTCATCCATTTATTCATTCGTTTATTCATCTTTTCATCCATCCATTTATTCATTCGTTTATTCATCTTTTCATCCATCCATTTATTCGTTCGTTTATTCATCTTTTCATCCATCCATTTATTCGTTCGTTTATTCATCTTTTCATCCATCCATTTATTCATTCGTTTATTCATCTTTTCATTCATCCATTTATTCGTTCGTTTATCCATCTTTTCATCCATCCATTTATTCATTCGTTTATTCATCTTTTCATTCATCCATTTATTCATTCGTTTATTCATCTTTTCATTCATCCATTTATTCGTTCGTTTATTCATCTTTTCATTCATCCATTTATTCGTTCGTTTATTCATCTTTTCATCCATCCATTTATTCGTTCGTTTATTCATCTTTTCATTCATCCATTTATTCATTCGTTTATTCATCTTTTCATTCATCCATTTATTCATTCGTTTATTCATCTTTTCATTCATCCATTTATTCATTCGTTTATTCATCTTTTCATTCATCCATTTATTCATTCGTTTATTCATCTTTTCATCCATCCATTTATTCATTCGTTTATTCATCTTTTCATTCATCCATTTATTCGTTCGTTTATTCATCTTTTCATCCATCCATTTATTCGTTCGTTTATTCATCTTTTCATCCATCCATTTATTCGTTCGTTTATTCATCTTTTCATTCATCCATTTATTCGTTCGTTTATTCATCTTTTCATCCATCCATTTATTCGTTCGTTTATTCATCTTTTCATCCATCCATTTATTCGTTCGTTTATTCATCTTTTCATCCATCCATTTATTCGTTCGTTTATTCATCTTTTCATTCATCCATTTATTCATTCGTTTATTCATCTTTTCATTCATCCATTTATTCGTTCGTTTATTCATCTTTTCATTCATCCATTTATTCATTCGTTTATTCATCTTTTCATTCATCCATTTATTCATTCGTTTATTCATCTTTTCATCCATCCATTTATTCATTTGTTCGTTCGATCATCCATTTATCCATGCAATGTCTATCGAGTGATGTATTTACCTCTGGTGAGGAGAAGGCAGACCAACTGAACAAGATGATAATAAAGATAATAAACTGACAAGAAAACATCATGGCATACACATCTACAGCTCCTGAGCCTGTCTCGGGATCGTAAATACGATGAAGAAACGCTCGAACAGACTTGACAATCCTACAAACAACATGATATTATCAATAGTATCAACGCTCGAACAGACTTGACAATTCTACAAACAACACTGGTATCATCAATACTATCAAGATCATTATCATGTATTATTATCACCATCATTCTATTTTACGATATCCATTACAATTCTACAAACAACATTGATATCATATCATCAATAGTATCATATACATAAAATGTAACAATATTTGTGGCTAGAAATGAGGTAAAACATTGTCAATACCCTCTCGTTATCACTGTCATCGTCATCATTTTCTTAATTATCATCATCATCATTATAGTCACCACTAACACTACCATCATCATCATCACCATTAACATCATTATCACCACCACCACCACCATCGTTATCATCACCACCATCACCATAACTTTCCTCATTATCATCACCATTCACATAATCATCATAACCATCATCATAATTTTAGTCACCACCACCACCACCATTATCACCATCACCACCACCACCACCATTATCAGCACCACCACCACCACCACCACCATAAATATCCTCATTATCATCAAAATTCACATAATCATCATAACCATTACCATCGTCATCATTATCAACGTCATCTTGCATTATCATCGCCACCACCACCATCATCACCACAACCATCACTACCTTCATCATCACAATCACCATCATCACCGTCATCAATATCATCACCACCACCACCACCATCATCACTACTATCATCAACAACAGTACATACTTATTCCAGAGAGTCTCGCCGCTATCTTCATCATCGTGTTCCTGCAAGAGATAAGTAAGTAGAAGACGGTAAAGATACAGCATGATTCATTTGACTTGTTCTTCATTATTGTTACCTGTGTGTGGTCTGTTGTGGTAGTAGACGCTCTTGATGTATGTCTCTCAAAACCATGTCTTTCTTCTGGAAACAATGTAAAGAAAAACATGAATATGTTACTGATGGTGACGATGTTTATGATGATGAAGGTGATAGTGATGATGGTGATGAATGATATTGATGGTGAAATTGGTGATGACGATCGAAGATTATTATGATGATGATGATGAACGTAATGATGAAGGTGATGATGATGAAAGTAATATTTATAGTGAAACTGGCGATGACGATGATTATGATGATGATGAAGGTGATGAAGGTGATGATGATGATGATGATGATGAAGGTGATGATGATGATGGTGATGAAGGTGATGATGATGATGGTGATGAAGGTGATGATGATGAAGGTGATGAAGGTGATGATGATGAAGGTGATGAAGGTGATGATGATGAAGGTGATGAAGGTGATGATGATGATGATGATGATGATGAAGGTGATGATGATGATGAAGGTGATGATGATGATGATGATGATGATGAAGGTGATGATGATGATGAAGGTGATGATGATGATGATGATGATGATGAAGGTGATGATGATGATGAAGGTGATGATGATGATGATGATGATGATGAAGGTGATGATGATGATGAAGGTGATGATGATGATGAAGGTGATGACGATGATGATGATGATGATGGTGATGACGATGAAGGTGATGATGACGATGATGGTGATGACGATGAAGATGATGATGATGAAGGTGATGACGATGATGATGATGATGAAGGTGATGATGAAGGTGATGATGATGATGAAGGTGATGATGACGATGATGATGATGATGGTGATGACGATGAAGGTGATGATGACGATGATTATGATGATTAAGGAAACTGATATTGATGTCGAAATTGATGATAATAATAATGATGAAAAGTATAACCGTTATCATTACCGTCAAGAGGAGATATAGGCGAGGTTGGTGCCGTGTCGTCTGTTTCATCAGCAGCACCATAAGCTTTATCACGCCATAAACCATGAACCTAAAACCAGTAGATGACAATTAGTCGATACAAGTTGACAAACGGAAATGTTGGTGAACAGTGTTATCAATGATACACTTCATACAGTGGTGAGTGATGGAATGATGATAGTCATGATCATGGTGAGAATGATGATAGTATTCTTTGTTGATGTCGATGATAATGATAATGGCTATGATGACGACGATGATGATGATGATGATGACCATGATGATGATGGTGATGATGATGATGATGATGATGATGGTCACCATGATGATGATGATGATGATGATGTATATTCATATGATGGTGATAAAATAGTATTCTTTGTTGATGTCGATGATAATGATAATGGCTATGACGATGATGATGATGAATATTCATATGAAGATGATGATAAAATAGTATTCTTTTTTGATGTCGATGATAATGATGATGATGACTATTATGATGATCATGAAAGTATTCTTTGTTGATGTCGATGATAATGACTATGATAATGATGATGACCATCAAGATGATGATGACGGCCATGGTGATGATAATGATAACCATAGTTATGACGATAATGATAATGATTATGACAACGGCAACGATGCTTCAAGAAAGGTAATATAGAAGATAACAATTCAAAAAAGTCATATCCTTCGTGACCGACATTCAGACTTCTTCCTGGTTAAGTCCGCATGTGATCACTTAAACGTACCTTGAGCGAATACCTATGAAAGTACAGAGCCAGTAACAACAGTAAGTCATAGGCTGATGTATGAGTGACCCGTTCAATCCCAAGAATCCTTGGGAAGCATAATGGATCGTCTTTGTCTGTGCCTTCCTCGTTGCAAGTGTTAAACTTGATGAAAGGGAACTTGAACAAATACTTGATGACAATCACAACCTGGTAAAATAACCACGGAATTGAGTGGGGACATCGAAAAAGGCCTACTCCACGTCATAAGTTCGCACAAGATCGCTCAAAATCGCCTTAGATTTTAGGAGCTTTTTGCTAAAATCGCCTAAAATTACGATTGCGATTTTAGGACCCGGAGTAGGTCTAGAAAATCAAATTCTATTTAATTATTTATCAACGAATTATTCTAATTAATCATATTTAAAGGCTTTACAATAATGACTAACCTCAGCTAAAGAAATAAATAATGAGAGACTTTATTGATTATTATTAGTCCGAAAAAAACTAAGCATTAAGTTTTTGTAAATAGTATATTTTGATCTAAGTTCAGATGATTATCATTGAGTTGATAACGATCTGAACTTAGATCGAAATATACTATTTACAAAAACATAATGCTTAGTTTTTTCGGACTCGTTTTCCTTATTTACTTGAAATTGTCAGGAACTAATGGAAATATATTACTATCCAATTTGTCTTTTAGCATTAGAGTATAACTTATATTATATAGTTTTATGGGCCAGATTGCAAAAAAGACTTTGTCTTTATCTGTTATTACCCAATAAAAAGATTGATTGATTGATTATATTCTATCCTAACCGAGCATTTTTTGGATGCGACTAATTGCGTGGATTTGAAATCCCGTCCAGTCCTAATTGTCGTACTTTAAACCTTACTTCACTAACCTGTGAATAAGCTTTACATTGTCTATTTTAATCCAATTACAACACATCTTCTATGTAGCTTTATAGTGTTATTTATTATCCAATCACTATACATCTTCAATGTAGCTTTTACTAACCTGTGTATATGTGATGACGGCAATCCAGAACCGTTTAGTTGGGCGTGGTATTGATAACATACCCCACATAAACACCAGGAAGGGTAGAGGCATGGATAACAAGCACGCATATACTATGTGGTTTAGTATCATTAACATATAACATATGATATCAGTATGGGCTAGAAGTGCATAGACGAATGCTACGGTCAATCGAGCAACTCGCATCTGAGAGTGTTTCCATTGAGCTGCGTCTGTTTCTTCCAGGTCAGCTAATGATAATGAGTCAGTATCCTCATCTACTGCTCGGTGCAGGCTTGTCTATGGATAACAGCAAAGAACATTGGTAATGTACTAACAACTATTTAACTGAACGATGGCGATGATTATGATGATGATAATAATAATGATGATTGTGATGATGGTGATTATAGTGATGATGATGATTATAATGATAATAATAATGATGATGGTGATTAAAGTGATGATGATGATTATAATGATAATAATAATGATGATGGTGATTAAAGTGATGATGATTATAATGATAATTATGGCAGTGATGATAAGGATGATGATGATAATAATAATGATGATTGTGATGATGGTGGTAATATTGATGATGATCATAATGATGATGGTGATTAAAGTGATGATGATGATAATGATGATAATAATGATGATTGTGATGATGGTGGTAATATTGATGATGATCATAATGATGGCAGTGGTTATAATGATGCTAATGGTGATGATGGGGATAATAAAGATGACAACTATGACGATAATGATGGCGAGAACGATGATGATGATGATGATAGTGATGACAATTATGACAACAGGGTTCGTGCTGATGTCAGTAAACAAAATCTAAGGAGTTTTCAAGGAGTTTTTAAGGACCAAAAAGTAATTTTTAAGCACTTTTTGCGACAACTTTGATATACGAAAATTTACGAATTTACGAAAATGATGTACAATTCTAGAATTTTTACTTAACTTTAATTTGCAATACTAGAATTTTTACCCTACTTAGCTAGAATTAAGGAGTTTTTAAGGAGTTTTTGCTGGTTTTCTGAAATTCAAGGGCTTTTCAAGTGCCCTTAAAAACGTAAATCAAATCTAAGGAGTTTTTAAGGAGTTTAAGGAGTAGCACGAACCCTGGACAATAACGATTGTTTTCTTGTTATTGTTCAATCGACTTTGTAGTAAATATGTAGTATGTAGTAGATGGTTATGGCGATTACAACAACTATGATCTCAATTGGCCAATGCCAAATCGAGTAGAGGACTGGGTACTAGTTTCCCTAAGGAGAAGTCCTCTACCCAGTCCTCTACTCGATTTGGTAATGGCCAATTGATTCACATTCCTACCTTGCTATCGCCAGTTTCAGAGTCCGATGTTTCAGTATATCTTGACCTCGGATATCTCGTTCTTCGTAGTTTTTCAATTCGTTTTTCTTTCCTCTCTTTCTTCAACTTGTCTGCTATGGACCTGTAGTTCTTAGAGATCTCCCTCAGTACTTTTATAACACTGTCAACAACGATCGCGATGTAGTAATAGATCCAGCTCAACCACCGCTTCACCTTGTTAACAGGCCCCTCCGGTTCAACTATGGCCGTGGAAGGCTCGGGAGTGGGTATTGTTTCAAAGTCTGAGCTAGCGCTGGATATGACTGAGTCTCGTCCTGATGTCGATGGCCCTGCGATGGCTTGAGCTAGCAGCGAGATAGGATAGGATTTATATATCTAATGGTTCATCGTTATTGATATTATTACCATTATTACATGTCACAGTAGTCTTCAAACCATCCTCATTATCGCTTACCATCTTCATCAATATCATCATCACAAGTATCTTAACCATCACAATGATCATTATCATCACAATCATCATCATCATCATCACCAGCCTAATCATCATGATCATCATCACAATCATTATCATAACAATCATCATTATCATCATATCACAATCATCATTCAGATCATCACTGTCACCATAATCTTAATCATCATAACAATAATAATCATCACCATCATAATCAAGATCACTGCCACCATCACCATCATAATCATCACCACCACCGCCACCATCACCATCGTCATCATCATCATCATCATTATTACCACCATAATCATCATCACCATCACCACCATCATCAACATCATCACCATCATCATCACCATCATCATCAACACCATCACCATCATTATAGTTAATTTACCTCCACTAGTTTCTTTGTCATCATCATCATCTTCACTTGATGAAGGTTTTCGTTTTGCATGTGTAGGACTGACAGATGGTGTATCAGCCTCTGAATCACTCTCTGAATCAGACTCAAACCAGTAGTAATCGCCCGAATAGATCGCTGTAATAAAACACCACTAACATGTTAGAAGTGAGTGATATGGAATGGTAATGGAAGAAACGTGATAGTAAATCAACTAATTGTAAGGTTTGCACACCTAGTGTTATAGATGGAGGAGGAAGGGGGAGGAGGAGAAGGAGAAGGAGAAGGAGAAGGAGAAGGAGAAGGAGAAGGAGAAGGAGAAGGAGAAGGAGAAGGAGAAGGAGAAGGAGAAGGAGAAGGAGAAGGAGAAGGAGAAGGAGAAGGAGAAGGAGAAGGAGAAGGAGAAGGAGAAGGAGAAGGAGAAGGAGAAGGAGAAGGAGAAGGAGAAGTGTTACCTTCATAGTGGGACTGTGGTTCGTACTCTGTCCCTGCAGGGTGCATTCTTGCTAGTTTTTCCACAAGCTTGTTGACTCTATGGGCACAAAAACCAACATATAAAGATTCTGGCCGCATTTGCTAAGGATAATCTACAAAGCTTTGAAAATAATCTTACGATCTTCGTATCCTGTCCATCTTGACTTTGTCTTCAAGCGTCTTAGCATCCAGCTGTTCACGTGAATGTCGGTTAACTAACTCTGCACCCCTGAAAGTGTTTGTAATTCACATAACATAATCAGTAATACAGCACCAGTCGAAGGCTGCGCTTTGGTTGGTCCCCTAATACAGTACCGCTATTGTTTGGTTAGGTTTAGAGCAATTCTGTGAAAATGTTTCGATTTGGTGCTGGATTGCCCAACACAATACAGTAATAGACCACGTATAAGAACCTGGGTTTTAAGAACCTGTTAGGCTAAAATTTTCATTTTAAGCCCCCTCTACATAAGAACCTATTATGGTTTAAGTACCATTTATATAAGAACCTTAATAAGAACCTATTCAGGCTAAATTGAAGGTTCTTCAAAGCACAGTCCACAGTTAACTCTTCCTTCTCTTCAATTTGGCTCTGATGTGGCTTGAAGGTTCTTATACATGTGCTATTACTGTACTCCAATTTATGTCCCTACAAGGATAGTCTGCGTTACATCTGGTGTAGTATATTACACATCATAAATTATCACAACGAACGAAAAAGAGAGTAGCGAATGAAAATGTACGTATACATGAATTTCAGGCGTGACGGAAATTAGATAGCAAGTCACGAAATCTAAAATCAACCATTTCAAGCGTGACGGAAGTAAGCTTTTATTAAATGTTAAAATGAAAAAAGGACGTCACGCAATCTTGCAAGTCACCCATTACAAGCGTGACGGAAGTAAGCTTTTAATGTTAAAATGAAAATAGGACGTCACGCAATCTTACAAGTCACCCATTTCAAGCGTGGCGGAAGTAAGCTCTTAATGTTAAAATGAAAAAATAGGAAGTCACGCAATCTTACCTGTCAGCCATTTCCGACTGTTCTTTATGATCTCTTACAACGTGACGGAAGTAATCAGACGAAAATATTCGAAACTGTATCAAAAGGAATGTGAAACAAGCGCAGTCCATGGCTAGTCCTGTGTCGTCAGGGGCAACGCAGTCTGAATCCGTGACGGGTTTCTTATTCTGATAACCTGAGTCACGCAAGCAGAACATGCTGAGTAGTTGTAACGGCCAGCAACCAGTGTAGTCTTGAACAGACTGCATCCAAATACATGACACAGCCTACATGGACGAAGAAAGAAACTGGTTAACAAATAATGAATGATCAATGTTGACTGACTGGATGGATGGGAGGATGCATGGTTGTACTATAAATCACTGTTTAAGCAAGCACCGACTGCCTACTTGATGAAGAAAGAAACTGGTTAACAAATAATGAATGATCAATGTTGACTGACTGGATGGATGGGAGGATGCATGGTTGTACTATAAATCATTGTTTAAGCAAGCACCGACTGCCTACTTGATGAAGAAAGAAACTGGTTAACAAATAATGAATGATCAATGTTGACTGACTGGATGGATGGATGGATGGATGGGAGGATGCATGGTTGTACTATAAATCACTGTTTAAGCAAGCACCGACTGCCTACTTGATGAAGAAAGAAACTCATATAATGAATGATGTATAGTGTGTTATAGTGTGTATAGTGAAGTTTGTTAACAAATTATGAATAACGAAGAAACAACAGCAACAGCGACAGGCAGAACAACAACAACAGCCACAATAGCAACAGCAACAACAGCAGCAATGGGAAAGGTAGAGTAACAGCAGCAACAGCCACAACAACAGGCAGAGTAACAGCAACAACAAAAACAACAACAGCAGCAATGGGAACATCCACAACAACAGCAGCAACAGCAGCAACAGCCACAGCAGCAGCAATTGGAACAGGCAGAGTAACAACAGCAATGGAAACAGCCACAACAACAGCAGCAGCAACAACAAAAACAACAACAGCAATGGAAACAGCCACAACAACAGCAGCAACAGCCACAGCAATGGGAACAAGCAGAGTAACAACAGGCAGAGTAACAACAACAACAGCAACAACAGCAAAAATAACAACAAAAACAAATATCATCTTACCTGCAAACAAACTTTAGCCAGGAGTATAAAATAGTTATAACATATGAAAGTTTTCCAAAGTCTTAATAGTTTCTTCCTAGGCTGTAAGTACAGTGCTTGTCCATGCCACAGGAAGAAAAAACACCAGAGAATGAAACCGATATTAAATATACTGATAGTACTCTGGACAGTGATGTAGACAACGGCTAGAGTAATCCAGTAGACATGTTGGAACAGGATTAACTGAAAAATAGATGAGATATTAACATAATGTCAACAAAAAGGGAGAGGATAGAAGTATAGGGACAGGAAGGAAAGAAGGAAGGAAGGATGGAAGGATGGATGGAAGGAAGGAAGGAAGGAAGGAAGGAAGGAAGGAAGGAAGGAAGGAAGGAAGGAAGGAAGGAAGGAAGGAAGGAAGGAAGGAAGGAAGGAAGGAAGGAAGGATGGGAGAATAGAGCGAGGAGAAAAAGGAACAAATGAAAGGATGGAAAATAGGCTGGGAAAATAAAGACATCACAAATGACGTCCTAGCATACCTTTGAGAAGTCCAACCATGTTATATTCCACATAAAGTCAGGAGTCGTGTGTTTGTGTCTACTACTTCTTCTATACGCAACACTGGACTGCTCAACTACATGGGTTTGAGGTATTTCAGTTGACCATGAATACCGTTCAAGACTGAACACATTCTCTTGACAACATGCGATCAGTAGCTGTAAAAAGTCACCTTAAATAGAGAAAAGCGACTTAGACCAAAGACCATATAGACTTTAACAGAAAATTTAATTAATAATCACGATTTTAACAATCTCTCGTGATTGTAAGGCTTGTGATTACAAAGTGCGCTTTAAATAATGGTCTGTACATATGAGTAATTGTAAAGCGCATTGTGAAATATATGTAATATAAGCACACATTACATAGTAAATGATAGTTAATTGTAAAGCCCATTTAGACGATGTGAAATGCGCTATATAAGCACACATTACATAGTAAATGATAGTTAATTGTAAAGCGCATTGAGACGATGTGAAATGCACTAAATAAGCACACATTACATAGTAAATGATAGTTAATTGTAAAGTGCATTGGGACGATGTGAAATGCGCTATATAAGCACACATTACATAGTAAATGATAGTTAATTGTAAAGCGCATTGAGACGATGTGAAATGCGCTATATAAGCACACATTACATAGTAAATGATAGTTAATTGTAAAGCGCACTGGGACGATGTGAAATGCGCTATATAAGCACACATTACATAGTAAATGATAGTTAATTGTAAAACACATTGAGACGATGTGAAATGTGCTATATAAGCACACATTACATAGTAATGTTACATACCTATAAGTAGTTTAGGGTCGGGTGGGTAGGGAACATCGGTTAGATACAGCCAGTGTACTAGATTAGGATCAAGCGATTTGGTCCATGGGTAGGCTAAGAGAAATTAGAAGAACATATGTTACAAATAAATGTATGCATAATAGATGAGCAAGCAAGCAAGCAAGCAAGCAAGCAAGCAAGCAAGCAAGCAAGCAAGCAAGCAAGCAAGCAAGCAAGCAAGCAAGCAAGCAAGCAAGCAAGCAAGCAAGCAAGCAAGCAAGCAAGCAAGCAAGCAAGCAAGCAAGCAAGCAAGCAAGCAAGCAAGCAAGCAAGCAAGCAAGCAAGCAAGCAAGCAAGCAAGCATTCAAGCAAGCAAGCAAGCAAGCAAGCAAGCAAGCAAGCAAGCAAGCAAGCAAGCAAGCAAGCAAGCAAGCAAGCAAGCAAGCAAGCAAGCAAGCAAGCAAGCAAGCATGCAAGCAAGCAAGCAAGCAAGCAAGCAATCAAGCAAGCAAGCAAGCAAGCAAGCAAGCAAGCAAGCAAGCAAGCAAGCAAGCAAGCAAGCAAGCAAGCAAGCAAGCAAGCAAGCAAGCAATTAAGCAAGCAAGCAAGCAAGCAAGCAAGCAAGCAAGCAAGCAAGCAAGCAAGCAAGCAAGCAAGCAAGCAAGCAAGCAAGCAAGCAAGCAAGCAGACAAACAAGCAGACAAACAAACAAGTGAGCAAGCAAGCGAGTCTGTAATAAGCAAGCAAGCTACTAAAAGTACAATCAAACACATAAAATACATACTTTACGTTCCAGACAATATATACAGTTCCTCTAAAGACACTTACCTAAGCATAATCCTGGCGGCCATCCAAGGCATATGATATATTGCAACGGCAGTAAGAAAGCTAGAAAACCAACATACACAGGCCACACTACTGCACAACTTTTACGACCCAAAGCTAGTAAAACACCCAGCCATATTGAATAGATAACTGATGTAACATCGCAACGCAACGCCATGTTGTACACCATGAAGAGGAGAGATATCTGAAAACGAAAAAGATCGAAAACTGCATTTAGTATTGTGGCAAGGGCCCGTGCAAACGGTTTCAACATTTGCTTCAAAATTCGTTCGATTTTGTTGAATGGCAATGTTGAAGCCGTTTGCCCACCTTTTCAACATTGTTGAAACGTATCGAATCGATGTTGAATTGATGTTGAAAGAGTTTAAACGCGTTTAAACTTTGCTTCAACATCCATTTAACATTTCTTTTGTTCTGTGAATGTTGAATCGGAGTTGAAGTCGTTTGCCCTGCCCCGTTCAACATTGTTGACTACACCCATGCACATTTAGTTGTCTTTCAAATACGTAACACGTTTACCAATGGTGAAAGGGGGTGGCAAACGTCTTCAACATTACCATTCAACAAAATCGAAATGATGTTGAAGCAAATATTGAAACCGTTTGCCCACCTACGTTCAACATCGTTCAACAACCATTCTACAGCGTTCAACAAAATCGAACAAGTGTTGAAGCAAATGTTGAAGCCGTTTGCCCGGGCCTTAAGTGATACATTTGTGAAGCCATTTTTATGAAACTTTGCATAGATATAATACATATACATAGATATACTACATCATATAAGAAATGAAATACAAGATTTGCGGTGTTGTGTGCATATTTGAGCTACAACAAACAATAACGAATGAAAAAGAGAATGAGTGTTAGTTGGGCATGTAGAATAGAAGCTGACCACGAGAGAACGGCAGAAACTGGTTTTCCTGTGGTGACGACAAATACAGTTTCAAAGGGGAAAATATAGCGGCATCTTGCAAAATGGCGCTCTACATATAGAATGTTTTAATTTCCTCTTTTTCTTTTTCTAAAATAACTATTAATTATGATATAGAGACATCAAACATAGATTTGTTTTGATTTATGGAAAATGATAAAATAAAAAATTCTAGGATACGGTACTTAGTATTGTATTTATTAACTGTAAATAAGAAATATTTATTAAACCAATAAAAAAAGAATGTTTTAATTTGTAGCCATCCGTAATATTTAAGCCTGGTTCCCATATAATCGCTACTATCGCCAGGATCGCTGTGATGGCGCTTTGGTTTATGAAATAATAAAAATATCACTTCTGACTAATGGTTGAAGCTTAAATTTGACGAAATAAACCTAAACATAAAAAATCAGTGTCGATTTTGTTTAATCACAAAGAACTCTGAGCTATATTCTGATGGCCAAACATGATTTTCGGCGATCGCAGCGATCATATATGGAAACCAGGCTTTAGAAGCATGCGCACTGTTTCAGAAATCCTCATATAGGAAGCCAGCGCAAGCTCTCGTTTTTCTGCTGTGCTTCCTTAGATTAACCACAACAAACTACTCACCTCCCATCCAAAATGAAAAAAGAATCTGTTAAACATATACTTCAAACACTGCAGAACGTCTGTGTCTGCCTTGTCACGTGTGGCTACGGGGAAAAGAATCCCTGGTTCAGGTTCTCCCAGACCTTTTCGTATTCTGAATAGTTTCTGTGGAGGGAAAATTGGGATTAAGCAAAAACACATCATATTACGTTCTGCACATCAATGTTGTTAAAAATACGAATGGAACTTCCTTGGAGAGGCTGTTCGTTTACACATGGTGTAGAGGTTGTCAACTCTAAAGCCTGGTTCACACTGCGATGTCATAATCGTAATCATAATCATAAGCAAAACAAAAGAAATTAGAAAAGGAAACAGTTTGGTCTTTGTTTTCTAATTCCCCAGTGGATAATAAATATTTTGTTTTCTTGCTTATGATTATGATTATGACGCTCGTGTGAACCAGGCTTAACTGTTTAGGAAAGGAGCTTAGCTCAGTTGGTTATTGCAAAGCTTTCAGTGTTAGAGGTCCCGAGTTTGATCCAGTGGCCTCACACTTGTTTCAACTTCTTTCCATTCTGTTAAGCTTTGAGTATCTTAAAATAGCTGTGAAATGGAGCATTGATGGAGAGAGGGGGAAAGAGCGCACCGTCGGCTTCCTGGGAGATCAGCTTCTAGCTGAAGAAACTACCGACTCTAAATAACCAGTGCTTTTGTTTTTTGTTCTTTGAAATACCGACGCAGTGCACACTGGTTTAACCGCTTGTTATCGTACAATTTTACTCCAATTGTTTCCTTAGAAACACTGACGCAGTCCACACTAGTTTAACAGCTAGTTATCGCACATTTGTACTCCAATTGTTTCCTTAGAAACACCGACGCAGTGCACACTTGTTTAACCGCTTGTTATCGTACATTTGTACTCCAATTGTTTCCTTAGAAACGCTGACGCAGTCCACACTAGTTTAACCGCTTGTTATCGTACATTTTTATTCCAATTGTTTCCTTAGAAACACTGACGCAGTCCACACTAGTTTAACCGCTAGTTATCGTACATTTTTACTCCAATTCTTTCCTTAGAAACACTGACACAGTCCACACTAGTTTAACCGCTTGTTATCGTACATTTTTATTCCAATTGTTTCCTTAGAAACACTGACGCAGTCCACACTAGTTTAACTGCTAGTTATCGTACATTTTTATTCCAATTGTTTCCTTATAAACATCGACGTAGAATATATACCAGTTAAACGTCTAGTTAACTATCCTTATTGGGGCGAAAAAAGATTGCTACTTTACCTGGTGATGTCTGATGACAGCTTGTAGAACAATAGATATGACTATGAATAGGTAGCCCTGTAAAGATAAATGAAAGAAACAATGAATGAATGAATAAATGGATGGACGAAAGAACAAATGAATGAATGAATGGATAGATGGATGGCTGAATGAATAGATGGATGAATGCATGAGAGAATAAGCGAATGGAACGGGATGCGTGAATAAGTGAATGGAATGGAATGGGATAAATGAATAAATACAAAAATGAATGGATGAATACATAGATGTATAGATCAATGAATGAATGGATAGAATGGAATAGAATGCATGATTAGATGAAAGAATGAATAGAAGAAAGAATGAATGAATGAATCAGTGAATAAATGAATGGGATGGGATGAATTAGTAAACGAACTAATGCAAACCTTGATGTCTTCAGAGATGACGTCAGTTTTGTAGAAACCAACCCATAACGCATTGTTGGTGAAGTGACTGATATTACCAGGGACTGGCAATGACTTAATAAACAAACAAACATAGCACACTTTAATGCGGCGCCATATGGAATGAGAGCTTTTATCAATTGGTTGTTATTTTTATTTCAAAAATTGTTGTTACAACTGTTGGTTAAGTTACAGTCCACTAACTGAAGCCTGCAAACGCTGTCGACATTTCTAACTTTTCTATACATTTTATTCATAGTATAATTTAGTTGTACGTGCTTGTGATGTACATTGTATGATCATAACAAGTTGTTGCAGTGGTAGACGATGAAATTTATTTAATTTAAAAAAAAAGTGTTATAAATCAACAAATTAAGTTCCTATTAATGACATGCGGTGTGGTTATTGGAGAATTGACTGACAGTCTGAAATCTAAATCTGGATTTAAAACTTTTATTTTTGCACTCAGAACTTATATTCTAATTTAATTACAAACTACATCGTTAACCGAAATTTGCAGCTGGTTCAGTAGTTTGTCTCAGAAGTCAAACCACTAATTTTTATTTTTTAGAAACAGATATATGCCATACACTATTCCTGGTAATCCTACCTTATCAGTACAGTTGTGTTGGAATAGGTCTGCCTGGACAAACCTCAGCTGGTAAAACATCTTACTGACGACCACTAGCGAGCTCCATATTAGAAAGCAGTATGATAATGCTCGCTGTAGCATGTGGGATGGCATGGAGATACCCAATAGAATGATGATGATAGCATTGACAGCACACACCTACAATGTACAATACAACTGTCATTAATTATTAATTATTATTATAAAATTCATGAATAATTAATGAGCAATTGACAAAAGAATTTACGTCCGTGACGGAGGTTGTAAATCTCATACAGATTTCGTCCTGATTTGCATAAGTTTCAACTTGAATTTTCTCGGCCAGATTTACATTTATCTTGACAATTTTAGTAAAATATGAAAGAACTAACGTTGGACTTTCATAAGTTCTATACAATATTCGCGTCCGATCTGTATCCGATATACAACGGCTCGTCTTCGACTCGCCGTTGTATATCGGATACAGATCGGCCGCTCATATTGTATATATTACTTATTATCATTGGACTTTTTTGCACTAAAGGACGGACACATTGTCTGTAAAATGTGTTTGTTTAATGTGAAGACTTTTTGCACTCACTAGAGGACGGACGGCTCCGGAGAGAAAGCGTAAGAAGGGAAGGTCAAGAGAGACATGGAGGAGAACAATTGAAAAAAAGAGAAAAAAGATGGGGTGGCGGGAGTGGAAAGAGGCTGAACAGATCGCAACTGATAGACCAGAGTGGAGGGAGTTGTTTCTCGCCTCATGCTCCGCAAGGAGCTAGAAGAAAAGAAGAAGAGGACGGACACATTGTCGGTAAAATATGTTTGTCTAATGTAAAGACTTTTTCGAAATTGTGTTTGTCCTGTTTTCACACCCGACGGACTTGTCAGTCATAAGACAATCTGTCCGTCTTCTGGTGGGAAAACGGCTATTGTAGCACTAATTGTAATTATTATCGTTATTGTCAATATTATCGTCATGACCATCATCATTACAATCATTATCATCATTATCGCTATCATCATCACCATCATCATCATTACCCCACTACCTCTCCCTCCATCACAATTATCACCATCATCAACACCACCACCACTCATCTTAATCACCATCATCATGATCACCCCACTACCTCCATCACCATCAACATGATCATCATCTTAATCAGCACCATCATCATCACCCCACAACTACCACTATGACCATCATCATCACTACCACCCCACCCCCACCCCCATCACCATCACACCACTACCACTACCACCATCATCATCATCATCACCCCACCATGACCATGACCATCATCATCAACACTACCACCCCCATCATCATCATCATCATCATCATCATCATCATCATCATCATCATCATCATCATCATCATCATCATCATCATCATCATCATCACCATCACCATTATCATCACCACCACCATCATCATCATCACCCCACCACCACCATTATTATTATCATCACCATCTTAATCACCACCATCATCATCATATCACTACTACCAACATTATCACCACCACCACCACCACCACCACCATCACCATTGCTCACCTGGTTAACTACCACACATATCAGTATAAAATTCACCAGCTTTGATATATGAAGCTCAGCCATTCTCCACAGTGACCATCATCATCACTACCACTCCATCATAATTATCATTATCATCATCACCATCACCACAACCACCACCACCACCACCACCACCATCACCATTGCTCACCTGGTTAACCACCACACATATCAGTATAAAATTCACCAGCTTTGATATATGAAGCTCAGCCATTCTCCACAGTGACCATCATCATCACTACCACCCCATCATAATTATCATTATCATCATCACCACCACCACCACCACCACCACCACCACCACCACCACCATCATCACCACCATTGCTCACCTGGTTAACTACCACACATATCAATATAAAATTCACCAGCTTTGATATATGAAGCTCAGCCATTCTCCACAGTAAGACTGTTACTTCATTGTATAACTCGACCATTTTGACAAGTAGTGCCACTAGAGGGGACTTTTGATGTTCTGGTGACGTAGGCTCTGGGTTGGGTACTTCGTCATGACCATCACTACCTGGACTTGTCAGAGGTGTTGTATTACTAGCTTCATTCCCTTCAGGTTCTTCTGGTATATCGTCTAATGTTTCACCATTGCTGAAGGCACTGTTAATAATAATAATAATTATTGACAAATTACCAATAAATTATTATCCCGATAAACTTAGCTAACAAACTGCCGAGAAATGGCAAGCAACATGTCGACAACATACATACATACATAAAACTTTATTTGAATTCAAATTGTAGATTAGCTTTACACTAGTATCTTCGAATGTGAAAATAAAAATAATTTACAAGATGAATAAATAAATATAATAATTATAATAATATAAAAGGATAAAATTGATTTGAGTATATATTAGTCGAAGAAGGTTCTTTTTCTCTTTAAGCTCGCTCGGAGTAAAATAAGTGACATCATGTCAAGAAATTACCAATAGCAAGCCAATAGCGACTAGATTTCAAGAATTACATACAACATGCTGTGAAATTACACACAACATGCCAAGAAATTACCGACATTTCGAGACATTTTTGAGAAACAGACAAAACTAATTTTACAATATTATCGTGTTTTATTTTATTTTATTAGCTTCACCCAAAAACACAAAGGAAGATTACATATTATATGAATTAAACTAGGGTGGGCATGGAACCCGCAACACCAAGGCCAATTACTGTGGGCCCTATAACATCAACAACTTGATACTGACCATTTTATGATATAATACCAACAGCTCGATGACAATATAACAATAATTTATATAATTAATTAATTAATAATACTAAATAAATAAATAAATAATTTATAAATATTGACAATGTGTTGACAGAAAATCATTTAATCAAGCTATTCCGTGTTAGACACTTTCGATACCGTAGAGATGCAAATGTGAATTAAGGTGTGATAAGCTTTGATCTAAGAAACACTAGACAATTCTATAATGACATTTGCATCTCTACAGTATCGAAAGCATCTAACACGGAATAACTCCAATGAGTGATATGTAATATTATTAAATTTGTAACACCGTAAAAAATGTTGACTTAACTTTACTGACGTTTCGAGCTTTACTCCTTCGTCGGAGTAAAAGAGAAGGGCTAAAGCTCGAAACGTCAGTAAAGTTATAAGTCAACATTTTTTTTACGGTGTTACAAATTTCATTCTATTACCTATTGTTTATATCAAACACCGACGCAGCCTATACTAGTTTACTTGCTAGTTTCCATTTAATGAGTGAAGCAATGAAATACCTTTGCAGTGTAGACTGTGGTTCTGTAGTATTGGTTTCACATTTAGCATTACGAATGTCAATCATAGCCATGAAGGGACGATGAAAGAAGTGTAGCTGAATGACAATGATTATGGAAAATGCAGTAGGTGTTAGTAGCTCCATTAGTAGACTGGCTTTTGTATGCTGTCGTAGTCCCAGGTTATACAGCCTGTTGATGAAGAGAATGATAGATCAGTCAATGGCTGGACAGACAGACAAAAATATAGATAGGAAATAGGCAGACAGACAGACAGACAGACAGACAGACAGACAGACAGACAGACAGACAGACGGACAGACAGACAGACAGAACAAAATAACAACAACATCCACAAACAAAAATAAAGAAACGGAACGACGAACTGACAGACAGACAGACAAATAAACATATAGCTCTTGGACCAGTAGCATTATGCCAGTACAAAGGCATGTTATCAAACACAGACAGACAGACAGATAGACAGACAGACGCATAATCCAGTACTTAACATTGATCAGAAAGACCAGTAGCATTATGCCAGTACAAAGGCATGTTATCAAACACAGACAGACAAACAGACAGACACATAACCCACTACTTACCATTCATCAGAAAGACCAGTAGCATTATGCCAGTACAAAGGCATGTTATCAAACACAGACAGACAAACACACAGATAACCACACGGACACATAATCCAGTACTTACCATTGATCAGAAAGACCCGTAGCATTATGCCAGTACAAAGGCATGTTATCAAACACAGACAGACAGACAGACAGACACATAATCCACTACTTACCATTGATCAGAAAGACCCGTAGCATTATGCCAGTACAAAGGCATGTTATCAAACACAGACAGACAAACACACAGATAACCACACGGACACATAATCCACTACTTACCATTGATCAGAAAGACCCGTAGCATTATGCCAGTACAAAGGCATGTTATCAAACTGATATGTGTAGACTAGTAACAGGATACAAATAGAATAGATCACCATCACCCACCATAATGGCCTTAACACTAGACGCCATGTTGGTAGGGATATCTATACACACAAACCAAGTAAGATTATTGATACTAATAATACCTATGTATGATAGTGTGTTGGTGTTTGATATAACGATAGGTAATAGACCGATGTCATAAAAATGGCCGCCACTAATTATCATATGTCTTAAAATTTGTTTTTAGCAAAAGGAAAACTATCAAATGATAGAAACCTAAGTTATTAATAACATATTAAAGTTTGAAAAATATATATTAATTTCTGATGAAGTTATAAGGATTTAAAAAATACTGAAAACACCAAAATGAGGCATTTTAGGACTCAGTAGAAAATTACATACAAATCTTTACATATTTATTCCACCATAACTTCGTTCACGTTTTGTCCAGGGCTGTAAAACTTTCCAAAAATGTTTATTTTTGTTAGTTCTTAAATATGCCAGTGAAAAAATATTCATATCTGACTTATTAATTCCGAAAATCACTATGGCAGCCATTTATGACATCGGTGTATAGAATGAAATTTGTAACACCATAAAAAAAGTTGACTTAACTCTACTGAGACAGTGACGTACATACATACATACATAGTTTATTTGTTAAAGCAGGTTAATAAAATTGGCAAGACTAGAGTCCTGATGTGGACCTGCATACTAATAATTTACACGTATAAAAAATATATAATGTATACAACTTACTTATCACTATTACGAAACACATATAAGCAATATCTAGTAAAATTCATATAATTAATAAAAATTATAGATAATTTATAGTTACATATCAATTAATATCCTAATGATATGACTAAAATATTTTAAACTAAATTTATAAAAAATTAAAAGTAGACAAAATTCGAGTTTCGAGCTTTAGCCCTTGGTCGGAGTAAAAGGACGTTTTGCTTTTACTCCGACGAAGGGCTAAAGCTCCAAACATCAGTAAAGTTAAGTCAGCATTTTTTACAGTGTTACAAATTTCATTATATTACCTATCATTTATATCAAACACCAGCGCAGCCTATTCTAGTTTACTCGCTAGTTTCCATTTATATGTATGATATAATATTTAGGCCTATACTACTTTGTCCGGCTGCGTGTCCAGCATGGTCCTTTTTGTGGTGTAGTGGCTAACACATCAGACGAAACCATATGATTTCTTTTATTGTATTTATATTTGCTGTGCTTTGAATGGATCAACATGACACCCACAAACAGCGTCACCATCCATACCTGATAACATATGAGTATGAATAGGAAGATAGCCATGTATCCAATCTGGTAGACGGACACCTCGTTCTGTAGACCAACTAATAGAAACGCCCCACAGCACAGTATTATCCAATACTTAGCCAGTATTGACTTAACCCACATCATCAATGCCTTGGCATCGTCTGAAGCTCTTGCATCTAGACCATCATCGTATGGAGGACCTGTACAGGGAGTGATATTGTTACCTAAGGGAGGGGTCATTATTTATGGTGGGGTAGGGGGTGGGTGATTTTTTGCTTCAAATTTACAAATTGTCACAACCCCTCCCTTGTCATAAACATGTTTTTCATGACCCTTCCTTCTGATGTTTGCAAAATCGTGATCCCTCCTTCAGAAGCCTTGAAAATTCCATAACCCCTCCTCACAATCACCCCCCACCATAAATAATGACTGCTCCCTAATGGTATGGCAATCGATATCATCATCATCATTATCTTTATCACTATCACTAAAACTAATCAAAAATTATTGTTATCGTTATTGATGTCATTATTATAATCACTTATTTATGTTATTGTTATCATAGAGTACAAACACTAAAAGTGTGCAACATAAATACCACTAAATACTGCTAAATTATGCAAATTCTTTTGTTCTCTATTGTTTAATCAACACTATTTAGTGGTAAATAGTACAAAGTATTGCACACTTTTAGTGTTTGTACTCTATTTGCCATCATCATATAAACACTTACTTGAGCTGGACTGAGGATCCAGAGAGGCTGAAAAAAAAATCAACAAAATAATTAATAAATTAATATTATTAATAGATAAAGCATCAACCATTTTGTTAAATTAAGCAATTTAAGTAATTGCAATAGAAAATCTTGGGGAAAAAATGGGATTTCAGCAGGAACTTAACCCATGATCTTTGCAGTGCTGGTGTAATGCTCTACCAACTGAGCATGGGCAGCAGAGTATTGTTTTCGTTTGTATTCGTTTGTAATCTCTGTGTATTTATAGTTACCAATGGTTGCTTATTTGCTTGCTTATGACGAAGGGTCAATGGAATAACAAAGCAAGCAAATGATCAACCATTAGTAACTATATAGTATAGTTTATCTAATACACAGAGATTACAAGTACAAACGCGAACGATACTCTGCTTCCCATGAACTGAGCTATAAATTAAAGCCACATATTTTGGTAAGATGAAGGTCATTTTGATGAGTTCATTTGACTACTGAGGCCAATCTAGATATTATCTATAAATATATATTCATTGGGGGTCCTGAAGGGGTATTTAAAATGGGAGCTGAGATTGACCTTATTTTTGACTAGGAAAATGGGATTGGATGTGCTGGGACTGAGATTTACAAATAAAAGAATAATAGAAAATGGGAACAGGATTGAAAACTTGAGCAATACCGATGGGATTATGAGATTTTTGACTGGGATTTGGTCCAAATATACACTGGGAAATGGAATTCTGACCCCCCCCCCCCCTCCCCTCCCCTTTCAGGACCCTCTTCATTTGTACTGCAGTTGTTAAATGCTGAAATGATGACATTCTTAACTAATAAAAGTCATGGGACTTACACATCTTTCTTAGTGCTTGTACAAAAGGATGGGCTAGACTTGTTAAGGGAATCCCACTCTGGGTGCTATGCTTTGCTCTTTTCTTGATTTTCTTTTCTCTGATATGCTGTCTTAGAGTTACCCAAAATACCCAAGTAAAGAGAGTCTAGGAGAAAGTGGACATGAGTGTTAATGTAACTACTAAATGAAAGTCAATGTTCAATCATTACCAACACTGTAATCTCCACCATCTTTATCTACATCATTATCATCATCATCATCATTATCATTATCATTCTTTCATCATCATCATCAACACCATCTTTATCATTATCATCATGAACACAATCACCATCATCATTATCAACATCATCACCATCATCACTATCACCATCATCATTATCAACATCATCACCATCATCACTATCACCATCATCATTATCAACATCATCACCATCATCACTATCACCATCATCATTATCAAGATCATCACCATCATCACTATCATCATTATCAACATCATCACCATCATCACTATCACCATCATCATTATCAACATCATCACCATCATCACTATCACCATCATCATTATCAACATCATCACCATCATCACTATCATCATTATCAACATCATCACCATCATCACTATCACCATGACCACCGCAACCATCATTATTATCACAATCATCACCAACATCACCATCACCTTCACCATCATCACTATTACTACCACCACCATCATCACCCAACACCCAGTCTGTCATTACCTGTGCTGCTAAATGTATACAGGGAAACTTCCATTTCTTCAGACCCAGCTCTGAGTAATCAAACGTCCCAGTAGAGTCTTGTACAGGCAACTCCCCATCATTCAGTCTTAATCCATAAATGAACTGAATTAGAAGAAGGAACTCTGCATACAGGACAAGCCCAGGAGCTGACACCATACAGAACCATCTAGCAAAGGGTGTTATCCATATTAAACATGCCCATAATAGCAGCACAAACGTAAGCCAGGAATGGTAGGTGATACTCCATGTCTGAAGAAGAGAATAACAACATGTTCAAGATGGAAACAAATTATATGCATACAACTATTTGAAAAAGGTTGTCCACAGTAATGGTTTATTCAAAGATTTATTATAGTCATACAACTATTTTAAAATGGTTGTCCAAGGCGATAGGTCATTCCAAGATTGAAAAGGAATTATAGGCATACACCTGTTTGAAAAAGGTTGTCCAAGGCGATAGGTCATTTCAAGATTGAAAAGGAATTATAGGCATACACCTATTTCAAAAAGGTTGGCCAAGATGTCATTCCAAGATAGAAATGGAATTATACTAGGCATACACCTATTTTCAAAAAGGTTGTCCAAGGCGATAGGTCATTTCAAGATTGAAAAGGAATTATACTAGGCATACACCTATTTTCAAAAAGGTTGTCCAAGATGATAGGTCATTCCAAGATAGAAAGGAATTATACTAGGCATACAGCAATTATAATGATGATATTATTGTTTAATTATCATATTTTATATAGCACATATCTTATAAAATGTTCATATGCGCTGAACATATGCATACAGTTATTTCAAAAAGGTAGTCCAAGGCAATAGGTCATTCCAAAATTGAAAAGGAATTACACTAGGCATACACCTATTTTCAAAAAGGTTGTCCAAGAGGATAGGTCATTCCAAAATTGAAAAGGAATTATACTAGGCATACACCTATTTTCGAAAAGGTTGTCCAAGATGATAGGTCATTTAGAGACTGAAAAGGAATATAGGCATACACCTATTTCAAAAAGGTTGTCCAAGGCGATAGGTCATTCCAAAATTGAAAAGGAATTATACTAGGCATACACATATTTCAAAAAGGTTGTCCAAGGCAATTAGGTCATTCTAAAATCAAAAGGAATTATAGGTATACACCTATTTCAAAAAGGTTGTCCAAGGCAAAGGGTCATTCCAAGATGGAATAGGACCATAGGTATGCAACTAGGACAATAGATTTTTTTATGACAAAAGGAGTTACTTATACAACTATTTCAAAAAGGTTGTTGAAGATGATAGGTCATTCCAAGATGGAAAGTGATCTTGATATGCAACTAGCTAGGACAATAGAATGGGTAACTTAAACAACTATTTCAAAAAGGTTGTAGGTTATTGAAAATAAATGCACAGGTTTTCAGACATACCATCATGATAATCAACGCAGCGATGTAGCTCTGTCTCATAAGAAACATGATGATGCTACCCAAGGTCCCTTGCACTTCGGCACTCTCCTCGTCAGTATCCTCACGTCTTCCATGTGAGACAGGTTGGACAGGTTCTTCAGGGACTGGGTCGTTGGGATGTCTCTCAATGGCATTATAATTGGGATTGTCATGGGCTGATGACATCAATGTCTGGAATGAACGGAAATGGAATTAATGAGAAAATGAACAGATAAATAAATGGGAAAAATAAGTCAATG
This sequence comes from Metridium senile, assembly GCA_949775045.1. NCBI lineage: Eukaryota > Metazoa > Cnidaria > Anthozoa > Actiniaria > Metridiidae > Metridium > Metridium senile. Next base: position 18,754,844 of record OX459100.1, on the reverse strand, counting down.
GATGAATAAAAGAATAAATGGATGGATGGATAAATGTCAGAATGGATAAATGAATGAATGAATGGATAAATAAATGAATGGATAAATAAATGAAAGGATAAATAAATGAATGGATAAATAAATGAATGTATACCAGACTTGTTTTAAGATAAACGTTTTGCAAACTACGCTCTTACTACGCGTAGTTTGCGTAGTCCCTCATAAGTTTAGCCACTACACTATACCAATGTACAAAAATATTACAACTACGCAAACTACGCATAGTAAGAGCATAGTGTCAAAAAGGGTTATCTTAAAACAAGCCTCTTATGAATGAATGGATAAATAAATGAATGGATAAATCAATCAATGGATAAATAAATAGATGAATGGAAGGATGAAATAATGAATGAATAAATAAATAGATGGAAAAAGATTCAATTAACAAAGTAAAGATAATGATGTTAGTAAGAAAATAGATGAAATGTTATTAAATTTATCAATCAACAAATACATGTTCCAAGCAAAGCCATAGATGCACTTTTCACAGGTTAGACAGTTCAACAAGTTTGGTTTTCAATCCATTATCTGTACTGACCATTGCATATATGGATTTATAAAACTCACTATGGCTCTAAATATTCTGTGAATATGATAACTGGAAACTGGTCATAGGAATTTGTTTTTTTAACTTCTGTCAATCAACAGAATATAATTATTAAATTATAAAAGTGTTGATTGACGGCAGTGAAAAAAAAATAACATTCCATTAACATATAATAAAATATGGAAATTATTAAAAGCCTTTTTGTCTGTTTAACTTTATAAATAAATAAAGAGCTTTTCTATTCACCATATTCTGCTTAAGTTTACTCTTAAAACATTTACCAAATATTTTGAATAATATCGATTTTACTTTTGTCATTTAGAGTACAAACACTAAAAGTGTGCAATACTTTGTACTAGTTATCATTAAATAGTATTGATTAAACAATAGAGAACAAAAGAATTTGCATAATTTAGCAGTATTTATAGTCTGTGCATGGTATTTATGTTGCACTCTATGTTCTGATTATAATATTAGGATATTATTAGTTAAGGTTTAAATAATAGTTTAAATTGAGTTGCTCAATTACTACTATGTAATTATAAAGCTTAAAACTTAACGTTTTAGAGCTTAGCAAAATAAACCAGCAATAAGCATTTCTATCTTTTAACAGATAAACAATTACTTTATAAACTTCTAAACAAAGAGATACTTTAATCTGAATTGAGATGATGTATGTTTGTGAAATGTTTGTATTTCAGTCAAAAGATACATGACATTGTCTAAAACTATTGGGGAATAATTGGACTTATTCCCCTTTAAAAAAGTTTAAAAGTTCATAAAAGAGAAAATGAGCATCATTGAGAAGCACAAGCTTTAAAGACACCACCACAAATAAGCATAGAAAAGAGGAAGTGAAAGAGAATATACTTATTTCAAAAAGATTGACTGAGTGAGCAGTGAATGTCGAACAGCAATTACCAGACAGAAAGGCAAATTGGTTACAATACAAAATAACCTAGTAGTTTTCTGGGTTAGTAAACACAGTTTCTTCACTTTTTACACTTAACTATATATGGTACTTTTGTTGTGCAGTAACTTCGTTTTTTGCCACAAATGAGACATGAATAACCAATATCAAATTAAAGACCCACAATGCCTTTCAGTCATGCAATCGCTGTTCGCCATTCATCGTTCATTCCTTTAATATTTTTTGAAATAAGTATATACAATTTAGCTAGAGTGTTACAATGCGAATCGAAAAACGGTGGGTACCAAAAAAATATTTAAGAAATTGTTTATTGCTCATTGAACAACTCACAAACAACTCTAACTACAAAAAGTTTATCATACTACACATCAATCAAACTTCTTGCGGTGATATAGTTGTTTGTGAGTTGTTCAAGGAACAATAAACGATTTCTAAAACATTTCTGGGTGCCCACGGGTTTTCAATTCGCACTGTAACAGCCAGAAGAGAAACAGAAGTGTCAAGAAAGACATTTTTTCAAAAAAACAGTGTAGGAAAAACAGACCTTTTTAATCAGAGAAAGTTTGCAGCTCATTTAATTTAGGATGTTAGTATGTTATTGTAAGTGATATGAGTATGTTGTAATGTACCTGTGTCTCTGCTGCGGCAGGTCTTTGAAATGGATTCCACCAGGAAGCAGTGTCAGGGGAGGGAAGAGAGGTCTACAAGGGTTGTAACAAACAATTATTTTCCAAGGAAAAGGACTAAAAAAGGAGTTTAGAAAGAGCTTATATTATTGAAGAAAGTATTTCAAATTTTCCATCTGCATTCATTATACCAAATTGGATACTCTTTCTGTCTCTGAAATTTCAGGGTTTTTTTCTATGGTGCTGTTGCATGATATTTGAGAAAATTCGTGATTGTATAACCGATACAACATGGATCCAAATGTTGTAAATGACTTAAAAAACTTCTAGTTTAGTTTTTTTTAAATTATTTTTTTACCAGAATTTTGAAGACTAAAGTAAATCTCGCCGAGAAATTATTATAAGTCTTATGCAAATCACTAGCGTTGTATCTATCAGATATATACAACACTCATCGATATCATGGTCATGATTTAAATTATTCATGAGGGTTTTTTCTATTAGATGATTGAAAGAGCCAAGTTACTTTGATAAAGCTAAACATCCTTATTGACAAATTTCAAACAAAAAAATCTCACCACAAAATTGTCTTGGGGAAAACATTGAAGCATGTGAATAAGGTATAATATTATAATTAATTAGTCAGGGTCTGAAACTCTATTAGTCTTTAGAACGAAACTTAATTGTTATTGATGTTAGTTTCTAATTAGCTGAACATGCAAGGCAAGATATGCAAGTCATGCAAACAATAAAATCAGTATAATTGTGTTAGCTATTTAGATTATAAAATGTTTACCATTACAATAATTATTTAAACAATAGAGTAGTTGAATCGAGGGCAAGTCTGCGTTCTCGGGCGACTATTTGTTTTTCAGAACATCCAGTTTCCGCGGGCAACTATCACAGAATTATGCCCGAGATTTTAACTGCTCTATTGTTTTTATTATTCAACAACAAAATTTTCCGAAGTGGACGAAAAGCTCAGCGGGCACTATGTGCTGATAGTATCCCTCCGCGGCGGGCACTATCACGTCACGTGATTGCCCCTCAACCAATGAGAGCGGAAGAAAATTTGCCGTTGAATTATATTAGAAATTAGAATACTTTCCTATATGTTTTAATGTTATTTTCAGATGATAGTTCTAGTTATCCAAATGTGGAAATAAAATAAGAGAAATGTAAAATTATTTGTCTCAAGACCATTGGTTAAGACTACTCAATAGTTTCATTGCTACATTATTATTTATAATAATATGGCACTAGACTATGGTTTCGACTAAGCATAATTGGTCTTCTGTCAGGTCAACTTCTATGGTAGATCAATAACATTGCCAACTAAACCATATTCAGATTCAGTTTATAACCTGGTTACTTACGGCATTAGTGAAATATATCCTTGTTTCTGTCGCCAGTACCCAGTAGAGTAACAAAATAACACCAGGACAAGATACTAAGGGCCACTCTACATTCTGCTTGACATGCAAGACTTGAGGATGATCACATTTTGTGTACACTATAGCAACCAGTCCTAATAACCTATGAAGTAAAAAACAACTATCCCTTACATCTGCAATAATAATCTGTGTATTCTGATATTTCAAAAGGCTTAATTATTGGCCTTAAACAATGTATCCATGTACAATCAAACAATAAATGGAAACTAGCGAGTAAACTAGTTTAGACTGCATTATTCAGTGTTTGATATAAACGATAGGTATATAATAAAATGTTGACTTAACTTTACTGATGTTTCGAGCTTTAGCCCTGAGATGGAGTTACAAATTTCATTATATTACCTATCGTTACAATCAAACAATAGGCCATTTCACAGTTCTCTTCCATCAACCTCAGCCTTGATAGCGTGTAATATATTCTTTAGAATTTGACTATAGCCTGTGGAATTTGTGAGTGTTTAATAATGTCTACATTACTTAAATAATGAAGGGCTGTAGTGAAATTCTAAAGAATACATTACAAGACCTGTGGTGAAAACTACTGTACGTGTGTACTATGTGATTTTATTGTATTTTTGTAAATTTGTATATAGTTTCTATTTTCTATTCTAGTTTTTAGGGCTGTAATTTTAAATTAATTATATTTTATACTTTCTTTTTGTATACTTTTATTCTCATAATTTGTAAATTCATGTGATTATTTTAGGTCCCTCATGAAAAGCACTATTAGCTAGAGACAACCGAATGAGAGAAGTCAACCATAGTCAACCATAGTAAAATGTTGTTTTAAATTTTTATCATATGAAATATGCTCTTTGATAATCAATTCCTAACAGTAATGTAATTCCTAACTCTTTTACTTCGACGAAGGGCTAAAGCTCGAAATGTCAGTAAAGTGAAGTCAACATTTTTTACAAATTTCATTATATTACCTATCAATTCCTAACAGTATTTCACTATTTACTATTTATTTATGGACAACATTTGTGAAAGGGGTATAACCTTAAGATGCAGATTTATACTGCAGTTTTTGTCTTTATACAAACTCAGACATTCCCACGTCTTGCTGTGAAATACGCTTTTAGCTGCTGTCAATCAAAATTAATTAGTTGGCACCTTTTAAATCCTTGATTGACGGCAGCGAAATATGAATTTTAACAACAAGCTGTTGGAATGACTGAGTTCGCAGAAAGTCGAAAACTGCAGTAAAAGCTAAGTCACTCAGTAATTAACCTACCTGCTGATAAGATGTTCAGGAGGAAGTACTGTTTGGAAAAACTGGAACTGGTACATATACAATACCAGGAAATGCAGACCAGAATACACCATTAAAAACAGTCTTATACATGCAAACGCCTTTCTATAACGTAACCTCACTGCCCTATGACACGCCCATATTGTTCCCAAAGCTAAGAATATGACAAAATACAAGACTGATATCACGGACGGCTGCATTATTCCGGCTGCAAGTAGCATTATTGCCGTGAAGTATGGCATGATGTTATCTAAGGTTGTAGGTTCATCAGAGTCTGTGTATATTCGTTGTGGTGTTGTAGGTCTAGATGCTGGCGTTTGTGATAGTTTCTTGCTGCATAGGACACATGATAGTGATATTATGAAGACAACTACATCAGGGACAATGTAGCGAATTACTGTGTAGTAAGGAACTTTGTCAAATCTGAAACAAAATATTGCATAATCTTGGTTATACAAACTATCAAGACAATGACGATGATGATCGTTTATGATGGGCTAGTAGCCCGCAAGCTTGGTTTTTAATAACATTTATACAGGTTATGAACGTGTCTTAAAATAAATCAAGACAATGATGATGATAAAGATGGTAATGATGACCAATGATGATGATGATTAATATTATGATTATTATTATGATGATGATGATGATTATCATTATTATTATTATTATTATTATTATTATTATTATTATTAATATTATTATGATGGTTATGATGATGATGATAATTATTATGATGGTTATGATATTATTATGATAATGGTTATCACGTACCGGTGTATATCAAGTTACTAATGTATCAACCTGATTGGCTCATTCACGTTCTTGTACCATGGTCATGATTAAAGTATATTTTTGTAAGCTTCTGATTGGTTGAGACACTTTATGTATACCACAAAGGTGCTTTTATCAAAATAGTACATTTTTAAATGCACATGTGTTAATGATGATAGTGGAAGTGATTATTATTATTATTATTATGATGGTATGATGATGATAAGGATGATGATAGTGGTAGTGACAGTTATAATGACGTTGTTTAAGATGATAATGATAGTGGTAATGATGATGATGATGACAACACTAATGATACTGATAATGAAAAAATTGTTTTATTTATCTAATTTAGCAATGTTAGACCGGAAGGTGTGGGGCAAAGTGGTTCTAAACGTCTCGACTGGAAGGGCCGAGCAATGATGAACATGATGATTTATCTTAAGAGTTTAATATGTAGGTATATCTTACCTATTTAATCCTATCTCTCTAGCAAGTTGCTCATACATTGAACCTAAAAACAAAACAATACTTGTTAAGTAATCATATTAACTCCAAAAGTTAAAAGTATTTAAATAAAAAAATGTAGTTTTTTCTAAATAAAATCCTTATACAATATCAAAAAAAAAAAAACTCCAACAAGCTACAATGTTTCTTTTTTGGTGTACTTACAATTAGAAAAGAAGTGGCCGTAGGGCGGCATAGCTGCCAGCACTATTTGAAAAGTTATTTGAGCCACCATAGCTATAACAGATAATCCTAATATTGCTTTTTGGAGGTTCCCAGTATGTCCACAAGCTGAAAAAAAATAAAACAAAATAAATTGGTTTTATTAGACAGTTGAACTATTAGGGTTAATATCATTAGAGTGACAACAATAAAACCATGCAATCAAACCAAACTTGTTACAGTACAAGAGTGAAAGGTCTGATCCCATGTGTAATTGATGTAGATGAGGCATGATCGTCCGGGGTGGTGTGGTCTTGAGAAAGACTATCATTGTGTTAATGTCTGACATTTGACAACCTGCTTGGTTCCAAGTCATCTTCAAAAAAGACGTCTTTTCGTTTCTTTACTCTGAAGATGACAAGTCCACTCAGGTTGTCTAAACGTCAGACATCAACACCATCAGTTTTTTACAAGACTACACCAACCCCGACGATCATGCCTCATCCACATTGTTACAGTACATTACATAATACTTCAGTTTCATGTTATCTAGCAACGCTGTAAATACAGTTTTTTTTTATAGTTTGGCAGTAATAATAATAATAATAATAATAATAATAATAATAACATGTGGTACTAAATAACATGAAACTGGAGTTTTCTGTCACTGACAATGACATTCAAATACCAATGTGAATAAGGCAGTTTATGCTGCAGTCAATCAAAAATTCTGTCAGTACCTTTGATATTCTGATTGGCAGTGAAAAATGCCTTTTATACGTTTGTGTCTGATCTTCGATAGTCGTGTAATTATGAAAGGTGATGTGAGTACCTAATAGTTTTTAATTAGAAATGGTCTACAATCTCTGAGCTTACATTACAATACCAGTAAGCAATTATTGGACGAGGTTGAGCAAAATATTGTGATTTGTCAGTGGCGAGTTATCGGTTATTTGCCGATGCCGTCCATGGCAGAGGCAAATAACTGAGAGCAAGACACTGACAAATCACAATATTTGTGATAACCGAGTTTAATAATTGATTTATTATTCTGATTTTATAGAATCTTTGAAAGGGCAAGACACACAAATGATTATTTATAATGATTCAAAATGATGAAATGGAAGCAAGTTATGTTTACAGAAGCATGTCGAGTAGACTACTATTTGCAGCAAAACGGCTTTGCAATGTAATGTGTATGAGCAGACTATCATTTGCAATCAGTTATTTGCAGTTCCTTCGGCCAATCAAAAACGACGGAAAATATAATATGAATGATAATTATAATATTAATAGAAATTCACAACAAAATGCATATGGAAGAAAGAAATGTATACTTACGACCAAAATTCTTTCTTGATGGGTTTGGTAGTAGAGGTACAATGAGAAGACAACATAGATATATTAAAGATAAACCACTGATACGAATACATGATGCTGGAAATAAAATACAAAGAAATCACTGTTTATGTCATTTTAATATTAAAATTCTGTGCACTGTTAAAAATCTGAGTTCCCCATTGGCTCAAATTGATCACAGGGAGTGCTGTTATTGGCCATTTTCATATCGAGCAAGGGACTGGGTACAAGTGTGAAAAACTAATTTGATTATGGTTCCAGAAAAAATAACCCCGTCTCATGGCATGGGAGAGTAACCAAATATAAGCTTATTGTTCAAGTTTCAGAACGTTTGGCTAAATATAAAACAAATTATGAGCATCCAAACTCTGCCAAAATTACAGAAAAATGTATGGTGTCCTTCCAAAACGTCCTTCCAAACCATACATTCTCAATATTTTCGAAAAATATTAAAATACCATAATTACGTTGCAATTTGCACAAACTTGTTCCAACTTTCAATTCTTACTAATTTGTATTTGTTCTTTCGTGTGAAGGGGTTTATTTTTGAATTAAGTAAATTTTGAGAAACTTGGTTCCAGTCCCTTACTCGATATGAAAAAGGCTAATTAGTCAATAACACATGCATGCTCAGCAAAATCAATTTTAAAGTTAGATTTAGAGACTTTTTGTTTGTTCTTTATCAGCAAATACAGTCACTTGCTGACTGTTCAATGAACTCAAAATTTCATACTGCACTTGACCTTGTGCAGTATATATATATTTAAATTTCATGTTCATTGAACAGTCAGAGAGTGCCTGTATTTTGCTGATAAAGAACTCACTTCAGTCTCTAACCCCTAAATACTCCGACGAAGGGCTAAAGCTCGAAACGTCAGTAAAAGTTAAGCCAACATTTTTTACGGTGTTACAAATTTCATTATATTACCTATCGTAAATATTGGAGGTTATGGCTAATTTGAACCAATTGAAAGAACTCTTGTGTTCCATCAATCCCTTTATAACTGCACACAAATCACTATGTTTAACATCTCAATCTTCTAGCCAGACACAAGTGTCCTACTAATTGATGAGACTTAAAATGATGACTGATGACTTAAAAAATAATAGAAAAAAATTTAACTGGCATCACGACAAAAAAATAAAATAAATAAATAAACAATTTGCCTTTAAATCAGAAAATCATATGTGAAATATGTACATGTACATGTATTTATAAATTGGCTGTGAAAACAAAAATAATATATTTGTGTGTATAAATACAAAGATATACAACAATAACAAAGCAAAAAATGTAAACAAATATTGGATCAAGTGTCCAGTCAGATGTCAAAGTAATTAAATACCCATTCTTAAGATAATAATCAATCTTGATGATTTTAGATTAAATAATGTTTCAAAAAGGGGAAGACTTTCATTAAGAGGTAGATATGAAATCGATAGCAATGGAGAAAAAAGAGAAAAATTCTGATCGATTACGTCAATTTTTACGGTAAACTCGGTGAAGTCTGCAGGTAGATTTGTGGATAAATTTCCCCTTATTAACATCCTGATAAGTTAATTTAGCAATTCTAACAGCCGTAGTCTGTATTAAACAGAGTATCAGAGACTTATTACCAAATTAAGGAACTCAATTTAGAACAAAGATAATGATGACGATGAGAAATTGAAATAATCTATATAAATTAAACGAGAAATTTCATTCTATTCTGGGACGTACCCGTGTAGCTTGTTTTGGTTTATCCGATTATGGGCAATTCAATTGTTCAATTGTTCAATTGATTTTACTTTAACTAATTGAAAGTACATTATGGCGTTTCAGAGCAAGGTATACTTAAGTTAACTCATTATAAGCTGAAGCAAATTGATTATAATATTGAATTAGAATAAACAATTTAGAACTTACCTCCAAACAGGAATAATGGTAGCAGCCATCGAAATAGAAAGGCACACACTATAGCAGAAGCCATATTAGAAGTTCTATTAACTATATATCAAACTGTACAAAAATGTTTCAAGTTCTTCGTTGATAAATACAAATGAAGTTGGATTTCACAAGTGAGAGGGCAACTTTCATTTTTGCGCAAGAAGTAGAATTGTGTCGTAATTTTCAAGTTAAAGTATCCCAAAAGCTTTCTTCTTTGGATATAACACAGTCCAGCTATAACAGTAGACTGTCCAGTTACCCAATGAAGTAATTATAGCACAATATTGACGATTCAATTTGTTTTAAAATGAATATTTTCTTCCGTGCTTTTCGTCCAAACTCGAACTTGCATGACCTTTCGTGAGCCTGCGATCCAAGTGTATGCTAGGAAACCAATACCTTGCTTTGGAATGGCATCTAGAAAAAGACACCAATCTTTTCTTAATTAAACACAGGCATTAAAAACCAAATAAACACGATAGCAGCCCACAGAAGATTCTTTGTGATGGTTTAGAAAGTGAAATATATGATCAGTATCGACAGGTGCTCGGAAGTGCGTCGTGTGACATGCCATATTCACGAAAACATATCGATTCGCAATTTGCTAGTCCCAGTACTCGAAACTAACACTGTCAACAAAATGGCGGGCATATGATGATTTCATACAAAACTTTCAATTTCATTGCGTTAAACTCGTAATTTATTCGTCAAATTAATACAAAAGTTTTACAACAATGTTTGTAGCTCGAGAGATATCAGCAGGCCATAAGGATCTGATCCACGATGTCGCATACGATTACCACGGCCGCCGAATGGCAACTTGCTCCAGCGACCAGAGTGTCAAAGTCTGGGATTTGAGCGATGATGGCGAGTGGAAGTGTACAGGGAATTGGAAGGTTAGAATACGAACACACGTACACACATCTAATGTAATATACAGTCAAGGAAATGATCGTCAAAGGCTATTAGTTTTAGGTCATTCCAAGCCTGAACGGAATTTGTGGGCATACATGTTAAAGTTAATTGCTTAGTTTCTTTCTACTGTAGACACATTCTGGATCAGTATGGAAGGTCACATGGGCTCATCCTGAGTTTGGACAAGTGCTGGCATCATGTTCATTTGACAGGACAGTAGCAATATGGGAAGAACAGGGTATGTGTCATTGATTGGCTGTCTTCTCTTACTGATGAAGAATGAAGATGGTAATCATAATAGTAGTGATGATTATGATGATTGTAGTGGTGGTGGTGATGATGGTGATGATAATGATGGTGATTATGATGATTGTAGTGGTGGTGGTGATGATAATGATGGTGATTATGATGATTGTAGTGGTGATGATGATGGTTGTGGTGGTGATGATTGTAATGGTGATGATGATTGTAGTGGTGATGGTGATGATAGTTGTGGTAGTGGTGATGGCAATGATGATGATTATGATGATAGTGATAGTAGTACTGATGTTGATGTCAATGATTTGATGTTATTGATAAAGATAGTGATGTGTTTGAAAGTTTAAAAGATTGTCTAACAGCTCTTTTTTTTCAGTTGTTGGATCTGGGGATGTGATGTCACATGGACAGAGCCATTGGGTAATGAAATCATAAATGAATAAATAAACGGATAAATCAATAAAATGGATGAATGAATGAATTGATAAATAAATAGATGGATAGATGAATAAAATAAATAAATAAATAGATAGATGAATAAATGAACAACTAAATAAATTGATAAGTGAATGAAAAAATGAATAAATGGATGAGTTATTTATTAAATGAATCAAGGAACAAAAAAATGGATGGATACATGAAAATTTATGTGTGAATGAATTTTGTTTTTAGGTGAAAAGAGCGTCACTTGTTGATAGTCGTACATCGGTAACAGATGTCAAGTTTGGCCCACATCATCTTGGATTACAGTTGGTAAGAATATTATCATTGAACCATCTTGTCAACTTATTGATCCATCAGAGTCATGTCAGTTTCTACATTGTTTGTCTTTGTTCAGGTCACATGCTCTAAAGATGGTACAGTTCGAATTTATGAAGCAATAGACATCATGAATCTTGGTCAGTGGTCTCTCCAGGTAGGGTGATTGATGATGACAATGATTGTGACAATGGTAGTGATGATGAGAATAATGGCAATGGTGATGATGATCGCAACAATTGTGATTACCAGTATGAGGTGATAATGATGGTGGTGGAGATGATGATATTGATGACAGCCATGACAGCATTAATGATGATACTGTTAATGTTGATGACTGTTTTTTAACTCAAGTTTCTTATTGTTTCTTATATCTTTATCTAGCATGAAATTCAATGTAAGTTAAGTTGCAGCTGCGTGTCATGGAACCCTTCAAGGTACATAACAAAAGCGATGATGACGATAATATTAGTGGATAATGATAGTAATTACTAAAAAATTGGTGATGATGATTGTAATGATGGTGATGATATCAATTATTAAAGTGGAAGTGAAAGTAAATGATGATAAAGACATACACCCTTTCCGAGAAAGTTTGCCACCCATGAAGTGAAAAGACTACAAGCTAGTCCCTTAGTAAGTCACTTTCAATCAACATATTAAAATACATATTAACATTCTTTGTTACCCCTAGAATACATGCACCAATGCTGGCTGTAGGCAGTGATGATACTAACCCTAGCGCAGGAGGGAAAGTCCAGATTCATGAGTACTATGATGACAGCAGGTATATTAATTACTCAGGTGGTGGATTAAGGGGTGGGCAAGCGGGTCCGTGACCACCTTTTAAAATATTTTTTTTTTACAGTAAACTTGGCAAAATAAATGATTTTTATTTAGTCTTGAAGGTTTTCTCTAAAGATAAAGTTTTCTGGTCCACCCTTTCTTTAATTTGTGGATCCGTCCATAATATTGCAAACTTTCTTTAACTTCAGTTGTATTTTGAAACTTAATTCATACAAGGTACATCCTCAGGAACCCAGGGGTAATCTTCTGTCACTCGTTTCTCCCTCCCAGAATAAATACCCCTGGGAACGTAGTCTGTTGGAGCTTGTTCCGGAAGTCAAAATTCAGCTCTTTCCTGTTAAGGTAGACCAATGAAAATCAAGATAACCATTCAAAAAAAGTTGTTAAATAAGTTTGAATTTTGACTTTCGGAACAAGCTCCAACAGACTACGTTCCCAGGGGTATTTTTTCTGGGAGCGAGAAACGAGCGACAGAAGATTACCCCTGGGTTCCCGAGGATGTACAAGGTACTTCTCATTTGATTTCTCATTTGTTTTTGTGTGTTTTGTATCAGGAAATGGCAGAGAGTAGAAACACTCATGGCTATCAGCGACGCTGTTCATGATGTTGCCTTTGCTCCAAATCTTGGAAGGTACATATGTTGTTTGTTGTACTGTAATAGATAAACTATTTAACAGAGGGGGTCATGTTACCCTTGCTAAAATAAGTTTGTTACATTACATTACTCAATGTAGAAGTTACAGTGTCTAGTTTTCATATTTCTTCATGAAAAAAGTGTTTAAATTTAATGTATTTCAGGTCATATCATCTGCTTGCTATTGCTTCAAAAGATGTCAGAATAATGAAACTTAAGCCATACAGGTATTGTGTATAAAGCTTATTAGTGTAGAAGACTTGAATGTGTAAATAAACCTTCTCATAGATATTACATTATAATCATTATCATCATCATCATAAGATTGTCATTATCATCATCACTATCATCACCACCACCACCATCATCATAATCAACATCATTACTATAAATGATTATACTTTAATACAACCACCATAATTATTATCATTACTACCATCATAATCACCATCAGTCATTATCACCATCATCATTACCATTGTCATCACAATCACCATTATTATCACCATTTCTATTATCACTACCATCATAATCACCATCATTGTCATTATCACCATCATCACCACCATCATTACCATTGTCATCACAATCACCATTATTATCACAATTTCTATTATCATCACTACCATCATAATTACCATCATTGTCATTATCACCATCATCACCACCATCATTACCATTGTCATCACAATCACCATCATTATCACAATTTCTATTATCATCATTAACACAATAATAATCATCACTATCTTTGTCCTTTCAGTGCCGATCACAGTAGCGGTGGTTTTGCTAAACTTGACATCAGTCTCGTTGTTCAATTTAGTGATCACGAATCTCAGGTACAGCTCTCCTTTTGTCAATAAGTCTTTATCATTTCAATCCTAACAGTTTCTTGTTGCTCAAAAACTGTCTAACAAAAACATCATGCTATGTTTCTGTTTTAACTCTAAGTATCTAACAAAAAATACTTTTTATAGAGACCCTATTGGAATTATGACAACCTCTAGATTGTTTTTGACTGGTCAAGAACAATTGGCCTTTTCCAAAACGAGTAAAGGACTGGGTACTAGTTTCCCTAATTAATGTATTCAAATCTTATGATTTTAAAGAGCACAAGAGCACAAGATATGTAAGATTCCTGAGTTTGATTGTATTCTGACCAAGATACAGCCTTAAAAAAATGCCTAAAAATAGAAGGGAATGTATGGGCAGTTTTGAATGGCTATAACTCACTCAATATCCAACCAAAAGCACCAAATCTCAGGAATCTTACATATCTTGATCTGCTCTTTTATATTATGAGGTTCATTTCTTAATTACATTAATTAGGGAAACTAGTACCCAGTCCTTTACTTGTTTTGGAAAAGGCCAATAGTTATTCAAATTGGTCAATTGGTTTTTGATCGACTAGCCTTGTTTTTGCTGTGGAACACAAATATGGAGTTTTCACATGTATGAGAGGCTAGTCAGTCACGAACAATAGTTATTCAAATTGGTCAATTGGTTTTTGATCGACTAGCCTTGTTTTTGCTGTGGAACACAAATATGGAGTTTTCACATGTATGAGAGGCTAGTCAGCATCCTCGGGAACCCAGGGGTATTCTTCTGTCGCTCGTTTCTCGCTTCCACAACATATACCCCTGGGAACGTAGTCTGTTGGAGCTTGTTCCGGAAGTCAAAATTCAGCTCTTTCCTGATTGGTCAACCTTATTAGGTCGACCAATGAAAATCAAGATAACCATTCAAAGAAAGTCGTTAAATAAGTTTGAATTTTGACTTCCGGAACAAGCTCCAACAGACTACGTTCCCAGGGGTATATGTTATGGAAGCGAGAAACGAGCGACAGAAGAATACCCCTGGGTTCCCGAGGATGGCTAGTCAGTCACGAACAATAGTTATTCAAATTGGTCAATTGGTTTTTGATCGACTAGCCTAGTTTCCGCTAGGAAACACAATGGAGTTTTCACATGTACATGTATGAGAGGCTAGTCAGTCATGAACAATAGTTATTCAAATTGGTCAATTGGTTTTTGATCAACAAGCCTAGTTTCCGCTAGGGAACACAATGTAGTTTCCGCTAGTCAGTCACGAACAATAGTACATGTAATTCAAATTTGTGAATCCATTTTTTTGATTTGGTGTATAAACTTCTGTGTTAGTCAAAATGTACTTTGACTGTTTTTGTTTGTTTGTATGTGTAGGTGTGGAGGGTACAGTGGAATATAACTGGAACAATCCTTGCTTCCTCTGGTGATGATGGTTGTGTTAGGCTATGGAAAGGTAACATGTACATTTAATATAGTACATCAAAGAAATCATATGTTTTTGTTAGTTCATTCAGTCATCCAATTTTTGTTCTGTGTGTTTCTCCATCAGTATTTGACTTTTCCATCCATCCATTCATTCCTCAATTTACTTATCTATCCTTTCTCTCATCCATACATTCTTTAATAAATCACTAATTCACATATATTGTTCTATTCATTCATTCATGTAGTCATTCTTTCGTTTATCCGTTTTTTCTTCATCCATCATATCTTTCCATCCATCCATATTATTGTTCTATTCATTCATTCATTATATCATTCTTCATCCATCCACCTTATGTATCCAACCATCCATTCATTAACCATCTGTCTATCTTTCCATCTATTCATATTATTGTTCTATCTGTTCATTTATTCACCCATTCATTCATCCGGTTTCATTCACCCATACTTACTTTATTCCTTCATCTATTTATACATCCATCCAACTCCTCCATCTAGCCATTTAATGTATTGAACATTTTTATTCATCTACATTTGTATTCATTCATTCATTCTTCTATCTATCTATCCGTTCATAATGTCTCTTATTGTATTCCAGCCAACTATCTAGACAATTGGAGATGTTTATCAGTATTAAAAGGAGACGGCAGCCCAGGAACAATGCCAAGCAACAAAGAACAAGATAATCAAAATAGTACTAATTTTGTTAATCCCAGGAATATATTAAAGTCAGTGCAGTCAACTTGGTATACACAATGACATGTACAGATCTCAGAACCGCTTAGAAAATAAACCTCTGGGCCCGGTTGTACAAGGCCTGGATAAAGTTATCCACTGGATAGGAGTTATCCAGTGTATAGAATTTGTTTAGGTTTTATCTGTTGGAAAGGGATTTATCCAGTGGATAGCGCTATTCACGCTTCGTACAACCGGCCCCTTTATGATAATTATAGAACTTTTCCAATACATTATATTCAGTAGCTGTTTTGTCAAATGCCATGTACAGTAGGATTGTATGTGAAGTAATGATAGTGTAAAAAATGTTGATGTTTTTAAAGTAATGGTGATTTTTTGTAATAAACTTATAGATCATGTCATTAATGTTGGATGTATGAAAGTTGTTCTCTGACATCAACCTGTGAAAAAAGTGTATTAGTTAAAGAGTGATAGTATGCTTTAGATGCTCATGATATTTTATCCAATTACAGTGGTACCTCTATTAAGCAGTCACCCTCAGGACTTTCCAAAGTGGCCACCTAATAGAGGTTGGCCACTGAATAGAGGTATAGGAATAGATTTGGGACTTAAAGGCCGCCTAATAGAGGGTGACCGCTTATTGGGTGACCGCTTAATAGAGGTACCATCCACTGTAGCTAGATAGAGTACAATGGATTTATAGATATAGTTATCCAGTTTTCAACCCTCTGCAAATACTAATGTTTCCCTTGCAGATTTTTATTCTATATTAATACTCAATCATTTAAGTGACTGTCTTCTTGTAAGAATACACTTGATTATTTATCCAATTAGACCGAGTACAAAGGATTTATAGAAAAACCCATTGGCCAATAACAAAATGAGTAGAGGACTGGGAACTAGTTTGCCTAATTACTGTAATTAAGAAACAAACCTCATAATTAAAGAGAGCACATCAAGATATGTTAGATTCCTGAGTTTGGTTGCATTTGGTTGTATTCTGACCAAGATACACCCTCATAGAAATGCCTAAAAATAGAAGGAAATGTATGGTTTGGAAGGACGCCTGTCCTTTTGTAATTTTGGGCAGTTTTGAATGGCTGTAACTCACTCAATATCCAACCAAAAGCAACAAATCTCAGGAATCTTGCATATCTTGATCTGCTCTTTTATATTATGAGGTTCATTTCTTAATTACATTAATTAGGGAAACTAGTACCCAGTCCTTTACTCGTTTTGTTACTGGCCAATTGCAAAAACTAATTAATGTTCGCTTCTAGATTTGTATGCTAAAAATACTCACACATTTAAGTGACTTCTTTATTGTAAGAATTTACTTGACAATTAGCTAGCTAGAGTACAATGGATTTATTTACTAGATAACTCTCTTTTTAACCTCCCATCTCTTGCAATTTTGTCATGACCAATTGAATAGGCAGCCATTACCAGACGCAGAAGACCCATTGATATTGCCTGGTAAATAAACAATTATAAAAATGATAATAATAATTTGCATTTCAGTATAGCACCATTTCCGGAAGCTCAATAGTGCTTGACCTTTAGATCACTTAAGATAGATAATAGTAGCAAACACTATTGGCATCATCATCATTTAGCATTTTCAGCATAAGCATCACAACCATTATCACCATCATCATTACCACCAACATCATTATCATCATCATCATTACCACCATTATCACTGTGATCATCATATCATTTCCACCATCATCATCATCACTATTATTATTATCATCATCATCATTACCACCATCACCATCATCATCATCATTACCACCACCACCATTATCATCATCATCATTACCACCACCACCATTATCACCATCATTATTACCACCACCACCACTATCATCATTACCACCAACACCATTATCATCATCATCATTACCACCACTACCATTATCATCATCATCATTACCACCACCACCATTATCACCATCACCATCATTACCACCACCATCATCATGACTTCTATATACATCCTATACCTGTGTAAGTAGTTCAATATAAGATGTAAACGGTGCAGCTCCAGATGTCACAGTGCTCAGGGCCCAGCCATCAAGACCACATGTTACCATGAACTGACCTGACTGGAAAATCACAATAAACAGCATAATATACAGCTATTTCAAAAGAACATTGAATACTGAATAGTGCATTCCAAGACCAAAGGGCATTGTGGGTCTCATTAATCACAATATACAGCTATTTCAATAAACGTTGAATACTGAATAGTGCATTCCAAGATCAAAGTGCATTGTGGGTCTTATTAATCACAATATACAGCTATTTCAATAAACGTTGAATACTGAATAGTGCATTCCAAGATCAAAGTGCATTGTGGGTCTTATTAATCACAATATACAGCTATTTCAATAAACGTTGAATACTGAATAGTGCATTCCAAGATCAAAGGGCATTGTGGGTCTTATTAATCACAATATACAGCTATTTCAATAAACGTTGAATGCTGAATAGTGCATTCCAAGACCAAAGGGCATTGTGGGTCTCATTTATAATTTGAAATAATAAGTAACTATACAGCAATTTCAGTCTATATGTAGAAGTATATTTTTTCAGAGAAATCCTTCACAATAGGGTATAATTAATGTACCCCTTTTGGTTGTATTATGTTCTAGTAGTTTCTACCCTGCGAGCAGAGGTTTCTTTCTCTCTTACCTCGAATGGCATGAGAGAGGAGAGAAAGGAACCTCTGCTTGCAGGGTAAGTAGTTTCTTATGACTTCGGTATTGTTACCTGCACTCCTTTCACAATGGTTTGTGCAACATGGTCAGGTTGGTACAGCCCACCAGAGCTACATATTAGATGAGTTTCTTCTGGCTAAATGAACAGTGATTTTTAGTTTATTTATAACAGAAAGAATGAAAGTGCATTTTTAAAAACAAAAATAATTTGACAACATTGGGTAAAATCTCGGCAAATACCTTTCTGTTTACAGCATAATGCGCCTTACCGTGGCCACCCAATTAAAGTTTTGTACAAGTTAGCTTTTAGCATTCAAAAGTTTCTCTTCTCAAATAATTTGCTGTACCTTTTCAAATTTAAACATCCTGAGAGGTTTTTCAGACACTTATAAACTTCACTCTTGTCTTAGCTTAATTTGAACATTTCAAAGTGTTTACAGTTTGTCACTTGGTGTGTCTTTTATATTAAGGTCAAAATCTCGCTTTCTGATTGGTTATAACTTGTACAAAACTTTAATTAGGTGGCCATGGTAAGGTGCGCCACGCTGTAATGCCATATATTACTTACTTTATTCTTGTTTTCATTTTCAAAGCCAGGAGTGTCAGTATCGGGAGGGAAGACAACAGAGACACCAATGTTATAAGGCTTTACCTAAACATAGATATGATGGATAAATATTGTACATGCAGCATCACAACTGTCAACATCATCACTATAATTGTCATTGTCAAAGTTATTGTTCTCCTCCTCCTCCTCCTCCTCCTCCCCCTCCTGTCCCTCCTCCTCCTCCTCCTCCTCCCCCTCCTGTCCCTCCTCCCCCTCCTGTCCCTCCTCCTCCTCCTTCTCCTCCTCCTCCTCGTCCTCCTGCTCATCATCGTCATCGTCATCATCACAATCATCATCATCATCACCACCACGATCATCTTCAATGTCATCATCATCATCACCACCATTATCATCTTTACTGCCATCATCATCATCAATATGATCATTATCATTATCATGATCATAATTATTGTCATAATTATTTGTCTTTTTTATAATACCTCCATGAACAAACATTCTGCAAATCCTCTAATTGCAAACTTGGAGGCTGAATAAGCAGTAAGACCAAAGATACCAAACTGAGAAAAACAAAAAAATAATGAATGAATCATTTAACCATGCAAGCCATGCAATCCATCATTCAAATCAACAATCAATTACTCAATAATCATTCTTTCAATATAAACAATTCCTTCATTCCTTCATTCATTCATTTAAAGTGCCTATAAACCCTGGCTGTTTGGTATTTCTATTAAAAGTACTGGTCCTAAATAACAATTTTCCAGAAGAATAAAATACTGCAATAAAAACTGTACATTTTATAGCAGTTTGAATATGTGTTATTTAGGCTTCCTGTGTAAGGGGTTTAAAGGCAAGTAAGGGTTTATAGGCACTTTAAACATTCAATCAGTCGACCAATTAGTCCATTTATTTATATTTTTATTTAGACTGTTTTCACTGAAAACAATTACTAACAATGTACCAACAATGAATACAAAATAAGAAAAAACTATAATTGTAAACAGTGAGGGAACATGATAACAGACTCGTGATCCCAAAGAGGCGGGCCCCTAAAAGTCCATCAATCATTCATAATAACCAATCATTCAATCAATCAATCAGTTCATCCATCAATCAATCTTCAATCAATATCAGCAATTCATTCATGTAAGCCAATTAGTCAACCAACCATTCACTATATAAATCAATCTATTAACCAATCAATTAATCCATCAATCAATCAATTTATCAACCAATCAGTCAGTTAATCAATTAACTAAAGGTATCGATCAATTAATCCATTAACCAATTAATCCATCAATCAATCAATTAATCCATCAATCAAATCAATGTATCAATCAATCAATTAATCCATTAACCAATTAATCCATCAATCAATCAATTAATCCATCAATCAATCAATTAATCAATCCATCAGTTAATCAATTAATCCATCAATCAGTTAATCAATTAATCTATCAATCAATCAGTTAATCAATTAATCAATCAATCAATCAGTTAACCAATTAATCCATCAATCAATCAATTAATCCATCAATCCATCAATTAATTAATCCATCAGTTAATCAATTAATCCATCAATCAGTTAATCAATTAATCCATCAATCAATCAGTTAATCAATTAATCAATCAATCAATCAATCAGTTAATCAATTAATCCATCAATCAATCAGTTAATTAATTAATCCATCAATCAATCAGTTAATCAATTAATCCATCAATCAATCAGTTAATCAATTAATCAATCAATCAATCAGTTAATCAATTAATCCATCAATCAATCAGTTAATTAATTAATCCATCAATCAATCAGTTAATCAATTAATCAATCAATCAATCAGTTAATCAATTAATCCATCAATCAATCAGTTAATTAATTAATCAATCAATCAATCAGTTAATTACTTAATCCATCAATCAATCAGTTAATCAATTAATCAATCAATCAATCAGTTAATTAATTAATCCATCAAACAATTTATCCACAATTAATCAATCAATCAATCAGTTAATCAATCAATTTTTCTATCAATCAATTAATTCACAATCAATTAGTTAATCAATCCATCCATCAATCAATCCATCAACAATGTTATCCATCAATCAATCAGTTAATCAATCTATGCAGTACCTGTCCTCCCATAGATGATACAAACACTACATGTCCTTGTTTTCTCTCCTTCATTCTTTTGATCACAGCATATGTAGGATACACACTACCAAAATAGTTAGTATCCATCATTTTCTGAAAAACATTAAATCAAACAGTTGACCAATCAATATGTATGACAGATTTCCATTAATTTATTCATTTGTTTATTCATTCATTCTTTCTTTCTTTCATTTAATTATTTATTTTAAATTCATCCATGTAGTAAGTTGGTCATGGATCAGTCATTTATTAGTCAATCAATCAGTCAGTCAATCAATAAGTCAGTCAATCAGTCAGTCAATAATCAGTCAGTCAATAATCAGTCATCAGTCAATCATCAGTCAATAAATCAGTCATCAGTCAATCATCAGTCAATAAATCAATCAGCCAGTCAATCATCAGTCAATAAATCAATCATCAGTCATCAGTCAATCATCAGTCAATAAATCAATCAGTCAGTCAATCATCAGTCAATAATCAGTCAGTCAATAATCAGTCAGTCAATAATCAGTCAGTCAATAATCAGTCATCAGTCAATCATCAGTCATCAGTCAATCATCAGTCAATAAATCAATCAGCCAGTCAATCATCAGTCAATAAATCAATCAGCCAGTCAATCATCAGTCAATAAATCAATCAGCCAGTCAATCATCAGTCAATAAATCAATCAGCCAGTCAATCATCAGTCAATCATCAGTCAATAAATCAATCAGCCAGTCAATCATCAGTCAATAAATCAATCAGCCAGTCAATCATCAGTAATAAATCAATCAGCCAGTCAATCATCAGTCAATCATCAGTCAATAAATCAATCAGCCAGTCAATCATCAGTCAATCATCAGTCAATAAATCAATCAGCCAGTCAATCATCAGTCAATAAATCAATCAGCCAGTCAATCATCAGTAATAAATCAATCAGCCAGTCAATCATCAGTCAATCATCAGTAATAAATCAATCATCAATCAATCATCAATCAATCAGTCAATCATCAGTCAATAAATCAATTAGTCAGTCAGTGAATCATCAGTCAGTTAATCAATCAATCAGCCCTTCATCAATCAATCTGTCTAATATCTATCAGTCAGCTAATCAATTAAATATTCATTCAATCATTCACTCAGTCAGTGTAAGTAATCTTGTACAACATGTTGCCAACCATTCTCACCTTAAAGTCATCTATCTGTAAGTCTTCAAACCTTCCACAGATAGCATAGCCAGCACAGTTGTACAGACAATCCACAGGCCCAAACGCTGCACATGCCTAATGAATTCAAAAGTAACATTTCGGATAAGGAAGTAAAGCAAGAGATCTTGTCTGACTACACTCTAATCCTATATACACCTATTTCAATTAAGGTTGTCCATCTAGAATGGTTGATCTGAGACCGATAGGGATTGTGGGAGTTCATTAAATTTCAAATACATTGTTTTAATCACACTTGAATGGTGCTGAATTACAGATAACAGTATTTCAGAAGTAAACATTAATATTCAAGCATGATTATGACAGTGCATTTGCAGTTTAACGAGCTCCCACAATTCCTATCGGTCTCAGATCAACCATTCCAGATGGACAACGTTAATTGAAATAGGTGTATATAAGGTGGACGTTAAAGATCCTGTTGTGCTGTTCGTAAAGAGTAGGGGATTGTCGTCCGGTGCAACAGTCAAATTACAGTCAGGTCTCGTACTAAGGCATTCACTAACCACATTCATGATTGTAAGCTGCTGGTTTACAGCAGTCTGATAAGTCCTCAACATAATTAAATTCATAACTGTAAAGCGCTATGAGCTTTGTAATAGTACTAACTATATAAATGAGGCATATTATTTAGTATCATTATCATATTATAAAATTATTATTAACATGAGAGCCATGTCACTCTCAATGGACCTCTTTATGCAAATTGTCCATTTCAAATCACATGACATTCCCTTGAGAATTGTTCTTTTATCACGAACGTGTTATAGCATTTACATGTGAAAGAATTATGAACTCCCAAGGGTAGCATCACGTGATCTGAAATGGGACAACAAACAAGGAATTGAAGGCAAAGAGGTCTATTGCTGAGTATATTAAAAATCATTTGTTGTCTAACCTCTGAAACCATGTCTTCCACATCTTTGATGTCATGACTCAAATCAACAGAAAACATCTGCACCTGAGTATAGAAAGATTTGAAATCTCATTGAGAAATATGTATTACAGCATGACGCGCAAAAGTATGACCACTTTTAATATATCCGCATACTTCTATGCACAGACTTTATGCTGCGAAACAAGTTTTTACACACCTTATTCGGTAAAATCAGACAACTTCACATCAAATGTGTCTGTTTAAAGTACAAACTCCCATGCATAGAAGTATGCAAATACATTAAATGTGGTCATAGTTTTGCGCGTCGCGCTGTAATTATAATGTTTGTAATTTCATTTAAAATAATTAAATGACATAAATGTCAGTGCTTTCGAAACCTCAACAAAATTAATGCAGTATATCCAAAAGAAATGAATCAACATAATAATCAAAATCTGCGACAGAAAAATAGTTGCAGACACACTATGAATGTCATTTTTTTTGCAGTTGTAATGATAATTAAGTTATGTTGTACCTTTCTTCCCTGCTTGAGATGCTTTGCTATCTCCTCCTTTGTGTTCATCAGTCTTTCCTAGTAGATTAATATGAATAATCACAAGAGGGTAGTGATGATGATGATAGTAGTGGTAAAGTCATGATGTAGTGTAATTAACTATAATAACGATCAAGTTGCATAATAGTGATAACAATGATGATGATGATGGTAGTGATAATAATAAAGCATGATGTTGATAATACGTAAACTTTGATGCAGATGGTGGTGGTGGTGGTGGTAATAATTATGTCAGAGAATGAGGATGGTGGTGGTGACACCTATAATGATAATGATGATGATAATGCAGACGATGATGACGATGACATAATTTTGATAAAAAGGGTAATAAGGATTCCTAACCTTATTTCTTGCCACAATTGTAACATTTGCACCACATTTAGCTAGATGTACAGCTAAAGCCTTACCAATCCCGCTAGAACCTCCTGTAATCTATAATCAATATCACTTATCATAATTACTTGCATTATGTTGTGCAATTAGTGGTGGGGGTGCAGGGGTGAGAATGGTTATTATAATACATCTAATAAAGTACACTTTATTTCACTAGTAGCATTTACAATGGTTTCACAAAATCCAAGCAGTAAGAAAAGGATAGTGAATTACAAATAATATTATAACCTAAACAATGACCTTCCATTTAAGTTAGTCGTACCTATTATCGCGCACAACCTATTAATTATCGTGCTTTTCGTAAAAAATAATATATATCTTCTATTCTGCGTAAATGTTTATTGAAAAAAGCGAACCAAAAATCTTGCAACAGAATAAGCAGCCATAATTGTTTTAACTAATTTTGAAGCAGTTTTTTAGAAGATATATATTATTTTTTACGAAAAGCACGATAATAGGATGTGCGCGATAATAGGTACGACTACCTTATTGAGCATGGAAATTACGCTTTATTGCTCATCGTAATGAACCTCTAAAACAACAGTAATTGATGGAATAGCAAACACAAAACTTACCAGAACATGTGTGCCATCTATTGTAGTTGTTTTTCTGTTATAGAGATCTATTATAAAGCAAAAAATAAGGAAAGAAGCAACACCAACCAACACCTCGACCAACATTTTGACATATATTGTCTTTTGGGTACACTGTGGTACACAGGTAACCCAAGAAACATTACCACATGCATCCCGTCAAAATGAAAATACGAAACAAAAAAAATTGGAATGGAATGTGATTTATTTAAAAAATGAGAAAAATGGTGATGTTTTGTGCTGGAAATGAACTGAGAAGGATAAAATATCTATAAATTGCAAGATAAATCAATAGAATAAATAAAAAAAATAAAAAAAAAAATGACTGGTTAGACTGGATAAATAAATGAACCAGTAAAAATATTGATTTACCATTTGGAAGACAAACCAATAATTATCTAATATAAAATATATTTGATTAAATAAATGAAAAAATGATTGAATAACTAAATGAATGAGTCAATCAATCAAGGATTGAATTAAAAAAATATAGGACAAAAACAATTCACAATTTAGTAAATAATTAAATAAATGAATAAATAAATGAATAAACAAATGAAACAGAAAAACAAAGAAATATAGATCAATTAAAAATTCTAAAAAATGTCAGTAGAGTACAAACACTAAAAGTGTGCAATACTTTGTACTATTTACCACTTAATAGTGTTGATTAAACAATAGAGAACAAAAGAATTTGCATAATTTAGTAGTATTTAGTGGTATTTATGTTGCACACTTTTAGTGTTTGTACTCTATTCCTTATCCTATTTCAATTTAAACATCAAAATCAAAGTGGTAAAGTCTCATTTTATTTACATCACTAGTGTTTGCTGGTTAATTGTTAAACAATAAAATCAGTAAATTATACACTAACCCAGGATTAACTCCACAGGTCTCATTAACAATAATTACACTAAACAAAGATCAGCTCCTTTTGTAAATCAGGATACAAGCAACTAATGAACCAAGCCTTTTTTATGACTGTATTAGGCCTAGTTTAAACGTCACATCTTACAAGTGCCGAATCAAATACAATTGAGTTCAAACAATAGCTTTTGCTAATTTGCACTTGGTTTGACATATGTGAGATGCGACGTTTGAACTAGGCAAAACTGTTAGAGTACAATGCTGTTCAACTTTTACAAATAATTTTTTCAACAAATTACAACATACTACAATATATAATGAGTTGAGCAGTAGAGCGCAAACACTTAATCCATGAAATAAAATCTATTTGTTACTGTCTAATAGTTCTTATTTAGTGACTATTAGTGACTAGAGTACAAACACTAAAAGTGTGCAACATAAATACCACTAAATACTGCTAAATTATGCAAATTATTTTGTTCCCTATTGTTTAATCAACACTATTTAGTGGTAAATTGCACACTTTTAGTGTTTGTACTCTATTTTAGACAAGTAAAGCTGTAATGAAGTATTGATTCCTTTGTATTTGCCTTTTCTTAGACTGATCTGGTCGAGTGATAGCCACTAAATAAGAACTATTTGTTAGTAACAATTTTGATTTTATTTCACGGATTAAGTGTTTGCGCTATATTAGATCAAACCCAAATTTGTAGAAAAAAACATTTTAAACAAACACAAACCATCCATTCCTTCACTTAAAATGAGTGGTGTTGGTTGTGTGTAAATTATTCAAGGAGTAGAGACATTTTTATAGTTTGTTGGTATGCAATCCATTGCCTTACCACAGGCTGTGCTAAGTACAAAATAATGTAATACATGTATGCTTTGAAGACTCTTTGAGAGACTGTGCTTAGCAAACACAAACTTTTATTATTATTGAAGTCTATAGATGAGCATAGTGTTTGGTATTGTGATGCTAATTGGCCAACCATTTTTACAACAGATTTTTTAATTTTCTTTGTTCTAATAACAATGGTTGTTTGGCAAAACCATAACAGAATACGTCACTGTACGTCCACCTATAGATTTGTTAATTTTCTTTGTTCTAATAACAATGGTTGGTTGGCAAAACCATAACAGAATACGTCACTGTACGTCCACCTATAGATTTGTTAATTTTCTTTGTTCTAATAACAATGGTTGGTTGGCCAAACCATAACAGAATACGTCACTGTACGTCCACCTATAGATTTTTTGGTTTTCTTTGTTCTAATAACAATGGTTGGTTGGCCAAACCATAACAGAATACGTCACTGTACGTCCACCTATAGATTTTTTGGTTTTCTTTGTTCTAATAACAATGGTTGGTTGGCCAAACCATAACAGAATACGTCACTGTACGTCCACCTATTAGTAGACAGTAAAAAGGATTAACACCAGAAACATCAGCAAGTTTACCCTGCGAGCAGAGATTTCTTTCTCTCTTACCTGGAACAACGAGGAAAGAGAAAGGAACCTCTGCTCGCAGGGTACAGTCACAGGGAGCCCGGCTTTTGGTTGCTTTTACACAAGATAAAAAATTGCATAGCTTTTTGGGGGTTCCTGTGGTGTTTAGGAGATTAGCGCTACATATCATGACCTTTGTAAATAGTATGTGTAATCTATGAAATCCGACCTCAGCAATGGGACAGTCGTTGGCGTGTAATCAGATCCGGTGGTAAATAAATTCGAATTTAGTAACGCACTCTCTTCAAACACACTAAAGACCAAAGACCACCGGAGCTGTCCCATTGCTGAGGTCGGATTTCATAGATTACGCAAACTGTTTACAAAGGTCACGATATGTAGCACTAATCTCCTAAACACCAAAGGAATCCCAAAAAAGCTACATGATTTTTCATCTTATGTAAAAGCAACCAAAAGCCGGGCTCCCTGTGGGTACAGTAAGGCAAACTATTTTCTCAAAGACACAAACACAATCTACATGTTTTATTATACCTAAAGTTTACAATTACCATACTTACACTTAAGTTCTTGTAACTAATTTTTAAATTAGTAAAATTTATAGAAAAACATTGTTCAAACACTTGCTCATTATTTATCTACTTGAAAATCTATTCATTTCATTGATATAAAGAGCACAAACACTTTAGAGTGGTTTTCATTAACCCGTGAAACACACTTTAGTATATTACTCTTTAATACACCTTAATTCCATTGATATCGTCGGTTCGCATTGTGTGCGCCACAATTCCATTGTGTTCCCTATTTCATGGGTTAATGAAAACCACTCTATCTATGAAATATCAACAATACTTTACAGCGTGACACGCCTTACTGTTTTTAAAAGTTTTGTACAAGTTTATAACCAATCAGACCGCATTCAGCCCAACTACTCTCTCCAAGGATTTTTTTTATAACAATAACGTTATTTTTAACTACATGCCTTGGGTGGCAAAGCAATGATTCAGTTGTGCGGAATCGCATGCACGCACAACAACCATGAAAAACTTTATTGTCATAAAAAATCCTCAGATAGAATAGTTGCGCTGCCTGTGATCAGACATGCTGAGTGACAAACATATTCATTTAAACCTTTCAAAGAAAAAACATGAGCAAAATGATTAACTGGCTGAAAAACCTCCCAGGAGGTTTAAATGTGTAAAGGTGAAGCAAAGAATTTGAAAGGAGAGGCTTTTGAATGCTAAACTAACTTGTAAAAAACTTTAATTGGGTGCATGGCCACAGTAAGGTAGGTCATGCTGTAACTACCTAATAGTTTTATCTAGTGACTATTTGTCACTATCAAAGACAAGTAAAGTTGTACTTGATATTTCTGATTGAGTGATAATGACTAAATAATCTTAAAATAAAAACTATTGGTAACAATTTCGATGATATCTTGTGGATTTAACGATAGGTAATATAATTAAATTTGCAAGACCGTAAAAAAATGTTGACTTAACTTTACTGACATTTCGAGCTTTAACCCTTCTTTTACTCCTGACGAAGGGCTAAAGCTCGAAACGTCAGTAAAGTTAAGTCAATATTTTTTACGGTGTTACAAATTTCTTTCTATTACCTATCGTTTATATCAAACACAGACGCAGCCTATACTAGTTTACTCACTAGTTTCCATTTGTGGATTAAATGTTTGTGCTCTATTGTTGTACAGTGTTTGCCCATTGTGTCTATGTTGGCGTATTTGCCTCATTCAGAGAGGATTGTTGCTATTTTCTTTGTCATATTTTACAATTAATAAACTGGGAAAGAAATAAAATCAACATGAATTGAATTAGAAAAGGAAATCAATATTATTGTTTTGTTGTAATAGTTAATTTTTATCCTTCCTGACCAAAGTCTGTGGTGAACTTTTCAAACTTTCTGAGGTCTTGGTCATTTACAGTTGGTCGTGTCGTAGCTAGAGATCTTAGCATATCACCCTGGAAAATAAATCAATTAATGAACAATAAATTAATCAATTAATGAATTGATACATACATAAATAAATAAATAAATAAAACAAATAAATGGATAGATGGATGAATAAATGGGTGGATGAATAAATATATAAATGAATGAAACAATGAATGAGTAGATAGATGAATAAATGGATTAATAAATAGATGGGTGAATGAATGGATGGATGAAAAGACAAATTAATGAATGAATAGATAGATGAATGAATGAAAAGATAGATGAATGAATGTATTAATGAATGAATGAATGAAAGGATAAACAAATGAATCATAATTCATTGTACATAAAAATGACCTTCACTATTAAAGTAACTAGACGCTCAAAGACCGCTGACATCAAGCTTCCTTGGTTCAGGCCGATTCGGCGAGTAAGAGCGGTCTACATTTATTTACACTCATGCAACACTGTATACTTGATGCCCTGTACAGCCACGGAAGCGAATTTGGAAAAGGAGGACAGTGCATAAGGAATGAGAGTAAAAAAATGGCTCAGCAATATATAAACAAATCAATCACATAACATTTTATTGAAACAGTAATAATATTGTGGGAAAATGTCGTTATGTAACTTATATATTTTGTTTTGATTGTTTTCCTTTCTTTAAAGTCTTTAAAATTTCTGACGTGTTTATTTCTTATTTATAATTTGCTTTTGTCCACTTTCTCTTTTTTATTGAATGAGCAAGTTTATTTTTTTTGTTATTTTAATGATTTGCTTTTGCTTTTGCTCCTGCTTATACAAGTTGCCAGTAATTTTACGGCACGCGGGAGTAATTTTACTGCACTCAAATGGCCTTCAAACTCGCATGTGCGCTAGCTATATATTTGGTAGTGCTACCGGAAGCCAATTTGGCAACCAAGGCGCAAAAAAAGAAGACATCGATGCTTGATGTAATAAGTAGTAGTCAAACTTACCAAAGTGACAGATGGTTCTAGTAGCTTTTCACCAGGTACGTCCATCCAGTTCATCTCTATTGCAGCGCTATCACCTGTACAACAACAACAACAACAAACACACTTAGTTACAAGGATGTAAGGTCTCTTTTTACATGTATACACTCTACTTTACTTGTTTTCTATTGTAGAGTGCTGTCCATTAACCTGTCAAATACACTTTAGCGTGATTTAATGAAAATTATACTGTCTGATTCAGGACTTTTTTTACAGAGCAACTACTCCAATACAACAGATTTTCCCAAACAAATTTTCAAAATTTATATTTTTGAGATTAAGGGAGCGGTTGTTAGTTATCAGTTGCCTAGCAAAATTAGTAACCCCTCCTTCAGAAGCCTTGAAAATTCCATAACCCCTCCTCACAATCACTCACCCTCTTTCCCATCATAAATAATGACCGCTCCCTAAATGAAAAACGTTTCTCACTGGCTAAGGTGTTTCTTATTCAATCTTGATGTTTTTTGTTCACATATAATGGCAATTATAAGCGTTTCAAGCATCATCAAACAAACATCATTCAAGCATCATTGAATAAACATTTGTAGAGATTTTTAATTCATATTCTCAAATGTGATATGACAGTTTTGTTTTGGTGATTCACAGTGATTTTCTAACCTGGTGAGCATGGAGTAAGGAGATCATCAACGATAACATTTGGATCATCAAGAGATGGCCCTCGTACCTGGGACATTTAAAGATACAACATTAACACAGTGGAAATAATGGTGATGTGTTTTGATTGTCTGGGTGTGTAATCAATTGCTGTTGTTGTCATCATAATCATAATTTGTGCTAATCATCATGATCATAATTATCATCATCATCATCACAATCATCATAATCATAATAATAATCATCATAATAATAATCATCATAAACATCATCATAATCATCATCATCATCATTCTCATCATCATAAATCTCATCATCATCAAAATCACCATCATCATCAATAATAATAATCATAATAATCATAAACATCACCATCATCATTATCATAACCATCATCATCATCATTCTCATCAAAATCACCATAATCATCATAATAATAATAATAAACTATAATAATAATAAAACTATAATAATCATAAACTATAATAATGATAATCATCATCGTCATCATTATTCCCATCATCATCATCATCATCATAATTCCCATCAATACAAATATTTTACCCTTTTGAAGTGTGTTGCTTGTTGTACTTTGCGGACAGGTTGCATTAGAGCATCTCGTACTACTATGTTGATATCGGCACCAGAATATCTATAAGAATCCAATGTGTACATTCACAAACAAAATACACACAACAAAATAAAAGAGAAAAAAGAAGAAGAAGGAGAATTCATGAATAAAATAGATAGAAAAAATGAAAAAGAGAGAAAACAAAACATTTACATCAGAGAATAGGAAAGAAGGAAAGTAAAGAAATAAAGAAAATATAGACAGAAAGACAGACAGACAGACTTAAGAAAAGGGAGCAACAAATAAAAAAGAAAAAAAGGAAATAATTGACAAAATGAAGAATAAAAAAGAGGGCGGAGGCAATAAAACAAAAGGAAGAATATGAAAAGATAGTAAAATCAAGAAACTGAAAAGGAGGAAATAACAAAAGCAAGAAGAAATATAGGTCACAGTAATAATACTCTAAAGGCTGAATTACACGGCACAACTTTTGCCTACAAATGTCGCATGCAACTTGCTTAAACTTGACTTAAGTCAGATTATACTATTGTTAGCACCAAAGTTGTGCCGTGTAAATCAAGTTGCATGCGATAGTTGTAGGCAAAAGTTGTGCCGTGTAAATCATCCTTAAACCTACCCTTCAGTCTTCTTGCACAGTTCCTTTGTGTCAGTATTCCGTAGTTCTGTCTTGGTTGCACCTAGAGAGAGTTCAAACATTTTCTGTCTTGCACCAGCCTCTGGTAGGGGAATGTAAATTCTTTTTTCAAATCTGCAAACAAACCACAGTTAGGATAAGACAACTACAATGTATGGATAAGTGGTAAACCAGTTAAATTACATGTAGTTCTGATCCAAAAATTTTTTGTAACTCTACACATATACACCTATTTCAAAAAATGTTGTCAGAAGGAGATCTGAATCTGCAATCTGAGACCGAAATGAATTCAGGAAAATTGCGTACTGCAAAAACCAGGCCTGGCCCTGTTTTTTGCGCTTAGCACCTTCAGATTATTATTTACCGTCACCATATCCGAAGCCAGAAAGTGCATGCAATGAGTAAAAACTGCCGTACCCCAGAATTCATTCCAGATTCAGATCTCCTTCTGACAACGTTTTTTGAAATAGGTATATAAAAACTACATTACAAAATAATAAGAGATACATACCTATATTGTTCTGACCCGCTGTTCTGACAGTGTGTATGATTATAATCATTGCAGAATCGTAAGCAATTACTGCAGTTTTCATCTTTCTGCGAACTCAGACATTCCAACAGCTATTTGTGAAATACGTTTTTGGCTGCTGATAATTACTCTGCACCTTTTATATCTTTGATTGACGGCAGCAAAAAACGTATTTCACAACAAGCCGTTGGAATGTCTGAGTTTGCAGAAAGTTGAAAATTCCGCAACGATCATCATCATAAACATAATAAGATACACCTACTTGCAGTAAGGTTGTCATACAAAAATATACATTTGTTATGAAGAAAATAGAACATTTGTGATTTAGTACGATAGGAATTGATTAAAAGACAAAAGAAGATCACCCAAGCTGAACTCTCTCTTTTGTCTTTTAATTAATTCCTTTCGCACTAAATCACAAATGTTCTATTTTCTTTGTGACAAATGTGCTATTTTGTATGACAACCTTACTGCAAGTAGGTGTATGTTATTTGACTATTTTAATGCTTTCCCAGGTATCCTTGCACGGGTCAATGTTCTTTGAATTGGAACTTGACAACTATTCTTCTTCTGAGTGTATACATATTTTACCTTCTTCTGATAGCACTGTCTAGTGTCCAGGGTATGTTTGTAGCTCCAAGTACTAGAATACCATCATTATCAACACCAACGCCTACAAGTAAGTAAGTAAATAGGTAAGTTACCCTGCCAGCAAGAAGAAAAGGGAAGAAAGGGAAGAAAGGGAAGAAAGGGAAGAAAGGGAAGAAAGGGAAGAAAGGGAAGAAAGGGAAGAAAGGGAAGAAAGGGAAGAAAGGGAAGAAAGGGAAGGAATGAATGAAGGAAGGAAGGAAGAAGAAAAGGAAGGAAAAAAGAAAGGAAGGAAGTAAGGAATGAATGCGTAAATAAATATATATAACAGGTTCCAATTTAAATCTGTACTTTCCCATTTAAATCTGTACTTATGCAAAATTAATTGTGTTGATGTGTGCTAAACACACAGATCAACCAATAAGAGTATATTATTTCTGAAGTGAACTTCTCTGATTGGTTGATCTGTGTGTTTAGCACACATCAACAAAATTTGCATAAGTACAGATTTAAATGGGAAAGTACAGATTTAAATGGGAACCTGTTATATTTAAAATGAATAAATTAACTAATTAATTCAACAAATCGCACATAGTTTTTCATTGTCTGTACTGTTATTGATCATAGATGGCTTCAAGAAATGTCCAAAACTCAACTGGAACCACAAGCGTAGTGAGTTGTTTCACTGTTAAGTTTTATACATTTTTTCGGTGTGTTGCGTAACAGAATGGCGTCATCTATTGTCAATAACAAAAATAGACGCCATCTATGTGTCTGTCATCTTATTGAACATAGCTCTCAGTCAATAAGTACGAGATTTCACAAAAGTGTTGTAAAATAATTAACCAACCAACCAATCAATTAAAAAATACACAAAACCATTACCTTGCATTTGTACCAGAAATTCAGTTTTAATCCTTCTTGCAGATTCACTTTCATTTTCACTCCTTGAGCCACATAATGAATCCACTTCATCAATAAAGATAATAGAAGGCTTCTGATCACGGGCAATCTCAAACAACTGCTTGACAAGTCTGTACAAAAATGGGAGGGAGGGATTAAAACTCATTTATTAATTTATATATTTATTTATTTATTTAAATCAAATTTAGTGTACACTATTTTTCTAAGTTTTAAGTTTTTAAATAGTTTTTATATATATATTTTTTGTATTACAGTGCCTAGAACAGCGCTTTATAAGTATTATTATTATTATTATTATTATTATTATTGTTTATTTAAACTTCAGACTATGTTTTTACATTCTGTAAACAAATATTGCGGGCATAGATTGCCTAAGCAAATATCTGTGTGACTAAACTTATAAAGATGTACATGATCATATCTAATAATTGTATAAACGTTTAACAATCTCACAGTTCTGTGAGATAACCCATTTCTGGCACTTTCTTATAATAGTTAGTTAATTATTATTATTACTATTATTATTATTATTACTATTATTATTATTATTATTAAAAATGAAGGAATAAATAAATAAAGGTATGCATGAATATTTCTGACGCTATATTATTTAATTTAACTTGCTGTGGAGGGTGATTAACTAGAAAGCCTGAGCTACTTTAATTGCCCTACACTTTTACTCAATAACTGTTTACAAAGATTATAACTATAATCTGTTTACTTATATTATCTCTTGTAACATTATATTGTATATGTAGTGTAAATAAACTGAAATTGAAATTGAATAAATAGATGGATTTACCAGATAAATGGATGGATGGATATATGAATGAATAAATAAAGAAATAAAGGTGGATTGAGAGAACAAATGAATGAATGGATGGATAGTGATGGATGAATAAACGTAATGAATTAAAAAGACAAATAAAAGATTCATTTGATAACAAAACAGAACAAACACAGTAAATGAAAAATACACAAATTAAGTCAGCAGAATACAATAGGTGATATAATGAAATTTGTAACACGTTAAAAAAAATGTTGACTTAACTTTACTGATGTTTCAAGCTTTAGCCCTTCGTCGGAGTAAAAGAGTAAGACTAAGAGAACTCGAAACGTCAGTAAAGTTAAGTCAACATCTTTTTATGGTGTTATAAATTTCATTCTATTACCTATCGTTTATATCAAACACTGATGCAGCCTATACTAGTTTACTCGCTAGTTTCTGTTTCTATTTTTTACGGTGTTACAACTATTTTTTACGGTGTTACAAATTTCATTATATTACCTATTGTTTATATCAAACACTGATGCAACCTATACTAGAACTTTTACTCGCTAGTTTCCATAAATATTTCCCAATCTAACTACATGTTTGCATGTCCTGAATCATTAGTCTTACCTTTCACTCTCTCCCAGCCATTTGGAAACAAGATCAGATGACGATACTGAGATGAATGTAGAGTTATTGGCTTCTGTTGCCACAGCTTTTGCAAGGTACGATTTACCAGTACCAGGGGGCTAAAACAATATAACAATATACTTTTAATTGAAGTGAAGATGAGCTAATGATGATGAATATCAGCTAATGATGATGATGATAATGATATTGATGATAAAGATAGAAAATATATTTAACAAGGCTAACAGTAAATAGTTAAAAAAAAACTTACAAATGTGTGGCCCTCCGAATAATCTGATGATGATAATAAAGATGGACTGGACTATAATCAGTTGAAATCCACTTTTTGAATTCTGCATGTACAAGTTCCAAATTAATTTATGTAACTGTCATAATTGTCGCTCTCTTCGATGTAGAAAATAAGGCATTTAGATTTGTTGTTACTTTATTCGAACGTTTTCGACTACATAGTCATCATCAGGAAATGGTATAAATTACATGAAATGATCTTGTTTTCAAGGTTCATGTAATTCCCAAAGGAAAAAGCTTTGCAATGTACATAGTGTTTTGTTTGTTTAGAGATGGTTTGCGTTTTTGGATGAAAAGACCTTCAGTGATTTTTCACTTCAATGATTGCAAAGAATAGACCACGTAAAACAATGGTGTGGGTTTTCCCTGAGGTGTTTGGCTGGCTCTGAATTGTGTTTAGGGTTTGAGTGTTAATTTATGTAAATTTCAAAACAAATTTTAAAACAAATATTTAATTTAACCCTTTGACTACTACTGCGCCCGAAACCGCCCGTAAAAAACGACCTTGCTTTGAAAAATTCTAACTTTTTTAAACAAGCCAAATTTTCCCAGCCGTTTGAATGTTAGTAAGCACTAGGAAGTTTTTCAAATTTTCATAGCATGTCAGTCAAAAGAAACAAGCAATTTTAGCACAAAAATTCCATATGAACTTTAGGAAAGTCAAAAATGACCGTTTTTGCCTTATTTTTCAATAGTGAAAATCACACTTTTTTGACCTTGGATTTTGTATCGAAAAAAATCGTTTTTAGACGAAAAGGCCGTTTTCACAACAAAATTCAGTCCTTGTGCTATAGCTATGGCAAGTTTTTTCACTTTTTTTCACTTCACGAACTGAGCTGCGGTCGTTTGATTACGGCCATTTTGATACGCACGTGTTTTCAAATATTTACGACTGCAAAGCATTGTGGGTAACCATGACAATTTTCCACATGGAGTACTCCCCACCGTCCTTTTATAATTTTTTTATAAGTCTAGGGTCACCTCGGTTTTCTGCCAAAATTTCGCGCTTGTTGTGTTCCTCTATCATCACAACTTCGATAAATAACCGCGACAGGTCCGAAAATTTCTAAGCCCGCCAAAACCGAATGAACCAAACATCGATCATTTTTTGCTGACAAAGTGAGATTCCTCGCTGATTTCTTCCAGAAAGTGAGCTCTTTGCTACCTTGAAGCTTAATGATGCTCTTCCAGTAGTGACTAAAGGCAAAATATGACCCTAAAATTAACGAAATTCAGATTTAAGCCAACTTTGAGCCAGTGTAAATATCCAACGATGCTTTCAAACGATCTAAAAGTCATGTGGCCTGAGAACTTGAGCCCCTGAGATTACAAAACAGCAGCACTTTCCATGGTAACGCCAAATATGGAGTCAAGAAATCCTACGGATCGTTTATATCCAGAAAATCGCTCAAAAATGTCAAAAAAGCCCAGTAGTCAAAGGGTTAAATTTCCAAAAGATAAATTGAATCTTTCAACATTGATAGAAATGCATTGATCATCTGGTTAAGCCTGGTTCACATGGCATCATAATCATAGTCATAATCATAAGCACAGTCATAAGAAATGGAGAAGTTTCCATTTTCTTATGATTATGACGTTATGTCGCACGTGTGAACCGTACAATCTTAGTCGTAAACGTAGTTATGATTATGATTATGATGCCGTGTGAACCAGGCTTTAGAATGTAAAATAGTATTGGCTTACCCCATATAATAAGATACCCTTCCATGGTGTTCGTTTACCAGTAAAAAGATGAGGGAATTTGATTGGCAGAATAACTGCTTCTTTAAGAGCTTCCTTAGCAGCGTCTAAGCCTGCAATGTCTGACCATTTCACATTGGGTTTTTCCACAACGATGGCACCTGAATCATAGCAAATACCATTGGAATTAATCTCAAGTTCTCTTGATAATGAATTTGTTATTAGGCAAGTTTTGTTGGAATTTGGATATGACTACTGTAACAATAATAGGATCTTACTGTTTAATTGTCCTTTGAGCTTTTTATTATCAGCATTTTCTTCTTCATCACTACTGTCACCGCTTTTATTTCTAAACATAACAAAGTATGGATATGATAAATAAATAAAAAATAAATCACTTTTTTAACGTCTCCAGTGGCTAATTGGGGAGACTCACACTCAGACTCACTACCTCTACATTGAATATTTTAGCACACAACTCTGCTCACATGTTGGTTTTTGCAGAGGGAGGAAAACCGGATAACCAGGAGAAAAACCCTTGTGACATATGAGAGAAGAACCCATCAAACAAACTCAACTCGCTTATAATTCATGCCCGAGCCGGGACTCAAACCTGGACCACAGCGGTGAGAGGCGCACGGTTAACCACTATGCCACCCAGATGATGATGATGACAAAATTGCTGATAATTATAATGATGATAATATAATTATCTTGATTAAAATAGCTTTGCTTGTGATATGTATTTACAAAAACTAATGTAAGTAAGTTTGATTTAATCCATTCTCTCAATGTTTTGACGCCGTCCAGCATCATTTCCAAGAGTATATTAATACTTCTACTAATATAAGACACGCTAATTTTGAATATTAATTTACCCTTGAAAATGACCCTGGATGGCGTCAAAATGTCGAGAAAATGGATTCAATCAAACTTACTTGTGATGATAATTATGATGATGATGATAATGATAAGAAAAATGATATAATAGTGGTGATAATGATGATGTTGATAATGATGATGATGATGATGATATAATGATGATGATGATTTCAGAAATGAAAATATATTGTGTTTTCACATGCTAATGAGATCTGAGGTGAATTTTGGAGAATTTTGTCTATGTTATAAAAGAAATGGTTCATAAGTAGTTGTGCGTCCATCGTGTTATGGATGTACTTGTGAGGCTGCCTAAGCACTCAAGAAGCTAGAGTTGCACTCCGCTTCACGTCGTGCAACTCGTTACGCTTCTTTCGTGCTTAGCAACCTCCCGCGTGCATCCATAACACGATGGACGCACGCTACTTATGAACCATTACTTAATGATGATGATTATTTGTAATGTAATGTGGTGCTCACATACACCTAATTGCAAGAACGTTGTCTTGACTTTTGTAATTTAGTAGGGAAGGAATTAATTATAGACAAAAGAAGATCACTCAAGCTCAAGGAATAACAAAAGAAAGAGTTAAACTTGAGTGATTTTCTTTTGTCTTTTAATTAATTCCTTTCCCACTAAGTTACAAATGTCAGGACAACGTTCTTGCAATTAGGTGTACGTCTCGATGCGTTTTACAATTATCGTACAGACCGCTGGCGGCTTACAATTGCGAGGAAATTAGTAGTTAGTATGTATTAGTATGAGCAAGTTAATGAGGGTGTCATGGCAAGGGTTTGTTATGTCCCCAGTGGTTCTTTTACAACCCTCTAAATTTGTACCATGAATTTGTACAATAAAGAAAGAAATAATGTAATATTTATATAGTGCAAATATCTATGTACATATTCAAATGTGCTTGTATGAGAGTGAGGCAGTCACTTAGGGTAGTCACGGGCAGGGATTTGTTTACATCCTCAGTGGTTCTTTTTCATCCACCTTGTAACATAGTCAGAGTGAAGGCAGACAGGACCTCCAGCTTTACGTCCTTATCCGAGAAGATGAGGAACTGAGAGTGTAAAGTATCTTGCCCAAGGACAAAATGTAATCACCCGGGCCAGGAATTGAACCCAGACCATTAGGCCCTGAGTCTGACACGATGACCGCTAGGCCACCACGTCTCTCACAATGAATGACTGAATGAATAACAAAATTTTAAACCTTACCCTTTGCTTCCTCCTGACGATCCCTGTGCTACTGGCTTCTTTTTATCTTTTCCTTTAATATACGTCTTTAACTTCTCTGCTCTGTCCAAGTACTGTAAACATTTTTGACGGATACTTTCCTTTGACTTTTCTCCTTGTGCTTCATCTGAAAACAAACACAATAATATTGTAGATCGAGCAAGCACTCGATTCACACTCAAAATCAAAGAAGCTTTGCATATCTTTTGGGAAAAGCCTAAGCTTAACGCCCAAATCAAACATCTAAATATAAAGCTTTGTTTTGATTCTTTAATTACCCATTGTATTTTTCTCTTTGTTATTCATATATTTTTGTCTATATATTCAATGTACGTTTACACTCTTGTATTAAATCACTGATGATGGCGGACGTTTCTGCTGAAACATGTATGTTTATATGAAGTCTGTGGTGTTTTTTCTTAAATGCATTTCCTCACTGCTCATCCTAAGACCGTTTGACAGGGTTCGTGCTGATGTCAGTAAAAAGAATCTAAGGAGTATTCAAGGAGTTTTCAAGGAGTTTTCAACGACCAAAAAGTAATTTTTAAGCACTTTTTGCAACAACTTTGATATAGAAATGATATTCCTGTCATTGTTAACGTCGCACAGAATGATCAAATTTTATCACAATTTAACCTACTTTAGCTAGAATTAAGGAGTTTTTAAGGAGTTTTTGCTGTTTTGTAAAATTCAAGGGCTTTGCAAGTGCCCTTAAAAACGTAAATCAAATCTAAGGAGTTTTCAAGGAGTTTAAGGAGTAGCACGAACCCTGGTTTGATAATAATATTACATTTTTAATTTTATTTTACTCCGACAAAAGGCTAAAGCTCGAAATGTAAGTTAAGTCAAGGCAACATTTTTTACGGTGTTACAAATTTCATTATGTTACCTATAGTTTATATCAAACACCAATGCAGCCTATACTATAGTTTACTCGCTAGTTTCCATTTAATAATATTACACATAAAATAATATTTGGAATAATAGAGTATTTCATTATTTATCTATTTATTTTTATGCTAAAAAACAGATTATTCAGACGTTGAAATCCAAATACGTATATTGAACAATGTCAGCATTTTTGCAGTTACGGGAAAGTTCACATGCAGTTCTACGTCCGTAGCTCAAATAAACAAGTGAGAAAGACCCAAAATGGTTCAAATTTCTGTTTACCTATGAATCAAGGTTGACAAATCGACTAAAAGTATTGACTAGCAATTATTTCTGCACTTTATAGTGCAAAGGTTTTCTTTCGAAAGCCGGGATGATTGGAATTACGAGCATAACAGGAAATGAGTTCTACAAATTGCCGTTGTCACTTACATTTGATAGCATGCAGAAAGTATTCAACACCATGCTCGTATAACTTCAGTGCTTCTTCATAATTCCCTGATTTGTCTTCCTCTGTGGCTTTGGTGACAATGTCAATAGCTTTCTAAAAAGAAAACGCGGATATAAACAAGGATGCACCTTCTCTTCGAAGCTCTCTTCCAACATGAACAACTTCATCGAGTTTTATTAGATAATTTCAACCTATTTCAGCACATATTTGAATAAGACAGATTTACCAATATGTAAAGAGAGTATTAATTACCTGTAAAGTACCGTTCGCCATGTAATTCAACTTTGCATTCGTACTTCAAAACAAGAAATTTCACCGTCTTCTAAAATTTCAAGATGGCCGCCACTTCGTAGATGAAATTTTACTTTAGTAGGGTAAGCCCGCTGACAAGTAATGAACGTCACTTGATAAAAATAGACGTGATATGACGTCATGACCTTATTGTGTGTCATATTTAGAGATGTCTCATTTTTGTAACGATCCAGCCATATTACACATCAAACTGTTTCATAAGTTATTTATTATCCGATCAAAAGGTTTTTTGTTCTTTTATGATGCAAAATATTGTTTTACTCGAGGGCTAGAAAGACGATATTTTTACTCGTCTATGGCTAGTTGGATGATAAATACAAACAAACAAAAAAGCCCCCCAAAATTATTAGTTTGGCCTAAAAACTATTGCTAGTTTTCCCTTCTATTGTTTTGAGGAAGAAACCTTGTATAACAACACACGTGGCTGTATAATGAATAAAAAACGAAAATGAAAGAGAGATGACATCATTATATTTTCTATAAGTTGATTTATTGCTTATATAATTGTAGTAACACTTGAAAATATTTAGAGAACTCCATCAGGAAGTCAGAAAATAACTGAGGAGAAGGTGATGCCTTTGTAATAACATCTGCATATGGTTAAACCTTCACATATATGTGTGCTTAACAGGTCCTGTCTCTCAGCACACATTGTATATAGAAGGAATGTAAAAGAAAATTCACTCAAACCATTGAATAGTTGACGTCAATTAGATTACTATTTTAGTTGATGTCACATAAATGAATGACAAGATTTAATGCCGTGCACATGCCTCATTTCTCTTGTAAAAGTTGTTGATAATGATTAGATGAACTCCCCTGATTTGTTTGAGCATTAGTTTGTTGGGTTTTTCTTTTTTAGGTGACATCAACTAAATAGCTACCTCAATTGACTAAATTTATTTTAATATTCAACAGTTTGACAAAATGCACTCTAGTTATGATAGATTCCACTGTTGGTGAATAATTGAAATCCTAAATGTCAGTAAGTAGCTATCGTTTTTGGTAAAAAAATTGTGTAAAAATTTGACATAGTTCACAAGATTTACCCTTGCCTTGGGCTCCCTGTGTTTATTATAAGCTTTTATTATTCACGAAATTTTGGCCACTTATTATTCATAAAAGTCTTAAACAACATTGAGTCAATGTACAGATTTCCTTTCAAGTGATCAATCTCGTGTTGAAGAATTCTGGCCGGCCATCCAGCCGCATGCCATGACACAGGGTTCCCAGACATATCCAGAGCTGACAATTCGACTTCTCGAGCTCTGGGCACTAGCGCGCT
Organism: Metridium senile; assembly: GCA_949775045.1. Lineage (NCBI taxonomy): Eukaryota > Metazoa > Cnidaria > Anthozoa > Actiniaria > Metridiidae > Metridium > Metridium senile. The sequence continues at coordinate 18,712,187 of OX459100.1, read as the reverse complement.
ATAACCATCTACACTGAGACAACTCTCTCTAAAAGCAACCAGATTAGGGTCTACTATCTTAAGACGAGGATTGATGAAGACTTTGAGAGGAATAAGAGCAATCCCCATACGTTTGAGTTCCTTGTCCGAAAAGCCATCATCTTTGAGCTTTTTTATGTGTTTTCCAGTGTATTCCATTGCAATTACTTGTAAACCGACACCGATTTGTGGAGCTGCTATCCCTGCTCCGTTGTGACTACGCATTTTCTTGACCATACGTTCAACCATTGCCTTGAAGTCTTGAGAGTGAATGAAACTAAGCTCCACTGGTTCGGCTTGTTCTCGTAGCACGGGATCTCCAACTTGACGGACTTGCGGGTCCTTCGGGATGAGCGCTTTCAAATCGGCAATCCATTTGGATATTGATCTTTTCTGTATTCTAGAGCAAAGTTGAATACACTTTGAAGTATTGGCGAAGGTGAAAAGAGTCATCTTTGCAACAAACTTCGTGAGATCACTTCAGGATGCCATTTTGAAAACCATGTGAAGACACAGGAAGCCCAAACGTGGTGATTGGATTCCTGTGGTAGATTCAAAATGGCGGAAAGCAGTGATGTTGATGTTCCTTCGGAAACTATGATTTGGAGCGAGCAGGAAGCATATCTAAAACAAACCGAACAAGTTGGTGTCTCTGCTTGTGGAGCTACAGCAGCTATTAACGTACTGGTAAGTAAAATAGCTTAAGCCTACGCAAACTTTAGTATTAGGATTTGCTCATTTAATAGCTGCACTTGTTTTTTTCTCACACCTAGTCGAGAAATGCTTCACTGAGTCTGCGTATGTTGCTTATGCTTATGTCGCTAGTGTGAACCAGGCTTTAGCTTTTATAAATTTGTGTGATTTTGAAATGATCCTTCATTTTCTTCCATTCAGAGTGCATTAGGCATAGAAGCAGATCCCAACGAAGCCATCCTAGCTGTTCAGACTCGTCTAAGAGATCTTGAAGCACCATTACCTAAGTATTTACTATCACGAAGTGTTGCAGGAACAACACACACTGACATACTTAATGGCATTAAAACACTCAGTGAAAATAAGATAGATGGAAAGTTCTTCCATCTTTTCCCACACAGAAACGTCGACCTCTCCTCATGGCTTAAGAAATGGATACATTTAGGTGCTGTACCTGTTCTTACTTTAAACTGTCAAAAATTGAAAAACTCTGACGGGACAATTCCAGATGCTTGGCATCATCAAATGGTTTATGGTGTAAGTGACGCAGGGGTACATATGACGAACCCATATCAAGTTTCAAGTATTGAGCAATGTATGACGCAGCTTTGTAGCGAGTCAGTTCTATTAATACGTCGGGATGATGTCATAACAAGATGGGATGTCGATATGGACACAACTCCATTAAATATTGGAAAATGGAAGGAGTTACATGTAATTAATCAAATTGAAAAGATGATTAAAGAACAGATGTTAAAAATAATGTATGGCAGAGAACTCAATTACCATGGATTGGAGACTGCACACCTAACAATACCAGCAGTATATAAATCCGGTGTAACCATCTTTGCAGAAACTGATTCTATAGCATATGAGAATCTTAAAAGTGCTGACGAACTGCCGATGAAAGAACAATTGACTAGTGTTTTGCAAAACAACATGTAAATTTTGTTGATGTGTGCTAAACACACAGATCAACCAATCAGAGAAGTTCACTTCAGAAATAATATACTCTGATTGGTTGATCTGTGTGTTTAGCACACATCAACACAATTTGCATAAGTACAGATTTAATTGGGAACCTGTTAAACACTCTTTTGCACAATGTACAGATTCTTGATTCTTGAAATCATCGTTTTACAAAAATTTTGGCTCCAATCAATGAATTGTTTTCAAATCAATGAAAGTATTAAATAAAAAACTTGACAATAAAGGAGTGTTTGAAGAAACTGAATAATAACTGAATAAGTATAAAATAAATTGATGGCAGGTCTTGCAACTCAAAATCACGTCGAATAAGTGGCGAAATCACAAATTTCAGTTATTGAATCAAGTTCTTCACGGGTCACGCAAAACATTTGAGTCACAGATCACGGAGAAAAATTTATCAAATTCACGTTTCTCGGAAAATTAAATAGCTAATCACGCATCATGAGAATACCCCTGTACGACCCTCTGCTGTATAGTTAGCTTGCTGTCATAGCAACAGCAACTAAGGATGCATAACAACGAATGCGGGATTGGTTTATTATTATTTTATTTCAAAATACGTAGCTAGACAGCTATAAATAGTATACAAGTAGTTTATATGCTCATGTCTTGTTTACAATTTTACAAACTATAGAAGACATTATTTTAATAAGAAATGCCGGTATAAAGACCAGTTATATAAAACAAATGATGTCAAAAAAACATTGATGATCATTATAAAACAAAGAATTTAGCAGGTTAAACAGCTTTTAGATGCAATGTTACCGCCAACTTTGAGCTGAAACTGAATTAAAGTATAATTAAAATCAATAACATCAATGATGGTGATTGTGGGTATATAAGCAGCTAGGGACGGATCTAGAAATTTGTCACGGGGTGTCCTAATTACAAAGGAAGGGCTAATAGGGGGGGTGGTCTAGTCCCTAAATGTCTTAAATGAAATAGGGGTAATTGCGGTGCTAGGGGGTGTCCGGTGCCACAAGGGACACCCGCCTATATCCGCCCCTGGCAATGATGATGGTGATGAATGTGATGGTGGTGAATATGGTGGTGATAGCAAAAGTAATGAGGATGATATCTAATGGTTAATATGATTGATAATGCAAAGGTGTTTTCATGGTGATGATGCATATGATGATGATGGCACACAAATACACCTATTTCAAAAATCGTTGTTGCAGCCGAAGCTACAGTCCACACTCTGAAGCCTGCAAAGGTTGTCGGTAATATGAACATAATTTGTGATTTATTACACGTTTTTTAAAGAAATATCAGTGTTTCATTATATACCACTGTAACAGTGTTATAACACAAAAACGTCCATCCAAAATATGCTATGAATGAATCAATAACAAAATAAGAAATACCGACATCCTTTGCAGGGTTCAATGTGCGGACTGTAGTTTTGGCTGCGACAACGATTATTGAAATATAGGTGTATATTCATTATTGCCCATTTCAGACCACATGGCATTCTCTTGATAATTGTGTTTAATGATGAACGTGTTATACATTTATATGTGAAAGAATCAACACCCAAGGGCAGCATCATGTGATTTGAAATGGGTAAACAAACAACAAGGAAGGTAAATAGGTCTATTATGTGTACACTAATTTCCAATTCATTACATGACTGATGAGAAATACAAAATTTAGTGACAGTAGTATCGCCAGCATCATCTTCATCATCATTATCATCACCACCAAAACAAAATACTAGTAAACAAATAGAGTACAAACACTAAAAGTGTGCAATACTTTGTACTATTTACCACTAAATAGTGTTGATTAAACAATAGAGGACAAAAGAATTTGCATAATTTAGCAGTATTTATGTTGCACACTTTTAGTGTTTGTACTCTAGTAGGAAATAAAAATCTATAGAAATGATAATAGCAAATAGTAATCTCTTACTTGATATGGCTCACTGACTTTCTCTGGAGTCTTCTAAAGCATGCTGTTTACGACGTTTTAGAGCTATTGAAAAACAAAACAATTATTAAACCAAATTCATTTTAAATCAGTAAAACTAAATCAGAAAATGACCAACAAGAAACACGAAGGAATGTAAACGAGAACTGAAAAAAGGATGTAAATTTAGTTTACCAAGAAATCTTTCCAGGCGTTCCTCATAAGGGTGGGAATCAAACTGTTTGGGTTCTGGAAAACAACGATTAAACATGTGAAATATGGATCACAAAGATAGCGAAATAAAGACAGAAAGTAAAGCATTCCCCTTATCGCGGGTGGGGGGGGGGGGGGGGACTCCCTTAAAAAAGGGGTTGGGGGTTCTCGTCGTCCCTTTCAGGGTTTGAAATCAGTATTTTGGTCCCGCTTAGGGTGATAATGATGAGAGTTTTGCGGTCCCTTTAAGAGTATAAATCAACAACAATGCTTCTTTTCAAAGATTGATTTTTAATTTAATTCCCTTTCCGGTCCCTCTTAGGGGTAAAATGTCATCAATGTCACGCCCATTATCTCAAATACAGATCCCTTTTAGGTGTCATTTTCAGAATTTCCGACGAGGACCCCCGCCCCCTTTGATAAGGGACTCTATTTTCCGCTTATCAATCTTGTTTTTGTAATCGGACAGTGTAATCGGACAGTTAGCTGTAATCGGACAGTTGTTATCGGACAGGTTTATGAGCCAATGATTTTACTGCTTTCAGATTAATCAACCAATCACTGAATTGATACAAATCACTATAGCAACGAAAATTATTCTCAAAAAATGAGTTTTTTTCAAAAATGGAGGATTTTTTCAACTATTTTTGCTGTCATTTTTATTAGAAACCCCACACATTTTTCTCTGAAATTGTAATAGTTATGATTAATTGGTAATCAAACTTTGTGTCGTCCAATTCTGTCTGTAATCATACTCGTGATAAACAAATCGGACTCCCGCTACGCGGTCGCCGGTCCGATTTTGTAATCACTCGTATGATTGCAGACCGAATTGGACTCCACTCAATCCAATTACCATCATTAATCATTGTCATCATTATCATCATCATCATTATCATCTCGTTATTAACATCATTATCATCGTCATTATCGTCATCATTATTATCATCATCATTGTCATCATTATCATCAATATCATCATCTTCCCGTCATTAACATTATCGTTAACATCATCGTTATCATTATCATCATCATCATAATCATTGTCATCATATTCTGTGAAAATGTCGTGAAATCGTCATGATAAACTTTGATCCAGAGCTGAACTTGTACATGTGGCTGCATAAGATACCTTTCTTGATGGAATAATTGATGACTTACCCTGTTTTACTTCGTGAAGAACTTTAGACTTTTCTGGATCATGCCGTAACTTTCCGCCGACTAAAAACCCTGCATGTGGTGCTTGATGTGGATAAAAAGGAAAAGCATTAATGGAAACGAACTAGCAGACAAAAAAGAATGTATTTATATCCAATTCATTTAATGTTAACATAATCATCATCATAACCGTCTTTGCCGTAAACACCATCGTCATCATCACTGTCTTTGGTGTTAACACATCATCATCATCACTGTCTTTACTGTTAACACCATCGTCATCATCACTGTCTTTGTTGTTAACACATCATTATATACATTGTTGTTATTATCAGTGCCTCGTCTTCTCGGACAAGCTAGGGCGTAAAGCCGGTGGTCCCGTCTGCCTTTACTCTAATTCCTATATAAGGTGGACGTAAAAAATCCTGTCGTGCTCTTCGAAAAGAGCAGGGGATTATCTCCCGGCACAACAGTTAGGTCTCAGCATACTACAGGACCCACAGTAATTGGTGTAAGCTGTTGTGGTGTCCCTGCCTTCGTATGAAGGAAAAAGCTAAATAAAAAAATAAATATTATCTTCGTCAGCTATCATCACTTATGTTCTTATTACCATTTTCATCTTTTGCAACCTTTTCTGGAACTGAAAATAAGCAGAAAAGAATTAAAACAATGGAATACTGGTCATCAAGAAAGAAGCAGCAATTAATTAATAATAATAATAACAATAATAAGTAATATATACAATATGAGCGGCCGATCTGTATCCGATATACAACGGCGAGTCGAAGACGAGCCGTTGTATATCGGATACAGATCGGACGCGAATATTGTATAGAACTTATGAAAGTCCAACGTTAGTTCTTTCATATTTTACTAAAATTGTCAAGATAAATGTAAATCTGGCCGAGAAAATTCAAGTTGAAACTTATGCAAATCAGGACGAAATCTGTATGAGATTTACAAACTCCGTCACGGACGTGAATTCTTTTGTCAATTGCTCATTAATTATTCATGAATTTTATAATAATAATAATTATTATTATTATTTATAAAGCGCAAATACAAATCTGTTCTAAGAGCTATACATTGATTGTTACAAACAACAACAACAGTAACAAAAAGACGTAATTACAAAGAATAAGCTAATTTGAAAAGATGAGTTTTTAGTTCAGTTTTGAAAGAAGCTAGACTTGATATTTTTCTGATAGATATTGGCAGTGAGTTCCAGAGTTCAGGAGCAGCTACAGAGAAGAATTGCTTGATATTTTTACCATCCTCGACTTTCTCTTCGTCATTCTTTGTCATTTTAGGAGCTGAAAGCAAGTAAAAGTAGTATATTCATACTACAGACAACATATATATAACGACACACTTCAAATTGTTCAGTTTTACCATCATCGACGTTTTCTTCATCTTCGTCTGTTTTCTTTTCAGCAGGAACTGGAAGAGAGGTGGAAAATGTAAGAATAATTATCAAAATAAATATCACTTCAATAATTGTTGTCATTACCATCGTGGTGAATTTCCTTCTTGTCCAAGTTTTCGTCGTGTTTAGCTTTCTTCATTTCTCTTGCTAGAGCTGAGAACAGAATACAATATTGATCAAAATCAAGAAGAAACATTTTGTCTTTCATCATTATCATTATCATAATCATAATGCTGCAAGATTGATAACAGGTGCCAAAAGAAGAGACCACATTACTCCAGTCCTTCACGATCTGCACTGGTTGCCAATACATGCTAGGCTTGAATTCAAGGTCTTACTACTCACCTATAAATGCCTACATAACCAAGCTCCTTCATACCTGTCTGATCTCATCAAACCTCACAAACCTACACGCAAACTACGCTCTTCTTCAAAGTCTCTACTACAGTCAAACTACCGCCCAAACACTCAGTACTATGGTGAACGATCTATCTCATATTCTGCGCCTAAACTATGGAACATTTTACCTGAACACATTAAAACTTCTCCATCTGATGACAGTTTTAAATCTAGCCTGAAGACATTTTTATTTCGCCGTCATTACTATAACGATTAATATTTATTTAAGACTTTGACTTTTTACTATGTATATTTAATTTAGTTTTTTCTATATCTATATTTTTATTGTAAACGCAATGAGATTTTATAATTGCGTTCTAAAAACTTTTATTATTATTATTATTATTAATCATCATTAACATTATCATTGTCATCATAATCATCCCGTAATTAACATTATCGTTAACATCATCGTCATCTTTATCATCATCATCATCATCATCATCATTGTCATCATATTGGCTGTGAAAATGTCGTGAAATCGTCATGAGAAACTTTGATCCAGAGCTGAACTTGTACATGCATGTGGCTGCATAAGATAACTTTCTTGATGGAATAATTGATGACTTACCCTGTTTTACTTCGCGAAGAACTTTAGACTCTTTTGGATCATGCCGTATCTTATCATCGACTTTTTGTTCATCTTCCTCTGTCTTCTTTTCAGCAGGAACTGGAAGAGAGGTGGAAAATGTAAGAATAATTATCAAAATAAATATCACTTCAATAATTGTTGTCATTACCATCCTGGTGAATTTCCTTTTTGGCCAAGTTTTCGTCGTGTTTAGCTTTCTTCATTTCTCTTGCTAGAGCTGAGAACAGAATAAAATATTGATCAAAATCAAGAAGAAACATTTTGTCTGTCATCATCATTATCATCATCATCATCATAATCATCATTAACATTATCATTGTCATCATAATCATCCCGTCATTAACATTATCGTTAACATCATCGTCATCTTTATCATCATCATCATCATCATCATCATCATTGTCATCATATTGGCTGTGAAAATGTCGTGAAATCATCATGAGAAACTTTGATCCAGAGCTGAACTTCTACATGTGGCTGCATAAGATACCTTTCTTGATGGAATAATTGATGACTTACCCTGTTTTACTTCGTGAAGAACTTTAGACTCTTTTGGATCACGCCGTGGTGCTTAATGTGGATAAAAAGGAAAAGCATTAATGGTAACGAACTAGCAGACAAAAAAGAATGTATTTATATCCAATTCATGTAATGTTAACATAATCATCATCATAACCGTCTTTGCCGTTAACACCATCATCATATACATTGTTGTTATTATCAGTGCCTCGTCTTTTCGGATAAGGACGTAAAGCCGGAGGTCCCGTCTGCCTTTACTCTACTTCCTATAAAAGGTGGACGTAAAATATCCTGTTGTGCTCTTACCATCATCGACTTTTTCTTCAACTTCCTCTGTTTTCTTTTCAGCAGGAACTGGAACTGAGAGGTGGAAAATGTAAGAATAATTATCAAAATAAATATCACTTCAATAATTGTTGTCATTACCATCGTGGTGAATTTCCTTCTTGGCTAAGTTTTGGTCGTGTTTAGCTTTCTTCATTTCTCTTGCTAGAGCTGAGAACAGAATACAATATTGATCAAAATCAAGAAGAAACATTTTGTCTGGACGTCATCATCATAATCATCATCAACATTATCATTGTCATCATAATCATCCCGTCATTAACATTATCGTTAACATCATCGTCATCTTTATCATCATCATCATCATCATCATTGTCATCATATTGGCTGTGAAAATGTCGTGAAATCATCATGAGAAACTTTGATCCAGAGCTGCACTTGTACATGTGGCTGCATGCATAAGATACCTTTCTTGATGGAATAATTGATGACTTACCCTGTTTTACTTCGTGAAGAACTTTAGACTCTTTTGGATCACGCCGTGGTGCTTAATGTGGATAAAAAGGAAAAGCATTAATGGTAACGAACTAGCAGACAAAAAAAGAATGTATTTATATCCAATTCATGTAATGTTACATAATCATCATCATAACCGTCTTTGCCGTTAACACCATCATCATATACATTGTTGTTATTATCAGTGCCTCGTCTTCTCGGATAAGGACGTAAAGCCGGAGGTCCCGTCTGCCTTTACTCTACTTCCTATAAAAGGTGGACGTAAAATATCCTGTTGTGCTCTTACCATCATCGACTTTTTCTTCAACTTCCTCTGTTTTCTTTTCAGCAGGAACTGGAAGAGAGGTGGAAAATGTAAGAATAATTATCAAAATAAATATCACTTCAATAATTGTTGTCATTACCATCGTGGTGAATTTCCTTCTTGTCCAAGTTTTCGTCGTGTTTAGCTTTCTTCATTTCTCTTGCTAGAGCTGAGAACAGAATAAAATATTGATCAAAATCAAGAAGAAACATTTTGTCTGTCATCATCATCATTATCATCCCGTTATTAACATTGTCGTTAATATCATCGTCATCTTTATCATCTGTCACCATATTCTGTGAAAATGTCGTGAAATCATCATGAGAAATTTTGATCCAGAGCTGAACTTGTACATGTGGCTGCATGCATAAGATACCTTTCTTGATGGAATAATTGATGACTTACCCTGTTTTACTTCGTGAAGAACTTTAGACTTTTCTGCTGGATCATGCCGTAACTTTCCGCCGACTAAAAACCCTGCATGTGGTGCTTGATGTGGACAAAAAGGAAAAGCATTAATGGAAAGCAGGCAAAAAAGAATGAATCATCATTGTCATCATTATCATCAACGTCATTATCATCCCGTTATTAACATTATCGGTAACATCATCGTCATCATCATCATAATCATTGTCGAAAGTCAAAGGTATATCGTCGCCATTGTTATGGACATCATATTAATCATCACTGATCATCATCATTTCAAGAAGACGTTTTCCCATGGCAATAGATCGATCTAGATCATTGCATTGCAGGATAGGTCCATGTATTATCATTCCTTTTCATTGTGTAAAGATCGATATCGCTTGCAATTTCAATAACTATTGTTCTGAACTGATTTGCTTCTTATGAGGGTGTCGATGGGGGATGGGGTGTGCGTGGTTGGGGGTGAGGATGGCTGTGGTGAGGGACGGTTGGCTAACTTTAGCGATTGGCGATGAAACATTCACTTTTTTGGCCGTTGACGATCAAACCAATCGCAACTCTCTCAAAAAGAACAGAAATTGGCTCGTGACCCAAAGCTAAGTGTTCTGTTTTTCACTGATGTTCCATATTTTGATTTGGTTCATTTAATTTGTCGCAAGTAATGAGATGCATAACTGATATATTATGAAGTAGAACGCATGACCAAACACAATTCATTCGTGAGATTTTCATCGATTTATTAAAATAAGGATGGGCCCGGTTTGTTCAAAGATGCTATTGTGGTTTATTCCTTCTTTTATTATTAATACAACTTATAGAGTTAATTCCTGAGTTAAGGCATGTTAATCCTGGTCTGTTGTTAATACTAGGCATAGTTAATCTATTCATTCTCCTATATTTACTGTGTAATGGGTTAATATTAGTTCTGGTTGAACTCTTTAATATACTAGAACCGTTTACAAGCTAATAACTTAGCTTCATGATTAGCAGTGCTAATAAATCTATTTGAAAAAGCCTTGGACTTTTTTTCTTGGACTCATGATCAAAAGTGACTTGTGAAAATGTTTCAAAATGTTTTGCTTATTGAGAGCGGTGAATCTGAAAGTCATTGTCAAGCTTTTACAATAAGGCACTGAACGATGGAAACCTTCCCAGCGATCAATGACCCCATCAATTTGCATTGTATGGATCAGATGAAATTTCTTGCTCAGTTCAGAGTTAATATTAACTCTGGTCAGTTTTCTAGTTCGCTTGTAATCTGAACATAGTACTTTTGTCGTATAATATAATAGTATATAATATAAACTGATACAAATACAATAAAGAATACGTAGATGGTTGCATACCAATTTCGGCCGCATCGTTGTCGACTTCTTTGAGAGAGCGTGCAGCGACAACAGCAAGGAGCGTCACTGCTAATATACAGACCAACTGAAGCTTCATGGTTGCTGTCGATGTAAGAGCAAAGTATAGTGAGTACGGAGTAATGTAAGATTAAAATTATACAGCTCATTTTATCGTCAAAGTGCGCTTTACAATTAACTATCATTTACTATGTAATGTGTGCTTATATAGCGCATTTCACATCATCTCAATGCGCTTTACAATTAACTATCATTTACTATGTAATGTGTGCTTATATAGCGCATCTTACATCGTCTCAATGCGCTTTACAATTAACTATCATTTACTATGTAATGTGTGCTTATATAACGCATTTCACATCGTCTCAATGCGCTTTACAATTAACTATCATTTATTATGCAATGTGTGCTGATATATAACGCACTTCACATCGCCCCAATGCACTTTACAATTTACTATAAAATACTAAGTAAAATCTTTATCATTTAAATCTTCATTAGGTACGTAACTGCCTTTCATTGCAGAAAATTGCTGATAAAAATAAATTAACACAAATTCTAATTCAGAATGGAAAACTCTTTGCCGGTGGACAGAATTCAAATATGTGCAAATCTTCATTAATCGTATGATATCTCATGTAATTCTTTACGAGCCACACCTTATTGCAGATTATTCCAACAACTAAGATACAAACAACAAATAATACCTATACCATCTTACTCTCATACTATCAAACATTTTTAAAATTACCCAAAAGACTAATAAACTTTATAATAAATATTGAGTCAAGTGTGTTTTTACAGTACCTTATCTTGGAGTTCCTTCGTGTTTGAGTAAGAGGTGTTGACTCTTCGCTAGCGATCACGGAATGAGCAAACACGTCAATTGCTACTCAATTTGAATGATTTTCGATACACATGAAAAGTCAAGTACAGAGCGGCAATCGCGCATGAAGGAATTCCAGTGAACCAAAAATGTTAGAGCTATCTTTATAAACGATAGGTAATATAATAAAATTTGTAACACCGTAAAAAAATGTTGACTCAACTTACTGATCGACGTTTCGAGCTTTAGCCCTTCGTCGGAGTAAAAGAGTTGGACTAAGAGAGATAACAATATTATCAAGTAGCTGTAAATTATTCAGTTTGTCAATTTGGAATCATACTATATGCTTCAGAGATTATTCCAGAATGATGTATTTATACAATCAAAATGAAGCAGTATTTTGCGCCAACATGCAGTGCGCCAACATTCAGTGCTTCAAAATTCGTGTTTTTATTTTAATATCAATGATGAAACCTTATAATAAAGTTATCAAGAAGTTAAGCTGTAAATGTTTTTGTTAATCTATTCTTTTATTAGAAATCATGTTTATGCTTCATAGATTTCAACTGAGAACTTCAATTGCTCTATAATAAATCATCCATTATCTGTAACTACACTAAGTTCCTTCAACATCAGTTAAGTTTTTTTTTACTGGAATCGTTTTAATCTTATATACATACTAATGATAATCATAGAATATAAAAAGAACAATATTTGTGATTCTCGGATGATTATGAATAATTTATTAATGCTTCATGGATTTCAAACAATTTTACTCTACTTGAAGTGGATCTTCCGATCCAATTTCCATGGCCACAACGCGGGAAATCAAAACGAAAATGTTTTTACCGACATTTCATGGGCATTTTACTGAATTTTTATATTCTAATATATGATAATAATAATAATTACCAAATCGTTATCTTTGAATTCGATGATATGTTTTTAGGAATTACTAGAGTACAAACATTAGAGTACAAATATTAGAGTACAAACATTTATTTAAAAGCGTGAAACATAAATAGTACTAAATAGTGATATTTTATGCTAGTTCTATTGTTTTCTATTGTTTAATTAGCACCATTTAGTACTACTTGTTTCACGGCTATAATATTTGTACTCTACTATATCTCTCAAAGATTTCAAACAATTAGTTATTCTTCTGCATGAAGGATCTGCGTCATCTTTCCATGCGTCACATGAATTACAGGGCTCCATTTGGTGGATATTTTCAACTATATTTTAACCGCGTAAAAACCTGTCTTGGAATTTATGTGTTCTAAGAGTACGTTTAGGAAAAAACAGTAAATGCGGTAAATCTTTCTGAAATCTACGATGTTTGTTGGACATTCTATATTCCAGTGGGAATACTGCGCAATTGTTTCATGTTCACTCAAGCAAATTATGGATCTATGATATGAATGGAAACTAGCGAGTAAACTAGTGTAAGCTGCATCGGTGTTTGTTATAAACGATATATAATAAAATTTGTAACACCGTAAAAAAAATGTTGGCTTAACCTTACTGACGTTTCGAGCTTTAGCTTTAGCGTCGGAGTATTTGTTATTTTTATGGTAATTTTATACATCACAATAACAGCTATTGCGAAAATAGTTTGTTCTAGCTAGAATCCACATTCCTGCGATTCACATGCCAGAACACAAACAAAGCCACAGCATCCTCAGTGCTAGTGATTTCTATCAATATTTCTACCAAGAAGAACCTGCTTTTATAACCACGCTAACTGATTGCTTTGAGTAAAAATACCCATTGCGTTCCGGCTTTTCGTACTATTAAAATGTTATTAAATCATGCATAAACTTTTCACTAGTTTCTCTGCCGTTCAACCATTCTAGTACATTCTAGTACATTCTAGTTGCTACAATTATGGTTCAACTAATGTCTATCAATTAAACACCTAAATCATTATATAAGTTTATCAATAAGCAACTTAGTAATATATGCAGATTTTCATATTATATTGTGAAGAAAGACCGCCAGAAACAAAAATGGAAACTAGCAAGTAAACTAGTATAGGCTGCGTCGGTGTTTGATATAAATGATAGGTAATAGAATGAAACTAGCGAGTAAACTAGTATAGGCTGCGTCGGTGTTTGATATAAACGATAGGTAATGTAATGAAATTTGTAACATCGTAAAAAATGTTGTTTTAACTTTACTGACGTTTCGAGCTTTAGACCCCGTTTACACGGATCCGGATACTTTTGAAACCGCATACTTTTTGATGCGAATCGGCCTATCGTCCACACGAATCCAGTGAATCCGGTCACTGAAACCGCATACTTTTGAATAGGAAACGATCAACAGGATTCGTGTGGACGCAAATATTTCTATGCGGTTTCAGCCGGATCGGATTCGTGTAGAAGAGGCCTTAGCCCTTCGTCGGAGTAAAAAAAATGATGAAACACGCAAGCACTATCGTGATGGCGGCATTCACATGTACAAATGAGAGGTGAGTCTCTTCAGTGAATCACCTGCGGTGTTGTCAAATCATGTGCATCTATCCCTGACAGGTGCAGTTGTTAATTAATGGCTATAAGGGCACTCATGCACGCAGTACCACTGTGAAGAACTTTCTGTGCGTTGCTCTCCTTGCTGTAGCTAACCTAAACAAAATAATAAACAAGTAAAATTCTTAGATAATAAAAAAGTTAAGTCAACATTTTTTACGGTCTTACAAATTTCATTATATTACCTATCATAAATATATAATCTTTATTTCACAACATTATACAAAAAGTTTCCTGGTTTTAAAAATACTGCAAACTGCACAATTGCAACGCACGGCCGACTTTCTCATGACCTGGGGGAAATATATTGGCCCCTCCCTTCAAACCAGCTAAACTGCACAGATGTCTGTTCTATACACTCTGTAGTTTCTAGCTACCTTGTTTAACTTGTTTTTATTATACCGCTAATTGAAAATACGTTGACTGCTAAATAGTGCATTCCAGGACCAAAGAGCATTGTGGGTCTCAATACAACCTCGTTCCCAGGGCCCTCTCCCTTTGCTTTTGGGAGAGGGCCCTGGGAACGAGGTTGGGTCTCAATAATTAGAAATAAAAAATAAATATACAGCAATATTTTCTCCACATAACTAGCTCGTATATTGGTTTCAATCGAATGTACTAAGAATAAAAGAACTAATTAATATATATATTTTACTTTTTAAATAAATATTAAATGTCCCAGAATGCATTTCGGGCGTGCAATGCACAATTCAGTATAAAGTATTCAGTTTTCTCACAGGTAGCCCAAGCTATATGCATTTGTATGTTCTTTAGTAATATAACGAAATATAAAAAATGCAATAAAAATAAACATCACTACCTGTGTGTCAGTGTGTGTGTGTCTACAGCACACAGGTAGAGATGTTTATTTTTATTGCATTTTAAATCATAAAAACATACAAATGCATAGCATGGGCTACCTGTGGTATTATTCTACGTTTTTAAAAAAAAGCTGTATACTTCATCAACTAGCTTATTTGCATCTGCATTATTTGCATTTAATTGCATTATGTATCGTATCCAGCGTTATTTTTTAAGGTAAGAAACTTAATGAAGAGAAACAAATGTATTTATTTACAAAATGTTATAACAATTGCAGGTGCAATTTGTTGTTTTAGTGAAGTGTATTCAGTTGGAATGTGTACATTACTATGCATAGTAATTGGCTAACAGGGGTATATAAGTCAAATAGTAATTGAGTTTACCATCGAAGGTATCTCTTTTACTAGCCATTCTCACTAAATTTTCTTTAAATCTAATATTGTGCAATTATCCTCACGTTATCAATGTGTACTAGACATGATATAAATGGCTAAATAAATGAGATGCTCCCTCCTGGATATAGTTGTGTAGTTGTATATTGATAAGTATATAAATATTTTGTATGCGGTTCACTGCAGAGTGATTAGAATACAAAAATAATAACAGTTTTGCTAGTGGCGACCTAGCCTCCTCCGTAGGCTACTCCAACTAACGGAAAAGTTGGGCTTCCTGTGCTTAAATAGTGACCGAGAAAAGCTGGGAACGAGAGAGAGGTTGGAAGGCTCGATTTATTCTTCCAAACTTGATTATTGTTGTTGTTATTGTTATTGTTATTATTATTGTTGTTGTTGTTGTTGTTGTAGTAATGCTCTACTTTTTTATTGTGCATTTTAAGTCTGGATATCATACGATATATTCTTTTGTATTGACGTGTCAGAAAACACTAATTTTATCCCTACTCTTTTTCACTTTATTTTACTTAAGGCACAAGGACCCCTAATCAATTAATAATTGTTTAAAATCGCGAACAAAATCGCGTAATTAAATGCAATTACTCGCCGCTTGGGTATCCTGTGTTGACTTGCACTTATTATATTGTTGGGTTTCCTGTGGTAAGAGTGCCCTTGCATTGCAAATTGTCCACCCGTGTGATGTAATACTGCAATTAAAGATTGATAAGGGGTCCCTGTGCTTAAAGATATAAAGCGTCTGCTTGTGTCTATATACTTTGACTTTTCGAGTGCTCTTTAGCCCAGTCCCACATATATTATAATAATTTTTTAAATTGTTAATTATTAATTAAGGAACCCCAAACTCACGAAACTCACTCTCGGACTCAGGAGTTGCCTGCGGAGGAGGCTAGCTTTGTCTAATATATCGAAATCATCGATTGTCGAAAGGAAAGCATAATTTATAGATGTGAGCAGACATCTTGACACGAACCATATTTAATTGAAGCATTCATTTCGGTGTTGGCTTGATACTTGTTGCTTTAGCTGCCACAACGTTTTATGGAATGAGTGTATATGTAAACAGCTAAAGGCTCAGGCAAACGGTTTCAACATTGAGCCCCTCCCAGGGGGAAGGGGGTGCATACTCCCATGCTCCTTTTATCTTTTTGCATTTTCTCCCTTGTTCCCCATAAGTAAAATAACTGTCTCCCTAAAATGTTTTACCTTATGTTCCCATGATCCCAAAAAACTATTGTTTTATCATATTTTGCTCCCTTGTTACCTAAAAATAAATGCCCGTACTCAGCCGTTGATCCCTAAAAATAAATGCCCGTGCTCCCTTGGTCCCTAAAAATAAATGCCCGTGCTCCCTTGGTCCCTTAAAAATAAATGCCCGTGTTCCCTTGATCCCTATAACCCCCGGGAGGGGCTCAATATTTGCTTCAACATCCGTTCGATTTTAATTGTTTAATGGCAATGCTAAAGCCGTTTGCCCACCCTTTCAACATTGTTGAAACGTGTTGAATCGATGTTGAATTGATGTTGAAAGAGTTTAAACGCGTTTAAACTTTGCTTCAACATCCATTCAACATTTCTTTTGTTCTGTGAATGTTGAATCGGAGTTGAAGTCGTTTACCCTGCTCCGTTCATCATTGTTGACTACAGTCAGGGGGGAATACAAAATTGAATTCCTTGTGTCTGCAATATCTCTCTTGTAATTGTTTGTTGATCCTAATTAGAGGAACTCCCCCTGATTTGCTTGCAGCTAGTTTAATTGGTGGGCTTTTATTATTTTAAGTGAAGTCAACTAAATGTCTAACTAAATTAATTTACCAAATTTATCTATTTGACTAAAAGCACTCTACTCATGCATGCAACTCAGAGCTAATGAAGTTGTTTAAATTGAATTGAAAACAAGCTACAGTCTTAAAACCAAGTGAGACAACAATGTCAGTCCAGTTTTTAACGTCTAATATAGTTGTTTTCTTCCTAAAAACATACTCTTCACATGTCCACACTACTTTATCCACTAGTTTTCGTACGTTTTCCTCCAATTGTTTACTTAAGCCTGGTTTTCACTAGCAACGCAACGCAAGCGCAAACGCAAGCGCAAGCACAGGGGTTAATTTCATAGTGAAACGAGAAGTTAATAAGCGCAAGCGCAAACACACTATTTACTAGTGCCACGCGCAAGCACAAACGCAAACGCAAGAAAAAAGGAAATTTTTTGATATCTTGCGCTTGTGTTATCACTGCGTCAAACGGTTTTCACGACGAAATAGATCTCTTGCGTTTGCGCTTGCCGGTTTGCGCTTGTGCTTGCGTCGCTAGTGAAATCTAGGCTTTATAAACATCGATGCAGTTCACACTATAGTTTAAACGCAGTCCACGACAGTTTATTAGTAAATCACTAACTATATAGTCCAATACTCCAATTTATTCCTCTAATAGAAAAACTGATGCAGTCCACACTAATTTAACCGCAAGTTGTCGTATATTTTCCTCCGACTGCTTCCCTTGAAACACTGACGCATGCTATCATGCATTTTACTCGAATAATTTCTAGCTATAGTAACCACCAGCTATCGTATATTTTTACTCCAACTGCTTCCTTAGAAACACTTGCGCAGACCACAAAAGTTAACCTTTAGACATGGAAATAAATGTTATAATTTTCATTTTACTTTTAATTATAATTTGTAGCTAGTGTAATTTTTACTTGTTCAGTTCAAATGTTTCTCATTAGGTTCTCACAACAAGGTGCAAAGTGATAAAGTGTCTTTAAAACAGGACAAACTCTGCATTGCAGATGTTAAATTCGAGCGGCAGATGCTCAAACAAAAACGCATGACGTTGGAAATCGTTTTTATATTTTTACCTTCATTTCCTCAAGCAGTCGATGAATTTGCATAATATAACTTATATAATCAATCTAGTACCAAAGTACAATATCTTGAATATTGTCTAAATTAATTCGATAGAATTTCGATTAAGGTAAAGCTTTATATGAACAACTATAGCAATGAAAACTATATACAAAAAATAATACACCGTAGAATAGTTACAATATTCCAGTTTTACAATGGTAACATTTATACCGCCAAAAAAGAGTGTTTATTTATATAAACAATTGCAATTACATCGTAAAACAGAGTTTTGGTTACTGTAAAAAATAGCAAATCATATAACGTAAAAAGATAGTGTCACATTTTGATTTTTGGGACGCTTTATTAGTTGTCAGATAAATTAAAAAAATGTAATGAACGAATTATATATTTGTCAATGGAAACTAGCGAGTAAACGAGTTTATTATATAACATATAGTGGTATACCGAGTGATATCAACTAGATAAAAAGCCTATCCTAGTCATGAAGATATAATTGATATCGCACATGTGTGATATCACTCTCAACCAATCAACTTTCAAAATTTGTTTTTTTCCTTTTTCAATCTGTTATATAATAAACAGAACATTACATGTGCGCTTGGAGAAATGAATTTTATCTTCTCGTGTTGAAAAGATATCCCACTCATTCGCTGCGCTCACTCGTGGGATATCTTATCAACACTTGAAGATAAAATTCATACACCTAATTCAAAAAAGGTTGACGGGGCGAACGGCGATTGGCGATTGGTGATTGGCGATCGCGAGACTGTGGATAATACGAATTTCTTCTTATTCTATTCTAAATTACCCAAACATCGTTAAGCGATGACCTTAGATGGATGTCTCGAAGGTTTCCCTGAACGGTGGAGGCATTGTTTGGGTAATTTAGAAACGAATAAGAAGGAATTCATATTAACCATCGCCAATCACCAATCGCCAATCGCCGTTCGCCCCGTCAACCTTTTTTGAATTAGGTGTATCTCCGCGCGCCCATGTAATATCCTCTATATAGGCTGCGTCGGTGTTTGATATAAATGATAGGTAATAGAATGAAATTTGTAACACCGTAAAAAATGTTGACTTAAATTTACTGACGTTTCGAGCTTTAGCCCTTCGTCGGAGTAAATATATTTGTCAGTTGAGTTATATTAAGTGTTTTGAAGCAAGAAAAAATCTGGAAAAACGTCTTCAATTCTCAGTATTCGCTTTCCGGCCATTCAACAATTCTTTCGCTTTCTTGATGCAGGTGAATTTCATAACGAATGGATTATCGAGCTCTCTAATTCATATGAAGTAAGGAAAATCTAGCAAATTCAAAGTTTTGACTTGTGTTTAGGCTTTTCTGAGATGTTTTGGATTTAAAATTAAAAAAATATTACAAATAAAACCAGTATTATTTTTTAGTTAAGTTAAAATATGCATAAGTTGAAAAGTTGACAGCTGTGGTCTGGCTCGACCGACCCTCGGGATCTGGTCAAAGTAAATTTGTCTAACCAATTGTCAGGCAAAGATTGAAAGAAGTATAATTCCCGTATAATTTAGAATTGATATAAATTTAGTCGCTTTAGTTCTAGTTTTTTTTCTTCTTAATGTCAACAATATAATTCTCCTAATTGCTTGATTCAAGTCGAGGTTTATTAAAGCAAATTTTGTATCAAATATTTGCATGTCCATATAGAGTTGAGACTTGAATATCAAATCAATTGTTTACTAAGCCAAACATACAGTAATTAGCGAACTGTAACATGCAAACGATCCAAAATCACCCAGAAAATGAAAAATTAAACACATTATCTTAACGAAATATAAATGAAAGTTTGAGTAGAAGTTTACTCTTACTTTGTTGGGTCAAACCCAACGATTTCATGAACATTTCAAGATATCTTTTCGGTTTTAAGTCGGTTGTAACCTTGGCATTCTTTGTTTTGAAAACAACACACACCATTGCCAGGACGCCGTTAAAACAAGATGATGTTCACGCGTCATAGGTCCGTTGCAGAACAATGGCTTTATTACACTCTATTGTTCTTTTTTTCCCTGGACGAATGATAATTCCAGCAGGGCGAGTCATGATTTGAAGATAATTAACACCCCATACGTAATCTAAAATCATTTTCGCTCGCGCTTGGGTTGTGTAACAGTGTTTGACAAAGAAAAATAATTCGAAGACACTGCGCTTTCCAAGTTCGTCGCAACAAGCAATGAAGCCCTTCGAGCTTAGTTTAGGTAAATTAAAGCTACTTTCAACTACAAAGTTTATAGTAAAATGGCTAAATTTTGTATTTTTTTCCAGCTCTTGTGGTAGTTCTGGTCGCATTCACAAACGCATCTAAGCAGGTAATCCATTCTCGAAAGTGTTTTAGTTGCTTGTTCATCTTGAAGCTAGCATACGCAAAACGATTGTTTGTCGTCTTCTCGTCTCTTGCAAAAGGTCGTTTAGTGTATTAACTAGCTTTCTAAGTTTACTTTAAGTTACAGCAGTAAACAACTTTCGATATGAATAACTCTAAAGTTCAATAAGAGATGTTTATAATATAATATTTGCCCTACTTTACAATATTTGCTTAGGGCATTTGCCAAAGTTAATTGATAGCTTTCGTTCTTATGGTTGTTTGCCAAACAGCCTACGAGAGTTGAACCAAAAGATATCCACTTGTATCGAAGAACAATCGATGTAAAACTTATAATGACACTTGGAAATATTGGCCTACATTTTTAATATGTAATAGTACTGTAAAAAAAAGGAACTTAAAAGCGAACAGCAAGGCAGCAAATTGTTAGGAAATTTTACTTTCATGTTCACAATGCGATATTCTGCGGTATTTCTCTAAACTAGGTGTTTAACAAGTAAACTTTGTCGTCACTTCAAAGCCTAAATATTTGCGTAAATTTTCTTTTTTTATAACCCTGTTAGTTTACAAAGTAAAGGACATTAAAACGCAGCTTTTTAAATCCAGAAACTCCGTGAAATAATATCGAGAATGGTCTAGAGTTGTTGACTGGTTTGCTGGAAAGTCAAAGCCGAAGGTCCTTTTGTTGTAAGTTAAACTTCTCCGGATTCTCGCGAATAGCACCAAATTTCTAGGCCAAAAACGCTTGTAAAATGATTAGATAGTAATAAAGAACATCGAGGTTTGAGAAAAATAAAGTTTATTATCAAGAAAGATTGAATATTTCGTAACCGTGCGACAAAAGGTTTCGCATGTTGCGGGCCTTCATTGAACCATGGCAAGGCACATTTTCCCGTGCAAAATCAGCAGTAAATAACGACACACAGCGAAAACATTACGGCATAATTTGTTTGATATTTTATCATTTCTTGTTTAAAGTATAGTTAAATGAAAGTAAAGACGCATTTGTATGAGTTATGTGTTAAATTATTTATCTCATTATACGCCAACATGCCGTAATATAACCGAAGTATTGAATTTTTTTTTCTCAATTTGCATCGCTTCGAGACTTTAATACTTTTCGCCTTATCTCAACGAACTGTAAACAGAAATTCCGGATAACCGGAAGATAAAACGACTGCAAGGTTTTTACCGCAAGTTAAGAAAAAATATTTTTTCAATAATTAAAATTTCCTAAACTGTCCGTTGTCTAAGTCGTAAAAGTTGACTGTATTTCGATTACATATCTTCTTTATCGACTCATTTTTCCTGCAATTTCGTTCATGACCATATTTTTGCGTTGGATTTTCTTGTAAGCACCACTAGCTGAAACCATAGCAACTGTTATTGTAAATATACAGTTACTAGGGCAACGTAGACAATATTTGGAGGTGCCATTGTTTTGTGGGATTTGTCTTATTGTATTCAAGACCTGCCAGAACAATGGGGATTTCAATCTTATTGAAATTAGGAATTTTGCGTAATCTTATAGCAATTTGATAAAAACCCATGCTTGAAATAAAGAAAGCCTGTTATTTCGAGCCAATACAGAATACAGAAAAAAATAAAGCATATAAACTTTTCGTTCAAAGTTTCGAGAGAACAAAAAAAAAATCAACAAAAAAGTAAACTTAAAAAATAAGTCGTTATCAAATTTTATTTGTCAGCGAGTTTCACATGTCGCAAAGATTAATACCTACATGAATTGAAATATCTTCGAAATAATAAAGACGCCGCTTTTTCATTTTATATATTTTTAGCAGAACTATTATTAGTGATAAGCGCTTGTGTTTCTTAGAAAATAATACCTATGAAAATGTACGATAGCTAGCGGTCCAGTAGTGTGGCCTCTTTTTTTTTTGTGAAATCATGTTGAGCAGATATATAATGGAACTAGCGGTTAAACTAGTGTAGACTGCGTCGGTGTTTTTAAAAGTGCGACTACAAGGTGTTAAATTAGTGTGGGCTGTGTCGATGTTTTCCCCCGACGCAATCATGATTATACAATTTTACTCCCACGCTAGTTTAACCGCTAGTTATCATACATTTTTACACTAGTTTAACCGCTAGTTATCATACATTTTTACACTAGTTTAACCGTTAGTTATCTAACATTTTTACACTAGTTTAACCGCTAGTTATCATACATTTTTACTCCAACTGTCCCCTTGAAGATCGACGCAGCCCACACTAGTTAAACCGCTAGTTATCATACATTTTTACACTAGTTTAACCACTAGTTATCATACATTTTTACTCCAACTGTCCCCTTAAAGATCGACGCAGCCCACACTAGTTAAACCGCTAGTTATCATACATTTTTACTCCAACTGTTCCCTTAAATATCGACGCAGCCCACACTAGTTTAACCGCTAGTTATCATACATTTTTACTCCAACTGTTCCCTTAAATATCGACGCAGCCCACACTAGTTTAACCGCTAGTTATCATACATTTTAACTCCAACTGTCCCCTTGAAGATCGACGCAGCCCACACTAGTTTAACCGCTAGTTATCATACATTTTAACTCCAACTGTCCCCTTAAAGATCGACGCAGCCCACACTAGTTTAACCACTAGTTATCATACATTTTAACTCCAACTGTCCCCTTAAAGATCGACGCAGCCCACACTAGTTTAACCGCTAGTTATCATACATTTTTACTCCAACTGTTCCCTTAAATATCGACGCAGCCCACACTAGTTTAACCACTAGTTATCATACATTTTTACACTAGTTTAACCGCTAGTTATCATACATTTTAACTCCAACTGTCCCCTTAAAGATCGACGCAGCCCACACTAGTTTAACCGCTAGTTATCATACATTTTAACTCCAGCTGTCCCCTTAAAGATCGACGCAGCCCACACTAGTTAAACCGCTAGTTATCATACATTTTTACTCAAACTGTTCCCTTAAATATCGACGCAGTCAACACTAGTTTAACCACTAGTTATCATACATATTTACACTAGTTTAACCGCTAGTTATCATACAATTTTACTCACACTAGTTTAACCGTTAGTTATTATGTTACACTGTTTGATATCTAACTCGAATTTAATCCAACTATTTGCAGGGAGACAACTGTACGGCCGATCTTCAGCCCTGTGTTAAACTTTGGCGTGAGCGTGATATATGTGCCAAACTTGGACCCGTGTGCCAAGCAGTTGAAGCTAGCAACGGGACATCCCAAATCAACGCCTATAACGGTGAAAAATGCGAAAATTCAAACGTATTTTGTCCCATGACAAGAATGTGTATGTCAAAAAACAGCACCTGCTCCTTGGATAGTACTGCAGCCAAGACAAGCGCAACACCATGGGGCATGAACTGCACAGCAGATCACGAATTCTGTCCAATTACCATGTCTTGCATCTCCAAGAACTTAACATGTTCCATGAAGACGATGTACGATTGGGTCACAGCTAAAAATAATACAATTGGTCCGTATGGCACTGTCTGCTCATCGGGGCAAAAGTTTTGCCTGGCTTCAATGGGCTGCATCGCCGACGTAAATGCCTCTTGCAGTGTTGCATACAACTCCTCCGCAATGAAATCGTTTTGTCCTAAAGACAGTGTCTACTGTGGTAATAAAGGAGCTTGCCTTCAGGGGGCCAATAGCACCTGCACTGAGTTTCCATCCTTGAATATGACTGGACGAACCCCGGGAAACGGTATGTAGACATGCATCTATCACACACCCATTTCAATAATTGTTGTCGCAGCCGAAGGTACGGTCTACACTCTGAAGCCTACAAAGGATGTCGGTAACATAAACAGAAATTGTTGGTTTATTACTCGTTTTTTTAAAGAAATATTTGTTTCATCATCTACTACTGCAACAGCCAGTTGCTGGTCAAATAACACAAACACGCACATGCAAAAATATGCTATGAATAAATCGAGAAGAAAATACCGACATCCTTTGCAGGCTTCAGTGTAGACTGTAGCTTTGATTGCGACAACGATTTTTGAAATAGGTATATACAGCTACCTGCAAGAAAGTTGACATACGAAAAGAGAACATTGTATTTATTATGTTAGGAATAAATTAAAAGTACAAAAGAAAGAGTTCAGCTTCAGTGATCTTCTTTTGTACTTTTGATTTATTCGAACCCACTAAATACAAATGTTCTTTTTTCGTATGTCAACTTTCTTGCAAGTAGGTGTACCACCTATATTTGAATTCATTATTCAGTATCCAACGTATTTGAAATATGTATATTACAATATTGTTGTATCAGATATACTACCTTCCCACGGTTATAGGATTTCTTTTGTGAATTTCTCATTATTTATATTAATGAATTAAATCGTAGTTATATAGCACAAATGTTTCTATTCCATGCATGTTTCGGCGTTAACTGCCATCTTCAGTGGTTATAAGATATAAGTACCTTGATTTTGTAGTAAGTATACGTGATAATATATTAATGAGTTGATAATGTGTGCCGTTATTTCTAGGATGGAAAGAAGTATGCGAAGTTCGTTCACAGGTGTGCTCTCGTTTCGCTGTTGGTTTGGCTAAATGCTGGCCCAAGATTGCAAGTTGCATCGATGCTGGTGCAAGCAATGAAAGCAAGGCAAGCGATAAGAAGACTGATTGTCCGCAATCAGAGGTATTCTGCAACTCTACAAAACGATGCCAACCCGCTAACTCCACTTGCTGTACAATTGGTGAGCATCTCTGTAACACGACAAAGACATGCATTCCCAAGAACGTGTTATGCTGTCCTGTCGATGAAACTTACTGTAACGGCTCAAAGAGATGTCATAAGAAGGATGAAGTTTGTTGTCCTCAAGGAGAATATCATTGCAAAAGCGGGTGAGTATTTGTGAATACCTTTTTATTTTACTACGACGAAGGGCTAAAGCTCGAAACGTCAGTAAAGTAAATTTTTTACGGTGTTACAATTTCATTATATTACCTATTTGTGAATAACAAATTAAACTTGCTACCGCAATAGAATGCAGTCTCAAAATATGACCGCCTGTTATTGTTTTTGGCTGGCTAGCCATGTGCTGACGTTGGAAGGAAAACAATAGAGTTTTTACATGTGTAAGAGGCTAGCCAGTCAAGAACAATAGTTATTCAAAAAGGTCACCATATTTTTTGATTCAGTGTATAACAAAGAAGAAAATGATATGGTCTTCAGTGATTTGGATGATATGATGCAAATGACTATGTTCTTTCAGAAATCACAGCAAAAAGCTCCTAAAATCTCAGGCAATTTTAAGCGATCTTGGGCGATCTTGTGACTTGGAGTAGGCCTGAAACTGGTCTATTATTCCATTTAATGACAAAGCTGCTCAGGGGCGCTCGACGCAGGGGGGGGTGCGGGGTGCAAACTGGTTGACTTTTCACCCACCCCCTTTTTTGCAGTTAAGTCCCGTTTTAGCAAAGAAAAGCGGGCAAAAGGATATCAAAGTTCACCCTCCTTGTCAAATGTCTGGGTCCGCCCCTGCTGCATTCCAACAATACCGCTCGTTTCGTTCACTATCTTAACCATTTCCATGTCTTTGTTTGTAGATCGTGCATCCCGTTATCCAAGCCATGTAAATATCAAGAGATTCAATCTGCATCCTGCCCTGCAGACGCCCAAGAGTGCGACAAACTTGTCAGAAAAACAGCTGGCTTTTGCAATGCACGATTCAAGGTGTGTAACGCAATCGCAACGGGAACTGTGGAAGACGTACGAGCCAAGACAGACAATGTCAGCAGTGAGCTTTGTGGATCTGGCAAAGACTACTGCCCCCTTAGTAACGGTTGCCAAGCAAAGGGATCTGCCTGTAATCTGGATAGCACCGCTTCCTTTAGTAACGTTACCTCGATGAGTCCATGGGGTGTGTCGTGTGTGGCTAACAAAACATTCTGTGGTCAAACGATGACGTGTCGTAATACAGGCAACGATTGCTCAGCCAAGGCTTTGGTCAACTGGGTCAACGCAGGTAACAAGTCGGTGACGCCTTTCGGTGAAGAATGCCCCTCCGGGAAGAAGTTCTGTTTTGCTACTATGACATGCAGCAACGCAACCTGTGCTTATAACCCTGTAAACAAGGACCATGGTGCTAGTGGGAACTCGACGTTTCTGTTTAATTCACTGTGTAAGGACGATGAGCACCACTGTGTACATAGTCTGCATTGTCAGAAAAAAAATGATTCGTCGTGCACTGCTTTGCCCGCGTTGAACTACACTGGGAGGACAGACAACGGAACAGGTTAGTGCAATAGAATGTTAGGCAGCAGAGAAGGGAAGGGAAGAAAAGAGAAATGAACAGAGGTGAAAAGAACCGAAAAGAATGGTTGAGCATAGCATAGCATAGCACATCACACTATGTTTTCCTGAACTTATCTTTAAAATGAATCGAATACCGTTATAGGTTGGCTATCCGCTTGTAAGATTTCCAACTATCGCTGCAACCGTCTAACATACGCTGTTGACATGTGTTATAACAAATCAAAGAGCTGCATATCAAGGAAGGTCGACAAAATAGAATGCGGCGGAAATGGAACGGCGTACTGTAAACTAAGAGACAGGTGATTGTCTACTTTTTTACTTACTTACTTACTTACTTACTTGCTTACTTACTTGATTATATTTCCTTGCTTCTTTACTTCTTTACTGGCTTACATCCCTATTTTCTTCCTTGCTTACTTTTTTACTTTTGACTCCTTTACCTACCAACTCACTTACTTGCTGGCTTACTGAGTTACCTTCTTATTACTTGATGACTTGACTACATCTTGCTTACTGTCTTACTTGCTTACGTACTTGCTTACTTACTTGCTTAACTGATTCAATAAACACTCAATTCATGATTTTCTGGTTTTTAAAACTTTTCCTGCTTCTTACTCGTATATTTACTTACTTACTTAATACTTTTTCAAGAAACCACTCAATTCGTGATTTCTGGTCTTTGAATCTTTCTTTCTCTCGCTTTTTCTTCCTTTCGCTCATTTGGCTCACTTTCAATATCCGTTTTATTGTTGTTGTTTTTTTTCATTAGTTGTCAGAAATCGTCCATTCACTGTTGTCCACACAATGAAACATACTGTCCAGATCGTAATAAGTAAGTAAACAAAATTATATCAAACTAAAAACATATCAAAACAAAACAACAACAACTAAACAAAACAAAACACAAACCAACACAAAACAAAAATTAAAACAGAGATTTAAACAGAAATTTAAAACAGAAATTCAAAACCAACAAATCAAATAATCAAATACAAAAAAATCCACAGATGATACAAAAAAATATACATTAATTTCCTAAAACATGAATTTTCTAGTACTTTAAAATGTTTTGTTGAAAATATATGTAATTTCTTCCCTTAACAATAGAGCGAAAACACTAGAACCATGAAATAAAAACAAAATAGTTATTAACTAATAGTTTTTATTTAGTGACTATTTAGTCAGTATCACTCAACCATAAACATCAAATACAAAAGGAAACAATACCTCATTACAACTTTACTTGTCTTTTATAGTAACTAACAGTCGCTAAATAAGAACTATTACATACTAACAATTTGATTTTGTTTCATGGTTCTAGTGTTTTCGCTCTAAGTATACATATAAATAGTACGAGAGAAACCCAAACGAAAAGAAAAACAAACTGAATGAAGAGACATATAAATAAATAAATCGATACGAAAACAAAGATATATAGAATACTCCACTTTCATGTTATCTAACACAGCTGTACTATTTGACAAAATGCGCATTTGTACAGGGATAATCTCGATTCGAAGTAAATTTCAATGTGTTTTCTATTGTTAAGCGGTAATATTTTCTTGTGCCTGACTTGGAATTTGTGAATATTTTTGCAACAAATCCAGACTTAGCCTGTGCAAATGCGCCTTTTGTTAAATAGTACAGCGGTGATAGCTAACGTGGATTTGGAGTATTAAGTTTTCACACAGATACATGAGAAAAATATCATATGCTCTTGGCGGGAATTGAACCCCATGATTTCTAGTCCGACGTGTTATCATATTTAACGTTATGAAAATCGCATTTTGTCTTGTATAGGTGTATCAAAACAAACGCAAAATGTGCACTAGATACATGTACAGAAACAGCATGCGGTATGATCATCCAAAAGGCACGACAATGTGAAATGCTGGATGCAATATGCCCCGTGGTTTTGTCTGCTCCAAATACCATCATATCTATGATAAACAAACAGAACAATCGCACCAAGATTCCATCTTGCCCAGCAAAGGAGAAATACTGTCCACTGTACAACAAATGCACTGACAAACCTTGTAAAGTGGACCTTACCGAAGTTCGTTGGGAGAACCAGATTCCGTGGGACAAAAAAAATTGTTCCAGTGGAAAATCCTTCTGCTACCACTCTATGACTTGTGTATCTAAAAGCAAGCTAACGTGCACGCTCCAGGCGCTGCTGGACTGGCAGAAAGCAGGCAACACTAGTGTTAGTCCTTGTGGCATAGTCTGCAGTCCTGGCCAGAAGTTCTGCTTGGATTCCTACTCATGCATCAGCAGCTCCGCCAACTGTACCTTCCAACCGCCTCTCGCCTTTAATACTACTAAAAACCAGACTGTATTGGACTTCATGTGTGGACCTTATCACCGATTTTGTGGCAAACAGTATCGATGTGTTAGGAAAACTGAGCCGTGTGTCACTCCTGCAGCTCTGAACTTTACTGGAGTAACTTATGACAATGGAACTGGTAAGTTATACTTGGATTATACATTTTTTGTCATCGTTATCATAATCAGCAACTTCGCCATCATAATCATGATCTTTATCGCCATCATCGACATAATCATCATCTTTACCATCATCATCTTCATCACCATAACCATCATTAACATCGTCATCATCACCTTCATCGGTATATTCATTATCATTAACATCATCCGGTCATTATTATCATTATCTTCATCACCACCACCACCATCATCACCACCACCATCATCACCACCACCACCACCACCATCGTCACCACCACCACCACCACTATTATAACCACCACCATTATAACCACCACCACCATCATCATCATCACCATCATAAGTATCATGATTATCTTTTTCATCATCATCACCCGTCTTCAAATTCCATTTGTCTTCAGTTATCTTAGCCTTAATTCCTCCCCATCACTACATACACTTAATCATACATTCTCTGTTTTGCAGGTTTCCTTGAGATCTGTAAATCAAAGAAGGTATTCTGCCCACGTCTCGCATATGGTATGATGAAATGCGGAGCCAAAAAAGAATACTCTCCTTGTATGAAAAGAACGTTTGATCGCTGTGCAGAAGGTCTCAAGTTTTGCGAGAAAAGGTATATAAGCTCGTTCAATTCACGACATCTTACACTGCCCAATAAGGTTTCATGTTCAAATTATTTTTTACTTTTTTACTCCGACAAAGGGCTAAAGCTCGAAACGTCAGTAAAGTTAAGTCAACATTTTTTACGGTGTTACAAATTTCATTATAATTATTACCTATCGTTTATATCAAAACACCGACGCAGCCTATACTAGTTTACTCGCTAGTTTCCATTTATGTTCAAATTATAAACGTGTTTAAGACTGTTTGATGGAACTCTAAAATATCGCAGACGAAACCTACATTCAACACTCCAATGACCGCAAATGATGTCGGTATACACCAACATAAGCTGTTGATTTATTACAAGTATTTTCGTGATAAGTTTGTTTCGTCATCTGCCACTGCAGCAGCTTGTTATGTCATATAATACAAACACGTACAACTAAATAAATAGGCAACAAGAGAAAAAATGCTGGCATCCTTTGCAGGCTCCAGATTGTGCACTGTAGCTTTGATTAACAAAGATTTTTAAATATAGGCGTACATCTCTTTTTATAAAGGTTGAAAGTCTGATTTTGTAATTCAAAATATAAGACAGGTCATACACTGAAATGACATAAATGATCCATAATCATCTCGTCATCTTATTTATTATAGATAATTATTGCCTTTAACTTGTCTAAATATCTATTTTTTATTTATAGCATGAAATGTCTCAAGCCTTCAGAGTATTGTTTGGCTCCTGGTGAATGCCCACCTTGTAAGATGAGTTCTTATATTCTATGCTATTCCAATGTCCTTAGGACTACAATGCATGCAATTGTACATTTCGTACTCAATTGCTTGCCACCCTTCTTCCTTCCTTCCTATCACCTTCCTTCCTTCCTTCCTATCACCTTCCTTCCTTCCTTCCTTCTATCCTTCCATCCATCTATCCATCCATTGATTATTCTAATTATAACATATTTTCTCTAGACCAATTCGATTGCCCTGAGCTTGGTGGCTGTATTAACAAAACCATTAAATGCGAAGTCCCACTTTCGAACACCATCTACAGGTCAGCATGGTTCTTCCAGAAACTCGAAGAGGCGAAGCCAGCGATCTTCACAAGTGGAAGCACCATAGCTATTATGTCCGTGTCAGAAAGTAAAGGCAAAGTAGAGTACCACGATGGAAGCAAGTGGGTAGCCGCGTCTGGAATTGCTGAAAAGACCGCTCTGGTCTTAGAGAAGTCAAATATGCTCAGGTACGGATTGTAAATTAAAAATTAAACTTCACAGTTTTTTTTTGTAGTGAGTAACTGTGGATGCATCGATTCACTCGGTTATTTTAGTAACAACCACTCAGAAGTTTTTGCAGTGTTGTTAACTGTTTTGTGTTTCGTATAGATTCGTTCCAGAAGATCCTGTATGGCATGGAGCTGTTTTGTTCAATTACACGGTCATGTCTGGTACTGTAGGTCAAAAGGTCGATGCATCTAGCTCTAAGAGGTCAGCTGACGAGGTCATTGTGTCAATGGTGCTCCCAAAAGAGTTCGCTCCAAACCTGACCGAAGTTGGTAGCCAATTCCAGATATACGAAGATCAAAAAGGCAAAGGATTCGAGGTAGGGGTGAAAGGGATAGAATAATAGGGGTCATAGAGCGAAAACACTAGAACCATGAAATAAAAACAAAATAGTTATTTAGTGACTATTTAGTCAGTATCATTCAACCAGAAACATCAAATACAAAAGGAAACAATACCTCATTACAACTTTACTTGTCTTTTATAGTAACTAATAGTCGCTAAATAAGAACTAAACGATGTTTCAATTTGGTGCTGGATTGCCATATAATGATGATGATGTTGATGGGGATGATGATGATTATAACGTGAAAGAGGATGATTTTGATGATGATGATGGTGATGATGATGTTGTTGTTAATGATGATGGCGATTATGATGATGGTGATGATGATGTTGTTGTTAATGATGATGGCGATTATGATGATGGTGATGATGATGTTGTTGTTAATGATGATGGCGATTATGATGTTGTTGTTAATGATGATGGCGATTATGATGATGATGATGATGATGATGATGATGATGATGATGATGATGATGATGATCATGATGATGATGATGATGATGATCATGATGATCATGATGGTGATCATGATAATAATAATATAGATAATAGTAATCGCAATATGTTATCTTGGATTACAGCTGGAAGATAAGATGGAACTTAACTTCCGTAACTACTCAACTAAAGCCAACATAGCATTTGATTTGATGAAAAACATGAATCGTGAAACCGTGTCAGCTTATCGTGAATACATTAAACTCATCGACTCAGTAGAACCTGCTGTAGCAATCATCTTCCTTCAAAACTCCACTGAGACTGGTAAGTCCTTCATGCTGTAGCCAGTGTATTCTAACCCGGTTGTTCTACACGTTTGTTCTACACGGTATTTCTAATGTGACATAGAGGGGCTTCATGGCAGCCATGATGTTTGTGGTCAAAATAATGGAGCTTTTCTCTCAAGGGAAATAAAATCCTTTGTCAAGAACCTTTCCTAGCTCACAAATCTGGCTGCCATGAATTCCTCTACATAAAATATTTCAAGGGCTCAGTTTCCCGTCATGCTTTGTTCACATCGCCTATTGAATGTTTTACAATGACAATATATAATAGCTCAATATCGCGCTAAGACAACACTCTCTTACTATATGCCCCATTTCTCCAAAACTAATGAGTTTTATTTAAAACTTCAGCTAAATATGTAATCTTTATTATTTAAGCTTTCAGAAAATGTATACTTTGTTGGGAAATTGATGTAAACTAAACGCGATAAGAGCTTTTTAAAAAACTTCCCGATTGTGCTCTGTATATCCTTAATCGCAAATACCCCAAAGAACTGTCAGCCAATCAATGTTTGTGCATTTCTGATGAACCCTCTC
Organism: Metridium senile; assembly: GCA_949775045.1. Classification (NCBI taxonomy): domain Eukaryota; kingdom Metazoa; phylum Cnidaria; class Anthozoa; order Actiniaria; family Metridiidae; genus Metridium; species Metridium senile. The sequence continues at coordinate 18,679,261 of OX459100.1, read as the reverse complement.
ACTGTTTTTAGGTGGCTTTAAGGGTGAGACTCCAAGTCGTGGAAAACCAATTATAACCACTGATCTTAAAAAGAAGTTGGTCCTTGCTCCAGCTGAACATTTCCACGGCACATTGAACGCTTCGTTCTCTGCCGGTGTCTTGTACAATCCAACAGGAGAACTAAGCTTTGATATGCCACAGGTCACAAGAGCAGTGATGTTCGCTGTAAGTTTTATTATACAACCATTATATTACTAGTTATTAACATAAGTTGTTCGTTTGCTTTTTTTTTGTTTTATTCTTCTATTTCGTCTCCGATTTATTTTTTGATTTCTTTTACTTTTTTTCCATCACCTCCTCCTCCTCCTCCTTCCTCTTCTTCTTCTTTTTTTCCATCTCCTCCTCGATTTCCCCCTTCTTCTTTTTGTTCTTCTTCTTCTCTTCTTCCTCTTCCTTCTTGTTGTTTTTTTTTCTTCTTCCCCCTCCTTCTTCAAAGTTGTTGTTCTCCTACTTCCACATCTTTCCTTCTACTGTTTCTTCTTCTTCATCTTAGTAGTAGTATTTTTCTCTTATAATAGTAATTGTAATTTGTTATTTTATTATCTTAATAGTATTTGTACGAAAAAAACGCAACAGAGAACCAACAGAATGTATTCCAAGGAATCCTACAGACGCTGAGAACCACTAATAAACGACCATCAAAAACCAATGTCATGAGTGCAATTACCACGGCTGAATCTGCAGCAAGCGGTCTTAATAAGACCGACCTCGGGGAAATCAAAAAATGGGTTACCCTTGCTTACGACCGAGGTACGTTCATTTAATATCTTCTTCGTATAGAAACTTTATATAGAGGTATTTCATGGCAGCCATGTTTGTGGTCAAAATAATGGAGCTTTTCTCTCAAGGGAAATTAAATCTTTTGTCATTCAAAAACTTTCTTTTGGACTTGCCCACAAACATGCGGCTGGCATAAAATTCCCTCTATTTCAATATATGTTTCTAGATACAGGCTTTATATTATAACCAAATGGGCTAACCTAGATAGATAGTCTTCGGCTGTTTTGAGTGCAAACGGAAGATACTCAGAACTAATTAGGTTTATCTCTATTGTCTATTATTTCTGCTTCATGTTTAGTACCAATTAATGCAAAACATTTCACTCTTTTAATGTGTACTCTAATGGCAAATAATTCTAAGTATGATGTTTTATATTTTCAGTGAAATTGGTAACTGGCAAAGACGAGGTGGGTAAATTGCTTTTTGTGTACGCCATGTTTGTCAAATTTTTCCCCGCCAAAAACGTAACATGCGCGCGCGCGTCACTGCTACAAACAAGCACACCGCAAAATATCAAACAAAAAAAGGAGCAAGAAAGTAAATAAACAAGCAAGCACGCAAGAAAGTAAAAAAGAAAGTAAACAAACAAATATCGGCAAGCAAACAAACAAACAAAATGTAATTTAACATGAAAGTAAACAAGTACACAACTAAACAAACAAACAACAAACGAACAACAAACAAACAACAAACGAACAACAAACAAACAACAAACGAACAAACAAACCACAAACAAACGAACAACAAACGAACAACAAACTACAAACAAACAAACAACAAACAACAAACGAACAACAAACAAAGACCGCGAGCGAAAAAACAAAACACTCATAAAACTTTTCAAATTAGACTTGCACAAAGAAATAATGAAATATATTATCTTTCTTACCAGGAACTAGCTAAATACCAAGTAATCAACGTCAATACCAAGCAGGGCCTACGTCAATTCGCCTTCAGTGACCAAGTTCTCCGTATTAGCTGCAAAGTTCTCAAAGTCAATGACGGACCAGTTTTGACGTCATACGTTGCCTACCTTCCACCAATCGCGTTCAACCTCACCGCCAAGCCAAACAACGGCTTTGCTATTAAGGAAATTACTGAGAGAATCCCTTACCCGTATGGTAAAACACCACCTAAATTCAGCAATATTCCAAAATTGATAACTGATGTTGACGGCGATGTTCCTGGAATTGGTATAGCCTTTGCAAAAAACAGCAGTATCGGGGCTTATTATTATAGAAATGACTCCAAATCTGCATGGGCGGTAATTGATTTGAAAAATACTCTTGTCAACGGAAAACTGGTCAACACTACTGACGTACTTTTGCTGAAGCCAACTGCTGAGTGAGTAATTGAAGATAGCTGGTGTATTGCATGACTTGTTATTATTAATGACGTCACACCATCGTTAGCATTCGTAGCTTATAATTACAAATCCTTGGCTCATCGCCAGAATTTACGTGATAGTTACCATCATCGATGTCATAATCATCATCATAACTATCAAAAAAGCCCCTAAACTTTGGAATGAACTTCCCGATAACGTTAAGATCAGCAATTCAATAAACGAATTTAAAACCAGCCGATAAAGACATTACTATTTAGAGACGCTTTTCAGTGAGATATATTAAGATAAATAAGTTGAATCTTAATCCTTAATGTAAATAGAACAATAACGTATATAGAACAATTAGGTAACTCTTAAAATCAATTTTAATATACATATAAAAAGTAATTTTAATATCAATTTTATATACATAGAACAATAGATAACTTAAATTTTAATTTATATACATAGAAAAATAGATAACTTTTAATTTTAATATAAATTCATATACATAAAACAATAGATTACTTTAAATATCATTCTTTCAATTAATTATTGTAAAGCGCCATTGAGCTCCCGGAAATGGCGCTATAAAAATGTTTATTTATTATTATTATTATTATCAACATCATCATCTTCGGTGTCAAGCGTTATTATTATCATCATCATAATCACCATCATCGTCAACATTATCATCTGAAATATCATCATTAACAACATGGAACATGCAACATCATAATTATGATCACCAATATCATCATAATCATCATTATTAAAACTGTAAAATTTACGCTTCTCAGTTATTGGGCAATGTCTAACGTTCACAAATGCTTCTTTCTTTAGACTCAAGTTCGAAATGCACAACGCCAGTGATCTTTGGACCAACGTCGCGGCCCGCAAACAAGCCAACCTACTTCTAGTAGCCTGGGATCAAAGCGACAAGCTATCTAATGGAATACACAAGTTTACCTTTCCAGTTGCCGCCAACTCTTCGCTTAGCAAGAAATTTGCTTCTGCCTTCACAGAGCGCTTCGGTTGTGATGGAAAGACAGGTTCTCGAGGACAAATTGACGCGTGCGGCAAATGTGGTGGAGATGGAACATGGTGTAGAGGATGTGACGGTATAGCTCATTCAGGAGCAATTATTGGTAAGTTAGTCCCCTTTAAAGCAATCATTTGAAAGTAGTATTTTAACATGTATACCTATTTCAAAAATCGTTGTCCTAGCCGAAGCTACAGTCCACACTCTAAAGCCTGCAAAGGATGTCGGTTACATGAACTTAATTTGTGATTCATTGCATGTTTTTTAAAGAAATATTTATATCTATCACAACAACAACTTGTTATGTTAATATAACACAAACACGTACAATAAAAATATGCTATGAATAAATCGATAACAAGAGAAGAAATACCAACATCCTTTGCATGCTTCAGAGTGTGGAATATGGCTTTGTTTGCGACAACGATTTTTGAAATAGGTGTAGATTCGACACACAATTGCTTTCACGCAAATGCCGCTTGTCACTGTGAAGCAATTTGACACAAAATTTCAATTCTTGCACTCAAATGCCACTAGTCGCTGTAAAGCAATTTGTCACAAAATCTCTTGCATGCAAATGTTTTATCACGCAAGCGATTGTCACGCAAAGTTTTTTCGCGCCAATTTATGTAACGTAATGTGATTTGTTTGTTGTTTTTGTATTTACAGATCATTGTGGCAACTGCACAGGAGGAACCACTAAATTGAAGTTCAACTTCCGAGTTGACTGTGGAGGAGGGTGTGGAACCTCATTTAACGACTCCTGTGGCGTCTGTCAGAAGTATGGAAAAGTGAGAAACTTCACTGACTGTGCTGGAGAGTGTTTCGGCGCTGCCGTAATAAACAAGTAAGTTGACAGTGAAGGGTGACCAACTATTTCAAATGGGTTGCCAAAAAGGATAGGTTACTTTAAGACGGAAAGAAATAATAGCCATACACATATTTCAAAAAGGTTGTCCAAGGCGATAGGCCATTCCAAGATGGTATAGATTTATAGGCATACATCTAGTTCAAAATGGTTGTCCAAAGCGATATATATAAGTATGCATTCCAAGATGGAATGAAATCAGCTATAGGCATACACCTATTTCAAAAAGGATGTCCAAGGCGATAAGTTTTTCAAGATGGAAACGAATTATAGACACACATCTAGTTTAAAAAGGTCATCGAATTGTGATTGGTCATTCCAAGACGGAAATAAATTAATTACAGACATATAACTATTCAAAAAGGGTTGTCCAAGGAAACAGAGCATTCCAAAACGGAAAGAAATTACAGTGGTACCTCTATTAAGCGGTCACCCATTAAGCGGTCACCGGCCTCTATTAGGCGGCCACAATAAAAAGTCAAATGTATTCCTATACCTATTCTATACTTTTATTCAGCGGCCAACCCCTATTAAGCGGCCACTTTGGAAAGTCCCGAGGGTGACCGCTTAATAGAGTTACCACTAAATAGGCATACACCTATTTGAAAAAGGTTCTCCAAGGAGATAAATCAATGACTGTTAAGTTCTACCGACATAAAGTAGGAACGCCTACTTTACTTATATTTTGGTCTTCAATTTTCTCTTCAAATAATCTTATAATATCAATCTTTTCCAGGTGCGGTGTATGCGTACTTGGTAAGAGCGGGAAGTCCAAGACAGAAGGAGAAGACGTATGTGGTATATGTGGAGGGGATGGTAAAAGTTGCCTGGACTGCGCTGGTACAGCCAAAGGTACAAAAGTGATTGACATATGTGATAAATGCCTGGAGCCGACAGACAGTACTTTTGACGCACAGTGTACTAAGCTTGGCGCAATGAATTTGATCAGTGGTAAAAACACTGGTGGAGATAAAGTGACAGTGAGAGGGGCAGGTTTGAAGACAAGGGGCTACAAGACGGCAAAATGTGAATTCTTCAATTCTGGTGGTACCACGTAAGTTGGAAATTAAAGATGATGATGATGATGACGAAGATGATGTTGATGATGACGACAACGACGACGATGATGATGATGTTGATAATGATTATAATGATGATGATGATGATGATGATGACGATGTTGATGATGATGATGATGATGATGACGACGACGACTGTGATGATGTTGATAATGATGTTGATGATGACGACGATGATGTTGTTGGTGATTATAATGATGATGATGATGATGACGACGATAATGATGTTGATGTTGATAATAATGTTGATGATAACGACGATGATGTTGATGGTGATTATAATGATGATGATGATGATGATGACGACGATAATGATGTTGATATTGATAATAATGTTGATGATGACGACGATGACGATGATGTTGATTATAATGATGATGATGACGACAATGATGATGATGAGTGTTAAAATCATTTGCACATAACGGTGATAACAGCTACTGACAAGGACTTTTATCTCGCTAGTGTTGCTCTCTCAAATGCTGATATCACCGGAAACAATTTCCAGATCGAAACAAAAACCGTTTCTTCTCCTGGTCTGTACTACCTAAGATGCTCATTCGACAGCGATGCACAGAAGTACCAAGCCTCTACTAATTTTACTTTCTACAACAAGACAACGATCACACTAAGCTCTGTATCCCCCAACGAGAGGGAGGCTGATCAAGGAGCCTTCAACGTGACTATAACTGGATCTGGATTCGTCGACACTGGATTTATTAAATGTTTGACCAACAAGAAGATAAGCTTCCCCGCCATCTTTGTGAGCACCACAGAAATCAAATGCATTTTTCCAAATCTAAAGAAATCGGTTGCCCTTAAGATTGCGCCACAGTTCGGTGCATTGGACACTGTTCT